>CM073593.1:3175000-4375000 GCA_037074705.1 Zhengitettix transpicula | reverse complement strand
AGAGAACATGGCTGTGGTCAGAACGTAAAGCAAATCATCTCAAAAGAAAATTACCTGCTCCTTAATACGCTAAAAAGAGTAACTTAACCCCTGGTAATAGGCGGAATGAAATGGTTTGGAAGTGAGGTGAAATCTTTAAAAGGGGTTGTCACCCATGAGGCCAAAGGGAGCCGCACTCCCGTTTTTTATATATATTATAAAGTGCCAAATTAAAAATTTCTGATTTAATGTAATTACATATTTTAACCAGCCACATATAACACAAAAAATATACTTATGAAAAGAAATTTATCATTTCAAATTTTTTCTAATATAATAGAAATATATTTATTAATAAACGGTCAATAACGTCAAACGATATTCTTTATATTTTTATTCAGAGTCCCAATAACACAACTATAGAAAAGAAAATTAAATTAAGATTTTAATGGGAGCCGCACTTGACTCAACGAAGAGCCGCATTTGACCACTGTGTCAAACTCAAAACACGGGCCGCATCACATTTACAAATTTCGTTAAATATGAAGTGAAAATTCAGAAATATGGATAGGATTATTAAAATTCTATATAATTGCTTTTAATTAAAACTAATATTATTCTTTTTTACCCGAAACTTGGCAGCGCTTCCTCCTACTAGTTTTCCAATATCAAAGACTGAGAACAGACAACATTCATTAAGTCATATAGATGTCAATCTTGATCTGTATGACGTTTTATTTAATTCATGGATGAAAAATAGTTGCTCACACTAGCACGTAGGTCCTGCACCCAAAATAGCAAACAATTTGTGCAGCAACTTTTTAATTTGCGGGTATTTCTCACCAAAACAAGAATATATTTTGGGAATTCCTACTTCTCGATATTTGCCTTTAAAAATTAAATGCTTCAGGAAATCAATTAATTCCAGATGTGTAGAAATGGGAGGATTGACAACTTCAAAGTAAAAAGACCCAATAATAAGGGGGAAACATTTTTGAGACTCTCAGACATCACAATAAAGTTTATCTAATTCATTTTTGTTTTATTCAATTTTGCCATGGTATTGTAATAATGAGAAACATAGATTTTGTGAATTTACCTGCTCAGTTTTTGTGTAATATCATCCGTACACATTCCTTATTAATTGATCTTTCCCTTGCAATGAAATATTAAGATTATTCGGAACAGACTTCCTTATAACATCACAAAACTAAGTCAATTTCACTTGATCCAAAATTCACTTATCCTAAACTGAAAAGTAACTAGCTGAAAAACTATAATATAACTCCCAATAAACTAAAAAACCAACTTCTTGGAAACTAAAAAATATCTTCTTGTCAACTAAAATGTAACTAATTCTCGTTTGCTCTGCCAGATCCCTTCACACCTCGGTTTTTCGTAATTTCCGCTCGCAGGGTCTTGGATTCTAACTTTTCTAACTTCAATAGAAATTAGATTTGTGCTCCCACAAATCTAAATTTCTTAATTAGCCACACCCCCTACGGGGTTCACATGGCCAAAATCAGGGTCGTGGAAAGACATGGTTCCGATGTCGCCAATCTGGTCGAACGTGTTGTGTGAGAAGTGCTAAAATCTTGTGACCATGAATTAGCCTAAGCCAGACACTCATAATTTTAATCTCTACAAAGGATTGCTGTGCCTGGATTGTTTTCGTTTTCTCTAAGTACCTGGGAAGCGGGTTACTGAACATTACCAGACTCAAACCGAGAATATCAATTTCTCAAGATAATTTATTTGGTAAAATATAGTAATGCCTGGTAAGTGAGGCATTGTTTCTGATTAATGGTCTGGACTGTTGAAAGGGCAGTTTGTAACGTGTTTATTTAGGACTGGTCTTGAGAATTCGGAACCGTGCACGTGCGTGTAGTTTTTCTCAAACTAAATCTGTTAAGTGAGGCATTGTTTCTGATGGATAGCCTGGACTGTCGGTGAGGCAGTTTTGTAACGTGTTTATTTAGGACTAAGTAGGACTGAGTATTTCTTCGTTTTGAAAAGCTGGGTGTGTGAGGGTGCAAAAAGATAAATAGTCCTGCCTCGATTGTCGGCTTTTGGACATGACAGAGTAGTTAGCCATTTTCTGACTAAGGAACTGCAGCTGCATAATATAAATCTCGGGATAATGGAATAAACTGTCAACGGGCATTTGCGACGAAGTTTTGGAACAATGGAAAAAGGAAAAGACTGGAGGTATATAAGCGGGAGATAAGCTTTTGAGAGTTAGTTATTCTGCGACCACCGAAGATGGTGAATGTGTTTAAGAGGGAGTTATTCTGCGACCACCGAAGTTGGTGAATGTGTTTAAGAAGTTAGTCGTGCTGTGATCACCGAAGCTGGAGACTATGACTAAGAAGACATCGTTTAAGGGAGGAAAATGTGTTATAAGTTGCAGTCTGCGAGAGAAACAGCCAAATATTCATCGATAAACATTTTGTATGCTGAAGTTTAATCTATTCTAATCTCAAAATTAGACCACTGTCTTCGATTGTAGGAGACCAGGACACTGCATCCAGCGTCTAGTAATCTTCAGAACGAGCAAATGATATGTCTTTCACGAACGGAGAACCAACTTTTGTCAAACCAACAGTGTGTGTTAGAATCAGTGTTTAAAAACGGCCAGTATATAAAGTGTGTGTGTACGAACGAGCCAAATTTTACTGAGTAATCGTAAGTTGAAATTTCATGGTATTCATAGATGTAAACCGAATTAAAAGATGAAGTCAGATATCGTTCTTTTCTTTTGTGTTGATAAAATAAACTCTTTAAATTTAAAATCAATCTTGTAGTATAAGTTCCTCAATAATTAATTTCGTCTATGTCTAGACGAATAAATATTTCCTTTTAAATTAAATGTAAATTTTCGTTTCTTTGATTATTTAAATGTTCTGCCGTTATCAAACCAAGTAAAGACCTTAGAGAGAATGAGATCTTTTTTATATTTGTTTAATCGTATAAGTGTTAAAAAATTACAATAAAATTGTTTGTTGTTTATAAATTTTAATCTTTTTATTTAGACACTCGTTTGTTTATTACATTTTGGCTACCATAACGTGGGGCAAATTAATAAGTAAATAATGTATTATTACAATATATTAAAATACATAAATAAAAAATAAAATAACCGCGATTAATTTATCCCACTTTCGTACACATTTAAGGAACGACTTAAATTGGTGATGGTTCGGTGGTCTCGAACGGATAAAGTTGACTACCTATATTATTGCTTTAAGTACTTTGTCCATTTTTAATATTTTCTAAGAGTGATCGTTTTGATGATTAAGACAATGGAAAGTCCTGATTTTTGGTTTATCTTGTTAGCCTACAGTAGTACAGTACAGTAGGAATTGTGTGTACGGTATTGCCTCGATTTCCATTAAGCGCTATATTTTTTTTCTATTTACATTTTATTTCAGAGAATCATGGACCACAAAAGTTACCTCTGGGACCGTCAGTTTGACTCCCCTGGCTTAGACTATGCCAGAATGGCTTTTATAGGAATGATCCACTCGTGCTTGTCGTCATGTTTGGAGGGTAAAATGTTTATCAAATTACAGGAGCAGAGAAACATTTGGGCAAGTTAACAAATGGTGATGACTTATGTTGTTTGTAATAGTCCAAGTTCATGGAGGAGTTAAACTCAGGTAGTACTGAGTACCTGATGTTGAACTGGATGGAGACGCTGGCCTCCGCAAAAGCCGCAAGATCACAGTATCGTTAAATCACGTGATCTTTGAGGTGTTTCCGACTTTATATTCACCTCTTTTATAAAAAAATTATTAATTTGATAACTCAAACAATTTCAGTAACGATAAGTCTAGGAGAAAATTTAACTACATGCAATTTTTTTATGTGTTAGTAGACAGACAGAATTTTCATTCTTAAGTTTTTTATATTAGCGAACTGTACAGTGTCGCTTCGAAGACGCACAAAATAATTTTAAATTAACTGCTTATCTGACATTTTTAAATGTCAAGCGCGAGAACCAACTCGACGTTTCGTTGAATTACTGAAGCAACTCACGAAACGTAATTGAGTTGTTATTGAATTTGTAGGAAGCGCATTCCATTTTATTAGAGTGCCACAGAACTCGGAGGCTACTGCAAGCTGTACAATTACACGTTTGTGATCTTTTTCACACTACTGTGTTTATTAGTAACGTAGAAACATACCTCATTTGGCTGACCATCATCTACTGTGTTGAAAATCGACTTAATCGAGCTTGCTTCCAAATTTTTGGTACGCACAAGATTTCTCCAAGTTCATTCACATTTCTCCCAACCAGATATTTTTCAATTATTAATTTTAAAAGACTGGGGGATATTCATTTTCGAAGCACAGGAATCACCGTTAACTTTTAACCCATATTAATCTTCTTGTTTGCTGATATCTTAGTAACTAGAGACATTCTATATTATTCAGCCCTGCCCATTACATTTCTGATTACATGAATATGATGGTTTGTCATATATCCACATTTTCTGTTTGTAATTGCAGAGGCATTTTGAACTTATTTGCTAACATACGTAACTTGATTGCATCCTACGAAGTAGACTAATATGATTTCAAATGCTCTCAAGTCATTTTTCTTGTGAAGCAGCGTTGCTAATGGTCGGTAACCGCTCAGAATATATTACTCGGTAGGTTCGAGGAAAAGTGTCCTTGAGCTAGACAGGTCTGCCTGCAACTACAGGTGATGTAATGTTCGTATTCAATCTCCATCCTGGTTGGAAAAGAAATAGGAATTGGAAAGTTCGAGAACCACTGAATATGGTCAAGAGTTCACTAAGAGAAAAATTAACTAAATTCTGTTTCGGCTGTTGAAAGATCTGAACCAGCTAAAATGATTGACAAGCAATTTCCTTGAGGATCAATATATCATAAAATCCACTGAGAGGTGAACCCAGCGGCGTACCGTGGCGGGGGCGGCGCTCCGCCCCGGGGGGAAATTTTTGGGGTCGGCAAACATTTACAATAAATGATAATATGAATTAAAATTTCAACCATTTTTTTCATATTTTTAACACGTGAACAATTTGAACCGATTAAAATGAACACGAAACGTTTCATTATTTAATCAGAGAGTGTAGTCAACTCGCTTGCTTTAGCGACTGGCAACACCGTATATACCAGGGCGCAAACGCCAAATATGACTTATTGCATCCTTGCGCCTGTATATATTTTATTTATCGTGGATTTTGACCATAAATTCGAATCTGTACTTTATGGATGTCGTGGCTACGGACGCAAGATGCAAATGAAAGACGTAATGTTTTTGTACTGTTATATTGTTTAACTTACAATAAATAAACATACTTCTATTAAAACTGTTATTAAACATGCACCAGGGCCAGGATTCCTTCCAACAAGCAGAGAGAACAGACACATCCAAACAAGTGTGGCCTGACGAGACTCTGGCAGCTATAGCACCATTAGCAAGCGGTCACCCTCTCGTCCTATCAGATCATTCCTGACTGTTGAAGATTGGTGCTTCATTAAACCGGTGTAAGGTAATTAATTTAACTGTGTTATTAAGTTATTCCTTTTCGCTCATAAGCGAAGCAGTTTCTATCCTTATCTATATACCATGAACGTAAGACGGTATAAAAAGTGATCGAGTTAAATGTCGCATGTCAACACGTGTGTCAAAAAGTTAGCGCGTGTTATGCAAAAGGTTGAAGATCCCTGGTCTGTACTAACCATTGCCTTCTGGTAATTTGCCGCGTTTTATTTTGTGTTCGGATTGTTACGACGAATATTGTCGTTAGATTAATTATGTCTCCTTCTATGTGACTTGTTAAAAAACTCTCTAAAATTACAAAAATACATGTCATATAACTGCAATTCGCTATCTGACGAATAAAGGATATTACATCGTCTAGATGCGATCTTATTTCTGATCATTTTATTTTTGGGCGAGTTGATTCCTCCTCCTCGCTACCTTCACTTTCATTCTCATTTTCCTTGATCATCACTACATCAGATATTTCGCTTTCAATTATAAAGTGACATCTAGCGTCGTCACCTTCACCTATTTCCAACCATTGAAGCACATCTTCCCCGACTACTTCTTTCCCAGCATTATTTTCACCTCCAATACTTTTTCCTGTATATTATTTACGTGACTAAAATAATTCTTTCGTCCATAGATTGAATAATCGATGTGGGAGATACAGTTAAAATTGTCATCTTCAAATCATAGAATATCTTCCGTTTGTAACATACTTCCAACCGCTGCCGCCATGTAACATCCCGCTTGCCATCATGTAACACTCCACCACTATGAACATGTAACATTCCAGCAGTTGGAAATGGGAAGTCCAGATAGATCGTTCACCAACCGAGCTATACCTCCGTTAGCTCACCTGGCTACCGACCTAGAGGATAAAGGAAGAATTGAGAACAGGAAATAGGAAAGTCGGTAACGTGAGGGTTCGGGTTCAACTAATTGAACCTAGGCGTAGTGGTTGGTGTTTCGCTGCACTTCAGTCAGATAAGAGCTGATGAAGAATCAATAGATGTAATAGTTAGAAATAAAATAAAGTAAGACAAACTGGCGGATAGCACCAGGAGCCACCGACCCGTCTGGAGGTTGGATCACGACTGACTTTTCCAAGAGCTCTGAGCAATTCGAAGACTCCTTTCCCCCTCCCTGATGATTTTAAGTCTCCAATGAGAAGAACTCTTACAGGGTGGAGATTTCTGCTGACGTGTACATGTCTGCATAAAGTACTTAAAATGCTGACGTCCGTCTAGACGCAGCGTTATCACAGCTGCCTAGGCGGAAGGGGTGAAGACTTATGTGTTGTTGTTGTGTTTAGTTACTCGCTATATCTAAAGTGATGTCTTTAACTGCATCAGCGTTCTTGCAGCTGCGCCCTCTTAGGTCCGCTATGCTGAAGAGACGTTATGATAAGAGGGCACGTGTAGACTATTATATTAAACGTTGGATGAGTATTGGGCTGCACTTGAAGCTTCACCGTAAATTCGTTTATTAAGTATTTCATGCCTTTTGTGAAGAGTCATACATCACTTTTTATATGAATTTTTATTCATGTGATCTGCTAATTTAATTGCAGCAGATTTTAACTTCACTGCTGTAAACGGAACCCCACAAGAACGTTGATGTACGCATCACTTCAATAAAGCTTCTTCATTCGTTTTCTGGAATTTACATTCGCACTTACATCACATATGAACACAAATATGTTCAGTTCTTTTTTTGTTTTGTTTTCAATGTCAGAAACAGTTTCCATTCGCATGCCATATTGATCACAGATACGAGAGACAGACACTCCAGATTCCAAGTGTTTTATCGCTTCCATTTTTTATTTAACTTTTTTGTGGTTTTAAAATACTATTCATTTAGCAATCAGTATAGTACATGGTTCTATAAGCTAAATTGCGGCTGCCAGGTGTACCAGTAATAAGAGACATGATCAGGGAATATTCAATGATATCATGATTGATATAAACTGATTCATAGGCCACATCTTTTTGAGTCTTTTGCTGGTCATTGGTTCTAGGAGTTGGTCAAGGATGTTTGTCTACAGCTAGCTGCGTGATGCTTTTATCTGCCTGCACTGTAGGTACTTGTTCTGTATGCAGCGTGAGGTTTGATACATACCATGGAGCGTTCGCAACTTGGATTGGCTATATTTGATTTAGATGCACATCGCCATAGTTCGAGTTCATTGGTTTTATTACTTCTTTGCAGATGAAGATTTTATTTTGTATACATAGCCGTGATTTTCTTCCTATCAGCCACCGTAGTTTTCAAGTCTGTATCTAAACTTGCTTTGTATTTTTCGTTATATCGTACTTGGAAGTCAGTTTGGTATCTAAGTGTTATCTTAAGCATCTTTGTGTTTGCGGAACCTGCGCATTGTTTACTGAGACTGTAGGGCAGGTTTCTTTGCGGAGAGTGAATGTAATATGTGCAGATTTGTTCTCATTCACTTTTACTTTCCACTTTTTCAACCATGTTTGTAGGTTCGTTAGGAAGAAACCGAGGCAGGAAAGAATAGCAGTATAGTCGACGAATGTCCGTATTGTTATATTTTATGCCATGTATGCCTGACGATTACAAAACATTATCAAAAGCTTGCTTTATGTCAAGGAAAACCCCACTACAATATTGTTTATTTTCAAATGCTTTATTCATGGTTTGAGTAATTCGGTGAATTTGTTGCACTGTTGAAATGTTTTGGACGGAACCCGAACTGATGTGCTGGTATCCAAGTTTCTGAACACAGGTCTTCGTGTAATCTGGAAAAAACCAGTCTTTCAAGTTTTTCTTTAGATGATTGACAATACGCTGGTAGACAATAAATAGTTCTCGGTATTCACACGGGTTTTGCATATTTAGAAGATGACGACAGAGCTTTTAGTCGTCGAAACGTTGCGTTTAAATATAAATATTCAAAACCCGTGTGAATACCGAGAACTATTTATTGAACAACTACACCGGGAAATACTTCAATCTTTCATAATACGCTGGTAGGTCTGTAGGGCATTTGGGCAAGTATCCAAGTCGTAGAATACAAATAGTAAATGCAGGTAAGCATAACTATTCCTTTTTTAGGTAATTCCTTCATCATATTGTGCGTGACGAGATCAATTCCAGCTGACTTTTTGGGTTTAGGAGTTAAATTTCTTTTGATGTCAATGCTTTGATGGACTATTGTCCTATTTCTTGGTCTATTACATTCTCTATCGGTTGAAATACGGAAATTAAGGGCTCTACAAATAGATTAGCTTTCTCAGCGTCACTTTTTTCCCATGGTTCATTGTTATTTTTCCTTATTGATGGAGCAAAACTTTTTGGTTTTCTGTCATTCTTTCCATACTAAGTTATCTGTTTTGCTTAGTGTAGATATATACTGCTCGAACTTGTACTTCTTTGAGCTTGTTCTTTAATCTTCCACTCAGTACGTCATAGGCCTTTTTGTCGGTAGGTGTGTGCGTGCGTTGCTACTTTGATCTCGCACGTCTCTTACCTTCTACGTCTTTCTTTGATTTCTAATGGTATATACCCAGTAACTTTCCTTGGGTTAGTTGCTGATTGTGTAGCATTTTGTATTTGCCTTATAAATTTTTCTGTAGCTATCTCTAGCCCTACTATCTCTTTAATTTAATACTTTCATTTATATAGTGCGATAATTGTCCCAGTTGTTTTGTGTATTGTGCAGTCTAGGCGGCAGCTTCTTGTATATTATAGATGTACCAACTGTTGCTTCAATTGGAGAATGGTCGGATGACAAGTCATGCCTGGGTATAGTGCTAGTTTATGTCGAATTGAGTCCATATATTACGAAAAAATCTAATAAATCTGGAACTTTTCGAAGACGGGTTGGCCAGTAAATAGTTGTGCCTGATGATAGAATTTTTTAAAAGTTTATTTCATATTTACGACCTATATTATCTTGCATTAATGAGTAATAAATAAATCTCGTGACACAAATGTGATATGAGGGGGAAGTCATCCATTGGTGTTATTCCCAACTAAGGCGTTAGGCCTGGTTGGACCGAGGAATAAGGTCATTTGGCCATTGTCGATTTAATCTTCTTGGTGCGACTGGTTCTTGGGCTAGCTGATGTACTAATTCATTTTCGTGACCCTCGAGAGTGTGCTGGTAGGCAGTTGGTAATCCTTTAATTTCACTGGTAACATATTAAATACTCAGGTTTTCGTGGAGGGTTTGCTTGTCCTCGTACCAAGGAGCGTTTGTCAACATGCGGAGCGTCTTCGACTGGAAACGCTGGTGGATTTTAGTGTTGGACAGTTTTGTGGAACCTCATAGTTGAATGTCGTAAGTCCAAATGGGCTTCAAAATGGCTTTATATAGGAGAAGTTTATTTTCTAGGGATAACTGTGATTTCATTCCAATTATCCGGCTCATTTATTTAACTTTAAGCTCTAGATATTTTTCTTTTGGTGTTAATATGAGTCTTCTAGATGAGTCTCTGGTCAAGGTACATTCCTGACTTCTGATTTTATTGGTACAATTGTGTTGTTAATTGAGACTTGTGGACATACATTTCGGCTGTTGGTAAACGTGACTTGGGCGGATTTGTTGTTATTTACGGAAATTCTCTACTTGCTTAATCAGTTCCCGAGGATGTCAAGTCTCTGCCTTTTGATGTTATAAATAGTGAGCCCCACTTGGTGCTTTTGCTGTTGTATTCACCGCCAATTATTAATTTGTTGCCTAGTGTTTGGAAATATTCGTCAAAATTCTTCTTTTTTATATTCTGCGTGGTGGGTAATGGATTGCCGCAATTGTCGGTTCATACGGCAGAGTTGATACTTTTAATGTGATGGATTGAAGAATTTTTTTTTTGATATTTCGGTATTTCGTAGAGGTTGATTGTATTTTAGATAAGAACTGCTGTTCCGCCATGGGCGGTACCATCAGCACGATTAGTATTATGTTACATAGTTAGGTATTTTATTGTAGGATTTTCCAGTAAAATGTGTTTCGCTTAATAACATTATGTCAATAAAGTTTTGTTTGGAAAAAGTATTACTCTTCTTTACAGAGGCCGTTGGCGTTCCATTGTGCTATTCTGAGTTAAGTAGCCATTTCTCTTACCGACAAACATTGTAAGTATAGGCATGACCATCGTATTTTGTTGTATTATCTGAACATATTTTTAAAGTATTCTAAAAGTATACTAGTTGTATCTACACTATTGTTACTAATATTATTATGCTTAATTCTTGTATTAGTATGAAAAATTAACGTCTGTTTTGAAAAATAATAATAAGATAAATAACCAAATACAGACAAACTAAGTAATGATAAAAATAACTACTAAGCACTACACCTAGAAAGACTACATTATTTGATTTTACAATTGCTATATCTCGTTGACGTTACCATTTTAAAAATAACTTGAAGAAATTTAGTTACTTCGTGAACAGAGTAGTAGCAGAGGAATTTAAGAAAATTATTTTACTGTGATTGAGAGCTCGGTTCACCGTATTCTTTTGAGTCTTCTGAGTGGTTTAGGTGGATTCTAGTGTTAGTAACGTACCAAGGATAGATTTTGTTTTGGGATATTTGGATAGGTACGACCTCGCCAATGCGCACGGTTGTTGCGAATGCTCTTTGATGTGCGGAAAATACCGCTCCCAAAGTCAAAATCGCAGTCACCAAAACCAGCTGTACATTATATCTGAAGTCCGTTATGCCGATATTTTACTGTAGTTATTTTTTTACGATACGAAATCTTTGGTATTAAGCAGTGTCGTAGCCGTGACGGCGGTGGCACTTTTAAGGGCCGGAAAAATTTCATAATATCTGTAAGTTTTGGAGCATTTTGGATTTAAATAACTAAATAAGAGTGGGTGGTGGGGTTCCGGGGGCGAATTTGCTCTCCGCCCAGGGCGGCATAAACCCATACTACACACTAGGTGATCCACCATTATATGCAGAAAACGCATTATAGCGATTTTCAGTCACGAACTCGTAACCCACATGATCTATATCTGATTCACAGGAAGGAAAAAAAACTTCCGTGTTCAAGAGTGAGTTACTTGCGGAAATTCGTTATCGTTTGTAAAAAAAAATGAATCTGGAAGCTGTGGTTTTGGCGGTTACGATTGCGTGTTGTTTTATTACAGGCTTTCAGTTATTCTCATGCTGTAAAAAGAGTTTTCCGGTAATAACGCAAAAAGCGTTTAGAAAATGATTTTCTATTAACAAAACAATTGAAATAGATACTTAAAAAAGCTAAGAAAACATTAGCGGGACACCAAGGCTTCTCAAGATGTTTCATTAACATGACCAATATGTTCATAATTGCAATTAGCAATGTGTACATTAATCCTATAATTTTTAAGATGCGCTATTTGTTGTTTTTGTCATATATAACGCTGTGAAAAAATCCTTAACATTCAATATTAGACTGTCGTCACTTCCAACGCATTTTCTTCCTGGTAGGGGTATTCCGATTATTTTTCACTGAGACTTCTATTTATTTGAAATGTCCCTCCCTTTCTTCAACGTCCCCTTTCACCCCATCAAGGGGTTTAATTTAATTTAAGAAATAATTAATACTTGGACACTGGTTACATACATTGTACAAGTAATATGGGCATTTATTCTAAATTTCATGTTTCTTGCTTGAGTATTTTGATATGATATAGGTTATCTGTTTAATTTTCCTATTATGGTCCTCTAGAATAACGTTTGGCGAATTCTCTCCAACTGTGTTCTCCAGTCTGATGGCAGACTTTTACTGCCAGCGGATTAATGTTCAACACGGAAAGGGTTTTCTTGTCGATAAGAAGTCATTTATTTCTCTTGAACAGTTTTATTTGTTTCAAGCATTACAGCACCTTTAATGTAACTTTTCAGGACACAAATTCACTTTATGCTTTGTGATATTCATATTTGAGTTCGATTTATTTCCTTATATATCTTTTTATTTCAATTAATATATTAGTAAATATTTTCAAGAGCTTTCTGACTATTTTATTCCATATTCATTTCTAAATTAAAATCAATTATACATATAATTATGATACTATATAATTACTAGACAATTTTCATAATTTAATAAATTTAATAATCATAAATTATTTTATTTAACAACACAACGTTTCTTTCCCCTCTGCAGGCTCTAACCCGTTAGAAATAATCCCCTTTAATAGCATAGGAAAGGCAGTGAAAGGGGGGGATGCGGAAAGGTAGCCAAGGGCCTCCGGGCCATGGTTTAAGGATCCTACCCGGTTATTCGCCTAAAAGTGATGCAGGGAAAACCCTAGAAAAAACTGCATGAGGTAGATCGGGAATTTGGTACTTGTGCCACGCCCTTTCGATGGCGGGAGAGAGGGGTTTTCTGTGGGTTCCCCTCGCTGTGCTTGACCAGTTTAGGAGGCAGTTGGCGGACTATTCCAATAGGAATAGCGGACAACTCTTAACGTATGCCCAAGGTCTGCGACCCTGGAACATACACCTCTCAAAACAGGCCGAGGTGCCTCGGTGAACCTTAGTTCAAACCACCAGAGAGAAGTGAAGTAATGTTTATATTGATGTTATAAACCAACGGTGCGCAAGTGCGCCTCCGAGAGCCATGTGCGGGTCGCACCAACATTTTACAGAATTTCTGCGGACAGCTTTAACTAAGTTTGCGCCAATTTTTGAAATTTTGACCACATATAGACGTAAGATGTTATACTTTTTATTAATAAATATATTTTCATCGTTTGATTTTTATTCTATTTGAATTTTATTACTAATATTATTAGAAATTATTTTCTTTTAATAATTAAATTTTTATTTGTTCTTATGTATTAACAACAATATATATATATATATATATATGTGTGTGTGTATAATATAATAATATAAACATAATATGTAAAACACTCCAGTAAAAGAGGAAAGAAAAATTTGGTGGCCTTATATGTTTAAGAAACAATACAAAATTTAACTTAAAATAATTAGATATAGCAATACTAAAGTGAAGTTAAGAGAAATAAGTTGAAGAGAAGCCATCACTGACTTCCCAGTCAATACAATATACATGCATTTCCTTTCTTCCCCCAATTTAAAAGTCATGGGTTATGAATCTATCACTACCTATATTACATACAGTTTTATATTTATCCGACTACGTCATTTAAGCAACTTATTAGAAAAATTTAATTGTTTTATCTTATAAAATACACTAACATATTTGGCTCATTTATTCATTCATATCATATACAGATTAAGTTTTAATTTTAATATAACTTACAAATATACAAATTTATATTTATTTCTATTCAACAAATATTTATTTACACTAAGATATATTTAACGGCCAATTAATGGACTTTTCACGATTCAAATACTATTTTTATTAATCGATTTTGTTTAATTAACAGAGCTACGTTATGGTATTTCCTTATACCTTCTTCAGGCTGTTTTTTGATTAATTAAATTATTTTTTCAATACTAAATTGTCAATTAATTGGTCGTTAAATATATCGAATCATAAACAGAGGTTAAAATAAGATATTAATTAATTTTAATTATATTTTTTAAATAATTTTAGCGTCTGTCTTAATAATAAGATATAATTAACGACCATTAACATACATTTTTATAATAAAAAAATAGTCATAGTAAATAATAAATTTTAATTTGTATCTACGTATGGCTCTTCATTAAATATAAAAATTGTGGCTCTCTTTGACCTCATATGCGCCAACCCCTGTTGTAAACGTTTTTCTTAGTCTGGTAATTTAGAACTAAGTACCAACTAAAATGTAAGAGTAGTAAAGGATTAAAATAATTATTTAAAATTTGTCTTGTATTTTATAATGAATTACCTGTAGAAATTAATGAATTAGCGTCAGTAGGGAAATTTAGAGATGGAGTAGGTGATTTGGCTAGAAAGCAATATAAAAAGAAATACATAATGGATACTATTGTTATCTGAAATTATTTTTGTTACTGTGAAAAAAAAAATATGTTTAAAAATCTGTTCTTGAATGTATTGTAATTTTAACAAAAATTAGTTCTTGTTTTTACAAAAGATTAATTAAAATGCTATAACGAGTATTAAATATCGGAAAATAATAGAGTATGATGTACCATACAATATAATAATACGTATATGGCAGTATATTTATTGTTTCGTGTATTGAAAGAGCAATATTAGTTTCTGAATTAAGTTTTAACTTGATTGTAAACTCCTGTTTTAGCTCAATACAAAAGAAAAGGGAGCTGTTGTATAGTAAGAATTAACAGAGTGGATCTCTCTTACCGTAGCAGTCTTTTATATAATATTTCGAACTACTTGTCTTATCTCCCTTACAGAGGCAATAAAGCTAATGAAAGCGAGTGCGTACCCAGAACGGGATTAAGGCAGTACGAGATGACGTCACGCTCAACTGTGTGCGTGCGACCGTTATAAATAACACATGTTGAGATCAGATATAGTTGCAGTATAAGAACCCCGAGGAGTCAGATATTTGCAAGCGAAGGTGTTTTTAGACTGTGGCAATCCCAGGCTGACGGAGCAGAATGAAGTGAGGTAACAAACTCGTTGCCAACCGCAGTCCTTCCCACAGAAACGGCAACGTTCCACCTGGCTGCCACTTCACAGCTTCATAAATTCAATTATATCAACGCATAATACACAACAAACAAAATCTAACAAAATGTACATTTTAAGTCTGCCAAACGATTGGAGTATGCAAGAAAAAAAAAAGAATTATCAAACTACCTTAGCTTAGTGCAAAGAAAAAAAGTAATAATAACATCATTATAATGGGTAACAAGCATGTAATATTTCTGAAATGTATTTACCTATTTCACTTTTCGTCTAAAAATATAAATTATAAAATTAAGAACCCAGTGAAACTTCGCACTTTCCACATTTTTTAACAAACTTCCGGTCAAAATTAAGAGATTAAGAAGTATTGCAGTTATATTCGAATGTGAACCTCAGAAATTTCTGATCATCTGTTCCTTCTACTATGTACCAAAATTTATTGATAATGAAAAATATTACCTTGATACTATATTTAAAATAAAATTTAGTATATAAATAATAAGTGGCAGTTTATTCAAAAAATTCAGTTTTATAAAACAACGTTTCGGTACCTCCTTCAGAATATGACTTTACTGAAAATTAGTGAAACTAGAAATAATTATCATTCACCTTATCTTTCTATGAATGAACGCTTATAATTTCAACTTTCACTAATTTTACATATCTTTTCAGTACCGAAAAAATATTTTAAACTGATTTTTAAAATAATTTAAAAACAATTTTATAAAATTACAGAAAAACCTTAAAAAATTAATATTGCATTGTCAACTTATTAAAAGTCCATATATATTTGATCTTGGAATATATGTTGTTAATATTTTTTTTGAAAATGAAAAATGTACGTCTGTTTTGAAAATTATTAATAAGAAAAATAGCCAAACACAGATAAAATATGTGACTATATAAATACCTCACAACGTTTCTGGAAACCTTGTTCCTTTCTTCAGGAGCTAAGAAAACAAAAAAAAACACAAGAGCTTAGAGTGACACAAATGCACAATTCAGTTGACAAAACTCAAAAGTTGAAATTATAAACATGCACTGTGGTTTGCTATGAACGAACGTCTATAATTTCAACTTTCAGTATTTTTACTACATAACTTGTTACTGTATAAACTTTTTAAAGAGCTCGGTTAATATTATCTAAATCGGCATACTCTTCTACTCTGACTTCTTTTCATCAATTCTTAGTCTTGGCATGTTTTTTTTAAAAAATTATTATAAAATCTGGCACAAATTCATAATTAAATATGTATAATGAATGTTTCGTTGTTTTTATCAACAGACAATATATCTTATTAGTCCTTATTTACAGTCGCATGAACCATTAATCTCTTTGTATTTTAATATCTGCGGTTGCTTATAGATGTATCTCTTGTGAAGCAATATTTTTGAAATAAAACTATGAATGTATTTCCTGTTACTCTAAACAAACTCTGGATGGGAAATATTTTGTTTTAGAAATTAAATTCTGGAAAATTTAAAGAAAAAAATATCTGATTAATTTTTATGAATGTATTTCCTGTTACTCTAAACAAACTCTGGATGGGAAATATTTTGTTTTAGAAATTAAATTCTGGAAAATTTAAAGAAAAAAATATCTGATTTATTTTTATGTGTAAGACTATTATCTGATAACGGTGACACCGTAGACACAAGCTTACGTAACTCATAAAACAGTTAAAATTACATTTCAACATAGTTATTAAAAATTCTCGCAGATCAATTTATGCTGGCGTTTTAAAATGCAGACGGAAATTATGTATTTCCACTCTTCACTGATAAGGTAAGATATTTATAACAATGTGTGCTGGTCTTCTCGTTCATTTTTTATTTCTTTGTTGGCGTTCTAAGGGGGGAAACTTAACGGTATTGAAGTAGAAAAAAAAATATTGTACATATGAAAATCGTGCTCATCGCTTCAGTTTCCTGATCAGTAGGAAACAAGATAACTAATAAAAGGAAGACACAAAATCACAAACTTTCTTCAATACTGAAAACGTAAATTCTAATGTTGGTTCCTGTTCCTGGTAAAGAAAAACTCAAGTTTGTTCCGGGTTGAAACGAAGAAGGTCGGAATTTATTTCATTTGTGTTGTTTCTGAAAAATTCTTCTGCATAATCCTATGAGGACAGTAAGTGTGAATAATATGTTATGACCAAGGAGTGTTTTAAGAAATAGTTCAAAACAAAATTTACTTGCATGTTTTGGTTATATACTTATGACCAAGCATATTTTGTTTATAATTAATTCTTAACCGACTGTTTAGCCGTGTATATTATTTATTTTCATTATTAGTTATAAAAATGTAAATTATTTCTGGTTCCTTGACCTCAGAATTGCATCCAATAACGTAAAGGTTATTATACTGTAACAGGAGTGTCAGTTAATGTAACAACATAGACCACACCCACCTATGATAACTAACCACCAAAACTTGATTCTACAATCAGGGGATATGATGTTTGCCATTACAGGTTAAGATACTTTTCACAGGATAAAGGTTCGAAGCAGACCACGCGATATGACATACGACGGATCAATCAGTAGAACCTCAAAAACGAAAACAACTAGAAAGCCTCCGCTTAGCGAAAATTGTGACTGCTTTAATTTCAAGTTTTATATACTAAAGATGACTCTTTTAATTGTTTTTTTCGAACCAACAATTAGAACACAATCTCAAACTGAGTAATGTATTTATCCTTGAGAACCTTATGAATCATTGGTGATCAGAGCTGGTCCAAATCACAACAGTTCGCCGGAATCCGAGGGATTGTGTCCTCTATTTCCGCTATCTGGAGAAGTATTTCGGCCGCCACTGATTGGCATCGGCAAACTTCCAGTCCTCCTTGTTAAAATTCCTATCGTTACTACGGCTCAAAAGGCGTGTACACAGTCTGAATCTCCCACCGCGTTGGAAAAATAATGAAATATTATGATACTAAACATCGCGTTGGTTAAATAATTAATTACTAAAATATTCAGTTATTTTCTACAGACAACACAGATATTCAATTATTTACACGAAAATTTAGAAAACTCTTATTTTTTCTCTGTCCTCGATAACGTGATATATATTTATGGAATTAACGTAGAGCATAGGGTCGGGGCGACAGCCAGACTGTCACCTTACATGACAACATTCTAGATTTGCAGAACCACTTTGCCAATGTGTCGATTCACATTCAGTCTTAACACCTGTTTCCTTATCCATCGTAGATACAAGCATCCAGGCATGCCTGGATTCAAACACGAGACCTCTGCGATGTGAGGCAATGACGCTGACCACCGCAGGTGGGGTATATATAATATACTTTAAGTAAAATTAGTGGCTTCTGCTACCATTTGTCACGCGTCGGAGGATTTACTGAAAACACATTTCTGATGCAGTATATAGTATCCATCTTGATCTTAACATTTAACTGTAATAATTCTATTTAGTTCAATTACTTGAGGCAATCCCGTATGGATGGTGCGTTACATTGCTTCATCACTATTGTTGAAACAATTTTTGCAAGGAATAAAACAAATTATTTTTTCCTGTCCAATGTTAATTTATAATTTGATTTATTTTCCTTCTAAAAATATGAACGCTTGTATGTTGTGTGTATATATGTGTCAATTTTAATAAGTTGTTTAATTTTAGAATGCAAGAAGTCTTCCAATATATAGAAGATATTGCAGAGCTCGACGGCCGTCACGCTCTCCTTATTTTCGTGGTGATGAAGCAGATGCAGAAAGGCGCCGCTTTTCATGTGAAACACTTGCGTTTTTTTTGCACCTCTTGCTCCTTTCTTTCATCATGCAATTGAATCTTCCCAAGGTCTGCTCCCATAGTGTTCTGTATGGCGCCCGGAAACTTCAAGGCCATGTTGGTTCACAGACTGCTTGCTGTAGCGGATGTGACTTTTGAAATGAGAATATAATACGTCTGTATAAAATATAATAATTAGAAAGAGGCAAATACAGACAACATTAAGTGATTATACCACACAACGTTTCTGGGATCCTTGTTGCCTTCGTCAGGTGATTGAAAAAATAGGAGAGCCTGGAGCGACACAACCGCAGAATTAGTTGAAAAACTCAAAAGATAAGTAAAACGCAACGACAATGGGAAGCCGAAGTGTTTCCGTAAAAATAAGGGATCATAGATATTGTTGAGTTTTATAGTATGTTTGTTCGTTAACTGTTGTGATGATGGATTTAATATGAACCATTTCAGATATAAGTCTGGAATGGTTAGCTGGTGTCAACGTCAAAAATCTTAGCGTTTTGCCAATCGAATTAGTGTTTAGAATTGAAACCATTTATGTTTGAAGATTACAGATAGTTTATCGTTGGGAAGTTTGATATTAGACATATATTCCTTATTACGGGTATTAAGGGAACGTTTTGTTTGCGCTATGTAGCAGGAATTACAATTAGAGCAAAAGATTTTGTATACTACACAAATAGTTTCTGTAGGTGTCAAGTGGGTCCTTGTGGTTTGTAATCAAGAACGAAAGCGTATTAGTAAATCTGTAAGTGATGGTTATTTGATATTCTTTAAAAATTTTGACCAACTTATGATGTAAAATTTGTAATAAGGGAGGACAAGAAAAAATTTGGGTTGAGGTGATTGGGGCCGAGTGACAGTAGGATATTTGGTTTTGTTCAATCTAATGTTTTTATAATGTTTGTTAATAAATTTTAAAGGATACTCATCAGAAATTAAAATCTTACGGAGAATATTTATGTTGTGTTGGTGGACCTTGCAGTTAGAAAGTATTATAGTTCTATCTACAAGATTGTACTTTTAGGTTAACAGGCAACATGAGGGTAATCCACATGGTGGCAACTGCCCTTTAATAACATAGGAAGGGATTTGAAAGGGGGATGTGGAAGGGTAGAGGAAGGTAACCTAGGGTTAACTAGGGCCCCCGGGCTATAGTTTAAGGATCCTACCCGGCATTCGCCTAAAAGTAATGCAGGACAAACCCTAGAAAACCTGCATCAGGTAGGTCGGGCATTGGGTACTTGTACCACGACCTTCTGATAACGGGAGAGGAGTTTGCTGTGGGACGCAGCATTGCTTTCTCCGTGCCTCGACCAGTTTAGGAGGCAGCTTGCCGACTGTTCCAAGAACAGCGAACAACTCTTACTGTATGCTCAAGATCTGTGACCCCGGAACATACACCCCTCAAAACAGGCCAAGGTGCCTCGGCTTGTGGGAACCTTAGTTCAAAAAACCAGAGAGATGTGAAGGCATCCCCATAGGTAACCTCCGCCAAAGCTCTCTGAGAAGGTTCCCCAGAAGATTTTGCTTTTTTTTTTTGGTAACAGGCAACATGAGGGTAATCCACATGGTGGCAACTGCCCTTTAATAACATAGGAAGGGATCTGAAAGGGGGATGCGGAAGGGTAGAGGAAGGTAGCCAAGAGTTAACTAGGGCCACCGGGCTATATTTTAAGGATCCTACCCCGCATTCACCTAAAGAAATGCAGGACAAACCCTAGAAAAACCTGCATCAGGTAGGTCGGGCATTGGGTACTTGTCCCACGCCCTTCCGATAGCGGAAGAGGAGTTTGCTGTGGGGACGCAGCATTCCATTCTCCGTGTCTCGACCAGTTTAGGAGGTAGCTGGCCGACTATTCCAATGGGAATAGCGGACAACTCTTACCGTATGCCCAAGATCTGTGACCCCGGAACATACACCCCTCAAAACAGGCTGAGGTGCCTCGGCTTGTGGGAACCTTAGTTCAAAAACGGAGAGAGGAAAGAGCATCCCCAAAGGTAGCCCTTTCCGTCTCTCCTGCAAGATTCTGCCAGTGAGAGAATAGCCCTCGCATACAACTTCACGGTTACGGCCTTTGCCGATTTGTATCCCCTCTCTCCGTTTCATCTGTTCATTTGATTATATCTCAAGCCAGAAAAGAAAGAAATCAGCACCGTTTTTTTTGTAATATTCTGTCGTCAGGCGCAGTTCTCCAGCGTACTTTGTGTCAACGACTAGTTCTCCAAAATCATATAGTACGTGACGTCACAACAGCTATTGTATGAGCTGTTTTCAACCATTATTTTTATATTGCAACATATTTTCGTTTCAATGAATGACTCCACTGATTGGTTTCTCCTTTTGGAGAGCCCATTTTCATTAATTCTCTTCAATTCTTCCTAATTCCCTGTTTCATGAAACCGTAGCAGTAAACAACTTTCACTCCGTATCTGGTTTACGAAAAATATATTATTTATTTAAAAGATTAGGTTGAAAAGCAACAAAGTTTCGGTACTTATTTGAGGCTTCAGGTTGAGACTATTTACATAAATTAACAATTTTTTTCACAAAAAATAAGCTTCTGCATGAATATATTTTTTTAAAACGAAGCATTGTATCAAATAATAAATTAATTAAATTTTTTTGTTCTCTCTAGATGTTGAAAATTTTGAAACTTTTGTTATAATTAATAAAGAAGTTTAGTCATCATTCATCCTGAATCGTCAACCTTTCTCTAGGACCTCCTTGTCAAGTCTGAAAGAAATAGAAAAACATTTTGTTTTGTATGTATCATAAACAAAAAAAACTGTCTTAGAAATAAAAATATCATTTATTTCAGCTTTAGTGTCTTAAGCAGGTGGAAGGTACGACAAATTATTTCAAGTTCCTCCTATAAAAATTATTTATTTTATCGTAATCAAATGCTTATGCATATTTTCTATACGTCTGCTGGTCTACGATGGCTTTTGGCCTTGTTTAAGTTGGTTTTGGGCACGTTCTGTTATTATTAAACTCTGCAGGTGATATCACATACAAGTGCGTCTTTCCCTTATGCTCCCTCTCATTTCACCATTACACGACCTTACCATAATTATATTAATAAATCAGTACAAGTGTTCAATAATTAACCGTTTAAGTACTATACGAGTACTTCATTATGTCATATTACAAAGCTTTATATTTAAGATGAAATAATAATAACATTTTTAATCTGTCGCTGTTTTCTCTTTTGGTCTATTCGTATTCTGTTTCGCATGCCTACAGATCCCAAGGTACTTCTGGTTTACAGTCGTAAGTCAAGAGACATACGCAGTACACCTATTTTTAGCTCCGATATAAATTGTGAAGTTAATCAGCAGTTGAGTCTCAAGCCTTTGACTTATTTCACTGAACCGTTTAAACGTTGCTATATATAAGTTTAACAATCTCATGTACGCCGTTGCTCGATGTTGAAGCAGCATCCACTGCATTCTCCTGATTTTTTAAAAAATTACCGGTATTAAAGCTTTTCTTGTGTGTTGTGTTTAAAGAAGTTCTGTGATGTTGAAACTAAATTGTATTTTAATTAATTGATATATTCAGTATATTAATTGAACAATTGTTATGCGTAGATTGAAGGCGTTTCCTGAAAATTAGAACACTGGCATGTAATGAATTGTAATTTTTCTTGTATATATGTTTGAAAATATGTCAAAAAATGAAAAATTATTTAAAATCATCAAACTGAATTAAACTTTATATCATTGTTTTACATATATTAATATTAAAAGCCTTTAACCATAATCTCAAAATTAAATTTTATTCATTTTCATTTGTAATTCTAATAGAATTTATGGTTTCATAAATTTGTAATCTTATTGTGCAGATTTTAATTTAAATATTATGTAATATCTACAGGTTGATTTAAATATTCTACTCTTACTAAAATAACTTTACCAACTACGTTTGAGGTATGTAAGACTTTTAACGTCCAGCATTTTAGGACAAAAATAGATAAATATCAAAAAAGCAATCAGTATCATTACATTACGAATTTTATTTAGAGCTTAAATTAGAATAATTAATTTTTTCGATAATAACTGTTATAGAACCCAAACCATGCATTTTATATTTTGTTCGATTTTTTTTCCATCATATTAAAATTTTTTTATGATCATAACAGATAAAATTCAACATCATTGAAGAAATTTTTATCACTAAAAGTAATTTTTAAGCTCTCATCTATTGTCAACTATTATTATGTTCTTCTAAAAGACCCAAATTAGAGGCGAAACGTAGCGTTTTTCTTCTTTCTATTTGTATTGATTTCAATGTTAATGTAGCCATATGAAGTCTGCATGAAATATATTTATTCACAACTACTGACGATAATTTTCACACTATTTTATTGACACAGTTTTCTAATTTGATAGAAATAAAGTTGTCAAATTAAAATATTTTATCACCCCACTTATTATTATTTGTATTACTGTTTGTCAAGTTCTGAGTGAAATATATGCGTAAATAAAATTTATTCACAAATGACAATATGTAGTCACAGAAGAAAGTACATAATTATAATTCCTGTAAGTCATTGGAAATTGCAACGTAAGACTCCCTTTTCTTTGGAAAGAGTGATTAATGAAAGACCCTCATCGCTTGTGAGTGGTTAAAGGAGTTTGGACTTTGCTTGTAACATTTCGTTGAACTCTATTTCACGAGGATTTCCCTGCACCTCTCTCTAACCGACCTCCACAATTGTTTACATCCTGTGAGGTGCCGGCAGTTTTCGTAGGTCGTCGTGTGAAAGTAAAACTGCCACCGATATACGCGTTCAAATGTAACAGAGAAAATAGTGGAAAATAAGTAGGCTTAAATGAGATTGAGTTGTTTGTAAAGGGTTCTCGGAGATCAACTTAGATTTGCCACAATGGTCAGATCCCGGTGGTAACATATCTTAAATATATTTATATTATAATTTACTATACAAGTAATAATAATCTTGTATGTTTATCTAGAACTCTCATAAGATAGTTGACTGAGTTGGACATATCTGTTTCGTTTCACTTCATTACACCTTAATTTACCTCATCAATTTATTCAATAGCGGCTTTTTACTCTGCCTTGAATGTATGAAAATAAATATCTGACATATGTCCCTTAATAACGTCATGCGTGTTTTAATTGTGTGCTTGAAACATTATACGCAAAAAATATCGAAGTTATTTTGTGGAATACCATTAAGCCCATACTTTATAATAATAATAGGATATTTATCTGACAATTATATTGAACTAAATATAATAGCAAAGAATTCAGAAAAATTAAGTATATTCTTTAATACAAATAATAAAGAAATACCTTTCACCCCGTCTTTGAGACTTTATCAGGAGATAAATTAATAAATTTTATTAATATTTGAATGTCTAATTTTGATTATAAAATTTTAGTTTTAAATATATATATATAACCCATATTAAATATATTGTTTTTTATTTTAAATTTTTGAATTCTAATTTGACATAGAGTAGATGATTTATATATTTGATAAATTTAGCACCTGTTGAACTCCCAAAGACGGAATGAAACGTTTTCGTTTGTATTGGTAATAAAGATTATACTTATTGGCAATTTTGTTCATTTATTTATCGTGAACTGTACTGAATCGATCAATTAATTAAAATTCGCTAGATGTTAAAAATTATCGTGTATTTCAGAAACATAGTGTGATGATTCATTAAGTTTTTCATACAGAAGAAAATACATTTGGCACAACGAGAGTAACAACACACACAAAATATTAAATATCTCTTGAAAGAAGAAGAAGTTGTAGACAGGCTACGTATAGAGTAATCCACATAGTGGCAACTCCCCTCTTATAGCATAGGAAAGGGACTGAAAGGGAGGATGCGAAACGGTAGAGGAAGGCAGTTAAGAATTAAGTAGGGCCACCGGGTTGTAGTTTTAAGATTCGCCTAAATGTGATGCAGAGAAACCCCTAGAAAAACCTGTATCAGGTAGGTCGGACATTTGGTACTTGTCCCACACCCTTCCGATGGCGGGTGAGGTTCCCTCCTTTCAGGGCGAGAATATTGTCTTCCGAACAAACGGTTCCGGTTTGACTGCGATTAAATATATTTTCTTTTAAAAAAAATACTTATTTAGATGTTTAGTACTGATTTGAAGACTGTTCGTGAATTTGTTTCCGTTATAAATTCAAATAATCTGGCAGTGAATGTTTCTTCTTGTAGTTGAAACTTCAGGAAGAATACACAAGCAGGTTGTTTGCGTCTGACTGTACTGTCACTTCTTCGTTAAAGTACATTGTATTCCACTTTATTGACTTTCCAGACACGTGCAAGTACAACCATTCAAAATGGAGGCTCAGTCGGCTCTCGTGTTGCAGCTTCCAGACTGTTTATGCTTCTAGAATGTCTTTATATGATTAATATTCTCATATTCTCTGACTCACTTCTGCTTCCATCTCCTCTCCTTTTTTCTCCTTAAATTTCTGTCACTTCAAAAAGAAAAGTTAATTTAATTATGTTTCAGTTAGCTGAATTTTAATTCATTAGTTTAAAATCATCTACAGTACTGACATGAAATGGTAATTGTGTGAGAAGTCGATAAAGACTCTCTCCGTTTTTTACCTGTGAAAAATCAATTTTTAGTAAGATACAAATAGTTAATAACATATTTCATCTAATTTTTCTAATGCACAAAATAGTCACCATAATGTAACTTGTATTTGACAGACCCACTCACCGTTTCCGAATTCTTCAGTCAACTCGTTCACTCGTACGGACGCCCTCAACGAATGGCATAATATTTTACATTTCTGGCGTTTTCGTGTGGTGATTGCCTAACTCGAAACATTGCAGCACTATTGTAAGACGTACAGTGGAGGCATTTAAGTTCCAATTGCATTATCATTTCATATTTAATGTATAACAGACTATGATTGCCAAAGTTAATTTTCGTAACACCAACCCTTTCGTACACGCAAGGCCAAATAAAAAATTGTCATTCTAAGTGCCGCACTGTTGCTGTCAAAAGTTTTTTTTAAAAAAAAATGAAAGCATTTTACTTTTTTAACTTATACTCGTTCAAGCAAATCGGACAGATTATTTTCATCCATTTATCTGAATAGTATTCCAGATTTGCGTCGGTTAAGTGGCAAAAGTCTGCCTGAATTCTGCAGTCGCTTTCAATGATTACGAAATCGTATTTGCAGCGATACGGGTTGAAGAGGACCTTTCGTCATACACGAGTAATATCTGCACATGCAATCTCCTCACATGACAGCGTAACCTACGATCCAATCAAGGCAACGTCCAACTACAAACCATTATTAAACGTTAGAAGAGCGTGGTTATTTATCAGGTAATATTGTGTCACTTGTTGGAAAAGGTCGCTTTAATGTCATTTGTTGTTTTATTGAATTTCATTATTAGTCAATATTTTTCAGATCAAAAAATGGAATTTACGATATCCAAATCAGGGGAGTAATCGACAACTATATATATATATATATATATATATATATATATATATATATATGTATATATGTATATATAACCAAATAAGTATCTCAGTGTTATTAATTTAATTTAATTACTATTGGTTTAACATTAAAGTAATATTAAAACTTAAATGACTTCTAAACAAACACGTGGTTCTTAACAAATAGTATTTTACAGAAAAGAAACTAATGTTTCTCATTAGTCCCCTAGTGAGAAAATTGGGCATGTCATGACCACCATTACATACAAAATATAATAAACACACAACAAAGAAGAATACATAACTGTGAAAATAAATCAGTAAGAAATAAATATTACACACACAGACAAATAAAAACAATATATAAGATAATACATAAATGATAAGTATACAGATTTAGAAATGATAAAATTGGACAATTAGTGAACGAGAAAAATAGGAAAAAATTAATTTAAATCGTTCAACACATAAAGAAAACGAAGAAAATGGTTACATAAATGATAAAAAAAAATTTATTCAAATCGATGAGAGGAAAACTTAATCATACTGGTTTAAGTTATCCTGCTACTATTCGTAGTATTGTTGACTTACTATTCACAGAAGCACTTCAGACAGACTCGTAAATGAGCCTTATAGAAACTAACACACGACCACAAATGCATTATTTTCACTGATTTCCCCACTGTTAGTTGGGCGACAAGAAACCTCCTCCTTGTCGTCACAGTAGCGATGAGTTCGCATCACAGGTGGTAAGAAATAAGAGAGAAAAAATTAATAAAACAAATATATTGTAAATACTACAATTGCTAAGACCTTTAGAATATCAGTACTTTAATCATGTATATGAAAGTAAATTTTATCGTGCAATTTAAGTGATTTTCCAGTACACGCGTTTAACTTGTCACACTTGCATCATTTTCGCCTCTCCCAGCTTTTAGTTCTATTTCAAAAGATATTTTAAAATTTATATTTATACTCTTTTTGTACCACTAATACTTATTTACAGAATAAAAAAAGTTGAAAAATTATTTCAGATAAAAATGGTAACATATCAGCTACTATAATTTCTTGGAACAATTTCGAGTTGTTGCAACGAACGAGCTCACAGTTAATGGTAAAACAAGTTTCTCCTATCTTCCAAGTTATATAAATTGCGATAGTATTTTTCTTTGGCTTCCTTGTTTTCAAGTAATTAAGTTTTGCAACTCTGCATTTTGAAGTAAATGTTTAATATTTTTCTCTGTTATTAAAATCATTTGAAATCATTTTTATATTCGTTCATTCAGCAGAATAAACTGTCATTTGGATTTTCTGTGTATTTATTCCACCTCTTGATTATTATATTTGACAACATAATATTTAATTGAATAATGGTTTCTTTCTCATTGATTCTTTTTTTTCGTGTAGGTTCACTTAAGTTGTTATCACATTGAGAATTTTAACTTTCAGTTCTACGGTATATATTAACATGAATATAATAATTACAATATAATTTTTTTACATTCCAAGCTTTATGAGTAACAAAATGGGAATAATTAGTGTATACTAGATGAAATAAATTTATTTTGCACAAAGTCGAACAAAAACGCTTAAAAATAAATAAAGATACTATGAAATTAGAAAACATGCCACAACATTTATTAAATTATATGTACAATTAATTTAACAATAAGTCTTATTTTTATTAATTTAAATTTACAGATAAAAATTCAGCCATTTACTAAAGTTACTTCCCGACTTGATTTTAAAATTATATTTTCAGAGAGTTTTTTTGGCTTCTAGTTTCTTTACATTTTTGGAGAGCTTTCTGAATATTGTTTCGTCGTCTTACATATATGTCTGGAGTTTTACTTTTCTATCTTTCCCCGCCCTGTAGCAGTTTAGATTTTTTCTAGCACATTTTATTTATTTATATAAGTGTGAAAACTTTGTTTCCGTTTCCCATTATTACGGTCCGTACATGCTGTCAGTATACAGGGAGTGTCGACTTTTCATGCAAATCTATGCTTTCAGCCCAATAGTAAATCAGGAGACTTCTTTCCTTGAATAATTTTCAAACTGTTCATGACTCCAAATTGAAATGCGTCTCATATTTCAATTGCATTGGTAGGGGAGAAAATGTCATAAACCTTTAATACTCAGTATTATCATATTTTTGTTTCGTAGGCGGGAAGGATTGGGATTCAAAATAAAGATAAAAGCATGTTCTTGACTCGAATTCAATTGAAAAAAATCAAAAATATTGTGGAATTTATTTTTTATATATGTAGCCGATCCTTTAAATTGTAACGCAGTCATTTTTACGAATGGCGTATGCACGATTAATCTTTATTGTTTGAATAATGTTTTAAATAGTAAACCTTCACATTAACTTAACTTCTCGTTGCAATATGTAAAGGGCGCCAACTGCCATAAATGTGGGTTTGATCAAGTTTTTGTTTTTCAGAGAAGAAATATAAATGTAACAAGCTGATATTTAGAGATTTGCCGTACCGAAAAATTTTACTATTTCAATGCACCGTTTTCAGGCTGCAGTCTCTTATTCTCAATTTTTACAGTATTTGTAAGCAGATTGCCTCCTCAATTTTTCTCCCAACTTCTTTTATGTTTTTCGTTACAATTATTGGTATAGAATATACTTGCCATATCACACTCGTAGTTACCAACACGTCCTGTGGTTTAAATGCCACGCTGACTTATCAGAAGTAAAGGAATGTAAACGAAGGATAAGGCAATTCTGCTGCACGTGTCACCTCACTTGTGTTGGTTTTTTAAATAAAGAATTAAGAGGAAGAAAATTATCCCAACCTTCTAGTTTTTTTTTTCACTATTCAAACAGTACCAAACTCTGAAATCATCTATTTAAAATGAAACTGTATTTTTTACAAGTCTCTTCAATATCTAATAAGCTTTCAATTGTATTTTTAAAATTTTCCACATCTTTAATTTCAACCTTTATTTATTTTGGGGGTAACCTTTTCATCACACATATTCTAGCCCAGATATCAATCGTTTTACGTCTTTGACATTATAAAACATGTTTAATGTTAAGTCTTACTATAAGTTAGCTCAGAAAGACTTCTTATGAAAATTTTATTCCCGAAATAAAGCATTATTGTGAAAATTAAAATAAAATGTAAAAGAATTAAACTACTTGATTCGTAAAACTGCATGGTTAATATGGAAACATCAGTCATATGCACACTTATTCATTTTAACTTTGATATAATTCAGCTGACGTTTTCTACTAATATTCATTTTCTGACTACAGAAATACTTTTGGAATTTCTATTATTTCTACCATTGGTACTAAAATTTCTTTGATGAAAGGGTTTTGAGGCTTTAGTGGGTTAAAAGTGGTTAAAATACTTCTGCAGTTGTTCCTCGAAGGCTTTCTAGTTGATTCTATTTAATAAGTGATTGTTTTGTTTTTGTCATCCGGGTCAAATGTTTCTCAAAAATATCTCGTCACACCAGTCTACCTGGTGACGGAGATGATGGCAGTCTCGGAATCATTGTGTTCTGAGAAAAAAAATTACGCGGTTCGTAAGCCGAGAATCCTTTCTTAACATCTAGCTGGATGTCCGACGTTTCCCGGATTGTCATATATCCATAACTTCCAATTCGACTCCAATCTCGATTGTTTTTTCGTTATTTTTAATGTAAGGCTACTCCACCCTAACCCTTAAAGGTCCTCCGGCCCAAGTCCGAAAGGGGTTGAAATTATACATCAGGGTACACGTACCGAAACTTTATGAATCTCATTGATCCAGAAATATATTTATTCGACGCAAAAATCGTCCGGTTAACATGTTTGAAAATGTATCACCCCACCACCTACGTTCAGCCTCTCCCGCCTTCGCCCATCCCTGCGCGTTGCTCAGTATTGTCATAAATAAACTCAGCAACATCCATAACGACGATGAGTCGAATCTAGTTTTTTTTCGAAATATTTTCTTGTAACGGTCCTGCACCCCCACCCCAAGTGTGCTCTTTTCCCATGCTGTAAGGGGTTGAAAATATACTCAGATAACATCGATAAAAATAATATCAATCTAATTCACCCCGAAAAATATTTATTAATCGAAAATATCGGCCGTTTTAGCATGTTTGAATAATTCCATCCTCACTCCTAGGGATGGTAGACGTTTCTCACTCCAACGTTGTTTGTTTCCTGGTCGAAAATAACACGTGTATGGAATTTGATGAAATTTTCTCTATGGGTGTAGCTTTATATGCGGAACATACATAACTACAAACAAACAAACACTCTGCTTTATTTATTAAACTAGTTAGGTATCGGCGTTGCCCGGGTTGTCATATACCCATAACCCCTTCCCTTCCTACTTGACTCGAATCTCGGTTGTTTTTGTGTTATTTTTATGTAACGCCCCTCCAACCCCACCCTTAAACGTGCTCCACTCCCATGCAGAAAGTGGTTGAAATTATACACAAAAAACATCTGTTGAAATAATATCAATTTAATTATCACTGAAAAATATTTATTCAGCGCAATTATCGGCCGTGATTTCATGCTTCAAATTTTCCACTCCCGCTCCTGGGAGTTAAATGGTAAATTGAATGTCATAATTAAACTCAGCGACATCTAACACTGGGTTTTACTCCAATCTCGGGAGTATTCACGTTATTTTCATGTAAGGTCCTATCACATCCCACCCCTAAGCGTTCTCTCCTCCCAAGCCCGATAGTGGTTGAAATTATATAAACATACATACAAACACAGTTTTATTCATAAGAAAATATTGACACAAAAACAATTGTAGGTGGTATGCCATGACAACGACGATTAAATTAAACTTTCGAATTATACTGCTCCTCAGTTTTATTATAGTTTTATCTGTTTTTGAGAAATGGAAATGAACAAGAGAATAGTGCGCGTTGGGAAAGACATGGGTGGAGCTTGAGCAAACAGTATATTATAGCGGAAATTTTCGATACTTTTCTTCCTCAAATATTAAAGCTTTGGATGGAATTTTACCCTAAAATAGTTTTTATCCTTATTTGTACAACAAAACGTTTCATTAAAGATATTTAAATTTCTCAATATCAATAAATTATCATACATTACAAGAGTGAATTATGTTTGACTGAATACGATTTTAACAAGACGTAAAAGTATATTAGTTTTTATATGATTCTGCTTCAAAGATCCAATCTTCAACTTTTGACTTTTATCAACGATGTTATACGTATCATTACGAAAAGAGATTAATATGTAGAAGGATTTTTATTTTAACATGCTCTTCTGCACTACGTGAATGTATATTTATTTTTTGGTATTCTTTTCCTCCTCAAGAAATATATTATTTTTTACTCTTGACAGATGTCAAAGATATTAAGAGAGTCTCGGTTGTAGTAGAAGGCTGTGACACAAATTAGAGTAGTGTCGTCTTTATTCCATGACCTCGGATAAGAGAGCAAGTGAGAACTACCATCAACCTTGAAGTTTCTCTTATATGTCTATTTTGTTTTGTTTTTATTATAACGTCTGTGTTAAATCTATTTTCGTTTTAATATAAAAATAAAGGAATGAATCTCCCTAATTATTTTCGTGTTTCTGTAAAATAAAAATTCACTGAAAATACGTCTTTAATCTGGTACAATGCACATAGTAATTTCGAAGACTGTGGTAGTGTTGTGTCTACTTATTTCGTATACATGTAATGGAGAAAACAGTGAAGCTGCTGATGTTCCTAAGGAAATACGACAAGAGAGAACCTTCAAATCTTCGTATTCCAGTGGCAATTTTCCTAGACAATCGTCAAGTTCTCATTTTTCTTCAAGCGATTCTCACTCCCATCCTCTTGATTTTGAATCAGGTAATTTAACATGTTGCACGTCGGAACTATGTAGCCATAGGTAAACGTTGTTTTTAGTACTTCTTGTTCATCTTGACAGAACACAGTGTATAGTATAATGTTTGATTTACTTGATAGCAAGTCTTCAAAGCTGCAATGAAGATATGGCTTGCCTTATGAAAGCATCTAATGATCAATTGGGACTTGAAGCGATTCTTTCACTTCACAGACAACTAGACGATGATGCCAATGGCAATGTTGATCTGTCAGAATCAGATGAGGTAAATTAGTTAAAATAACTATTCCTAATAGTAATATCACTATGTATTAGTTGTATAATAATTTTTATGTATCCCCTATTCCTCTTATAAGCATTGACAATCATTAGATATTATAAACATTACTATTTTATCATCATTCTTCTACTGGTAGTCTATAATGCCATTCAGTATTAATTTTTCAATGGTTTTAAGTTCATGTTCTTCTTGGCTGAAGTATCTTGACATGGACATTTATGCAATTATTGAAAATCTCCATAAACAATCATCTGTTGAATAAAATTAGAATATTTTTTGTTACTTGTAAGGTTTTAACATATTCTGGGTTTAACTTTGTGTTGTTTATAGTTCGATGTTTTCATACAACTGCAAAGTTGTTGCACACATTCTTTGCTAACTGTATAATATAGAAGTTTGAAAATCTATCATTAAATTATTTATTTTGCATGCTATGTATTAATATTCTATTAATAATTATTTCTGTATAAAACAAATTGTTGTTAGTTTATTTATTTTTCTTGCTTGAAAGAGTTGAGCTAAGTAGTTTTCACTTTTAGTGTAATGGTTAGTCTGCATTATCTTTTTCTGTGTATTGACTTCTTGTACATTCAAATTTTATAAAGACATTTTAGTATATTTGAAAAAATGTACACACATTACTTATTTTGTTATCAAATGTTTTCTATTAGTTCTTAAAGTTTCCATATCACCTTCCCAGTTTCATAAAATTTATTTTTGGAGAATAAAATATTTCAACTAACATCATTATGAATAACATTTTGGGTTTTTTGTTATTTATTTATCTTAACTAAATCCACAACTATAACGTAGTATATTTATTTTTCTATTATTTCAGTTTCGTATACTCGGAAGTACATGTACAATATATAGTAAACTAATTTAAATTTTAGATCCATAATAGTCCATTTGATGTACATTCATAATTTATGTCAAAAAATCATTAATCTATATTTGTGTAAAAACAACATTTATTAATTCTAGATTGTTATTTTTTATGCACAAAAACTTTCCACAAATGCTGTGAAATTTAATGCTGGAGACTTTTACCCTATTAAATGAAACACTGTTAAAGTACCAATTATTATGACTGCTTTGTTTCATCAATGTAAGGCATAATTTTATACATAGCTTTAATTTCTTTATTTTATTAGGTCATCTCAGAAATATACTCCAAATGTACTGTAAACGCTCTCTTTACTTTAAAATGGTGTTTCATTTAAAAAATAATTTTGGCATGCATGAGGTTAATGCATGCCAGCTCAATTAGAATTTTACATTTCAAAGAAATGACTTTTAAATGCCGTGCACAGCTTAGGTCATTTTTAATATATAAATATTGACGTTGTATTGATATAATTAATGGATTGGGGCCTGTGCTTTTCAGAGTAATTTGACACTTGACCAAAATGAGCCTGCAGTCATATGAAAATTACTGGACTTTTGACTTATGCTGCACATTGGCTAGCAAATACTCGATTATTTTACAGCATTTATGGAATTGTTTTTGCATAAGTGAAATGTTTTGCAGACCAAAAATTACCTTACTTATAAGAAGTTTGTATAATGTTATTATAGGTAAGTAAGTTTAAAATTTAGTTAACTTAAGAACTAATAATTTTGTGCCATAAAAGGTTTGATATTATTCTGATTTGATTTTTTATTCAATAATATTACTAATTGTCATTTTAGCTTACACTGCTCAGTCCATGTTTATTCCCCAATTGTGTTTGATTATTTTATATATATATATATATATATATATATATATATATATATATATATATATATATATATATATAATGTGAATATTTGAAGATTATTCTCTCATTCTGTCTATGCAATATTATATTGATATGTTGTTTGTTCTCTATCCATTGCTATGAAAGTCATATTTTGTGTAGTTTCTAAGGGAAGAGCTGAAATATGAAGAAGGTTATGAGCGTAGACAGCAAGCTTTCCATCGCAATGATGACAAACATATATCAGTTCGAGAATTGTGGGAAGCTTGGATTCGGTCTGAGGTAAGTGTTTGACCATTATTACAAACTTCCGTGTATTAATATATTTATATTTATTTTTTCTGCTTTCAATTAATGCATATCACAAGCATGTACATGTTGTACAATCACAAAAATATATGTTAACATTTATAATCACATAAGTCTTGTGAACATTTTCAGTACTTATTGTATGAATTAAATTTTATTGTACATTTGATGGTGTGCTGACAGATAAACACTATGCTTCAGGTTCAAACCCAATCAAGTCCTTTTGCTTTTAATAGGGTTGGATGATCTGTCCCTTAGACAAGACATTAGGGTGATATACCTTTCAGCTTTTTATGTGCAATATCTGTCGAGGACATCATAAGTTATATGTACAAATGTAGAACCACAGCTTTTGAATTGTTTTCTGACTTATTAAAGAACAGATGTTCCATATTAGTAGAAATAGAATAAGAAATACTGCAAAATACTCTTCCTGATTCTTTTTAATCAAGTATGTGTAGGATCATAATGGTCTTAATGAAATATTATTTCATGTATATTATAGTTTTTAGATGAAAAAAGAATTATTCATTAGTATTTACACTTTCTACAATTTTCTACTGACTATTTTGTTGCAATTTTCAGCAGTTATGTCTATTTTTATTGTTGCTTAGTTCTAATTTATTAATTTCCTTATTAAACTTCAATCAAAGTTATATTAGCAGGTATTATTAAGAATTACTATTTTATTTTCATTAATTAGTGTGTTTATCATTTATTTTATTATAATAATTGTTTCCTGAAGGTACATAATTGGACTGTGGAGCAAACAACAGAATGGCTTACAACAAATGTTGAGTTACCACAGTACATTCCAACATTCATTCTGAACAGAGTTACTGGAGCTACTCTCCCAAGGTCAGAATGATACAGTTTTATTTGTGTTCTCCCTATTCTGTTTGTTTAACTTGGGATACAAGGTTCTGTTATCTCTGCATATAATCAAACAAGCTATGTAATTAACCCTTTTTATTAATATTCAAATGAAATTCAATCATATTAAAGAAAATGTATGTTGAATACGACCAAAAGGTGGCATAACATGCTTAATAAAACCAAACCTGTCACCGTTCAGAATGGAATATCAGTCAAAACACCTACTAATGATACGCACAAAGTTATGTACCATTTTATGTGCTTACTTCCAACCGGAAATCCTTGCAGAAGACATCATAGAGGAAGTGGATGAGGCCATATCGAAAATGTCCAAATCAGAGGCAGTTTTATTGGCAGGAGATTTCAACTGCCGCATAGACGCACCGTCAAAGAAAACTAACTTTGTGATAGAATATTTAAAAGAGGAGGGGTTTCATATGATCAATAAAGCAAACGAGAAAACATATGTGGGACCCACCAGCGCGAGCACAATAGATCTAGTATTCATAAACGATAGCATAAAACATATAAGCCGGTCAGTACTATCAAATATACCAATAAGAAAACACCTACCAGTGGAAACTATCCTACAAACAAAGGCACCACATAGCAATGCAGCAGCACAAAACAGATTGAAACTAAGGAGGAAATTGGACATATCGAAACTACAAGAGTCTGACGCACATACTATAATGCAACAGATTAAAACTACCAATATAAATGAGACGCTGGGAAAAACGGAAACATGCATAAGAAACGCCACACAGAAAATACTACCAAAGCAGAGGAAAGCAAAGCCATGGTTCAATGCCGAGTGCTATGCAAAAAGAAGAGAAACCATAGCTGCGCTACATGACGTTAGAAGAAAAACGGATGAACGAAATGTAAAGAAATACGCAGAAGAAAAGAAGGAATACAAACAAATGATAACACAGGCAAAAGAAAATTACCAATTACCAATTGGAGGAAGAAAGCACTAATACGAGAAGCAGAGAGAGACCCCTTCAAAGCACTCAGCCCTAGACAACCACGATTTCCAAGAAACATCCCAATACAAACATGGGCTCAACACTTCAGCATAGTACTACAAAACAGAGACACCAGACCAAGCTATAACACAGCAACACCTGAATATATAAAGCCCATCACAAGCAGAGAGGTTGCAGCGGCCGTACATGCTGCAAAAAATAGGAAGGCCGCCGGCCCTGACAATATATACAACGAACATTTGAAGCAAGCAGTGGTATTCTTCAAAGAGATATGGGCTACGCTAATGACGAAATGTCTGGAAAATGGACACATCCCGGGCAGTTGGCGAAAATCCCGAATAAAGATACTATACAAAGGGAAAGGGAACACAGAAGACCCAAACTCTTATAGGGGAATAGCCCTACAGAGCACACTTTACAAAATATTCACAAAGATATTGACAGCAAGACTCACGGAGAAAGTGGAGGACAAAATACCGGAACTACAATTTGGTTTCAGAAGAGGTAGATACAAACAATATCGTGCCTCATAAAGAACATTGATGAAGCACTGAGACACTACAGGGGGAAGCTATTTGCGGTCTTCATTGATTATACAAAAGCTTTTGACTTTCTCAAGAGACGACTAATACTAAACAAGCTGGAATCAATGATTGGAAAATAACATTACCTGACGATAATAATCTCAAACATCTTGCATGAGAACCAAGTAGAAATAGAAGACAGCATATCAGTATCGGACCCAATAATACAGACAAACAGGGTACTACAAGGAGAGCCCGTTATTGTTTAATATTGCGACTGCAGATATAGCCGAATCACTACCTACAGAAAACACGCGTCTCTATGTGTATGCAGATGACATGGTCATCACAGCAACCTCCAGACAAGATCTACAAGAGGCCTTAAACAATCTGACGAACTGGGCTCAAGAAAATGAACTAGAAATAAACCTTCAAAAGACAGCAGCAATGATATTCAGGAAAGGTGGCAGGCACAGCACGAAAGACACTCTATACCTCGGCAACAGACCAATAAGTGTTACAAACAACTTCAAGTACCTTGGGATAACATTACAACCGACAGGAAGCACATTCACACTACACGTGAAAGAAAAAGTAATCGCAGCTATCAGAGCAATGCAAGATATTCGGATGATACGACAACTCTTCATAGACACGGCCATCTCCATCTACAAAGCAAAAGTCACCCCAATAGTCACATACGGTTTGGAATTAATATGGGAGAAACTAAATAGAAAAAACCTGAAAGATATTGAAAAGATAAAGGCAACTTTTCTGAAAAAGATACTGTGAGTCTCAAAATATACGCCATCACGACTTGCATATGAACTCACAAGGGAACCTTTCTACTTAGAAGACCTACGCTATACAACAGGGTTAACTTTGCCATCTACACACGCATATCAACACGTGATCCAAGAACTAAAGGAAAAGAAGAACCAGATATGGGACGATTTCTACAGTACCACCGCCATGATGACAAACGAATGGAGGAGAGCATCATACGAACTACGACACACGGTAACCCGTTTCGCCGTGCACGGTTTTCAATACAAGATTTGTAAATCAAAAAGCTTTCATCAACCAGATGTGAATTGTGTTTGTGAATTATGTGAAATGGTGTGTGACAGATATCACGCATATTGGTGTTCCAGAAGATCTATCTCAATGACAGAATTTTGTAGAGAGTGACCCAAATTACTTTACACATTGTGTGAAATTCCTTATATTATTAATACTTTTACTAAACATTTATTCTAGCTTTACATTGTACAACCCTCATTTACATTAACTTGCAGCTATTATTTTTGTTCAAATTATTCCCACAAGTTTATTGGAAGTGGTTTATAGTTACTTTATTATTCAGTTTCTTGCATGTATTGAGCCAAGATCATGGAAAATTATTATAATATTTAACAAATTTCATATATGTTTAGCTTTTATTATTTTCATAATTCATGAGTATGTTAACATTATTGAAAATTATTTCGTTATATTTAAATATGTAATAATTTTAAACAGAAATTTATTTATGGTATTTTTCCAACAGGCTAGCAGCTAACAACATGCACTTTTTGAGCAATGTTCTTGGAATCAAAGATCCTATTCACAAACAAAAGATTGCATTAAAAGCAATGGATATTGTTCTTTTTGGACCACCTAAAGGTAATTGGATGTGACAAACATAAAAGATTTGGGTCTTTGCTTTATTATTTTGTTTTTTACAGCAAAAGCGCCTTAAATTATTTTTACAGTGGGTATAACTATAAGTTGGTTCCATCAATAATTGGAAATGTCTGGAAATATGACTCCGTGTGAGGTATTGTTGTACGAAAATTTGTTTCATAATAAGGGTGACCATGGTTTGCATTATTCTTTATATATATACATACACATGATATTGATATGGAAAGGAAAGAGAGAGAGCTTGTGGCTTATCAGTATGGTGTAGCCATATGGAACTGAAGAAAGTTCTTCAAATTTGAAGTTATAGCCATATGGAACCAAAGGAAGTTATTTATGTATATGTATGGCTACACCATACTTCATTTTCAGGTAAGCCACAAGCTATCTCTCTTTCCTTTCCATACCAATATCGCAGTTATTTTTGACAATATATATATATATATATATTGTAGCAATACCGCTAACCTCCTTGCGTTTTTATTAGATTATTTATATGTTTTGGGTGCCAGGTAATTTTTACCAAAACATTTTGATAATTAATTCTTTTATTTATTAAGCATGAACAATAAATTATCTGCAGGGTGTGGTTTGTTACAATTTTTATGTTTAGCTCTAGAACCTCCGTCCTTCATCGAGTTATAAGCTTAATTGGTGTCTTGCATAGCCCTGTCTTGGGCCGCGCTTTAGCTTAACAATACTGTCGTGTGGCCAGGAGACGCCAACAATGTCTAACAACATAATTATGTTACATTATCCCCCTCCAAAGAACAAAAATTGGCTGATTGTAGATATCCATTAAATGCAGCCAAATTTTCATTTTTTCACATAATAATTTCATTGACAACCATTTGACCACATCCTGATAAACAAAACCTAAGAAATTACACAGGTTTTACAAAATACCTTTCACTTGTTCCATTTTATTGTATTGCTTAAAAAATAAACAAAATTTATGTGTGTAACATAATACTCATACAATAACATTTCCAAACTTTCACTTATACAATACCTTTCTTTTTTCTCAGCTGTTTGATCAATAATACTTTTCAAAACCAACACACATTTACCATATTTACAAGAGTTGGACACATGAATTATCCACAATATTTAGGAATACTTCTAAATTCATAATAAAATTACAAATTTTCTCTCTGAAGGAATGGAACCAAATGTGTTGCATTAAAAGTTTTCTCAGTGGCCTTTCCTTCCAAATTTACAATTACGTAACTGTTGACTTCTCTCCTGTTCTCCACTTTATACAGTCCTTCATAAATGTTTAACAATTTATAACTGATTTTCTTTATAGGATTTGATACACGTAATTTTTTTACAAGTACCAAGTCTCCTATTTTTAATTCTACAGGTTTTGCCTTTTGCCACTTCCTTCTCCATTTGGCCCTATTCCTCATTTCACTAATAGCAATGTCTTTCATATTGCTTATTACCTTCACATCATCAACTAACCTCTCCAGAAAAGGGATAATAGTCTCAATGGGCAGGGTGTGAAGTTTTGAAAATTGCTGGTCAGCTGGGAGACAACCTGTGGCCAAGCTAAAATTTTGATTTACAACTGTCTCCACCTCCCCGATCCAATCCATCCATTTTCCATTATCTTCTTCCTTTACTAATTGCCTCAAAGTGGTACTTATTTGCCAGATGTACCTTTCAGTGGGGTTTCACTGTAGTTGTCTTATAGCTGTAAATATAGGTTGTATTCCTTCTCCTTGTAAGACGTCCACCTACTCCTTACAATTGAATTGTTTATCATTATCAGTCAACATTTTTCTGGGTTTTCCACACCCCTTCACTCCTTTTCCTTGTTAAAACAAGTTTTTGCTGTAGCACTTTTAAGACCATATAATTTAATAAAACCATAACCAATAGGTGAACACATCCACCCTTACTTCTGGATAATGGTCCAAATAAATCCATCGCTACCAACTCAATTCACTTGAGTTGGTATGATTGATTGGCAAGGTCCTTCAAATTGACAATTCCTGAACTTATTTCGTTGACAATTTTCACATGTTCTGATATAATTTTTAACATCTGACATTATTCCTCTCCATGTGATCCTACTTGTTATCATTTTAATCATTCTATTGAATGATTGATAATAAGCCCATTCTTGTCATGGAAATATTGTAGAAATTTTTTCCTCAATGTTGATGGTATAATTACCACCCAACCTCTCCCGAGTTCTTACTTTTCATAAACATTATACCTTCTCGTAACTGATATCTACCTCTTTCTACATTGGCCCCATTATACCTTAGCATACCCCCTTTTTCTCTCAATTTCTTTATTTCTGGATCCTTTTCTTGTTCTTCACGAATTTCCTCCAGACTAACGTCCTCTTCTGTCTTTTTTATCCTCTTCTCCACTCTCTTAGCTGCAATTACTTCTCTTATGTCTTCTTTCTGACATCTTTCACCTTCCTTATCCCATGATAAACAACTAAGAAAATCTGCAACAACATTATCTTTTCCTCTCACATATTTGATATCTGGATTATATTCAGATAGCATAATTACCCATCCAGTTAAACGAGCATTCAAATTTTTACTACTTCTTAAAAAGGTGAGCACTTTACGAGATCAGTATATAAAATAATTTCTCTTCCTAGAATATAATTTCGAAATTTATTAACCGCATACACCACCGAAAGTAATTCTAGTTCAGTTACAGTGTATGATTTTTCATACCCCATCACACACCTGCTCTTCATTGATACTACTTTTTCCTTTCCTTCAGCGTCCAACTGACTCAAAACAACAGCAATTGAAACTTTACTAGCATCAGTTCTTATAATATACGGTTTATCCTCTCGGGGCTGTCCTATCATAACAGTGTTCAGAAATGCTTTCTTTAGATCCTCTCCCCACTCCCATTTCACATTTTTACATAACAAGTGGTACAATGGGCTAAATAGTCTAACATAGTTAAATACAAAACTTTGATAGAATGCACTGAGTCCCATTAAATGTTGTAATTCCTCAAAGATTGAAGTATTTCCAGGTGTAGTTGTTCAATAAATAGCTCTTAGTATTCACACAGGTTTTGCATATTTAGATTTATTTCGAGGAGCTGGTAGATTTTGAATCACTTTTAATTCATCTGTTAATGGCCCCACTCCCTGACTTGACACCGAATGGCCCACGAATTTTATTTCTTGCAAAAATTTGTTTTTCTCCAAATTGACTGTCAATTGACAATTTTTTTCATTTGTCTCAGCAGCTCTCGCAACTCCAGCAAATGTTCCATTTTCTTCTCATTGGCTAACACCAAATCATCTATATACAGTATAAGATTTTTATTAAATTGCCTACCAAGAACTCGGTTAATTTGCTTATTGAAAACTTGTGAGCTTGTTTTCAATCCAAATGGTAGCCTCACAATTGCATATTGCCAAGTACCTACAGTGAAGGTAGTCAGCTTTCTGGATTCATTGTCTAAAAACATTTGGTAGTATCATTTGGTCAAATCCATAGAAGTTATCCATTTCTTTCCATGAAATCTCCTCACTAAATCTTCTATTTTCTCCAGATACCCATGAGTGTTTTCTATGATCTGATTTTATTTTCTGGCATCTAAACATATCCCCATTTGCCCATTTTTCTTTGTAACAACTACAATATTATTATTATTGTATGGACTGTTACATCTTTCTATAATCCCCATTTCCAACATTTTATCAATAGCCTTTTCTACTTCCCTTTTCTGACAATCAGGAATAGCGAACTTTTTTACAGTAAATGACTGATGTTCAGTGGTTTCTATATGGTATTCATAGTCCTTTATCAAACCAGGGATATCACTAAACACCTCATGATTTTCCATTAATATTTTCTTCAATTCACTTTTTTCCTCCTGGCTTAGATAGGTTATATCTTCTATCACCTTATCAAATCTTTCTTCTCCAACTCTGATTTCATAACCACTTTGACATCTCTTTCTAGTAGTTGAATCCTTTCTTGATTTTCCATTCTATTTATTCTCAGTGGCATCTCCAACTTTTCACTACCTCCCTTTTCATTTTCCACTTCCATCTGTAACTTATTTTTGATAACATCAGTTTCAAAATGGAATTTTACTTTATTTATTAGCTCTTCCTCACTCAAGGGGTTGTCCAGATATTTATTTTTGTTTACCATATCTAAAAAATAATCTTCTCTATTTCCTTTTCCTCCTTTAATATATATTCCGTTATGAAATGATTCTATGATATTCTTTAGCTTTAGCTTTAGCTTAACAATACTGTCGCGCGACCAAGAGACGCCAACAATGGCTAACAACCAACAATGTAACCTAATTATGTTACAATATATATAATTCAATATTGGTATGGAAAGGAAAGAGAAATAAGCTGGGGCTTACCTCAAATTGAACTGTGGTGTCGCCATGGGGAACTGAAGGTGGTTCTTCAAATTTTCGGAGGCTCTCAACCTCCTTCTTCAGGAAGGAGTGTTAACACCAACACCATTCCGTCCACCAGCCGGCTGTGTACTATATATATACATATATTGTAATCACCTACCCGCTTCCTCGGATCCTTATAATGGACGCTTGCCGACCCGGGCGCCACTGCATGTGCAGAAAAGTTTTATTTTAAATTATACAAACGACAATCGTCTCATTAATTAACATTCGCGATCCAGGGAGCCGATAAACGATTTGCCAGGACTCGTGAGTACTTGAGTTGAGCATGAGACTCTCAATAACTGTATCTCAGGTGTCCTGTCTTTGATCAATTACGTAAGGAAGGATTCACTTAATGAAAACAAAATGTAAACATAAAATTCAGTTTAATGGACAAATTGGGGTTAATACAAATACTCGGCATGACTTCTCAATCGCTAAATGTTGCCTTTTCATACACTCTTATTCCTAAACTTAAATCTAACAAGTCTCCGTAAAGTTACTATTTTGGCCAAATTTAATATGTCCTTTAAGAACACAGCCGGTTATTGGACCAACAACTCTTAATTCACACTACTTTCACATGGTGTAGGGAAAGTGAGGGAAGTTTGCTTACTGTGCTGCAACAAGTTGTCTTCTGATGATGTCCAGGTTCAGGTGCCTGGCCAGTCGGCTGACCAAATCCTCGCACACAGAGAAGCGGCTAAAACACACAGGCGTGACGGCCTACACTTGCTCCGCAATTCACGGTTCTCTCCTCCAAGAACCTCTGTACCAAAATCTCCTACGCGTTCGTCCCTTACAGTTCACCAAGAACTGACGGCGCCCGCTCTCATGCCTTCCAGGACGCGACTCATCTCCACCACATTACTCCACTCAAAGACTCCGGCTCTGCTTGCCGACAAGCTGAATGTTGGGTAACAACTCTCCCGTCTCCTGGCCCACAGCTTCCCCTTCGCTGTCAAGGACCTGACTCCTTCTTAATCCGCCACAGCTGTGACCAGTCACGGTCACCTTTGTCCTAGCACATTCACCACTACGGTCAGAAAATGACCTGACCAGGCAACCCCGTGTAAACCCACTTCCTGTTGCCGTAAACTTGGTCCCAAAGACCGGCCGTGTGAAAAATGTTATCTCCAACATTCCCACGGCAAAATAAATAGAAAGGAAAATCAAGAAAGGATTCAACTACTAGAAAGAGATGTCAAAGTGGTTATGAAATCAGAGTTGGAGAAGAAAGATTTGATAAGGTGATTCAAGATATAACCTATCTAAGCCAGGAGGAAAAAAGTGAATTGAAGAAAATATTAATGGAAAATCATTAGGTGTTTAGTGAATACAAATAGTATTAATGTTTAAAATCACTTATTACAATATATATATATATATATATGAATTCGTGCCCATCCAGTACACAGTTCAGTTATTCCATTTTGACAAAGGGGACTCAGGCCCTCGAAAATTTGAACTTCTACCTATGCCAGATTAGACAAACTACTGATTTCAGGTAAGTTGTCATCACTGTCTCCCTTTCCTATCCAAATTTGTTAAATACATATTTTTTAATCATACAAACTTGGCATATATTTTCTTTTGGTATAAAACTGAAAAATTTATTGGCATTAAATGGATCCATTCATTTTTTTTCTGACTTCTATGTCATTTAATTCTAATACCCTATCAAAATTATTGCTAATAGCTTGTGATTTGTCATTTCCAGATTATGGGCATGGCATAAAAGATGTAATTTTAATTACACTACTGTTTGGTGCTACGATTGGGTGTTATTATGCCTATCATCAAAACAAAAGTAGCAAAAAACACTTGCAGCGTATGATAAAAGATATGGAAAGCCTTCATAAAGCAGAATTAGCTTTGGATCATCTGCAGGTTAATATCTGTAGTACTATTATGTTGTCAGATTAAGAAAATAAATAATAGAGATAACAAAAAGTAGATACGGTTGTGGTGTTTTACTGGCCATTTAAGATTAAAATGTTTAAATAAAAAATTGATTTTAAATAATTATTTATAATATAACTCAGATTAAATGATTAAATTTATATAGAAAAACTAAATTTAAACTAGGCATAACTCTGACAAGAACAAATAATATTCTTATATAGCTTCTAATGGCTACTCTCTAGGAATGTGAGCAGAAAATTGAAAGTAATAGAAAAACTAAAAATTCAAATATCGTTCTCATATGAAAATAGTGTTCAGTTACTTGAAAGGTTGGAAAATGCCAATTACTGGTGTCTTACCTTGTGACTGCCGTAGGCACTCTTGTTGTATGGTCGTCCGGAAACTCGTTCAGAACCGAATTCTCGATGATGAAATTGGATTTGGCTGTTGTTGACTCGTCACGCAAAGTGAAAACATTGTCGGTTGCTTGTACACGAGCTCGTCACCAAAAATAAGTTGCCCCAACACTCCTATGGTAGTCAAAATGGATTTTTGACTAAAATAAATTTTGTTTTTGTTTTGCAAGGAGCCACCTTACTCAGAGTACCAATTCTGCCTGGCTACTCTTGGACTGCTTCAAAGGTCCTTTGTCCCCCTTTGTAACATCTGGCAGCACCAGGCAATACCATTATTCAAATATAATGGTGGGCCTGGCCATAACTAAATGATCACCCTCGAATATGTGTACTGCCTGCATGCTTCAACGAAATTTAGAAGGAGAATTTTTTTTGCTTGCCAGAGAAATGAAATTGTGTAACAATTACAACTTAATAACAGTTATGAGGAAATGAATCACCACACTGGTTTATAAAACCACACAGTGACTGTCATTACAAAGTAGAGTCCTGTTTTTCCCTTGAAATTTTGACATCCTCCTTGCTATTTAGAATGTTGACATCAACTTACAATTGATGGTGAGTCAGCATTTTTATCTCTTTCCTTTTCATATTAATTAATGTCTGTACAGAGTTGTTGACTTACCTAAAATTAATAGTTACGTCTTCATAAAGAAGATGCCAAATTTTCAAGGGCCTAAGCCCTCTTCCTCAGACAGAACAGGACTGAACTTTTTCCTGGCCAGCCAAGTTAATTGTTGCATTAATATGAAAATTAAATATTTTTTTAAGATACTTAAGCACAAGGACCTTTGTTTCATGTAGCGACACAACTTATCTACATATTCTTAATCAAATCTAATTTTATTTTACGATTGTATTTTCTTTAGAAAGAACTGGAACAAGCAAGAATGGAGCAGGCTTGTGTGACAACAGAGAAACAAAATTTAGAAAAAAGGCTTTTAGAACAAGGTGCAGATGCAGTAGATCTCCGAACTTCTTACTCGGATCTTGAAGTTTCTCAACTTAAAGCTGAAATTGAGGTTAGATACATTTTAATTATAGATCAGCTAAAGTATCCTTGTACATGTAACACAGACATTAAAAGCTGTTAGTTATCATATAATAATACAAAAACTACCTTTGTAGAGACAAACTTAAAATAGAGAAACACCAATCCATGCCGAAACATCTGGCACTTTTATATTTAAGTTTCATACTGTTTGTTCTTCTATTTCAAGTTTGTCTGTAGAAATATTGGTTTTAGTATTATTATCCTATACATAATTGATTGAAAGATATTTTATTAAATAGATGTTGCGTGGGGAACTTCAAAGAGCTGAAGGGGAACTGGAAGACAGGTGTTGGTCACCTCCTGTGGGGTTACAACAGTGGCTGCAACTAACACATGAAATTGAAAATAAAGGATATATAAAGAAGAAATTACTTGCAGAGAAGCAACTACAACAAGCTAGGGAAGCAGTGAGTTAATTTCTTGTCTACTATTATTTCTGAATTTCCTATTTCTTTTTTTACTTCTTGTACAGATAATTTAATTACATTTTTGGTTTCTTTCTTTCTTTTGTCATTTACTTATTTAATTTTGGATCTATCTCTCAGTTTGTTAAATAGTTATCAGAAACACATGGTTGATATTTTATTAAAATTAAATTCCTGAATATAAGATAAGAAGGAAACATGCCTAATTATTATTCAGATATAATTCTTGTTTTTTGTTTAGAGTAACAAATGTGGTTTCTAAAGTGTTACTGCAAATTCTCTGTTTGACAAACTTAAAAAAATAATATTTACAGTGTGAGAAACTGAGGAAAAAGCGATCTAGCCTGGTTGGCGCCTTTGTATCTACACATGGAAAGTCTATTGATGATGTTGATAGAAGTATAGTGGAAGCCAGGTAAGAACTCACTTCAGATTAATTTTTGTTCATTTTTCCTATCATTATGAATAGATATTCATATGAATTGTTTGCATATCACATAACACTTAAATTTTGCAGTTAAATATTGCAAATTGCTTTGTTTAAAAATGTGGTAAGTGAACTTATTATTAATGCATTAATGTCTGAACACATTTAAAATTTTATTGTAGAACATCTTTGAGTGAAGTTACTCAAGAATTACAAGAACGTGTACATCGATGGAAACAAATTGAGCTTCTGTGTGGTTTTAATATTATAAACAATAGTGGGCTTCAGTACTTGGAAAGTGTGCTTTATAGAGGCACAGCAAATGGAAGAGGTGGAAGTAGCAATGCTCTGAGAGGTTAGATAATCTGTTAACTTTAAAGGTTTCAGTGCTCATCAAATGTGAATTAATGTAAAAGTAGAAGAATTAACTTATAATATTTCATGGCAGTATTTTAATTTTTTAAAAAAAACAAAATATTTGCCAATAAAATCCATTACCTCTTAAGAGAGAAAAATTGGTATGTGATTTGTCAATTATTTCTGTTCAGGTCGTATGAGCAGTAGCCAAGATGATTTAGATGATGAAACAAGTTCACTTTATTCACCATCGGCAGGTATGTTTGAGTCTAATTAGATTTAACATATAGAATCTTACCTTAAATTACATTATTATATTCTTTTTTGAATTCATTATTGATATATATATATATATATATATATATATATATATATATATATATATACATACAATGTTACTAATTTGGTGATTTGGAGTAAATATGTGAAATTGGAGGATTGTGTTTTTTAAGTGAATTCATATGCTCAGGTGAAGAATCACACACACAGAAAAACATATACTCAAAGCATGGCGAAGGAAGAAGGAAAGACTGAAAATATTTGATCCAGGAAGGACGTGAACCTGCATGATCTGCTCAGTACACAGACGCCTTAACCATATCAGCCACTGGGTCAAGTTCCTGACCCGACAAATATAGTAATCCTCCTATTCTTTTCTATCCTTCCATACTATCCAAGTTTGATTGTGACTTCGTCATCAAATTAATTCCAATTCCTTAATGGATTTTCCTAATATTGTATTTATTTATTAATGGATGCTCCTAATATACTTCATTCCCTCTACTCTATCCATTAATCCACTAAATAACTATTTATCCATAATAAAACTCTATATTTGCCTGGTCAGGAATTTGACCCAGTGACCAAAATGGTTAAGGCGTCTGTGCACTGAGCAGATCACGCAGGCTCAAGTCCTGCCTGTCAAATATTTTCAGTCTTTCCTACTTCTTCCTTCCTTCTCCCTGCTTTGAAGATATGCTTTTCTATGTGCGTGATTCTTCACCTGAGCATATGAATTTGATTAAAGCATAATCTTCCTATTTCTCCTACCTACCTATATATATATATATATATATATATATATATATATATGTGATATTAGTAAGTATATGACATTGTCAAAAATAATTGCAATATGGTACAGAAAGGAAGTGTGGGAAGAGAGGCAGGTGATGTTTTATTTGATTTTGTATGTTTTTGTGTGATTCAGAAAGGTTGTGGTGAGCTGTAAGATAGGGCAGACGTGGTATCTGTTCCTACCACAAGGTTTGCAACCCAGCATGGGTGTGGGTGTGGGTTTTGCACAGGTGGACAAGTAAATTTCAGAGATTGGGTGGGCGTCTGAAGCCAACCCTTGGGCAGGTGGGGAGGATTCAGTCCAGTGTATGCAGGGCGGAGATTGGAATTGATTTTTTGTTGATCAAGTAGGTTGTAGTGAGGGGTGGACTACTTTTTTTGTTTTGGTCCAGAGTGGGTGTTTGGAGGTTTGATAGGGCACAGGTTATCTGTTTTTGGAGGAGGTTGCTGGGATAGTTTCCATTGATGAAGGTGTTGAGGATCCAGTTGGTGTAAGTGGTCAGACTATTCCAGGTGGAGCAAATACCTGTTCCCCTGAGGGCTAGACTGTTTGTGAGGGAGCATTTTGTGTGCTGTGGGTGGCAGGCAACTTATGAAGTGCAGATATTGGAGTGTGTTTGTGGGTTTTATATGGATCGTGCCAGAACTCAAGTGTACATCAACCTCTAGGAAAGTGACTTTGGTTGGGGAGTGGTTCCAAGTGAACTTTAAGGGGTGTTTGATGTTCAGGGTGTGGAGAAATTTGAATAGGGAGTCTGGTCCATGGGTCCATAGCATGAAGATGTCATCTTTGAACCTCAACCAGGCTAGGGGTTTTAATGAGGAGGAATTTAGTTGGCCCTGTTCTATGTGTCCCATGAACAGGTTGGCGTAGGAGGGGGCCATCCAGGTGCCAATAGATGTGCCACTTATTTGATGGTAGATGTTGTCCTGAAAGGAAAAGCAATTTCTGGTGAGGACAAACTGGGTAAGGGAAACCAGAAAATTGGTGGTGGGGAAAGAATTTTGTGGTCTGCGGGACAAGAAGTGTTCAAGTGCTGCTAGTCCATTGGCATGAGGAATATTGGTGTAGAGTGAGACAACATCAAAAGTAACCAAAAGGGTATCAGGTGGAAGAGGTTTTGTGAGTTCATGGAGGTGGCGGAGAAAGTGGTTGGTGTCTTGGGTGAACAAGGGTAGTTTTTTTACTATTGGTTGGAGGGACTCATCCACCAATGCAGAAATCCTCTCAGTAGGGGAGTTGTAGCCAGCAACTATTGGGCGGCCTGGTATACCAGGTTTGTGGACTTTAAGGAGCAGGTAAAAGGTGGGTGTTCTAGTGTTTTTTGGGGTGAGGATTTCAATGGAGACTGATGACAATTTTTGGAGTTTTCCATGTGAACGGACAAATTTGTCTATTTCTGAATTGATGGCTAGATTAGTTTGTACGTTCTGTCATCTCCCAACTGGCGAAGTGCCTCAGCCGTGTACTTCTCCAAGTTGATGACAACGGTGAAGCCCTTGTCAGCCAGGAGAATGACAAATTCTGTATCATTTTTTAGGTTTCAGGGGGCTGGAGTTAGTGGCCTGGTGAGGTGTTAATTGTTTATATGCTATTAGCCGTGCGGCAGTCAAAACTCCGCACGGAATGGTGTAACACTGCTTCCTGAAGGAGGAGGCTGAGAGCCTCTGAAAATTTGAAGAACAACCTTTAGTTTCTTATGGCAACACCGCACTTCTCTTTCCTTTCCGTACCAATATTGCAATTATATTTATCATTGCATTAATTTAGTTGCAAATTTTCTTGGTTGTGAAGTCATTTCTCAGTTTACCCTGTGGGTTTATTGCACTTGAATCTATTTAACTTAATTTGCCAAGTTGAATTCTGGTAGCACTTTAAAATGTCATGTAAATAAATTGTCTAAAACCTCACTGTAATTAATTTTGATCTCTCTGAAAGATCAGGTTTACCAATTGAAATAAGTATGCCTGAATCTTCATGTTGTTAATGCTGCGAGTAATTATGTCAGAAGATTGTTTTAAGTATGTGCCCTATCTTCTTCTAATGTATATAAATGTGTGTGTGTGCGTGTGCATATGATCCACATATAAATTTAAATGTGTGAAGCACTTTCAAACTAGCTACTCATGTTACTAATTATCCTGAAACAAACACCATAGGGATAAGCATGATATTTTGAAAATATGCCAAAGTAACTGATATTAGTGTCAAATACATAGTTTTGGGATTGCTGAGACTAATAGTATCACACTCTCGTTTCAGCCCTTAATGGCATTGTAGGAGTGGAAGTGTGAAAAATAAAAATAGTACAAAAAAACAGAGACTTGTGTTGAATCCAGGGTTGCAGGAGTCTCCAAGTTTAATTCTGACATTAGTTCAGGGTAGGAAGGGCTGATGCCAAAATAATGTGGAAATGTCAGAGATGTCAATTCCACTGTTTTGCAGCTCATTTAGTTGATTACTTACATTCATTATGCTAGTTAAATTCAAGTTCAGCACGTTCAACATGAATCTGTTTGCCGGATTTAATAATTTGTATGTCATCAGCATTACTTTTATAAAAAAATCAAAATGACTTTATGGCTAAAGGAAAAAGATCAAAATTACAGAAAAGTATCCTTTACACAATCTGAAAGTTCTCAAACATTTTACTCTGAATCATTAAAGTCTTACTTGTTTCAGTTAAATTATTCAATTTGAGCTGCCTTTCTGATTGTGTATTACATATAAACAGGTCGTGGTATGTTAAAAATTTTGTTCTTTAACTTAAGGATAGTAACAATTTTTATCGATTTCTCTATTAAGCACATAAGCAAATTTCAAATGTCTTTGCTATATTTAAAATTCTGATATAAAATCAATCTTCCCCATCTCAACTCTTAAGTTGTTTTTAAATATTAGAATTGTCAGTTGTATAATTAAAAGAATAAAAAGGTCAACTTCCTAATTTTCTTAATTTTTTATATTGAAAATTTGAAAATGTATAAATATAATAAGCATTAAAACATGTTTTTCAATCTGGGATTTTATTTGTTAATTTAAAATGCAGATAATCCAGTTTATTGTCTATTGTTTAATAGAAAGTGCAGAAATTTATCTATATGTCTTTGTAATTTATCATTCATCCTAACTAACTACAATTTTCATTAACCATTGTAGTATCCAATAATTTTGTTTTGGAGTATCATTAGTTGGATTATTTAGTATAATAACCACAATGAAGAAAACATTCTTGGGTTTCTACCCAGGTCAAACAGCATTTATTGTGCAATGTTTTGATGGAGGTAAGCACAACTGTCATCTTCTGGATAATAACGGCAGTGCTTATTTCCGTTGAAATTTCATGCAATAATTGCTGTTTGACCTGGGTGGAAACCTGAGAACATTTTCTTCTACAGATACACCAGGCAAGCCTTTGATCTTCAACAATTATAATGTTTTTAACCATTGTAGTATGGCATTTTTATTTAGGAGTTCAGTTGGATTATTTAGTATTAAGTGATTATAGAAATAGTTAAACCATTCCTTGTAATTTGTAGTTTTCTCTTGTAAATATAGAATCCCAATTAGTGTATTTGGCATAAAGAAAGATTAATTAAACAGTATTTAAATATAGATACAAAATAATATGTTTTTGATCAACTCCTTGTAGCCTTTAAAAGATGTAGAAAAAAATTGTTTATTAGAGTATTTGATTTTTTTCTGTACTTTTGCTTTCTTGAATGATTTTATATCTTGGTTTTATTTTGTGTGTAATTTTATATTAAATCTTTCTGTAGAATATTTTATTTAATTGGTACTGTTGTATTGTTATTGCTGCATTGCTCATCTGACATTTTGGTAGGATCACCAGAGATTGTTGCCTTAAACGCAAAGGTATTCAAATTATTAAGATATTTAAGTTAAATGTATAATCTTGAAATTTGATTTAGTTATTTAAGTACACACAAAATGTTTAAGGTTAAAGAATGTAAAATTAAAATATTTTTACAGTATTTTATCATTGGGACTTCTTATGTAGTTACTATTTGACTTATGAATATAGAAATTTTCTTTTAAAGTTTCAGAACATAAAAAAAATTTTGTTTTTAATTCAGTGTCATAGAACAACAATCTGTTGTTTTGTATAGTCTCCATCTTTTCCACAATTGGGGCAAAGAGTATTAAAATAGGTAAACAAATTGGAGGGTTTGAAGCTTCACAACTGTGGTGTCTTTTGGCCACTTTGTATTTTTATTTAAAATATTTAATTACAAAAATATGAATTTTAAATAATTTATTTACAAAAAAACTCAAATTAAATTTTAGTAGTGATATAAAATTACATGAAATTTAAACTAGCTTAACTCTGGAGAGCAGAAAGAATTTTCTTATGTAACATCAAAAGGCTACTTTCAAAGAACACGGGCAGAAAAATTGAAAGTAAATAAAATATAAAATGCAACCATCATGTTTAGACAAGAATGGTGTTCAATTACTTGGAAATATTGGATTACAGGTGTCTCTCCTGTTGACTGCTGCAGACACTTTTTCTTGGATCCCTCTGTAGCTTGTTCAGAAACGATGCTGGATGATTGTAGAAAAGATAGATGAAGTTGGCGCAGTCATCTTTACCACTGGTTGACAGGCTGATCGACAAAGTTGTTGCTCTGAGGTGGCTAGACTTGACCTAGCAACTCATTTTGTTACTAAATATGGTTTACTAAAATTTGTAATGTAAATGTGAGGAGACACCTTCCTCCAAGCACTTGTTTTGCCAGAATCTTCTCCCAGACTGCTGAGGTTTTTTGTTCTTCTCTTTTCAAACATCTGGAAGCTCCCTTCGAATACAATAGGAGGCCTGCCCATAATTAACTGATCACCCTCAAATGTGTCTTGCCTGTGTGCTTCAACAAAATTTAGAAGGAAAATTCTTTTTGCTTGCCAGAAAATGAAATTACACAACATTAAAATATAACATAGAAAATGAAATACCACACAACACTTTGGCATGCAATGACATTACAAGTAACTTATACTCCCGTTAATATTCTGCCTGTGAAACAGGTGTGTATACATTTATCTTCTTTTGAATAAATCTTTTAACAAATGTCATATAGTGGTTGTGTCTGAATGGACTTTCACTGCAGTATAGTTGATTCATTCTTAGTTTAAGCAGTCACATTTTTTGACAACCTTACAAAAGTTATTTTTATTATTGAAGTTCTTGTAAATGTGAAAATTGTTTCAAATAATCTGATTCATGTATAACTTCTCTTTTTAAATGTATTTTTCAGTTAAATGAATTTTTCATTGTGAATATTAAAATTTACTTTTCCAATAATGTATGTTTTCCTATCTTCAAAGAAAAATAAATTAATTTGATTGTAAGATAATGGTTTTACACTTAGTGTAAACACTTGATGCTCATTCATTAATAATAAGAAAAATAGCCAAATACAGACAAAATAAGTGATATTATAAATACCACACAATGATTCTGGAATCCTTGCCCCTTTCTTCAGGATCCCAGAAATGTTGTGTGGTACTTAAAATATTAATTATTTTGTCTGTATTTGGCTATCTTTCTTATTATTATTTTTATATCCGATGTAAATTTTTTTTCTTCTCACATTAATGTTTAAAATAGTATTACATAACTGCTTGACTGTTACACATACAATGGATGAAATTGAAATATTTGAATCTCACGAGAGTCATTCAGGAAGCAAATTTATTCTAGGTACATCTAAAACTGTCTTCGAACACCCATATTTTCATCCATTTGACATACTAGGTTTGAATCAATAATTGAATAATTCTATCCTATTATATTAAAAAAGAAAAAACCTTAAAACTTTTCTTACATCTTCCATTTTCTCAGTCGTCTTAATGTAGACCTGTTGTACAGGATGCATTGAAAGTCTGCCTTGGAAAGAAGCAGCAGATTCGTCAGGAAGTGAAACAGGAAAGCAGGAGCAAGATGATGAATTTTCTCCAGATTCGAGGAGCTTGCCAAGTACTGTTCATTTTACTGTAGGAGATAGGTGAGAGATAACAGATCTTAGATCATAAATAGCCTGTATTTATTAATAAGATTTAGTGAACACTACATCAGTATTAACTTTTCTAGTTGGGCTGAAGACCATGGACTTAAAAACAGCAGGAGTTCAATGGTTCGATCATATAGTCAAGATACTAATATGCTTCTTGGTGATAGGGAGGTAATTACTATTAAAACTATCATAATGTTTGTTTATATTTACAGTCATAAAATTTTATTTAATGTTTATTCCTAAATATATCTAGCAATATTAAGCTACTTCCAAATCAGTATATGTTATTCTATGGGAAATGGGGGACCTTCCTTAGTGGTGTTCAAATTGTATCAAACTATATGTATGTATGCATATATAAGTGTGTGTGTGTGTGTGTGTGTGTGTGTGTGAGGGGTTGACTCCAAACACCAACAACCACTCTGGATTAAAACAAAAAAAGTACAATAAGGAACGTAGGTTTTCCTGATGTAGTTGCTGGATAAAGTTTTCTCGGGATTCCAACCGGGTAGCGTAGTTTTGTAAACACAACGTTTCGATGGCTTGCACTGCCATCTTCTTCGCCTGAAGCCATCGAAGCGTTGTGTTTACAAAACTACGCTACCCGGTTGGAATCCTGAGAAAACTTAATCCAACAAAAAAAAGTAGTCCACCCCTCACAACAACCTACTTCTCTGGACTACAAACAATCAATTCCATACTCTGTCCAGCATACACTCGACACCAATCCAACCCTGAATTAAAATCCATCGTCCCCACTATACTCCCCACCTGCCCAAGGGTTGCCTTCAGGTGCCCACCCAACCTCCACAATTCACATGTCCACCCCTCCTAAAAACCCCATACACCCATGCGAGGTTCAAAACCTTGTGGTAGGAACAGATGCCATGTCTGCCCTATCTTACAGCCCATCACAACCTTTCAGAACCACACAAAAACATACAAAACCAAAGAAAATATCTCCTGCCTCTCCTCCCACACCATCTACCACATTAACTATAGACTCTGCCCTGCATTCTATATAGGCCAAACCAAAAGACCCCTCCCTGAACGAATAGCCAACCACTGCAGCACTGTCAAACTTTCCAAAATTAAATTCCCAGTAGCTGCTCGTGCCCAAAGCCACAATTTTTCGACCAATGCTTCACACTCACCATCTTTAAAGCTCTACCCCCTATTCATCATAGGCAGAATTCCATTTGTGGGAACTCTCTTTCCAACATATCCAAGCCCTGGACTCAACATCCTTTAAATAGTGCCTTTCCTACCTACCATCCCCACTTTCACAAGACCATGTGAGTATGTATGAGCATGCTTATGTATGTATGTATGTATGTATGTATGTGTGCGTGTGTGTGTGTGTGTATGTCTGTGCATGTTTATTTGTATGTATAGAGTGTTTTGTATGAAAGATCACTATCAGAACCTTTACTATGCCATGACCTTTCCTTGAGAGAGAAAGTTAGTGGCCTGGTGGGGTGTTAATTGTTTATGAGCTACTAGCCATGTGGCGATCAAAACTCCATAGTCTGCAGCTGGCTGGATTACAGAATGGTGAAACTCTCCTTCCTGAAGAAGGAGGCTGAGAGCCTCTGAAAATTTGAAGAGCAACCTTCAGTTCCTTATGGCTTTTTAATATAACAATTACCAAAACAATTATTTATATGCAATTTACTCATTGAGCTGTGAGATACATACATTTCTACAGGGAGTGATCATTAAATTATTGAAGATAAACTTCATTTGCCATACTTTTACAGTCCAATTGTTTGAACTCTATCCCCGACAGGGCCTACATGACAACTTCTTTACAATTCTTTGCGCACGCCATCCTCACAATATGTGGCACACGGCAAGAGGACGCCGACAAAGGCAATAATCCAACAATATCACACCAACATCTACTCTATCTCTATCCATTCCTCCACGTAACACTATTTATCCATAATAAGACTGTCCATATTTGCCTGGTCAGGAACTTGACCCAGTGGCCGAGATGGTTAAGGTGTCTCTGTACTGAGCAGATCACACTGGTTCAAGTCCTGCTTGGGTCAAATATTTTTGTCTTCCTTCCTTCTCCCTGCTTTGAACATATGCTTTTCTATGTGCATGATTCTACGCTTGAGCATATGAATTCACATAAAGTGTAATTCTCATATTTATTTCTATCCTTCCTCAATATCCAAGTTGGAATGAGACTTTGTCACCATATTAGATCCAATTCCTAACAGATTCTCCTAATATTATGTATATGATATTAGTAAGGATATTACATTGTCAAAAATAATTGCAATATTGGTTTGGAAAGGAAAGAGAGATAGGTTGTGGCTTAACTGAAAGTGCGGTGTATCCATAGGCAACCGAAGGTTGTTCTTCAAATTTTCGGAGGATCTCGACCTCCCTTCAGGAAGGGGGGTATTTCATTCTGTGCACCAGTATATATATATATACCAAACTGGTCCATGTCAGCAGCATCACTGTGTGTCTTTTCTATCCAAATGTGTTATATAAATAAACACACACACATACACATATGCTAAGGATATTAATTATAAAGTGACAAAGTGACATTTGATTATATATATATATAAATGTTGAGGATTTTAATTATAAAGTGATGGAAGGCAATGTCAATGTGACTTCAACACTTTAATTAAAATCCTTAACATTTGTAATTATTCCTTAATGGATGCTCCAAACTCTTCACTCTCTTTCTGCTATATCCATTCCACCCTCTATACCTAATAAGACAGGCTATATTTGTTAGGCTTGGGGAAAGGCATGGTTTTCAGTGGTAGAGCATTTGAGTACAAAGCAAAAGTACCTGGGTTCAATTCCCAGACCCTGCCAAATATTTTCAATCTTTCCTTCTTTTCCTTTCCTCTCTATGCCTTGAACATATGCTTACTTTGAGTCTATTACTACACCTAAAGCATATGCTTTCTTCATAGTGTATTCCCAATCTTTGTCTTGTATTTCTATCTTTCCTCACTATCCAATTATCAAATGTCACTTTGTCACTTGATAATTAATTTCCTTAGCATATGTGTATGTGTGTGTGTGTATTTATATAACACATTTGGATAGAAAAGACGCACAGTGATGCCGACATGGACCAGTTTGGCATAGGTGGCAGTTCCTGAGTCCCCTTTGTCAGAATGGAAGATCTGAACATGTATGCAGACTGGGCACACCTATGCCTGACTGGAGCAACTATTGATTTAAGGTAAGTTGACATCACTGTCTCACTTTCCTATCCAAATGAGTTATAAAATAATTGTTATCATTGGTATGGAAAGAAAAGTTTGTGGCTTACCTAAAATTGAAGCACATGGTCTTTATGAAAATGCAATTTATGGCAAATGAATTGACAACAACTATGACCCATGTATATTGTCATATATTTGCCCCGAAGCTATTGTTGATTTGAAAAAGTTATTCAGATAAATTATTCAAATACAAAATACTTCTATCTTTACCTCATAATACTTATTTACCAGCTTCCTGAAAATGATAAACCATACTATGTATTATTTAATGTCTGTAACCTGTTGATTATTTAATTCTTGTTGCGATTAACAGTTTTTGTACAGAAAGGTTTGTTTACTTCTAACAGAACTCTCCTCCTCAGTTGTCTCAGTCAGAAACTTGTCTCGATTCTGCCAGACCTGTTGGATCCCGATCATCTACTTCTGTAAAACGGATATGTAAGGATCCAGTTGGTTATAGTAGAGACTATACGTCACAAGAAAGTTCTTCATCACGGGAAAATTCCATGAAGGAACAGGTGTCTTCAAGGGAACACATTCAGAGAGAAAGGGACAATGTTTCTAAAGAGCAGTCTCCATCACAAGATGACGAAACATATTCCACAGACTCCAATTCTACGGCTGACGATGATATTCGACGAAAGAAACGTAATAAATTATTTTCCTTCACGAATCGTAAGCCCAGAACAAAAATGTCTTGATGATTCAACAGATTATCTATACAATAACATTTATAAAATTGTATTGGAATGCACAGTTTCACTTCCTTGTATGGAGCAAGCTACAAACAAATATTTGTGGTTTGTATGTTTTTATACAATCTGTTAACAAATAAATACTTACAGACATGATGGTGCATTACTTAGGAGCAATGGGTACCATGAAAAATTAATTTATCGTTTTCCTCAATTATATTGTTCAAGACATTTGCTTATCCACAATAGGTGCAGATTTTTTTTTCAAGAATAATAATGCTTTAATAGAAAAAATACATTATATATATATATTTCATTCAATCACTTAGTATAGTTATTTTTATATTCCTATATGAAATTAAATGGAAAAAATGTAAAATAAAATGTGGGCTATGAGGTACTTAGTTTGCTAAATATTACAGCAGAAAATTTCATACTTTGGTCAATATATTTATTTATTTAAAATTAGTGAATATTATAATTATTTATTTGCTTCTTACTTTTCCTAAAATGCAAATTTGTCAGTATTATTACATGAGTAAGTTTCACATTAAGCCTTTATTGGTTGACACCACAATTATTTCATCTGGTTTTTATTCCGAGATTTATTGAATGGAATAAACAATATGACAGGTTTTAATATATGCCTTTCAGTTCATTTCTCAGTTTAATTCAATTCTTAGTGTTATATACAATTTATCGTTCATTATATTTGATAATACTGTGAAAATTTATCAGTTTTCAACTTAAAATGGGAAATAAATATGAAAAGGATTGAATAATTTTATAGCATATGTTTTCACCAAATTGTGAAGTTTAATTGGGATAATTTGTTGGTACTTGATTATATTCAAAATTACATCATTCACTCAATATTAGCCATGTTCAATTTTCCTGCTTCAGAATTACACTAAATTCTAGATATTTCATTTAATAATTACTGCCCAACTCCAATTACTTCGATATTTAATGTTTTATATATTTTTTTCGCTGTTATAATAAATTATCCTCATTAGAAACATATAAATTTATCTGAATGGGAGATTCATTCTGGCAATCTTACAAGTAGTATCAAATATGAAAGGTATTCTACGCTTGCCAAAACAGATACTTCTTGTATTCCACATGAAGAATCTTACTTCTGAACTGATTGTAGTTGCATGTACTGTTGTAGTGAAAAAGGTGACCACCTTAACTTGTATACTGAATTATACATAACTACCATATACCATATAAGCTACATCATTCATAAAAAGCAGTACATAATTTTTCATCTTGATGCAGTAGCAAACACACTTAACATTAAAATCCTGTTTATTGGAAGAAATCAGTGTCCAGCTATATTAAAATGAAATTATCAAGAATTTAAATTAATATGTTACTTTATTTTATTCTAATTTAAGTTGCATGGTAGAATGCTACACAATAACCTTATCAAACTTCACTCTAAATTTGATGCAACAGTGAATTGATTTAAATTTAGAGTAATTATGCTGTCTTTTGGTTTATTAGTACGAATTAGATAATAAAGATTAAACAACAATTGCGAATATTCAACACTATGTTTTGTCCTTAATCATGTACTGACATCTACTATTATTTGTAAGATTAAAGAATTTTAACATTTTTTCACATTGTGTTCATATAATTGAGATATTTTGTTACTGTATTGATTTCATCGTATGTATCACTTAAAAGAAATACAAAAGTTGAAGATTCCCACGAAACAAATTCATTGTGTTAACAGGACCACAAGGGCCTGAAAGTTTTAATTTAAATGACTGTAACAGCTAATGTCTCTTTAATAGAAGTATGTGCTAATCTCATTTTTAGCTGCCCATTACATATGTCTTAAAGATAGCTGGCTGTATGCAATTTAATAATAAATAGTTGTATGGATGAACAACTTCTTAGATTCAAGTTTTAAAATCAAACCATAACAATTGTCACAAATCACCAATTAAAAATTCTTAGCATTTCTTTCGTTACAACTTCACATATAACCTGACTTCATACTCGCATACCGTTTATGGTGTGAAGTCAGGTTATATGTGGAGTTGTGACAATATAAATTAAAAGAATTTTTAATTGTTTGTTGTTATAGCAGATGAATATGACGGGCAATACCAAAAGCTCCTGCTGATATACAGTAAAATGTAAAATAAATTGGTGATTTCTGACAACTGTTATGATTTGATTTGAATTTGAATTGATAATTTTACAACTCATTACTAAATCTTTGTTTCATGATATGACCAAACTTGGAGTTAATAGAAAGTGAAAAAGTGGGTTTATTTTTATCATGGAAATATTATTTTGCTTAATATTCATTATTGTTTATAAATATGAGAAACAGATATAGAATTCTATTTTTATTTTAAAAACTACAGGATGGAAATGAAATCATTATGCTTGAATATGTGGTCCCAATGAATAAGTTGTAAAGTTAAAAAATGACCAAAATCAGTTTAAGTTTTTATGATAATCTCCCAAACTCCTTTTATTATTTAATGAAAGCTTTCTACATTATTAACAAAGTGTTCTCGGGATTTAGACCAAGGGATAACATCATTTCACGACATCACCTTCAAGTGAAGTGCCAAAGCCGTTTTGTGTCCAAGACTTGCAGTAACCACTGTTGAAACATCATAGAATGACATTTTCACTTCTGTATGCTGTTATGAAGTTAATACCCGAGGACTGGAATATTTTTCTTGATATATCATAAAAATGTGCTGACATGAAAAGTTGTGATTATATGATATAACAACTTATATTCAGGGGCCACAGAAATATACATTTTACAGCATACTATTTCAACATACTATTTTTTTTTATCAAAATCTGAACTATTTAAAGTTATAGAATGTTATCAAAGTATTGAAAACTATTGAGTATTTTTTAATTTTTCAGTAAGCAGTAATAGCAATAATAAGGTTAATGATCTATTTTCACATCACCATTATTTAAATCTTAAGGCTCAGCAGAAATTGAATTATTAACAAAAAGATAATGAAGTAGCAAATAAACAGACAAAATTAGGAAAAAAATAAGTGGTATTTACTTTATGCTAATTTTAATAAATCAGTTATTGACCTTTTACAGACAATTTATTTTTATTTATAGAGTTATGACATTTTGATATTCGGGTATTATCCAAATTATTATAGCAATCTTGCTACAATCTCGTTGGTGTAAAGCGAATTCTGTGCATTGGACCCATTTTCAAAAACTTTGTGAATTTATCAACATTATAATTGTTTGTAGTACTATTTTGTTATAATAATTTGGATAATACCTGAAGAAGATACAAACATGTATCAAAGTGTTGTAACTTTATAAATAAAAATAAAGTGTTTGTAAAAAGTCATTAACTAATTTATTAATTCAAATCAGACATAAATTTAAAACTTTATGCTAATTTTGTCTGGATAAAGGCTTTTCGGAAATCCCAGTATCTACACTGGGAAATCTTCATTCACAACTAATGTTTTCTGTTTGTTGGTACTTTGGCAATATTATACTTAAACAGACATGTTATATTTTCAGAAATTTAATAATATTAGTAGCTAATAGTCATGGGCTGTTGTCACATTTAGACATTAATTGAAACATTGAGATTTTAATAGAACTGTAGTCCATGTTTTTAATATTTGAGTATTTCAGTTTTTCTTCAAATAATTTTACTAGTCTGAGCTTTGATATATCTAGTTATCACCTTCTAACTGTTAAAAAAAATTCAATTCTCATGAATGCTATGTTAAAAAATATTTTCAGGCCTTTTTAATGATCTTGATAGCCTTATCAGGAACACACTAAGTATTATCTTGTAGATCAAATTTGTTTTCCTATTTAATAATACTAAAATATTTTCACTATTAGTAATAATTATAATTTACTATTCATAATTGTCTAGTGATGAATATATTTTGGTTTGGATACAAAAGCTCAAGGAAATTATCTTTTTTTGTATGGTATACATAATTTTCAAATTACCATATTCTACAAGTCATCAGTCTAGTGATTACCCACCAATTTTCTTTGTTACTGACAAATGTTAAAGAATAAAGAAATGGATAATTTCAGTGCTCATTATAAAATCAGGAAAGATTGTCTCAAATGTGCTGTAACTTAATTATATTTGTGTGGTTTAATGTGAAGAAATCAGAATGTTATGAAATATAATACTTTATGATTTCAACATTTTTCTCTTATTTGAGCAAAACAATTAAATGTTGATTATTTAAAGTGTTCAAAAACATCTTTTAATTAAAAAATCTGTTGTGGACACATTCATACTAAATATTTGAATTATGGAAGTGCAACTGTGTATTCTTTCTCACAAGTCAGATGGTTTGTAATTTGTTATGTAAGTGATTAAAAGTAAAAATTGTAAGGTCTGCAAATTAGAGCAGAAATCATAATAATGATTCAATCTAATGTATCAAAGAAAGGTTTTATTTCCAGTTAAATTAATCAACAGTTCTTGCATTATTAATTGGGAAATGTTATTAGTGTAACATGTTTTGATATAAGTATCTGTAGACGTCGGTAGGATTATGTTCTGATTTACTAATAACATCACCCAGAGAGAGACCTTATCTCAATTAATTTAAATTTAATCATACTTTACTGGTATGTATCTTGAGACCTACAAGCATCAATATCAGTAAATCTTATTAATTATTTTTAATTTACACTCAAAAATTATACTTACATTTTTTAAGATGTAGGAGGCAACTACTACAGATAACATAAAATTGTTGGATTTTACTTCTATTTGAACACAGCATTCTGATTTTATATTTTGTAATTATGATTCTCAAACCTGCTGAATTATCAACTTGTGCAACTTGTTCTCCCTTTTCATTTACTAGCTGTTTTACCATATTGTTATATCAGACTGATATTACATAAGTTCTGTAAGTATTTTAAAATTATTTATTATACCTTAATAATTTTATTGAATTGCTTCAAGCATGTGATAAGGATTGCAGAATGCAATATATTCTGTATACTTGCTAGGTTGACATTTGTCAGGTTTTTATTTATTTCTATTAACAATGTCAAACATCTGAATTAAATGTATTGCATACCTATAAATTGATAAATGGCAAATTAGAATGTGCAAAACAACAACTCATTTTTCCAGCACGACTCACAAATTCTAAGTGATTGTGTAACTAACAAAGACTCAGTCTCAATTTTAATATAAACATAACAATCTGAAAAGGGATATGATGTTACATATTGATTTTCACATCATTCCAGCTTCTGCAAAGACTTGAATTGTGTTTTTCATTTTCTTATTTATGTGTGTGTACTTGTATATTTTTATTTTCAATGTGTTTAGATCATTTTCAATTGGCTTGTAGACTCACATTTATCATTCCCATTAATTTGTTGCAAATAATAGGACCTACCATTTGTGTCTTTATTTCCTAATTAGAAAGAAAGAAACAAAGTTTGCCAGACTCATTCATTTAATTTATTTTTTCTCTTCTTTGCTTATTATATCTAGTAAGCCAACAACAAATACTTGTAATATTTGATGCTTGTAGCGTTATTTGTTTTCTAAAGATTTGAACAAATTCCTGATTTTTCAGGATAGTATTTTAATTCAAACTTCAATTTTGAGTTTTCCATTAATCTTAATGAGAAGAACTTATAATGTACAGAAAAGACTAATGTTTCTTTTTGTTGAGAATATTATGAACTTTTCTTTTTGTAGATTAGAAATCTTATTCATATACAAAATCAGCGCACATATTTCATGTTTTATGAATATTATTTAGGTAATAGGCCTTAATTTTAACACCTGCAATTGAATTAAAAGTTTTTGAACATATATCCTAAAATAAGATACAGTATTGTGAAGAGTAATTATTGATTCCATTTATTTACATTTGGAGAGTTGATTTTTTTGTGTATTTTACATTTATTTTATTTAGTGTTGATCATCCAAAGGTTTACTTTTTACTGTGGTATAAACAATGCAGTCTCATAAAGAAGATGAAGGATTATTTGTGTGATGGATGAGTTCTGATCTTGCCTTGAAAGAACATATCTTTATTTATGGAATACCTTGTCTTCCAATTTATATATAATAATAATAATTTTTGATTTATTTTAGAACTTCAGGGACCTTTACATATTTGTTGTCTCATTTTTATTTTAATGTGTTGTGAATTTAATAAATTTCAGTTATGAATTCCATTTGTATAGGTATTTGATTAAGATATAGAGATTAAGATTGCTGCTAAATTTATAATGTGAAATGACTGGGCTGTTTGTCAGCTCACTCATTTTATGCAACAAAAATTGTCATTTTAGTATATACCCCTTTATTTATTTTAAATTAAAATCAATAATTCATTTTATTTAATTTTTGTATGTAATTTGTGTTGTAATATTTTCCGTTTGTATGGACTACAAACTACTTGTTCAGTCAACTTGTTTGTATATTGTCCACGTCTCACAGTTTTGTGTGATTCAATGAAGAAATTGTCACAAATGTTTTTCTTTGGCTTTTAATTGATTATTTTCCATAATTTGGTCTTTATGCTTTTTAAAACATTGCCTAGTTTTTATAGTTATATTTATCATTGTTTGAAGTTCATAAAATAATTAAAAGATATCTGGGATATCATTTTCCCTGTTATACATTTTAGACTAGTTAAAATATTTATTTTTTCTCCTCCTCTGAACATCGACTGCAATCTTTATCATGGAGATAATCTATTGTACCTTTTGTGTTGCCTGTTAAAAGACCCAGTTGATGGATGGCTGTGTATCCTTAATTATTTCTAGGGTGGAAACTGATGTACTTAGTTCAGATTTTAACTATGAAATAAACTGTTTCCTACTCCTGTCACAGAGTAAGAATAAATGTGTAAGAACACTGCTTGTGTACCTAGTTACATTACTATGTTGTGTGATGTATGCATTTGTGAAGACATACATATATATCCTATTTGTGATTGAAAAGGGTCCTTTGTTTTCCTAAAACTTTTATTAAAATAAAATGTTTTTTTTTTACCAATTCCTAAGTATGAAATTTTATGTTAAGTGATCTTAACTATATGCTGCACATGGCATTTCTTGTAAATTTTCAAAGGAAAATATATCTTTATGGAATGTAACATTGTTTGTGCTTTTATTTATTTAACTTGTATGACCAGCTTTATCCAGGCTTCATCCGTTACTACTCTACAGATACAATGAGCCTTGCAAGTTAAATATTGGCGTTTGTAGGGTTATGTTTCTAAGTGTTAGACAATTTTTACTATTTTCTTTGTACATTGTTATTCAAAAATATAGAAGAATGCTTATTTTAAGCCTCAAGCCATGGTTAAGTTAATTAATGAATATGGATGGGAAAATGTCTACTGGGAATCGAACCCAGGACCTTCCAATTACCAATGAGCTAATTCTTGTCGATCCTGACCTCCATCCTTAACCTCGTGCAGCTCTCCTACAATGTACTTATCCCAACTCCTTCATAGCTTATTTGAAGATCTAAATGTATGGATTTTTTGTGTCCTCATTTATTCTTATATTAGAATAATGTAACAATTGTATGATAAAAAATAAAGAATTGTCTAATAGTAAAATCATAACATTTGAAATGCTGTATCTCATAATTAGGTAATTGGAGAAAGAATATTGCATCTAAGAAGAGAGTTATTGTGAATGTTGATCATTTAAGATGTTATCCAGTAGATTTGAGCATAACTTATGAAAGCTATTACTTGTTTCAATACTCTGTTTCTCATTTGTGATTCAATAAGGAGTTGAGGTTTGAATTATTTTTATAACTTATCTAGAGATTTGTTAAATATTTCCAAATTTGTCTCGTATAATACGACAACAAAAGGCAATGCCTCCCGTATCATATAAAATTTAATAATGAACCTATAACAGAATTCGTATGTGCTATAGCCTGAACTGTCCTCTGCACACTACTGTTAAACATAGTCATGATACAGTTGCGCCATTGTTAAACCCAGTCATAAAAACCAATTTGGAAAAATTCAGAGTTTTGTTCTTGATCCATGATTTTAAAGCTATTTTAACCTCAGCCAAGTCAAAGAGGTACGTTTATGTCTGGTCTCCAATTATCAAATTTTTGACGAAGTCCTGTTGATCCGCTTCAAATGTGTTCAGAAGTTTTTCACACACTCCCACTTGCCTCCTTCGATTATCAACAGGGAATTGTTTGGGAACCCACTTAGCACACAGTCGGTGAAATCCCAAACCAGCAATTATTCCTTGGGCAGAGACATTCGATGCAGCAGCAACATCGTGAACTAAAACAGTATCCCTTAGGGATCTATTTTTGGGTCTCTGCTATTTATATTTATTAATGATTCGCCTCACCTGTCTTAGATAATTCAAACAAAACTATATTTAATGCATTTAAAATTTCCAGAGATCAGTCTTCTAAGCTTGACTAAATGGAATGTGTTGCTAAAAATATTCACAAGCCACTGAGTTCTTCAATATTTGTATAGATGATAATTTACAGTGGGACCTACATAAAGAATGTATCTATAATATATGAAATAATATTTCATAAAACTCTCACCCAGAACCTTGTAGTATATATTCATGAAGGTTAACACAATATCAACTTAAATTTATTTATAATTTAACAGTCGTACTGTAAGAAGCTTTCAACCATTACCTGGTCATATACATCTCTAACCTCTCAATCCTCAAGATAACACTATATACACATTCTACTTCACTGAACACTGTTTGCTATGCATTCAGAATCGTGAATAAAATTTGTGACTTCAAGCAGCCAACTTTACAAACATAAACTCTGCTAATATCCTATGTGATCTCTCTCTGGGGATACAATCACAAAAATATACTTACTCCAGGGAAAAAATTATAAATGATGATAAGATATTTATAGGTCCTGTTGAATCTGTGCTACATACATATGTGCTCCTAGGTATAGAACAAGTCAACTTAAAAACTATTAAGTGTAGTTACTTACATTTAGTCACACACAAATTATATACATGATCATAAATGTGTACATGTTCTTTTGTTACAAAATATTGTAGTTATATCAATATTACACTTCACTAAAATTCATTTATTGAATAATAACAGTTCTTCACTAGAAATATTTTTATGTTATTTTCGAAGATATTAAAATCAGAAAATTTATATATAGTGGAAGTAGTATATAGTTTTGTACCAACATTTAATACATTTTTCATATATATTGTAGTTCTCACATAATTTCTGTGCATATCCTGGCATTATCATGTCTTGTAAGTATGTATTTCATTGATAAATTTGATATGTTAATTGTCCACAATAAGACTGTCTATATTTGCCTGGTCAGGAACTTGACCCGGTGGCCGAGATGGTAAAGGTGTCTGTGTACTGAGCAGAATACGTGGGTTCAAGTCCCGCCTGGGTCAAATCTCTGCTTTGAACATATGCTTTTCTATGTGCGTAATTCTTCGCCCGAGCATATGAATTCACATAAAGCGTAATCCTCCTATTTTCTCCTATTTATTTCTATCCTTTCTCACTATCCAAGTTTGAATGTGACTTTGTCACCAATTTAGTTCCAATTTCTTAATGGATTATATATATATATATATATATTAGGTGGGCTCGTGATTCTCATTTTTATGAAGTAAGGTTTACATTTAGTTTTGGCTTGAGGATGTTCATTTTCTAATGGCTTCCTTTTCAATTTTTAATATTTTTAAACTATGTGGTGTATTTACCCAAAATACAGAGTGAAAACAAGTATACTATGATGTCACCATTTTTTGTTTGCTAGTTTTCATTTGAAGATTAGTTAATAGGAAGTACACTAAGGATAGTTTTCTGCATACAAATTTATTGTGAATGTCCCATTTTAAAATACATTGAAGATTGAGGCCCAGAAACTTTGTATTTCATTTGAGCTATTATGTGAAAGTTTGAAATTCATGTTTTATCAGTGTTAATAATAAGTTTTGCACAAAACCAATAAGTGATTTCTGAACATCAGTTTTCTATACTATTCCGTAGTGTGATGGGATTTGGTTTTAAAAAAAAACCTGATATCATCAGCAAATAATATGCAGGAGTCATCTTTTATATTATGGACTACGTCATCCATGTATGAAGAGGATTGGACCCAGAATTGATCCCTGTGGTACACCATCTTTAACATTAATAGTAACAGAAACAAATTTTGTGGTCTTAGTTTAGTCATTAATATGACATTTATATCTTAGAGCTACTCCTTGTCTGTAATTTTCTAAATATGATTAAAGCCAATTGTTCACGATCCCTCTTTCTTTCTAGTTTTGTAGTAGAATCTTATGATCCAATACATCAAAAGCTTAGGATAAATATAGGAAAACTCCTGATACTAATTCCTTATTGTCCAATGCTTTTCCAATAGTTTCTATTTATTCAAATATTGCTGTTTGTGTTGATCTAGCTTTTCTAAATCCATTTTGGTCTCTGACAAGAAGAGAAAATTTACTGGTGAAGCTATCATGAAAAATCATCATCTACCTTTTCAATCTCCTACAAGACATTTTCAGGTGCCTATGGAAATGGCCTGTTTTATTAATAATAAAAGCTTGTATAGGTTCAGCCTCAACAGTGGCATCCACACGCAGAATACATGTTTTCATGCAAATGTATACTTAAATGAATACAGACTAAAAAGTGTCAAACTGGTTTAACTTATATTGAAAGAGTGTTATATAACAAATTACAAGCTAAAATAAAAGGGCAGCCTGCAACATTTAGATATTATGTAAATAAATTATTGTAAAAACATGGTTTATTTTCCATGCACAATTATCTGAATGCCAACCTGCATCAACTATAATTGTGTCTGTATGACTGTACCTAACTGTATAAGTTATAATTATGGTGTACTTTAATTTAATTTTTTTTTAATTTCTTCTGCTCTATATTATTTGTAATTTACTATTAATTTATCATAAAACATGACTTGCCCTGTTCATGTATATAGCATTAAATAAATTCAATAGAATAATAGTTTGGTGGTTGGTTCTTGTTCTTAATCTGTGGTACCAGATAGAGGACTATTTTTAATTACACTTGAAATGCCTTTTTTCCTCTCCCATGACCATCTAAATAAGGAGTTTCCGAACATTTTTTATACTTTCAAAAGAATTTTTTTTGCCAATAGACCCCTGTAATTTTTTTTATTATACAGCATAAAAATAATTATATGATAGTGGTGGATACTGCTTTCTGTATTGTGTGTAAAATTAGTTAATAACAATAATAATTCACCGATTTTTTCAATATTTAATCGCTTTCTAGTTTTTTAATGTAACAAAATCCTGCCTTATCAAGTAAGTACTAGGAAAAGCAAAAAATAATGCAGACGCTAATTTGCTTATTTTGAGAAAATCTTTACAATTCCTAAAATTTGTCAAAACCACTTGTATTAAATTTTATTGTATCTTCCTGAGTCACCCTACCGGCATTCGACGCCCATACAAAAGCGACATAACATTCGGATTTAGATTCCTACATCACATCGTCATATGCAAATATATGTTATATTTATACGTATAATTACATTTTTGAAAAAAATTAAAACGGAAAATTTATTGACTCCTGGAATACTGTAGATCATTTTTTAAACTTACATTAATTACTCTCCCCGCCAAAAGGTTTTCCTGATGGGAATTCCTAATCCATCATCTTTTTCTCCATTATTAGTAAAGTATCAGTGCTAATACAAATAAAAATTCAAGAAAATTAAAACTGTTGGCTATTAGTAATTAACGAATTAGTCTTCTGAAATCGACATTTAAATACAGTTTTTTCTTTGCCTTGGATATAAGTTTAGTAGCGTTTTTTGATTTTGTTTTCAATGAGTCGTATTTTTTCGTGGTCACATATTATCAAAGATAACAGTTTACAATTGCACAACAAGGGTTCATGGCACAATGTTAAGGCCTGTTATTATCTCCAATAACTAATATTTCTTTATTATTTTTAATTGTACGGTACCGGCCCTTGTTATATCTACGTTTATTTAGTCCGTTATGATATTTATGTCATGGTTTTTCCCTCATCCAGCTATACTTTGAGCAATACCGATTAATTTGAACTCAGGTTTTCAATTTACTTTTCAATTCTCCGTTTAACCAATGTAATATTACTACTAGCCATAAATCGAGCAAATAAAATTCGTCGTATCTTTCAGAATGAAAACCCGTGACCACAAAACTGTCCAGTGTTACGTAACATGGTCTAAAGGTTACTTTCCAAAAGAGTTTAGAATAAGTCTTGATAAATTAACTGATTCAAAAATTAAATAGAAATCACGGCAAGACGGCTTTACTAAAAGTGAACTTTAGATTGGAAGTCATAAAACTCATGGAAGCGTCGAAAACTTGTAACGTGAATATACGTGGCTTAATTGTTTAAGTAGTATTTATTTCTTATTATTTTGATTCCAAAATTGCGAGTACCGTAACTGAACGTTTTAGTTCAATTCTTTTGGTGTCCAAAATATATCAATTGTGGCTCGGTCCAGCATCTATGTTATTTGTGCATAAAAATAAAATTTTGCCATCCTTTTCTTGGTGGTTAATTTTTTTGTGAAAATTTCAATTTAATGGGTCTATTTCATCAATGATTTTTAATCTTATAGTTACGATAGAAAGCTGTTAAGCGTTCAATACTGTTTATCTTATATAAACATTTAATTTTTATTTGACTTATTTTGCGCGCCAAAGAAGTATTGTCATTGTCATGTTTTAATAAACGCTACTCTTGACTCTTTTGTTTCAGAGACAATAATAAATTAACTTATTAATACTAAATTATTTTAAATAAATTCGTCACTAAAATAATATAAAATTTGAATAAATATTTTCTGTTACAGATTCTTTTTATTGATAATTTGATTACAGGAATTCTGTACTAAGCGCGGTAAACCGTCGTTGTTTTTTGTTTGCATGTTGGATGTACTGACTGCTCAGAATATTCACCTTCAACCATCTTTTCGGCAAGTCTGTGAGCGGTAAAAGGTAGGGAACACAAAAGAATTACGCATTATCACAAAGTTGACAATATTATACTTTCGTCTTCAAGTTAAGTGTGTTTCTAACCTGCTGAAACTAAAATCGCGCCTTACTTTCCTTTGGAATTGATTCAACGTTAGTTAATGTTTTAATTTGTCTTAATGACTAAAATGGTTGCCCCCCATGTGCATGGCAGATGACCGTCAAATGCCTTAAAAATTACACTAAATGGGTTTACAAATGCTATTATAGTATGCGCAATCAAATGCGTTATTCTTTGTGCCCATTTCGTGTTTCAACAGGTTTTTTTACGACTATGTGATTGACTATCTTTAGTCCGTGACCTATCCAACTTTGCGAACGTTATTCGGTTTTAATTATTCCAAGATTGTTTAATGCCTATATCCTGTTGCTGTTTTCGCAATTTTTGAGTTTTTTTAAGTTGAAATTTATGCAAGATAATTACTGATACGATATGTTTCCATTGCTCTACTAGTTCTTTGTTTCAGTTGGAAAATGACGGAACCAAAACCTGAACGTGTTGGTGATGCACCAGAAGATGTGGAGGAGATGGAAGGCGATTGTAATACTGACGGCGTGGAAGATTTGGCTGCACAAATTTTGAAAAGGCCTGAAGTATTAGCCAATTTGTCAGGAACATTACATTCTGAAATGTTGCAGGTATTGTCAATTCGTAAATAGCCAATTAATTTGGTATAAATCTGGTAAATCATGAAATTATTACTTGTTTAGAATTTGCCAGCTGTTGTGAAAAGGAGATTAAAAGCTTTGAAAAAGCTTCAGTTTGATGCTATCAACATAGAAGCCAAATTTTATGAAGAAGTGCATTTATTGGAATGCAAGTACCATAAACTCTATTCACCATTATTTGAAAAGGTATGGTTTCATTTGAATTAAATGACTGCTTCACATATTTTCGTACTTATATAGTCCATAATGCTGCAATTGATTGGCTATTGTTTCTTCTTGTTTATCAGCTTATTCTTTAAGAAAAAGAATAATGAACCAGTAAATTGCATTTATTTTCTAAGTGTTGTAAATTAAATGCAGCTTCTACAAATGGACGTATGAATTGTGTAAATATATTGATAATGAATTAAAATAAGATTTAAGAATAAAATTAATGATTGAGTGACCCATTAAAACAATAAAATTAAATTTAAATTCATAAAGTTTTTTGGTCAAAGAGTACCTCCAGTGATGTAACAGCCCCATCCTCCGTGATAAAATTGTAAATTGACATCAAGAATATATCCTTAATTTTTCTTGTTTATTAATTTAAATGTCAATAATTTAGCATTGGATTTTCCTTCATTCCAGCTGTACATTTAAAACTATGTAAGATAAATGAAGTAATACTAATTTTCATCTACATTGAATTTATCCCTTCATTGGCTCAGAGGGGATATAAGGTCACTGGTGTTGTTAAACTAGTTTTGTTCCTGATTTTTAAGCAATTTAAGCTGCTAAGTGTTTAATTATATCTATGCTGCTTTGTATTGTGTGATTCCAAAATATTGGTAGGTGTTACAAATTTCATTTATAATGTTTGCATGATGTTTAATTTATATTAACTGTTTTATTTAAATAAAAATCTGCAAGACCTGGTACATTGTTTCTACAAGTTTATTTTTAGTATACTAAATTACACTTTCTTTCAGCGTGGCGAAGTGATCTCTGGTCTATATGAGCCTACAGATGCTGAATGTGAATGGGAATCTGATGATGAAAAAGTGGATGAACTAAGTGCAGCTTTAAAGAAAAAGGCCCAACTTGATGCAAATGGTGAAGCACAAAATAAAACAGATGAGTAAGCTCTGCAATTTTCTGATACATGATTTCTACTGTTAAAGTTTGTTGTTTAAAGTCATAGAAGGATTAAGGATTTATGTGAAGACTTAACATAATGCCAATCCTACAAATTTCAATTCTCAATGTCTGAGCAAAATATTTTATTTTCCTCTTAAAATTGACACTTTTACAGTAAATAGTGTTTACGCATCAGTAAATTTAACCAAAGTAATTTGTTTTCCAGACTGATCAAAAAAGATGATGTTCAGGGAATTCCGGATTTCTGGCTGACTATTTTCAAGAATGTCCAACTGCTTGCAGAGATGGTTCAAGACCATGATGAACCTATTTTGAAATATCTAATTGATATCAAAGTCATATTATTGGAATCAAATCCAATGGTAAATTTGCATTTAAAGTATTAAAATTATTGTCATTTTGAGGTTTGTCTATTCCCGACATGGTCCCACCAAGAATCACTAGAAAGTTGTTAATGTACATGCTTTATTTTTCAGGGTTTTGTTTTGGAATTCCATTTTTCACCTAATGAATATTTCTCTAATTCTGTGCTTACCAAAGAATATCACATGGCATGTAAGCCAGATGAGGGAGATCCATTTGGATTTGAAGGGCCAGAAATATTTAAATGTGAGGTTAGTATAAACTTGTAAATTGTAAATATCAATTTAAGCTTAAGATCTGTTGTGGTTTTAATTGATTCTCCATTTTCTGTTGGTTTTTTAGTTGCTGTCTGGTTCAAATTTTGCAATTTATGCTGTAGTTTAATACACTTTGGTAAACTTTATCGTGAATTTGAATCTTTGTGATATTTCTCAAATTAAAAATTGTGATAGATAATTTCTATTTTGGTAGTTTATTGCAATATTAAGGCTCCATGGAATAATGAAGAGATTGAAACAAAACCTTCTGCTTAATTTTATTATAATTTTAGTATGAAAAAATTTAAATGGCTGTGTCTGAATTTCAAATAATATGCTTATTTCAGAAATTGAAGTGTTCATTTTCTTCCCCTCCTTGGACTAACTTTCCCTGTTAGTTCGTAAATTTTCTGCCTACTAGCTACCTTGTGTTTTTATTGCTCAAATTAGTTATTGTTAGTTTTGTTCCAATATGTAATTTATTGTGTCAATTGTTTGAATAGCTGGATATATTTTAAGAAGTGTGTTGACATTTACACTTCTAAGTCATGTTTGTATTGAATAAGAAAGATAGCCATTTAAGACAAAAAAGTGATAATATAAATACCACACATTGTTCCTGGGATCCTTGTCCCTGTCGTCAGGTGCGACAGGGACAAGGATTCCAGGAATGTTGTGTGTATTTATATCATCACTTTTTTGTCTGAATTGGCTCTTTCTTATTCATTATTTTCAGTCACATGAATATTTTTCATTTTAAAGTTAGTATTTTTTACTCATTTACTAAAATGTTTAATACTTTGTTTTTACTTTTTTAATACTATTTAAACTATTAGAAATTTTTAGGACTGCATCTTTTGTTTCAGGGTTGTATAATCGATTGGAAAAAAGGCAAAAATGTAACACTTAAGTTAATTAAGAAAAAGCAAAAACATAAGTCTAGAGCAACTACTAGGACAATAACCAAAACCATTCAAGTAGATTCTTTCTTCAACTTCTTCTCCCCTCCCGTTGGTGAGTACTTTTTAGTTTGAATTGAGTTATTATTCATAATTTGAAGTACAATTGAAGTATTGGTTGAATTTCATTTTTAGTATCTGAAGAAAATGAATCAGAGATGGATGAAGATACTAAAGCACTATTAGTGTCAGACTTCGAAATTGGGCAATACATAAGAGAGAGCATTGTTCCAAGAGCAGTTCTGTTCTTCACTGGTATGTCAATGAAACATTTTTGTCATTTAGAAATATTGAGTTGAATTGCAAGTTTTATGTTAATTACTGATTTTTTAATATTCAGTAAAAATAATTTTAATGTTTCCCCTAAGACTTGTGTTATTGTAAAATAGGTGTGAATAAGTTCTCTGTTCAGTAGCTTTTAGTTATAAACTATCCATTGGATGTTTTGTTTTTATAGAAACAAGCTGGTTCTTCTGGGCCAGTATAGAATTTTGGTCAAAATTACCTTCTGCACTAGTATATCTATTTTAATGCCTAGGGATTCTTGGTTGTGATATTAAGCAAACAAAACTGTAGCCTTATCAATATGCTTGTTAGCTTGTGGGAGCCACCTTTGTGCTAATATTGAGAAATATGTAAGTTGGAAGTTCAATATTTCAGTGGTTGAAATCAATGTTGGATAAAACTGGACAGGAAACTGAACATGCACATAGGACTATATATGAAAACTTCAAAACTTTTCTTTGCCCAAACCGTAACATTTCTTTTACAATTCTAATTTGATCTAAACCTATATATGTTTAACATGTTTTAACTCTCCTAGTTTTATTTTCCCTTTCTCTGCCAATTTCTCAATCAATTAATCATTCATCTTGTTTCAGTATTTAAAGGAGGGGGAATTAAGATTTAAGTTTCTAATATTTGCATTGAGTGTGACTTGTGCTATCTAAAAATTAGTCTTGCACATTTAAAGCAATTTTCAGTAATTTTCACTTTCAAATTGGCAATGTCATTCTTACTGCATAAAAATTTTCTTATTAACATCAGAGTACACAAAACAGTTGATACTCAATTATAAACTTTTTCTGAATTTGGTTAATAACCTGTGGAAGATTAATTTCTTGTAATGTTTTCATTTAAAGAATTTGGAAATATTTACAGGGGAAGCATTAGATGATGAAGATTATGAAGAGGAGGAAGAAGAAGAAGGTGAGGAAGAGGAAGAGTGTGAGGAGGAGGAAGAACCAAAAAGTGACCCAAACCAATGCAAACACCAGTAAAATGAAGGAATTGTAACCAATCACACTCTTGGGGGCTGCTTACATATATTGTCATTTGGTATAAAATTCATGTGCTGACAAATTTTAAAAGTGCAAATCGTGAATAGAATGAGACAGTTCTTGTCAAACTTTAGGAAGGTACATCTGCAATTTGTTCAGATAAAAGTCGGAAATGTTGATCTGTCGATAAGCTTTAATAAGGTATTACAATTGTACACTGTTACTTGATGATCCATATGAATAAGTAAATAAAATATTCATTTTTGTACTACTCATGTATTTGAAAGACCTAGTTCCTATGTATTTGTTGATTGTATGTTCTGAGATGTAAAAATGAGTTTGTGCTTGCTAAACCCAATTTTTGTGGGGGTTGAGACTAAACTTCAATAGTTAGCCATCTGCAAAGAATGTTTCTTTTTAAGAGGTTTTGAACACAAATAAAAACTACCAATCTGAGGGTCATAAAATGTCTAAAATTTATAGTGTGCACATACTGTTCCACAAACCCTTTTTTGGTTCAAATAATTGTTGGAAAAAAATATGTACTTGGCTGATTCAGCATCAAGAACAAATAAGCGATATGTAATATAAAATCTCATTTAGCTATTCTATATAAACTAATAGTGTAAAATTTGAACTAAAATAGGTAAGTTAGCACAATTTAGCTCTTGGTTTGATTGTCGTTTGACTGCCATGGTAAATATTGCAGTACATTTCAATGTCACAATTCTTTTTAAACATAGTAAAAAGAAGCATTTATAATAATTTTTGTAATATTTAAAAATTTGCAATATCAATCCACCCTTTAATAATCCATAATTACCTATTTGAATAGGATTGCAGCTTAATCTGCTTGCTTTTCACGAAACAATAGATAATGATATACAAAAGCAATTACTTATAAAATCTGTTCACTAGGAGAAAGTTCTTTAGTTTTTTAATCCTAACAAAGGACCTATGGTGTGATAAACTATATTGAGAAAGTATTTTTTACAAGTGTGAAACATCCTATGCTATAATTGACAGTCTAAATATAATTTACTACTAAAAATTTATTAATCCTTGCCAACCTAAAGATTAAATATGAATATTTTTAATGCAAAAATATTAGTTTGGAAAAGTCAATTCAAAAGTAGTAGCTGATAATTTATTCTAATTAGAAAAATGTGTTAATGTGAACCCTGGATTTTATTAGAAAGCTACTATATATTTTCGTTATGAAGAATAACAGTTATGTCCACTGAAGGCCCAAATTAAGATTGAAACTTGAATTCATTATTAAAATTTAAAAAATATGTATCAATTGTTTTCAAGAATTTGCATGAAAAGTTATTTGATCATTACTGTTTGACATACACCTGAAATCCTCAAGTATTTCTTGGCACTACTACTGACCTCCCTAAGGTTTCCATATTTTTTTTAATACGCGAATTTATATCTTACAAAATTAAAAGTATTAACTGCAATTAAAGATTAATTCGGCACTTTCTGTGATGTTTAAAAAGGGAATTAGAAGTTTATACCACTCATTCGTATGCATAGAGATGACATAATTTTTCTGTAACCCTCTAAACATGTTTTACTTATATTTTGTAAACGGCTATAAAATTTCGACGTTGGACGTCTTTAATTTTTTGATAATCGATGTATATATAGTCGATTTTTATTTATGAGAGCGATTTTCGACTTCCTGAGCGAGATACAACTCGATCGATATAATGTTTTCCAGAAGATATCGAGAGCAGACTATGTGATCGAAAGTGTTATGGCCGCCGTGAAAGGCAAAAGCATAATAGTAAAATATGGGAATAAGGATGGCTGATCAAGCAGTTTACTGTTTTTTATTTTTATTAACTTTATTTGAAATGTTTACAAAAACTAAAATGTCTGCACAAGGGAATGGACATGGTAAGGAACTAAGTCGATTTAATAGATGAGTATGTTAGGTCCATCATAAGTTTGTCACCTTAAAAAATTATACAATTAATTGACATATTTTACGAAACCACTTGTAGGTAGTTTTCTATTATCGATTTGACACACATTTATTTTATATAAGAAGCAAATGTGTACGATTCAGCTATGGGCATTTAATTTTTTCAGCCTTCATGCAAGCCAACAATGAAGTGAGGTACCTGGCGGAAAATATACCTGTTTCTATGCATAAGGTAAAAAAAAGTCACTAAATCTCACCACTCTATTTTAGTGAAACTGCCCTCTTATTATTCACATTAGTTTCAACTCATATGTTTGACATTTATAATTGTTGGAAATGACAACAGGTTTCAAGGTTTCAGAAGACCTTTCAGACTCTTTGAGTTTTGTAATGTTTTTCAGCTCATATTCTGAGTAATGTTGCACTTGAAGAAAGTAGCACTACATTAACTTATTTTAGTAAATGAGTGTTAGTATTTAATGAAGCAAATTTTGAAAATGTTTACATACAATTTTACTTTTGACTATCTTGTACTATTGCTAGACTAGACAGGAAAATTATGATGTTTATCAGATGTATAAGACTGAATGACTTATAGTTTGATGTGCAGTGTAGTAAATTGGTTCTTAAAATATATTTGTAATTTTAAAAATGAAGTATCAGTTTGTTGGAGCTGTTTGAAATGTGTAACATTTCTTTAGTATAGCTTTGTTATTTTACTTTCACTTTTAAATATAATAACTATTCATCTATATATGAATTCTATCTAAAAAACACATTATGAGGTAGAAGTTATTTAATAATTTTATTGCATTGGCCCATGTATTACGTGAGCACTGTTGTTGCTTGATATATCAGTGTCAAACAGGTAAAGCTGCAAGTTGTGATTTAATGTTGCTTTAAGCTCATAGACTTAAGTATTTGTTCAGGTGGCATACATTTCAGTATAATTTCATTTATTGAAGGAATTATTACAATGTACTATATCAAGAAATCCTTTCCCCAATCACTCAGTTTGGCATGAGAATAAACATTTAAATTCCATCTACAATTCCATCTACATTATATAGAAACTTGAACTGTAAAATTAACTGAATATAACATTAATTTCAAAAATTCTACTGTAATTATGGACCAGTTTTTGAAATCTACTTACTTTTTACTGCATGTTCAACATTGTCACTCATTTAGTAAAGTTTGTGTTTGATTTAATATATTGCCATGTAATTCATAAATATTTTGAGCAGCCAATATCATTTAGTTAAATTTTAATTTTACGCATAATATGTACATTTATTTAAGAAACAATCTGTCATAAGTACATCTCTTCTTTTGGTTTTATTTATAAATGTAAAACATTCATACCTACATTTAAAAAATATAGTAAGTGGCATCAGAAGAACATCTGTAACATTACTCATAAATTCTAGAAATTTGTGGATATATTTATTGTATCATGTGTGACTCACTGCATCTGCAACCCATATTTGTTAATTATAATTAGGTTATACCAGAATATTATGTAAATAATCAAATAATTTTCCTCTAATTGTAATAATATTTGTAACAAAAATGTTTCAGTTATATGTTTTGACACCTTAATGGTAGTTTGATAGATGTATTTTGCAATATTTTGTTAATTGGCTATTAACAATCATTTATTGTTTTAATTTAAACATTAATTTTTCAGGACTTATCAGGAGTCCCTGTTGTTCGGTAAGTTGCCAATTTTTCCGCTATCAGTTTATGACTAAAAAAGTAGTTTGAAAAACAGCAGTCTCTTTATTTTTTCATTTTGGTAAAGGTTATATTGCATACTCTAATTCTCCAAAAGGAGGTAATTTTCTGAATACAGTTTGATGTGGACCAAATTTATTAGAACTTTTTTTTTGTAGAATTCAATATGAACGTGTTGGAAATAAGTAAAATAGTTTACAAGTAATGTATGTATACATAATATAAATACACTACTTTTTTTTGTTCCTTCTCTTTCGGGTAATTTTACTGGCTGAGAGAGACAGTTGTTTTCCATGGACAACCAGCTAACAAAACTTGTGAAAAGTCACCAGTGAAGATGAAAATCATTTAGCTTTTTCACTTCTGAGTTATGAGGCATTTAGAGAGAAATGTGGTGTCTTACTTGAAATTGAAGTTTGGTGTAGCCATTCAGGATAGGAGGAAGCTCTTTGATGTTTCAGAGGCATTAACTTCCTTCTTGAGGAGGAAAGTGACACATTCCATGCTGGTCAGACAGTTTATATGAGAATGACTGAAAATGGCATGAAAAATGTAATTGCTTGTAGTAGCTATGTAGGAAATAGTTTGCAAGAATTGGACTAAGCAGAGATCCCTTGGCGAGGCAGTCAATTTGTTTTAAAAAAAAGTGTTCTTTATTTAGAGATATAACTATATTTTCGATCACAAAATTCAATAGAAGGCAACTCATAATGGCAAATCATGGAATATTAAAATTTTCCTCTCAGCTACTTATTATTTTCTAAAATCAAATATATTTGTAATTTTTCTTGCAATTTAATATTTAAACAGTACAGGCAGCATATGGAATTCAATCACAAATTTAAAATATAATGTGTCTGTGCTAAAAATATACTAATTAATAAAATTAGTAGCCAAAAATGAGACTAAATTAAGCACTAAATTATACCACACAGTGTTTCTGCAATCCTTGTTGCTTTTGTCAGGTGATTCAAAATATATAGGAGCAGTAAGAATGACACACTGCACAAACAAAATGTGGCTGTTACATTTTTGAATTACCTGAAGAAAATACCCATTTTTGCAGACATGTTGTGCAGTATTTAATTTAGCACTTAATTTAGTCTTTTTTTGGCTATTTATTTTTCTAAGTAATAACAGTTTTAATTTAAAAGTTTTATTCATTTTACTAAAAGAAAGAAGCAAAAGGTTAAGCATATAATTTGTTGTTTTCCAATGCTTCTTCCTCAAGATAGACAAATTAACACAGCAGTCACTATCCTGTACACCGGTATCCACTTCCAAACCTAGCTAATAATAAATTTCTATATCAACGCTTTATTCAAATGTGAAAAGGAGTGACAGGATTAACTGGTTTTTTACCTGTTGAAGTATTCGAATTCCCATGACACAAAATAATTTAGACTGGGTCTCAATGTTTTTCCACTGGAGGAAGTAAAATTATTTTTATTATTATATTAAGATGGTACCCTAACTCAGTATTTTAGTTTATACATGTTTTAATAAAACCTTCAATTTTCTGTTGCAGAGTTCCTGGTCTAGATGAAAATTCAATTTACAGCTCGAAATCACAGTTAAAATTTGAACCCCCTTTACTTGATTTTAAGAAAAGGTTAGTACCTTTTAAATTCAAAGGAATTATGTGATTTGGTATTCTGATTTTTGTTTTCTTACCATTTTCAATAACATCTGATTTTAATTTTTAGAGTTCAGAATTAGCTTTCATTTACGTAGTAATGAAGAATAAATTTTTTATTCTGTATAAGTAACATTTTATTATTCTTTCTTGTTTTAATTTCTATTAGTTAACTTATTATCTAAATGATTTTATCATTGTGACATATATATTAGTTATTTAAACAGTGATATTGACATGAATGGTTTTGTCATTGTGATTAACCTAGAATATAATTAGTCCTTAGTTAGTGAAATCTGCAGGACTTTTTCTTTTTAGTCTTCTTAGCATTCTTGATTGGGGAGGGGGGTTGTTTGTGAAATTAATTTGGCTAGGATGTAGGATATATCTGTGCAGTTGGCTATTGAATGTTTTTTTTTGCTTGTACTTGTACTAATATGGAAATATTCAGGTCTGAATGGATTCGATGGTTGGGAAAATACCATGAACAGTTAATGATGTATCTTAGAACTTAATTTTGAAATGTTTGGATTTTATTAATGTTGCAATTAGCTGCTGCAGACCATATCTTACAAGAGTATTGTCAAATATTAGTGAGGTATAGATAAGCTTTTTGGTTTTGAGTGACAGGGAGAATTAGGTGAAAGCAGTTTTAAAATTCTATATCTTGTGTTTAGTTTGTTTTTTGTGCTAGTAACATGTAGATACCATGAAAGTTTATGATCTAGAATGACTCCTAGGTCAGAGTGAAATGTTTGGATATAGATTGATTATTTAATGCTAAGTTGCTGTTATGGTGAATTTTATGTTTGAGGGAGAAGGAAACTGTGAAAGATTTGTTTGGATTGAGGGAGATTCTCCATTTGGTTTTCCATTTGTCAATTTGATTAAGTGATTGTTGTAATATTTGGTTGTGCAGTATTGAAGTCTGGCACAGTATGGCTATATCACATGTATAGATGGAAGTAAAGGTGCTTGGGAGTTTGGTATATCATGTGTATATATTGAGTAGAGAAGGGGTCCAAGGACACTGGCTTGGGGTACCCTTGCAGAGAGACAGTATTGTTTAGTTTTACTGAAAATGTTCTGTAAGTTACATAGTTGGTTATTAGCCTGAAGTGGGAGTTATTTAGATGTGGATTTATTGTAGAGGAGACCTACATGGTATACTTTATCAAGTGCCAGTTCAGAATCTATAAATGTGGAAAGGCAGATGTTTGGTTTTTCTAAAGAGTTATTAATGTATTCATTTACTAGATAGATTATTTGTGGGCAGGAGTGCTTTATTCTTTCTTAGTGACCAAAATAATTGACTTTAAGTATACAAATATTTTAGCATGAAACTAAGAATAATCTAATTTTTCTTATATGTTTGACTAAATTCTGTGATAAATTTATTCACATATTAATTAAATAACATTATCAGCTTATAATAGTATATTTGCTTTTGACCTGAAGTCATATATTTTAGTGTGTGGTTAGACACACTATTGAATTTTTACTATTATTGCTGCATGCTATTGACTATGTTCAAACAGAAAAAAACAACGTATTATGAAACATATATAGTCTTAAAATACATATGTTTATTTTTTTACTTATTCAAAAGTTCAGAATTTACTATGCGGTTAATGAGGTTTCTAGTTTTTAATGTTATATCGTGTTCCACAGACACAACCATGTTTTCCTTTTTAGAAAAATAAAGTTTTTGTATTAATTTTAGTATTCAAATCAAATAACATTTGCTGATACTGTGTTTTGATTGTTCATCCAGGTTATGAATTTGTGATGTATACTGTATTTGTAAACAGAATATAGTCTATAGGTTTGAACAAAATGTATAATCATTAATTGAGTGCCTTTTTGTGTTCCTTTAGGCATTTGGGCATGCCACATCATGAAAAAGTTACTCTTTTCAATGTAAATAACAATAAAACAATACACATGTCTTCAATATCGGGGAACACTGTGCATTTCCACAGTTCATTTTTTGAAGACAAGGTAATAAATCTAAAAATATGTTGAATTAATGTATTTGTATTACTAATTTTCATATTTAAAGTTTTTTATTAACTGACTGAATCCATATCCATTCAGGCAGGGGGGTTAACTTCATAGTCTCAGATGTTGTTGATTTTTACATATGTTAAAATTCAGGACAAAACCAGACACACACATTTTTTTGTTTTGTCCAAAAAAATTCCTAGCCTGATATACAGCCACCAAAGATGGCACTTTGGGCACCTTTTCTGAAGTGCCTATTTCAGCCAAATATTAAAATGGCTATATCTCAGGAATGATTTAGATAATTTTGTTGATTCTTGTTATATGTGAAAGATAATACATTACTAATTAAAATTATGCCTTCCATTTGTGCATGTGTCCAATTTATCGTTCTGTAGCATTTTCAATTATTATTATTTGAAAAATTAAATATTTTTTTTGTAAAAATGCCAATCCCAATCATTTTTCTCCTGTTGATCAGTACCATACAGTACTGCAATCGCTGAAAAGGAGAACTTCCACTTTTGAGTGTAACAGGTTTTATGAACAATTGAAAATTTTGCTACATTATCCACTTTTGTCTTACCACATTATCACATACTGGAAATCAAAATCTTGGCCTATTTATCATAGGCTTTTCATTCTGTATTAAATATAAGATTTAAAACATATTATAGGTTTCAATGTGGAAGTTCCAGGTAATTTCAGAATGTGTCAAAACCTTCTAGCACATTCTGGAGCTATGAAGATAATTCTGTGTTTTTGGCCTAGCATTATAAATGGAGAACACATGAATTAACTGCTCACTTTCTATCAGGTAAAAAAAGAGAGCAGTTCATCACATTTGTTTCATGCTTTTTTTTTTTTGCGGGTTTCTAAATTATTGATTTTGTGTAAGGTGTTTTGTGGAAAGTGTTAATAATAAAAAATAATTAAGGAAAAAGTGTTGTGATCATACAATGAAAAGGAGCAAGTTCTAACAATTATCTCGGTATCCCTTTCCAAGGTTCAAATTTTACACCATATTCCATCTGCAACATAATACATACAAGAAATGTGAGGTCTGCAAAAGGAGTGTTTGGAAGACCAGATCCCTATTATGGTCATCCTGTCAGTGAAGGTGACATTTATCTTGTTGAGTCATTTTATCTAGAAGATAAATGGGATTGTTCTTGATAAAGTGCTAATAAAAAAGACACCATCACTATAACAGTTGCTGTGGAGAAAGTGGTAAAACTGAAAAGATACATGACACACAGTATTAAAGAAACTATATAAGAAGGAAGATTCAGTATACCACGTTGGGAGATCAACATTTATGCACTATGACCAAAGTAGGTAGTTTCACACCCACCCAGAATTGTCTGTTTGAGTGTGTTGTGCCAATTTTGAGGTATTTACTTGAAGGTGTGACATATGACTCGGTTGGACATGTGAAGTCAATAGTAGTCTGTGATGTACAACAAGAGATCTGTTTGTTTCAGGAATGTGGTGACTGCCCTGGAAAGGGAAGATTCACATTACAGACTCTTGGTCTGGAAAACATATCAGATGGCTCTTCAAAGGTTACATATGCAACTTGGAATGCAAATAAACTTATTAAGACAACTTTTGCCATTGATACCTTCAATGATGAACTTGGAAAATATACACTAAAAGCGATAACACACCAACATCCGAAGAAATTGCAACAAAAGCACATAAGAGAAATCGAGACTCATGTAGATATTAAAACTCTATGTTTAGTGCTTCACTTTGATTTTGCTGAGAACTGGTCTGTGATTGTGCCACAAGAAGTACAAGGGTATCACTGGAGTAATGACCAAGTTTCAATTTTTACAGGAGTCACATATTTTCAAAATAAGACCACAGGTGTTGCAGTTATAAGTGATGATAGAGGACATGACTCATCTCATGCTTTGTTGTCAATACACAAAATTCTTTAATAGTTGCAATCACAGGCAGAAACGATCATCATTATTTCAAATGGTGCCCCCGTCACTTCAAAAACCATTACCAACTATTTGAAATCTCTTGTGCCAATGCTGCTGTTCTTGGTAAGGTGCCTTGTGATGGTATAAGGGGGCTGGTGAAGCACCACACTACAAAACATAATCTTTCCAGTCCAAGTACAGCTGCAATTCAGGATGCCAGGGATTTTATAAGTGTGGTGAAGTTATACATATCAATAGAACTCATCCTGTTGCCGAAAGAGGATGTTGAAGGATTCCGCCAGCAGAAAATAGAAGAATGGTCCAACCAAACTACCGCTGTGAAAGGCATTCAGAAGCCACATGTCTGAACTCACACTGATAATGAAAGAAATATGCACAGTGAAAAATATGAAATTTCCTTTGTTCAACAAAGAACTCAGAAACGCCAAGAGAAAATTCAGATTCACAACCTACAATGAGGGATGTTTGTGGCCTGGTGTATGACTGGTAGCTTGCAGAGGTTATAGAAATAAGTTGTGAGTTAAATGAAATTATCGTAAACTTTATGCTATCACATGGAGTAGCTGCTGGATATAGATATCCACCAGAAAGACAACAACACCACTACCAGTGCTCAATTCCAATTTGTGGATGCCCCAGTTCCTATTGGTTCAACAGGAAGGCATCACTCAATGTCAAAGGAAGATACTTATTCAGTTGCACACATGTTTAGTACATTTAATTACTAATTCAATTCTAAGCAGAGTATACAAAAGTGGTGTGCTTTGGAACTTCCACACTGAAATCCAAAATATGTTTTAAAACTTATCTTCAACATAAAACTAAAATGCTATGACAAATAGTCCAAGATTTTAATTTCTGGTATGTGATAATGTGGTGAGACAAAAGTGAATATTGTAGCAAAATTTTCAATTGTTCATAAAACCTGTTACACTCAAAAGTGGAACTTCTCCTTTTCAGCAATTTCAGTACTGTACGGTACTGATCAACAGTAGAAAAAAAAATTATTCGGATTGGCATTTTTACAAAAAAAAATAATTAATTTTTCAAATAATAATAATAAAAAACACTACAGCACAATAAATTGGACACACATGCACGAATGGAAGGTATAATTTTAATCCGTAATGTATTATCTTTCAAGTATAACAAGAATCAACCGAATATCTTGAACTGTTCCAGAGATATAGCCATTTTAATATATCACCTTATATCAGAAAAGGTGCCTGAGGTGCCACCTTTGGCGGCCTGTATCTCAAGCTAGGAATTTTTTTTGACAAAACAAAAAAAATATGAGTGTCCTATTTTGTCCTGAATTTTAACATATGTCAAATTCAACATCATCTGAGACTATGAAAGTAAGATTTTTTCTTGAGCTGCCTGAGTTAATTTTAATTTATGGAAGTCTATTAAATTTATTTTGGGGTTGGTGATGTAACTTAAGTGGAAATCAAGAAACTATAGTAATTGATCCCATAGCTGGGCTGTGGATTCATTAATGGCTGAATAGTTTTAATATGAGTTACAAAGCTTATAACTTGAGGAACAATTTAGGGGCTACATATTTTAATACAAAAGTTTTTTTTCTTAGGCAGCTTACTCATAGTTGTTTCTATGGCATCACTTTTTCTCAGGTCTGAAAGAGAGCTTTCTTCAGTGAACTTACACGTGTTTTTTAAGTCTGTAGTAGCTTGAATTTAGAGTTATGTTCCACAAGTTCTTCAACCGTTCTTGAACCGTTGTATGGATGCTACATTAATGTTGTTATTATATCATCTTGTGAGAACCTTAAATTTTATAACAAAAATTTTGATATACTTAGAAATACTTGATAAGTATGCGTCTGGTAAAATCTACAATGTTGTTAAACAAGGAAGAACAGCATTGTCTAAATTTATTGCCAATATTGAGGCTTGCGAACATTCTGAGCCTTTGAGATTGAGGTTGCGCTGAGCCTCTTTTGTTGATCTTTCTGTAGGTTCTTTTTCTTTTGATCAGAATCCTCTCAGATGAGTGAATAGTTAACAAGCAGTTTTTATTGAGTTGCTAATCTTATTTTGATCTTAAATTTAAACACTAGCCATTTATTATAAAATTTCATCATACCTTTATGTTTGATTATGGTGATATTGTAATGTTCATAATTTTGTGAACCACAATTATTCAATGATAGGTCCACAATATGCAGTAATTATTTATGCATGTTAAAAATTACAACCCTTATAATTTACTTTTATTTTTGTCAGGTTATTCCACCATTGGGGAATACAACTTTTAATGTTGTATTTCTTGGAAGAGAAGAAGGAGAAATTGAAAGTAATTTATTTATTCATACATCTGAAGGAAGTTTTAAATACCATGTGAGTATTTTATTCAGAACATGATTGTTTCACTGAATTTGAATGTTAAACTCATTCTGTTTTGATAGGTTAAAGGAGCAAGTGTTGGAAGCCCATATAGATTGAGGCCTTTAGTGGGAGTAAAAATTCCTATCAATGCTTCATATTCACCCTTAATATACATACATAATCCACACAGTTCTCCAATGCAGGTATGTATTTATTCATTAGAATATTATCAGAGATTATTTACTCCAATACATAAAAACCATTGTTTACTTTTCTCCAGATTATTGAAGTGTACAGTAGTGGTGGTGAATTCCATTTAGAACTGCCTTCGGGTGAACTGGAGGGACCAAAGCACCTTTGGGAAATACCACCTTTTCACACTAAGCCAGTAATTAGAGTACGCTTCACAGCAAGGAGTGAGAAAAACCACACTGCCTACATTAGGTAATTTTATTGGAAAAGAATTACAGAAATAACGTAATAAATATTAACTATAGGTTCATATATGATATAATTGAAGCTCATACTGAAGTATTGGTGCTGCAGGGATTGTAATGGGGGAATTGTGATTCAAATTCCCTTATGTTCATTCTGATTAGGATTTTTCTGTGGTTTCTCAAAATGATTCAAGTAAATAATGTTAACTCCCAAAAAATCAATTTTTATTAATAATTGTTTACATTTTAATATTGTTGCAGGATCAAAGTCAACAAAAGTGAAGAGGTTTTAGTGGTTCCTCTTGAAGTAGAAGTTGGTTCAAATGCTGGCCTATACTCTCCAGATGATGTAATAGATTTTGGCATTGGAGGAAGCAAAGACAAACCAAAGCAAATATCACTGTCTCTTATCAACTCGTGGAAAAAGATGATTCGAATACATGTAAATGAATTATTTTTTTAATTCAAATAATTTTGATAATTATATACCATTTCATTACACTCAACAATAAATTGTTTTCCATCATAAAACACTATTAGAATTCAATTGTGGAATCCATTTAAAATTAAAGGTTACTTTTTAAATGGATTTGAAAGGGGCACACACACACCCTAAAATATATTGATTGAATTTGATGATCATGAATTTTCTTTTATATTTTATTGTCATTATTGTGTACCATTGTGTTTTGTAACTGAAAGACAAATTTTTATTTTGTGTTGGAGGTGTGGAATCTGCAATTTTCTAATGTGGATATTTATAGACTTTATTGCAATAAACATTTTTGTCATCAAACAAAAGCTTCTGTTGCTCTAAGCCAACCTTTTTTAAAATTCTCCTATTAGTTCTAATCTATACTATTTTTTTCCATAATCATAAAAAGTAAACATCTGTATGAAATAGTTTATTAAAACAGTCAACATTGTTGCAAATACACAATATATTTTTGAATGATCAATCTATTGTATTCCAGTTCATTAAAACTATAATCTATCGAAGTGTGTTTGTATAATTTTCAGTAACAACTAATTTTATGGTTCACAAACTAGTGTTCACTTCTAAATCAATGTCCGAAGTACTGCTTCAGTAGTTTGAAATATTTTTCCTGAATGTAAATTCTAATTATGGAATTCAAAAGATATAATTTATATCTTACTCAAGATCTTTAACTATATTCATATGCTTACAAGTACTCTCAGAGCTATTTTTTTGTGGCACACACCTCTCTCAAAATTTTGTGGTCAAGTGCCATTCTATGCTAACAAAAATTTGTAATATGCTTCCAATTTAATTCATTTTATTTTTTTTTCTGGGCAGAATTATTTACTGGGTTTGTTGTTTGCTATAGCAAACACAGAACTGTGAAATATTGAGTACTTTATTTGAGTGTGTATAACTAATTCCTTTTGCATAAACTACTTTTGATTGTTCTTAGTTACTCAGATTCTGATGGTTAATATTTTGTAAGTTGTCAATGTAAGAAGACTTTCCTGTTTTTTCAGAATGTAGTAACAACACCACCAACAAGAGCAGTTAAAATTAACTTTCAACCAACTAAAGTTCCCCCTAATTCAAAACTGCCAACGCACATAGCGGTGTTGACATTTGACTGTGAGTACAGTTTTCCTTTCTGTTCAATTTCTTAGTATATGAAACCACGCTTATTTTGTTCATACTTCACACAAACTTAGAGGTTGAATTGTCATCCCATGTTCTGCATGAGAATTATAATGAAAAGTTGAACAGAACCTAAGAATAAAAGTTGCAACTAAATCCAATTAGGCCAATTCTTTCTCATAAAATAACTGAGTATCTGCTATCAGTTACCACACATTTTGTATGAATAGGTTATATTGTGTAAATATGAACTTTTCAGTGAGACTCACCTACATACCAAAGACTGTTTTGAAAAGAAAATTGCAAGCTAATTTAAATACAAGGAAAACCTGCTGTTGTGTTTAATTTTAACATTACTTCTAGTTGCTTTTCTTAACTGTTGGATGCCATGCTCTGCAACTGTGTATTATTGGTATTGCCAATAAACAGAGAAAGCATTTATATTAATTATTTGGTAACACAAAAGATCTCAAATAACTTTAAAAATCACGATTTTGGTTTTGGAAAAAATAGGTGTATTTCTTATCTTATTATTGGTACTGAAACTAAATGTAATAGAGGAATTTATTGTTATAATTCTTTTATTATTCTTATGCTAAGAATTATGTTCACATTGTTTCAAGCCATCAGTACTTTTATGAACCTAAAATATTAATTTCATTACAATCAAGTTATTTAATCTCTAACCCAGTCACTTTTTCAAGTTAAGACATTAATGATCATATTGTGCAAGACATGTAATACTTGGTAAAGAAAACAACTTTATTAAATAAAAATACATGCTTCATTTAGCACCCGTAAATTTGCAGCATCAATTGAACTATTTTCATAATGTCACATTGTCTTTACTTGATATTGTAGTAATCGGTTCACTTGTCCGCCACTTTTTTTTTTCACCTGACAATTTTGACATGACCTTATATATTTTGATTTTTTCCCCTCATTTTTTAATCAAAGTACAATTCTACACACGATCAAAAGAAAGTTATCATAGTTTAAAATGTTTTTTTACCAACCTTAATGTTCTTGTGCTCTTCCGCCTTCATGCACTAACCTCTTCACTCGACAATTTTTTTGTGTTAAAAAACAATTTTTATCTGCTTTTAAAAACAATTTTAACACTACAGTGACAAAATTCTTCCTGTCACGACTCATACTACAACACGTCCGCATTTCCATGTTTCTCGTCCTTGTCTTTCAGGTAAGCCACAACCTATCTCTCTTTCCTTTCCATACCAATATCACAACTATTTTTCACAATGCCATATCCTTAATATTGTATATATGGTATTAGTAAGGATATCACACTGTCAAAAATAATTACAGTATTGGTTTGGAAAGGAAAGAGACATAGGTTGTGGTTTACCTGAAAGTGAAGTGCGGTGTCGCCACAGGGAACCGAATGTTGTTCTTCAAATTTTCAGAGGCTCTCAGCCTCCTTCTTCAGGAAGAAGTGTTACACCATTCTGTACACCGGCTGGCTGCAGACTGCAGAGTTTTGACCGCCGCATGGCTAACTAGCCCATAAACAATTAACACCCCACCAGGCCACTAACTTTCTCTCTCAAGGGGAGGTTGTGGCATAGGAAAGGTTCTGATAGTGATAATTCATACAAAGCACCCTATACATATATGCTTAAACATACACACAAACATACACAGACACACACACACACACACATGTATGCATGCACATACATATATAAGCATGCTCATACATACTCACATGGTCTCGTGAAAGAGGGATGGCAGGTGCTATTTAAAGGAATTTTGTCTGGACTGTAAGACATGTTGGAAAGAGAGTTCCCACAGATAGATGATGAATCGGGGGGGGGGGGGACCTTAAAGGATGACGAATGAATTGGTTGAAATTGTTCATATTGTGGCTTTGGGTGCGAGCAGCTACTCAGAATTGAATTTTGTAAAGTTTGACAGTGTTGCGGTGGTTGGCTATTCGTTCAGAGAGGAGTCTTTTGGTATGGCCTATATAGAGTGCAGGACAGAGTCTACTGTTAATTTAGTGGATGGTGTGTATGCGTTCATATGTGTGTGGGTGTATGTGCATATTTATTTGTATATAAATGTTTAAGCATATATGTATGTATACGGTGCTTTGTATAAATGATCACTATCTGAACCTTTCCTATACCATGACCTTCCCTTGAGAGAGAAAGTTAATGGCCTGGTGGGGCTGTTAATTGTTTATGGGTTTCTAGCCATGCGGCGGTCAAAACTCCACAGTCCGCAGCCAGCCTGTGCACGGAATGGTGTAACACTACTTCCTGAAGAAGGAGGCTGAGAGCCTCCGAAAATTTGAAGAAGAACCTTCAGTTCCTTGTGGCGACACCACACTTCACTATATATATATATATAATTGCAATATTGGTATGGAAATACCAGGAGAGATAGGTTATGGCTTACCTGAAAGTGAAGTGCGGTGTCACTATAAGGAACTGAAGGTTGTTCTTCAAATTTTCGGAGTCTTTCGGCCTCCTTCTTCAGGAAGGAGTGTTACATCATTCCATGCACTGGCCAGCTGCGGACTGCTACTTCAGTTCCTTATAGCGACACCACACTTCACTTTCAGGTAAGCTACAACCTATCTCTCTTTCATTTCCATACCAATATATATATATACAATATTAGGAGAATCCATTTAAGGAATTAATTCACGTTCGAACTTGGATAGTGAGGAAGGATAGAAATAAATAGGAGAAATAGGAGGATTGCGCTTTATTTGAATTCATATGCTCGGGTGAAGAATTATGCACATAGAAAAGCATATGTTCAAAGCAGAGAGAAGGATGGAAGAAGAAGGAAAGACAGAAAATATTTGACCCAGGCGGGACTTGAACCCACGTATTCTGCTTAGTACACAGACGCCTTAACCATCTCGGCCACCGGGTCAAGTTCCCGACCAGGCAAATATAGACAGTCTTATTGTGGGCAATTAATATATATATATATATATATATATATATATATATATATATATATATATATAAACCAAACGGCCATTCCCTGAATGCATTGCCAGCTACCACAGTTGCATCAGTGTCAAACTATCAAAAACCAAATTTCCAATAGCGGCTCATGCCGAAAGTCACAGTTCCAACAATTTTGACCAATGGTTCACACTTACCCTTTTTTTAAAACCTTACCCCTTTACTCATTGGATTCAGTACTCCATCTTTGGGAACTCTCCTGCCAGTACATCTTACAGTCTTGGCGAAGTCCTGGACTCAACATCCTCTAATATGATTATAGTAGTTTGGGCCTGTATATTATGATGAAATATTGTATAACATAATATTATGATAAAATTGGTATAAACATCAAATTATGATAATTATCATATCGATTAATATTAAAATGATCTGTTTAATCCTTCCCCAATTCTTGTTCTTTTACATTTTTAACTTCCTTTTCATTTCTTTTTACCTCCACTCTAATGCGTTTTTTTGGGTGCTACATATTTTTCCATTGTTCTGACCTTTCCTTGAAAGAGAGAGAGAGAGAGAAAGAAAGATTTGTTAGGCGTTGATTGTTGCTATCTAACAAATATAGCACCTTAGTTTGAAATTATTGACTCATGCCCAGCCAGCTCACAATTCAGACCTTTTCTCCTGACAAAGGGACCTTAGGTCCATAAAAATTTGAGAATTTTTAGATTCCTCAGCCCGACTGAACCAACTGTTAATTTCTGGGCACTGTCATCTCTTTCCTATCTAAATTTTATTTGACCTCATCACACTTTTCCGTTAAGTGTATGTGTATAAATAATGGGGGGGGGGTAATATTCCATGCAACTGGCACACTATCTGTCTTTCCTTTCCATACCAATTATCTCAAAAATATTTTGACATTGTTACAGTCTTACAGATAATTATTGTGAAATGTATTCCTAATTTTTATTGTATTTATTTATATGTAATTATTAAATTTCAGTCTATTTCTACGTGGAAAAACCTATGGCATTTCATTTGGCCAGAATTGTAATTATTTTTATCGTAACCGCTTTCATTAAAACTATTTCTTGGTTCAGATTATCTAGAAATTTATACTAGAAATGAATTAGAGTTATATTTTGTTTAAAAATATCACTTTTTAAAATTGTATATATGTGTGTGCTTATAAACATTTTATTTTTGTTCCAAAGGGAAAGAAGCATTTCGGAGCAATCACTGCAGTGGAAAAGTTGTGATTAAAAATAAACAAGGACAGCAGAAGCTTGTCATTCCATATATAGCACAAATTTTTGAAGGGGGCTTAGAATATAATGCCTCGGTTCCAAAGTATTATTCTGATGCTGGTGACAGGAACAGCGTGCGAAATTTTACTGTTACGAATACGTTTAAAATACCTGTAGCTTTAGTAAATGTTACATTATCAAAAGAAGCCTGGGCTTATTTTGTTGTAAGTAACTGCAACATTGTCACTAAGGTATCAAAATATCATTGATGTAAAACTATTTAGTGGAAGTTAAAGTTTAAAAATGAAAAGTCAGTTATAGTTAAAAAAATTCAATATATATTTTATATCACATAACTGCTAAAGTATGTTATTTTAATTCTTAAAAAATTTTATACCTACAGGTACAAAACTTTACCCCGGTGATATTGAGTCCAGGAAAAATGATAGTGCTTTTCCAATTAGCTTTTAGAAAGCAATTGTTACCTCCAGATTTAAAATTGGAGTCTAATTTATTTATACATACTAATATTTCTACAGTATCAGTGCCATTATTATTTTACAACGGAAAACTGATGAAAGTAAGGAATAAAATTTTGGTCATTTATCTCCCTCTTACTTTTGAGGTAAAAAAATAGAGAAGGTTTCAATTGCAAAAAATTAATTGTCAATGTTTTTTCGATAAAAGGTAAAGTTTGAAAGATCTGAATTGTAGGAATGTGTTAGTTGGTTTTTGCCTACCAGCTTTCATTGCATAGAAAATATTTATTGAGCTGTTTGTTATTTGATCAATTTTAATTTAAGTTTTATATATAGATTGAAACCATAGAAATAAAGTCTATTAAATCATAAAATTTACATGTTTTAAAATATCAATTAAAAGCTTATAAATAACGATTTTTTAAAAAATAATTAAGAAGACATTATAATTTGTTTTATTATATTTGTAGATAATCATTTCGGGCCTCAATGAAACTGAAATTAATTTTGGTACAGTTGGAAGTACCAGTCAAAGAGAGGCACATTTTGCTTTGTTGAACAATAATCCAGTGCCTGTAAATTTGGAAAGCTGGGGAACTAATCTTACTGGAGCATTGGTTGAATTAATAGGCATTGAAGAAGGCAACAAGTCTTCAATACTTCAAAAACACAGTTTTAAAAATATGAGTCGAAGTGTAAGAAACAGAATCATGTTCACTTTCACTTTACAATGTAGACTTTTTTCAACCTATTGATAAATGTGTGTTATATTATAGATTTTTTAGTCAGAAAATTTAAAACACTTGAAATTTTCAAAACACAAATTAATTTTATTATTTAGGTAATACTTATGCTGAATTATGCAATTAACTTTAGTAAATGATCTCTATTCAATGGATCATTCATTTATATTTTATATGAGTACATATTATTTAAACATTTTTATAATAATCTACATTTTTAGTTGATTCTTCAACCTGGACATTATGCTGTCTTTCGAGTTTTTGTGATTGCTCCTGGTAAAGAAGAAGTACTTAATGCTGAAGTATTTGTCAAAACAAAATTTGAGAGGGTAGTTGTTCCTGCTAAGATGAGAGTGGCACATGGGCGACTAGAAATTATTCCGGAACCTTTAGTTCTTGATGACTGCTTCCCGGTAAATTAAAAAATATTATATGTTCATAGATAATTATTGTATGTAAGACTTTTGTGGCATGACTATTTTTGCTTTTGGACTAGGTAATACTTAAAACTCTTGAAATGATTGGATGTTTTCCGAAAGGGTGAATCTAACCATATTCATTCCTCATAATTTATGAATTTTATCTTCTTTAATTATTCACAGATTAAATACATTATTTTTAGCTAATTTGAACAAACTAAAAATTTTAATATTTCATTGTTATTATTTTGTATTATAAAAGCATTTTCATGTTTAATGTATAAATACTACCTTAAATTGTTGTAAGACAACAACTATTGTCTTATACTGTCTGTGAATGATATAGTAATACATATAAATTGCAATAATTAGATGGAAGATATGACAAAGGAATTTATTGGTGATTTTGTGGTGTATCAATAGTGAGGGATAGGGGAAGATACAAATATGTGAATATGAAACTTGGGACTCCGCAATTGTTAAATTATAAATTTTTTAGTATGGTGTCCTCACTTACAGGTCAATAGGCCCATTTCACTTCATGATGCCTTAAAATTTTATTTGAGTCATCTTCTCCAATTTTAATATTCAGGTAAGACATGTACTTTTCTTCCATATTCAAAATCATATTTTCAGACATATTTTTCAACGAATAGGAGTGCCTTACAGAACTAAAGTAATCGTTAAATATAAAATAAAGCTATTACTCTCCCAATTAAAGTTTTTTCATCCTCAATGGCAAATGAACACCATTGAATTCTTGTTTCTGGTAATTTGTTTTTTATTTACTTCGGAATTTATAGGTGCAGGAATATTTAAATAAATTTCACAGTATTTGCAATTCTTTATTTTTTAATGTATATTGAAACTAGTTAGGCAGATTCTGTGTAATAAGCATAATTGTGCATATAATTAATTTAAATGGTACAAAATACTGTTTGTGGTTTCATTATTTTTAAACTTTGTTAATTACAAAGACAACTATAGAATTCTGTTTTTCAAGAGTGCATTTTACTGTGGGAATTCAGCTTTTTTTGCTTAACATTAGCTGTGAGAGTCTTTTTTTTATAGGCCCAAATGTCATATTAGTTCATTTAGAATTAGTCTCCTCACTGTATCAGTAGCCTAAGTTATTCAATAAGAGTAAATAATAAGAATTCTTCCTTTCTTTTGTACTAGCATTGTAATGCTTATCATCTGTTACATTTTTATAATGAAACCCTACTAGTTAAGTTCTTCCTGTATTCTTATTTCATAAGTAACATGTGTTCTTATGTTATTTTGACATGTTAATGACACTAAAACATTAATAGACTGACGGACAGAATTATGTAAAATTTATATTGCCCTGCATCTGTATTCCTTCTTCAGTGTCAATATAGAAAGAAATGTGAAAATTTGAAACTTTCTAAACTTTTAAATCTAGAGTGATATGGCTACAAGAAAAGATGAAAAAGATTGAAAATTTGCAAAGCTTTAATTTTCTATTTATTTGGGTTATATCTATGATTTTATAAGATTCTCTTATGAAGAAATACCAATAAACTCTAATTTTTATACTCAACAATCGGATCTCATAAATGTGAAATATAATATATTGAAGATTTTATTATTTTTCACTAGTTCTGTTATATGACTCAGAATGACATAACTCACTCAACTTCTTTTGGCACTAACTTAGTTCTCATTCTGAAGTGTTTTAAAATTAAAACTTAAGTAAGAAATTATTATACAATTAAAGACTTGGTTCCTTTAGTTAAATCTTGATCCATATTGGATACGGTTTCCATTTGCTTGGAGACAGGTTTAGTGAGTTACAGCATTGCGGTACACCCTACTCAAGGCATATAATGGAAAGAATATGAATCACATCATCCGTGCCTGGCAAATGAATTATTTTTCTGGATTTTTGGATAAATCAGGGTGAGTTAATCGAAAATCTTTACTTCCCACTTCTACATGTGCAAATTTATATTGGATCTCACTGTTCAGTGTTGCTGTATTTACATGAAATATCACCACAAATCTTATATTCCTTGAGTTATCTTTCTTCAAAGTTGTACACTGGTGTGATTATTATGCACCATATACCTATAATATGAAACAAACTGCTTATAAATATTTGATGATAATGTTTTCAGCAAATTATCAATGCATGCGAAAACCTCTGTGTTGAAAAGGTGATGAAATGCTTTCTTATTTAAAATTTTGTTCATAAGTACCCTGGAATTCTCATCTAAGTGATATTTTATAAGCTATTTTGAGAAAACTTCTGATCAGAAATGACAAAGTTATGAGACACTCCTGCTTTATCGGTGTGGATCACCTGGTGAGAAAAATGGAATGTTACATTAAAATTATTACAGACAATTCTGTACAATAGCTCAAGTTTTTTAAACATTTCCTTGGAATGTGTCTGTGTTTAGTACATTCTTGGATGCTGGGCTGTGTGATTGACTAACCAGAAATTTGCTTTGACAGGTGTGCAGCCTTGTTTCCCCATAAGTGCTTCTTTATTACTCTAAATTCAATTTGTTCATGAACATACATTCAAAAATAATAATTCTGTTTATTGTGTATTTTCTATAACTACTTGTAAAGGTGCCTATAAATACTTTATTTAACATATCTAAACAATCATTAATTACAATTTTATTCAACTCAGGATTTCAGGCCTTATAGCAGAGACAATAAAATAGAAATAAAACTGACTTTCCTGGAACCACAATGCTTATGTTGCTACCTCCAACTTTACTTTACTTTACTTTACTAGTATCAGTCAACGACTCACTGGCTGTTACTGCTCAACAGCGGCATCCAATGATCTTGTGGCTGTTCCATCGTATCTTCACATTCATTATCTCAGCAATTCCCAGTAATGTATTCCAATCTTCCTCCAACCATGGCTTCCACCAAGAACTTTTTGCCATAAACTCAACTTCTCCTCTCTTCAACCCCAAGTGTCTTTCTGAAGTTCACCACCAACTCCCCCATCTCTCTACATTTTCACATCAATCAAGTCTCTTCCAAAGTCCATGACCCACTCCCCCTTTCTCCAAATTTTCATTCCCAGGGTTCATTTCCGTACTCCCAGGGCTCTGTCCCGACATGTCCTCTGCCTGGAGAAACCACTTTCCCTTTGTCTGTAAACACCACTGAGTCACTGACCTCACCCTGGCTTTCCCGGGGTGTTTGAAAACAAACCAGGACTGTTGGCCCATCAGAGGCATGCGCAAAAATAATTCGTTACATACTGACAGCTTTATTTCTGTTAAAAAATTCTAACATTCACATTGAAAATTTTTTATTTTTAAATGAAGATAAATATTTGACTATGAGATTTTCTATTATAGATGAGTTAATTGTTTTAAATGCCAGTATTGTTTTGGTAATTTACAAATGTCTGTTACTGTCTGATGTATAAATGAAACATTTATGACTGCTATCAATAAATGAAAGAGGGATAATGTGTTAATGGCTAACCTGAAAATGAGGTCTTGTGTTACCATATAAGATAGGACAATGTTCAACAATTATTATTTTGGCAATAATCTTTACTTGCATATATATATATATATATATATATTGTAATGATTTGACCCAAATATTACTTAATATAAAAAATAAACTTTATTACATTGAAACTACAAAAAATACATTAAAAAAATATTGTTGGGCGCCAACAGATATACATAGGTCTGCATAAAATTAAAATTAGCTCCGGCTTGATTAAAAAGTTCTCCTTCTCAACAGGGTAATGTGGGCGGTTCGGTGGCTATTCAAGAACAGAGTCCATTTCCGCACTGTGTAAAAGAATTCCACTTTTGAATGTACTTTACATATATTGTGATGCTTACTTTACTTATGGCGTCAGCACACGATCTCCTTCTTCCTGCGTCTCCCTGTCTGCCTGCGTCTCCCTGTCTGCCTGCGTCTCTTCTTGCATCTCTGTCTCTCCGTCTCCCTGCTTTTCCCTGCGTCTCCGCCTGCCTCTCTGCCTGCGTCCCCATCTCCCAGCGTCTGTGTATCTCTTACCCGGGTTCGGAGTCTTTATATCTACTCCGCCCCCACAAACGATGTAAAAAAAAGGGACGCAAACCTGCGATTTCTTTTGTCTTCTCAGGCAGAAACACGTGCACGCCTAATGTATTCATACTCAGGCCCGCGGTGGACACAAGGGCGGCCACTTAAGGTCGTCATTCACTACAATTGCCCCAAATATTGGCAGTTCACACTTTTCAAATGCGTGCACTTTGACAAGTTTAAAAGGCAAAATTTTCAGTGAATATAAAATGAGGGTATCGCCAATTCTGCAAACCAAACACTCTATTTTTAATGAGTATATAACACGCTCATGATCTCATCCAGTCCGCACACTTCGCCATGTTAATGTTTATAGAGCGATGTCATCAGCACAGTCAGACGTTCCATAGCTCTGTCACCGCCAACTTACATGTAATCACCACATTAAACTAGTACGTTCATTCCGTTAATCTTTTACACGGGTTTCTATACTAAAATGTTACGCCTATTAAATCTAAACAGAATGTCTTTGGTGATATGGCACCAAATTAAACAAGTTGAAGACTTTAACTGGACCGCCATCTCTTTTCTGCACATGGTAATAGTTTTTGTTTCCACATTTAACAATTACATATGGACCCCCGTAAACCGGCAACAACTTCGCGCAAATTTTGTTAGCAAGATCAGGCACTCTTAAACTTTTCACTAAAATTAATTCGCCTTCATAAAATACATGGTTTCTTACTTTTTTCTTCTTTTTCCGAGAAGCTGCATATTTACTTAATCGTGTCATCACTTCCTTTGACACTGTATCGTTATCCCAAACTTTACTGCGGGAGGGAAACTCAATAAATTTCTCTAATGGCAATTCCAACTGCGGCCCGCTTTGTAGCTCATCAGGTATTTTTCCAGTAACGTAACTAAAGTTTTCATTTACAAACTTTTGAATTTGCCCCAAATAGGTCGTCCAGCTGTTATGCTTTTCTAGGCACAGCATGCGCAACATTGCCCCTACAGTTCGCATTACTCTGAGGGTGTCTAATGGACGTGTAATTTACTTTCACACCTTCCCGCTCTAAAGCTTCACGCCACCTGGAGTTGTAAAATCGGGTTCCATGATCTGACAGAATTCGATTAGGTTTACCATATTCTGGTAAGTCCTTCTTTAACATAGAATTAAGACACGGTAACATTCTGGCATTATTTAGTCCGTAAAGGCGGATATGTTTCGTGAAAGCATTATTTAATTTCTTTCTTTTACTCGCAAACTTATTGGTCCTAGCCACATTCCCGGTTTTAACCTCATTAAGTGAATTATTCACCGTCCGTTCTTTATAAACAATTTCAGTTGAGATTTCTTCTCTCAACTCCTCAATAGTGTTCGATAGTTTATCATCGTTTCGCATTTCTACTTCCCTACCCGATTGTTCCAAGTCCTCAATTTTTTCCTTCATTTAAAATACCAACATTCTGCAATTTTAACTCTTGCTGTATGTAACTTGATTTATGCTCTATTTTTTTTTCATCATTTGCTACTTGCCCGTTAAAATCCTTTACCTCTTCCTGCAGACTTTCAACATCTACACTTATAGCTTTCAAACATTGAAAATTTCCTTCCATCAGCTGTAACAATTTCTCCTACATTTCTAAATGGTTGTCTTCGACTATTTCTCGCATCTCTGCCGTGTTTATTTTCGCAATCTCCCCTGGTGAATCCGTACTCGATTCTGAGGAGGCTAATTCTCCTTCAACTGCTACTAATTCACTACTATTCTGATTGCTCATCCTTAGAAATTTGCCAGACTTAAACGAAACAAAATCAAAGAAATGCCTAACTGGTACAGCGTGCAAAAGAAACACAGATCTAGCTTGAATTTAAGGACTGCATAATTCTTCGCTCGAGCATATGAATTCACATAAAGCGCAATCCTCCTATTTCTCCTATTTATTTCTATCCTTCCTCACTATCCAAGTTTGAATGTATATATATATATATGATAATATCTCTGGATAAGAAAGGGTTAGAAGGAATGGCATGTCTTATTCATTAATGAAAATTGGTCACCTTGCTAGATAGATATCCTCCTCCTCCTTGGGAGAGATCATTGGCTTCTCCTGTTCCTTGACTTCCCAGTTTTGCACTAAAATATCTTCACTCTCATGGGGAAGGAAGATAATGCTTCCTAAAATTTGTATTATATACTCTGTTGGACATTTTGATGAATCTCTAGTCTCATATAGATAAAATTGTTTATCTTCACTATTTTTACTTAACTTATGAAATCATTTTTTGTTTGTTTTTGATTCATAAGCTATGGTTCATTGTAAAACTCTACAGACTTTCTATACTATATATTTTTTCAGCCATTAATAACTTAGCAGAACAAGACACATCAGATGATCAGAGACTTTGTATTATGACTTAATGCTTTCTGTTTTGATGTGAGTTTTATGTGAAATTTGCTTATTTTGTAACTCTTCTAAATATGCCCTAGGAGAGAAAGTAAATTAGGAACTCTAGTTATTGTGGTGTGATTTAAGGGCTGCCACAGAATTGTTGGACAATAAAGAAATTTGATTGTTTGTTGAACCACAGTTATCAGCAAGATTATTCTTTAGGTATTAGTTAGATGAACTAAGAAAAAATATAATGGAATTGTTGATATAGGTGTTTTGCCATAAATAAATAAATTAAATCAAAATTCACAGGACATATTATCTGAATAATTAGCTCTTCACTTCACTAGTGCCATTGGTAACTCATGTAATGTACTTATTATTTGTCATCATTATGTCCTGAGAATAATACTAGTTACATACATGTATGCAAATATTACAATCTAGTGCCAGATAGAATACTGAAATTTTTGGCCAGTTCACATCTCATGACTTTATAACGGTAATTTTTAAAATAGAATATTATGTGAAAAACTGTTGCATGTAACTAAAATTTTACTGATGGTCAAAATAACTGATTCAAAAATAAACACAATTAGTTCTAATTAAATGTGGCACCATAAAAAATTAAATTTTGACATACTCTTTTTATGTGTGTGAGGTGGCATTTCACCTTATTACAGAAGTTGGTAATTTATTTCTCTATATACAATTTTGTTTATGAGTAAAATATTAATGCAAATATATCAATAAGACATTTTGTTTTGCAAACTTATAACTTGTAATTAGCAGAATTATATTATCATTATTGAATTATTTATGTGGTTTGTAAATGTGATTTTTATAAATACCTACAACATTTTTTTATATAATATACCATGTAATGGCTGCATACTAACTAAAATTATTAATGTATATTTTTCATTTAACTGACATTACATATCAAATCAAAATATAATGCCTTACATAATTCAGTATTTCATTTTAATTTACTTATTTAACTATTAACAAAAATTTTGCACATTTCCAAAATGTGGTAAATTTTAACACTTTTTTAAACACTGTATCTTTTGGAACTCACAACTGTAACCCAAATTTTGCTACCAAATATTTGTGTATATGTTGTATTTCTTATATTTTAAAGAACCTATTGCAAATTGTTATCTAGTTTGTATCTCAATGTATAAAGATATATTTATAGCTCATGACTTACGTTATATACACATTTGTTGCTTACATATGATGTTAATTTTTTTCTATAAGGGAAAGCTGTGTGTGCAACAATTGCATGTGCGATCACTGTTCTCACGTGCCATGGCTGTGACCAGTGTGATAAGTGTGCCACCTGATCCAAGAGTGAGTTTTAGCCTTGATCCTGGAGCTTCACACATTGTGGAGCTTGTTACGAGTTCCTTTGGAAAACTTCAGTTTGATCTCGATCTTGGTTGTGGCTCTCACTGCTACACAGGAATTCCATATAATACATCTGGTGAGTAGAGAGTGACCATCATTCAACTTTAATTAGCCGTATATATATTATTTTTTTTATATATACAATTTATTAAAGGATAATAAGCCCTACTTTGGGTGCCAAATTATGTAGTATACTAAATATAAAATTAATGAAATAAAGATACCCCACTTTTGGCACCAACTTATGTCGTATTAACAAATAATTTTAATAAAATAAACCACCACGTTGTAGTGCCAAGTTGGAGATTAATTATGTGGTATACACTAATTATATGATAAAAAGGAATAAAGTTTACAGGATTTTATGTTTAAATTAAAACAAAATTAACAAAATATTATTTAATTTAGAATTTCAATTATGCGTTGAATTTTGTACATTTATGTTTTTAAAAATGCCTCCGCTTTAATGAGAATTAAAAACTCCAGGGCCACTTATAGGACCTCTAATAAAGATAGTCTCCAAAGTTACAAAGGAATTTACAAATTTAATCTACAATAACAAAAGTTTATAAAAAGAATTAACAACTTTTTTAAAAAACTAGAGAAATCTGATAAATCTAGTTATCTGACAAAACTATAGAAATCTGGCAGTAAATGACATTTACGTAAAGGTTTACAAAATTATGTTTTACATACCATGTTTATTCAGAGCTGCACAGGTACTGGTTTGTGCACTTGGTAGTTATTTTAATTTTAAAGAGCAATATTTTATTGACAGGCCATAGCACTGATTGCTGTTATCATAACACTTTCGACACCTTTGTACTTTACTGTCATATGTATTGTCACACTCAGTTTTGCTGTATAAAAACCTTTAATACAAAAAAGGTGATGATATTCAGCCTATACTTTGCTGAATTTGAGCACCACAGACTCGCCCTGACTATCATGATCAGGCCGTCCAAAACACACTGACTGAATGACTGTCTCTCTGCGCCGCTAAAGTTCTGAGCATCTTGTAAATGCTTTTCCAACAACAATCGCTGTAGCTACCTTTATAAACTTTGCTTTCTTCGCCAAACAATTCTGTTCTTTACACTGCTCTGGCCTCAAAGTTACTGTCAATAATTAAAAGAAAAAAATTAAATAAAACATAACAACTGACATTGGTAATATCTACAATAGATACAAATGTTAAGGATATTAATTATTAAGTGATGAAGTCATATTTGATAATTGTTTGTAAGAAAGATACAAATATAGAACAAAGGTCAGGGATACACTCTGAAGAAAGCATATGCTTTAGGCATAGTAATACGCTCCAAGGAAGCATATGTTCAAGGTATAGAGAGGATAGGAATAAGAATGAAAGACTGAAAATATTCGGCAGGGCCAGGAATTGAACCCAGCTACTTTTATTTTGTACGCAAATGCTCTACCATTGAACTATTGTATGTGTGTGTGTGTGTTTATATATATATATATATATATATATATATATATATATATATATATAAACTTGGATAGTGAGGAAGGATAGAAATAGATAGGAGAAATAGGAGGATTACGCTTTATGTGAATTCATATGCTCAGGCGAAGAATTATGCACATAGAAAAGTATATGTTCAAAGCAGAGAGAAGGATGGAAGAAGAAGGAAAGACTGAAAATATTTGACCCAGACGGGACTTGAACCCACATATTCTGCTCAGTACTGCTCTGGGTCAAATATTTTCAGTCTTTCCTTCTTCTTCCATCCTTCTCTCTGCTTTAAACATATGATTTTCTGTGTGCGTAATTCTTCGCCCGAGCATATGAATTCACATAAGCGTAATCCTCCTATTTCTCCTATTTATTTCTATCCTTCCTCACTATCCAAGTTTGAATGTGTAATTGTCACCAAATTAGTTCCAATTCCTTAATGGATTCTCCTAATATAATATAATATATATATATATATATAACCTGTTTTAACAAATTGTTATAAATTTGAAATTTATGAATTTCTGTCCGTGACTTTTCCCCATGAATATCTGCCCACAACTGCCGCTGTTAGACTGGAGTTTTAGAATGCTCGTCGCTTTCAAAAGCTCGACCGTGTTTACCCATTGTTGTTTTATATTTTCGCCAAAACTTACCTGAAATCAAAAGTTGGTACAGTTGAGCAGAGGTGAAAGAATAGTGAAAATTTTCGAGGTCTTGAACCTCCTTTGTCAGGAAGGAAAATGTGACGAGGTCTAATTAAATATCACATTTAGATAGGAAAGAGAGACAGTGATGCTGACTTACCTGAAATCAATAGTTGGTCCAGTTTGGCAGCAATGAGTGAATACCACAAATTTTCAAAGGACTTAGCTCCCTTGCCAGGAGAGAAGGTCTGAACTGTAATCATTATAACAATTATCATAATATTATGTTGGTTTCAACAAGAACCACTGCAACAATAACTACTATAATAATATCAGAGGATGTTGAATCCAGGACTTTGCTTAGACTGTAAGATGTGCTCAAGGAGAGTTCCCAAAGATGGAGTTCGGCATCAGATGAGTAACCAATAGTTGGTACAGTTGGACTGAACAGTAAATATTATTTCAAATTTAAGAGGTCCTTAGTCCCCTTTGTGAGGAAAGAAGATTTGAACTGTGTGCTGGTTGGGCTCAGAATTGTGGAATTGAAATATAAAATGTCTGTATTAAGTATAATAATTAGAAATAAGTAGCCAGTAACGGACAAAAATTAGTGCTAAATATATACTCTACAATCTATCTGCAATCCTTGTTGCTTTCTTTAGGCGATTCAAGTTATACAAGAGTTGTTGAGTGACACCACACACAAATCAGGTTATTGCCATCAGGAGTATAAACTCGCCTCATGTATTATGTGAACTAAATAAAAGTGCTTTCAGTCTGAATAATTTATTTATTTATTGGGAATGAATTTGTTTTTAAAAATCGCCATAAAACTAGTAGATATAGAACTATTTTTTTCTTCTTGTTACACTATTCAATAAGATTTCAGCTACTCACAATGTAATCATGTTAATTCCTTTTCTAATAATTTTATTTGTTGGATTTGAATTACTTCTCACTTTTTGTTTTGCCCAAATCATTTTAACATAGATTAGTTTTTTCTTATTGCACTGAACCCAAATATATCAAAGCTTAAATTGAATACCATTTAGTAACAATCCATTTTTTCTTTGTTTCAGAAGGTAGTCAGTGGCTTCACACACTTTCATTGCCTGTTCATTGTCAGGATTCTGATCTGACATTGCTAACATTTCGTTACAATCTTTACTTAAGCCTCGCAGGCTTTTCATCTGCATGGAGAAACATTACTCTTCGCTTGGACACCACAGAAGTACGGGGCCATATGTTCAATGCAAGAGTTCATATGGTGTGGCCAAAAGTAACCTCTGTTGCTCAAAGTAGGAAGCAGAACATGTTAGAGTTTCCATTAACTCAAGTTGGTGACACAGTTTATCAAGATATCACACTTTACAATCCCTCATCAAAACCACTTGTGGTCCAGTTGGCTATGGACTGGGCATATCCTCAGTCCAGTCGTATGTTGGACAGTTTGCCATTAAGGTAAATTAAATACAAAAATCAAAATTTTAGAATGTGAAAGATTTGCTATTAAATAAAAACATGCTTCTAAAATTGCTGCAATTAAATTTTTCTCATAAAACAAAAATTGATTTATTTGGATGATGAGTGTTAACATAATATTTATTTTCCAAAACCATTTGTAGAGATTAGTAATTTATTGACAAGGAATAATTTTGCAGTCATAGTCGTAGAAACTTAAAATTACTTCTCCTACCGCAGTACTTCGAATAAAATCACTATTTCATGTTTTAAAGGATCCATTAAGTTTCTTTAGATATTACTTTTCCACATACTGTTATAATGTTGAATAATATGCTAATTCTACCTTTTGTATCATACTGGTCTCTGAAGTTTGTTCTTATTTCAGAGTGCTTCCCAGATGCACTGAATGTTCTTTTCATCAACTTGGGGAATTTCAATTTGAAGACCATTCTCTAAATGCTGCTCAAATTGAAAAACAGTTGGGTGTTAAAATTCACAAAGACAGTGTTCCATTTTTTCTCAAACCAGGTGAACGCATCATCACAAAATTGGCTTTCTCTCCCTCAAAATCAGGACTTAATTCAGCTGTCCTATTTATTCGGTAAGTAACAGCCCAGGGAACACTGTGATTTTAAAAGTTACTTTTATTGGTACTGATTTTGCTGTCTTTATGTTGTATAGGAATAATTTAACAATTTTAGAAGTATTACGTATCTCTGGGAGGGCAACACAGGCTCAATTCAAATTTGGAAACAGAAAACCAGGATCAGATGAACCCTTATTATTTGAATTGTCAAAGAAGCACCTGAAGGATTGTGAAAGTAAGTTAATTAGTTTTTTTATTCCCGGAAATTATTCTAATGTATTTGTTCTTTTTTATGACATAAGCAGCAGTGTTAACAATTGGTATCATCAATATGTTAATTATATACAAACACAAAATATGTTTAATGATTTCATATTTAAATAATATTCTTTTATTTTCATGGTAAATCCTTTTTTCTTGAAAACTTCCTTTTCACAACTGGCACATGCCCTCTGGCTGTGAATATTGTCTTCTTATTATGACAACAGAAATTATTTAATGTCTATAATGAAGTGCAAGAGACATTCAATTCTATGCTTTTCCAGCATAAGTTAGAAACTGTACTTTTGTGACTCAGAATGCATCTTGGAACTAAGAAGATTGTTGACAACAGTTAGGAAGCTAAAAAAAGGGGTTAATACCTTTCTTTTTTCAGCTTTTGACAGTAACTTGATAAATCCTGATGTTGAAGAAATCTTGGAACACTTTGAACTCTCCATTTTTAATGGATCAACAGGTTTGAAAAAACAAATCCATTTATATAAAAATCCTTTTCAATTTTTTGCTTATTTTAACAACATAGTTCGAATTGTGTTTAAAATTATTAACACACCCATGCAGAGTTTAGCAATGAGAAATTTTCATGAGCCAGTCATCTCTTTTTGTTCATTAAAGTCTAATTGAAATGCACTTATTACTTCACCATCTCACTTTTTGTATACTGCCTACATTTCATAACAACTCAATTTTTAAGAAATTACTATAATTTGAACTCGTGTGCTAATCTGTTTCGAAGATGTGCTATTATTAAATTCAGGATCGTTTTGGAAATATGACACTCCGAGTTCAAAATGATATCTTCAGCTTGTAAATAATTTTTTCCCTCTGCAAGAAACTGTGTCATCTCAAATATGAATAATATCTTAGAAAATATTGCATTTTGTATAAAGTGAATTTCATCTATGAAACATTAATCATTCTAATATAATTGTCTCCAAGATTATTAGTATGTACTACTTGTATAAATTCACAAATTAATATACACTTATGGATTTTAAGCATATGAGGCATGAGTCTATTTATATTCAGAGAAATGAAGTCTTGTTCTTGTGGAATTTGTTTTTTTAAATCTGGGGTGAGTGGGTGTGGCGGAGTGTATTGAAGAAAGTACAATATGGGAAGAGGTTTTCTATAAAATGAAAATAGGTTCCTGTGATGTATTGTATCTAATAATTTGTGGCAAATATGACATATTGAGCACCATGATATATAAATCAATTTAATTCTGATTTTGATATTGGCTGTTACTTAAGCACATCTATGGCAATCAAAATATTTTGCTTTATTAATCTGATTCTAAAATTTTGCTGATTTGGGACTTTCCTTCTTTTTTCAGCTGTTATATTAGAATTGTACATCTGCTGCCTGTATTTGTGCATTTTCTGCTTCATATTATTGAATTACATTTGTATATACACCCACTTAAATTACTCATTACTAGCTTGGATTATCACAACATTTTCACAAAGATAATTCTTTTTTAATTTTATTATTATGAGTGACACTATTGTGCACATTATTTTTTCATAATGAAGATAATTTTGCCACTATGATATGCATGAAATTCAGTTAAATCAGTTGTTTGCATCAGAATACTAATATGAAATATATCATCTGACATTTAGAATTTATTTCTGGGTGAAATGTACCACCACAGTATAAAACTTTTCTAATGGTATTATTTATTACCAAATTCATATTTTCTCAATCATCTCATTATTCATTGATGTGTAATCTACTTTTATTTCTACAATTATTTTATAACTTTTGTTACAGGAGAGAAATTGAGAAAATTTCCTGCTCCAAATCTTACTGTGAAAAGATCTTTCACTGCAAGAAATACTGGGGAACTTCCAATATATATTAGTGGGTTTCGAATAAATGGCCTTCCATGTGAAGGTTATGGATTCCGAATAATGAATTGTGCAGCCTTTCACTTAGAGCCCAATGGCACCCGAAAAATCGATATAGCGTTCACGCCCGACTTCACGTTAGCTCGAATACAAAGAACGTTAGGAATTGATACAAGTCTAGGTGTACCAGTGAATTACACATTAATTACAACATTGCCACCATATTTTTTGGCTACGTGCTCCAGTGTTCTCAGTAGACCGAATTGGGAACCTCTTTTGTATTATTCAGCTGTCAGCTTTATGACATTTCTCTTCTTTTGTGTATTAGCTGCAGCATTTTTAGAATCTGACCGAATTTTGAAGTGTACTCTTGTAGCATTAGCAAAAGATAAAGCTTCAAAAGGATCATTAGATATAAAAATGCCTACTTCTTGTGTGAATACAGGAATGAGCTCATCTCAGAAATATTCTACTGATCGATCAGTTTTAAGTAAAATGGAAAATGTAAATGATTGGAATACAAGTAATTCTTCTACAATTCATCACCATGAAAAACGAAATAGAGAAACTCACAATGTGTCTAACTCTCACAGTTCTGTTAATTCTAAATCATGTAGTTGGAGTTCAATTGAAGAGAAAATTGCAGCCACCGAAACAGAGAATAAAGATAGGGCAAACTGTAATACAAAGTATGATGAACCAGATGCTGGTTATTCTACATCTTCTACGCCTCTTCTATCAATAAAATGCAAGAAAAAACTTTCTAAGAAAAACAGTAACAACAGTGATGCATCATCAGAAACTATTCATGAAAGCGCGATTTCAAAGAAGTGGAATGGTGTTTTTACAAGATCAAGTAATACATCAAATCATCAGAGTGGGAAATCTCGCTTGAATCTTACAGAGCCAAAAATTAGTACAAATAAACATAACCGTGAATTGGAAATAGTTCCACCAACAAAAAAATCTTTAGAAATTTCTAAAGAAAACAAGAAGCTAAACAGAGTTTTTAAGAAAAACAATAAAGTACAACCAGAACCTATTGTTTGTTCTGAAGAAGAAACCTCTTCAACAACAACTGAAAGTTCAAACAATGATGAAGTGGAAAAGGTAAACATTTATGTTCTGAAAATATTTTGCTGATAAACATTTTAATCTACTAAAGGAGTTTGAGAATTTATTGTTTTGTTTAATATTTTAGGAAAGAGAAAATTCTGGGAATATGGACAGACCTAATAAGGTCTCACCCAAAAAAGAAAAGAGTTCATCTCTTGATTACAGGGATAACTATGAAGGTGATTGTGATGATGATGATTATGAGCGAGATGGATTGAAAAAGAAGGACTTTAGCTCACGTTGGAAATCAAACTACAGAGTTCTTGGAAAAACTGTTCCTGAGCTTCCAGTCAAATCTAACAACACTGATTCAACAAAGTCATCCAATTTGGAGCTTCCTTTCAAATTAAAAACTTCCAAAAATAGTAATAGGGAACGTAAAGATAAGAATGCACTTAAGCGACGTTTGGCGGAAAAAAGTGTTTCACTCAAACGTAAGTAGACTTTTATTATTTTTTCTTTAAAAATATGTTCCTATATTTTTACTTATTTGTATTTATAACTTTGTTTATGGGCATTCATAATAATTAATTGATGTTATGCTGAACCTGAATCCCATTTGGGAACCATTCGTAGATTATCAAAGAATTGTTGTGTAAGATTGATTATTTAGGAAGTACACTTTGTTCTATTGTATTAACTTACCATTAATTTTCTTTAAAAATTCAATTTTACAGTTTAATTGATGAACTTTGTAAATAGTTTATAATTTCAGTGTTGTATAGTTTTTTAAGTATTACTTATTTAAATTCATTTCTCTGTGACAGCTATAGGTTCCACTTCCAATCCTTCAGCCTCAGTTATTGGTGTTAGTAGTTCAAGTGGTGCTGGAACATCACCACCCTTGCGAGCTTCAAGTTGCTGGGGAGAACACCGAGCATCTTTCAGTGACGTTGTAGCTCGCAATGACAGCCCACTGTATTCAAATATTGTAGCACCTCGTAAACGGAATGTCCAAACTACAACAAGCATGCCACCTAATTTTGTAGAAACTACAAGGAAGTTGGCAGAAACGGGAAGCAATATAACAGTCCCCCCAATCAATGGCAGCACTACTGTTTTAGGTATTTTCTTTATCTTTTAAATAATTATCTCATTTTCATTAACATGATATTGTCTCATTTTTATAAATGTATTGTAACATATGCATACTTTGATTTTTGGCCAAAAATGAATTATATTTAGTTTGAATTATACATATTTTACTGAAATAATGCTATTTTTAGGACCGATTGGGCCAAAGAAATCATCTGTACCTGTGTGGGAGAATTATGCAGAACATCAGCAGCCATCACACTTTTTGCAACACCAAGAGCCTCAGAACTTGTTCATAGATTCCTTAGCAGAGTCCAGTGTACAGGTATAGTTAACTCACTTTTTATTTTAATTTTTTATTTAAAACTTTGATATTACCTCTATTAAAACCTTTCTGTATGTTATAGGGAAAAGTCATGAAATTCTGTGTATTAAAAATCTATACATTTACCAAAATAGTCATTCTGGTTTGTAATTTATTTTAGGATGATGATAGTATGGGTCACGTTTCTTATCCTGATAATATATGGGACCAGCGAAGTTCTGTGATGACCTTACTAGATGACGAGGCTCATAAAGTTCAAGAAGACTACCAGAGGCCAAATGTTTTCCGTGGTGGGTCACTTTTATGGCAGATATTTAGTTATTAATATTTACAACAATAAAATATGGAGTGTAACACAAAATAATGACTTTGATAGTATTAACAAAACAATAATATTGTTTTAATTGTATGAATCCTGTTATATGAATGCAATACAATGTAATTGAATTTGCAATAAAAATAATTCATGGCCTTGAAGGCATTTGTTCTGTTCATGATACTTTTTAGCATACTCAATGTGTTCACAAACAATGTCAAGGAATTTCTAATATTTTTGTCATTTTCAGAGAGCTGGCCAACAATGGATGCATTGTGGAAGCCTTTGTACACCCCTCCCACAATTGCAGATGGCTCTATGTTCCATGGAGAACATAATAACCAGGCACCTCTTTGGGGTTCACTTGGTTCAGTCTGGTCTTCGTCAACATGGTCTCCTGGGCCAGGGCCTGTAGCTCCACCTGTCACAACTACTGTGCCAATCTTAAATCCTACACAACTTATGGAATCAAAAGAGGAAGATGGTGGCTCTCCCACCATAACGGTAAGTGAATTCAATATTGTGGGGCAATAATTTTCATCAAATAGAGACATTATTTTACATTTTCAAATAGTCCAGGTTCATACTGTATAAAGTATAATAATTTTTAATCTCATATACTTAATTGATTAAAAGGCATTGTAATATGTTCAGAAATTAAAATAAGGTTTAATATGAACCAATGGTAAAAAAATTGAAGGTTGAGCTTAATATTTTTAATTATTAACTTTTCAGGCATAACAATAGGTTTTGCTATTGATATTGATTCTAAACACTGGATTCCATAATGATTATAATTTTTAAGTGTGTAGGTTCCATTATAGACTCTTTTACTATATATATATATATATATATATATATATATATATATATATAAATAATATTGGTAAGGATATGACATTGTCAAAAACCATTGAAATATTGGTATGGAAAGGAAAGAGAGATAGGTTGTGGCTTACCTGAAAGTGAAGTGTGGTGTAGCCATAAGGAGACGAAGGTTGTTCTTCAAAATTTTGGAGGCTCTCAGCCTCCTTCTTCAGGAAGACGTATTACACCATTCCGTGTACCAGCCGGTTAGATGGTGTGGGTGGAGCGGCAGGTGACGTTTCTTTGATCTACCAAATTAACTGTAGACTCTGCCCTGCATTCTATATAGGCCAAACCAAAAGACCCCTTCCTAAATGAATAGACAACCACTGCAGCACTGTCAAACTTCACAAAATTCAATTCCCAGTAGCTGTTCACGCTCAAAGCCACAGTATAATCAATTTCGACAATGCTTCACACTCACCATCCTTAAAGGTCTACCCCGCGATTCATCAGAGGCAGAACTCAATCTGTGGGAACTCTCCTTCCAACATGTCTTGCAGTCCAGGCAAAGTCCTGTACTCAACATCCTTTAAATAGTGCCCTTCCTACCTGCCATGCCCACTTTCATGAGACCATGTGAGTATATACAAGCATGCTTATGTATGTATGTGTATGCATACATGTGTGTGTGTGTGTGTGTGTGTATGTCTGTGCTTGTTTATGTGTATGTTTAAGCATATATGTATGTATAGGGTGCTTTGTATGAATGATTACTATCAGAACCTTTCCTATGCCACAACCTCCCCTTGAGAGAGAAAGTTAGTGGCCTGGTGGGGTGTTAATTGTTTATAGGCTACTTAGCCATGCGGTGGTCAAAACTCCGCAGCCAGCCGGTGCACACTTCTTCCTGTAAAAGGAGGCTGAGAGCCTCCAAAAATTTGAAGAACAACCTTCGGTTCCTTATGGCTACACCGCACTTTACTTTCAGGTAAGCCACAACCTATCTCTCTGTTCTTTCCATACCAATATTGCTATTATTTTTTTCAATATAATATATATATATATATATATATTTTCGATAAGAATTTTTGTGGTTGCACCCTAAGTTGATGTATTACTGTGCCATAAGTTAAGTTTATTAATCACTTAATAATTTCAGTTAAACAAATTTCAAATGATTTGACTATGGTAATGTGAACCAGAAAAGATGTAGTTAACCCTCTGTTTCAGGCTGACTTTGGTTACAATCCATTCAGTTCCTTGAACACTATTTGGCTCCCACGTTCATCAGATGCATGGAATGGTTCTGGAAATAACTGAGATCCACTGTGTTTAAACCATACTCTCTGTACTGATACATTCATCTCCCCAAGAAGTCTGCTCTGCTGTTTTAACAATATATGTTCTTTATTTATGAAATTGACAAATTCATTTTTTGAATACAACATATTTTCTGATGTAGTAAAGTTTTCGAATTGTGTGGTTAAATGCAAAGATAAAAATCAGTTTACTCTTATTCCATGTAATTGTTATATGTGTAGCAGTTTTAAAAGTTACCTAAAACACACTTCTATTTGTTCAACAAATTGATTTGAGTGATAACTTGATTATATATATTTCTTTCTCCATAAGAAATATATTTTTATTTATTTGTGTATAGCACACTTTAAAAGTTGTGCGTTAAAAAGCCCATTTTATAATTTGGACAGAATTCACACGTAAACACTGATTGTGGTCAGTTGTGAACTAAAAATAAAACTTTAATCCTGTAAAAAATTCTTGAGGAATTATCTATATCACCCCTCTTAAAAATTTGACAAACCTTCTGTATTTTTTATTACTCCATTAACAGCACTGCATATGGTTGTGCAATTAACTGACAAATAATTTATTTTTTTATTTTTTATTTCTTAAAACTTTGTGGAGTGGTTAATATGTTTCTAACATTTTTTAATGTTTAAAATTGTGTTCATTGTGTATCACGTCACCAAAGAATGTACAAATTAATTTTGTGCTGTAAGTCTTGACTGCTTCAACATTGTATCCTTAGTGACAGGCATTAAATGGTATATAAATTTATGGCCATTTATGTTGCTATGAAGGATATAAATTAAAAGAATAAAACAAATTTTTATGGTATTAATGTTTTTCTTTCCATCCTTAAAGTGTAATGAGATTAGTTCTGAACAAAAATGATGTTCGAGGATCTGAAATAAGAGAAGGCCTTTAAAAATTGTGGATACAATTATACATGTGTATAAAAGATGCCCAATGAGATACATATGTATCTTAATTATATGGACTACTAGCTTAGTGCCAGGCGTTGCCCGGGTGTTTATTTAAATTATCCCAGATTGGGAATTGATTCGACACTAACCTCTTGGTAACCATTTTATTTAACCAGCATCAATAGCACCAGTGTTTGGAACATTTCCCCGACCTAACCCCTTGGCATATAACTTCAAATAAACCACTATTATGACTGACAGTATTCGGGAATGTCTCCTACTATGTAAAATAAGAGAGACTCAAAAATCACAACAAATTAAAACAGTAAAAAGTACTTGCTAACTCATAAAGTATAAAACTACTTCTAGTACCTTAATGGAGTAAATTAATATAACCTTTAACTAAATAGAGACCAAAATATATCTCATACCCTAAGAAAATAAAAAAATTGACATGGTACCTTAAATGACTCCAGGTAACCTTTTCCTAACAACATGGAGGAACATAAAATATAATCAACCACCATGATTAATGTGAGACAGTGACTCCTATAACCCCAGAATAGAAACTAATATCAGTCTTTTTTGCATATTTTTAATGTAAACCCCTTCCACCACCACCTGTACAATAAGGCTGCTTGCCCCCCTTGTCTGTAGGAGTTGAATTAGACACTTAATAATTCTATAATGACACTATAAAATTAAGCGACCCCAGAGACATTTTATTTGACACTAATAATGGCCGTTTAGGAATGTTTTTAAACCCCACCCCTAGAGGCAGTAGGTGTGACTTAACCCTTCAGTGTTTGTTGCTGGATCGTAAGTAACGTGTATAAAGTTTGGTACAAAATGGTCTACGGATCTAAGATTATAAACAGAAATTTGTTTCACCCTCACACTCCTAGGATCTGAACTACATCTTAATCAGTAAGGTAATTGTCAGAATTAAACTCATTGACCTCTATAACATAGGATTTGACACCAATCTCGGTTGTTTCACATTATTTTTATATAACGCCCCTCCCTTATTGGTGCTTTAAGGGGTTGAAATTTTACTTTAAAAACATCTGGATAGAAACTATTAATCATATATACCGGAAAGTTATAAATCGACACTAATATCAGCCTTTTTAGCATGTTTTTAAATTTCACCCCTTTGGGAGTAGTTGACTAACGCTTCGAAAACCCGACAGAAACCTTCGCCAGGGGGAGGGAGCGCTCAACTACTCACCAAAGTTTCATCGCAATCAGATGGTTTAGGAGCGCATAGGGGACACACATACAGACATTCATTTTTATATAGAGGGTGGTCCGCTCGAATGTCCCTAATTTCAATTGTATTTGAAGGATATACGCTTAAAGATAGAAACTTACAAGAAAGGTTATAATAGGAAAACTCACCAAGTTTTTTTTTGGTATGCACATCACTATGTGAGATCTAGAAGTCACTGTGACGATATCAAGACGATGAATAATTTCTTGCCAAGTACGTTCGAGCATGTCTGCTATAATTCTCTGTATAGCCTATTTGATGCGCTCACGAAGGTCTCTGACTGGGGTGGCGTATACTTTATCGTTGACGTATAATCAAATAAAGAAATCGAGTGGTGTTAAATCAGGAGATCTCGAGGTTCACGCCATCGGACCTCCCCTACCAATTCAACGGCCAGAGAAAATGTTCACAGTCGTACTCACTTCATTGAACCAGTGTGTAGGAGCGCCATCTTGTTGGAAAAGAATGTTAGCCTTCAGTTGTTCAATTTGTGGAAAAAAGAATTGCTCCAGCATGTCAAGATATGTGGTACCTCAGACAGTTTTCCCGGCGAAGAAAAACGGTCCAATTACTATTCTGTGAGAAACTGCATAATCATTCAACTTGGAACTATCACGAAAGTGCTCTTGTGTGGTGTGAGAAATCTGCGATCCTCATATTCGCACATTATGCCGGTATACCTTCCCTGGTACATGGAAAGTGGCTTCGACCGAGAACAAAATCCTGGACATGAAATCAAGATCAGCGCCGAGACGATCGAGCATTGTATTGGCAAATTCCGCTCGTTTGGGCCTGCTATTCGGCCCAAGATGGTGCAGTAACTGCACTTTGTATCTATGCGTACAGTTTGAGACGTTTGTGGACAATTCAATACAATGTTGATTTCGGTATTTGAAGTTCCCGCGAAGCTCGTCTTAAAGACTTCCGGGGAATAAACTCATAAGCGGCTCGGATATTTTTAAACATTTCGTCTGACCGTGCTTCTTCAATAAAGTTGTGTCGCTCTAGGCTCTTCTTCGCACATGACGAAAGGTACAAGGATCGCAGAAACGTTGTGTGGTATTTATATTATCACTTTTTTGTTTGAATTGGCTATCTTTCTTATTCATTAAAGTTCCACTAACTAAAAGTGTATCGCGCAACTTCTTTATGCTTTTAGCAGTTGTAGCATCATGGTCAAAGACTCGCCGAAACTCCCTATGAACTCTAATAATTGATTTCAACTCCGCATACCACAAAACGGTTTGCGCTTTCATTTGCGATGTCGGCGTTATCTTATCTTCTAATAAATAAAAATGAGTGTATGTATGTATGTTTGTATATATATTTGTATGTTCGTTATACAAATCTACACCGGTGGAGCAAATTTCACCAAATTTCGTACACGTGTTCTTTGCGACCAGGAAACAAACACTGTCGGGGTGAGACGCGTCTACCACCCCCCGAGGCGGGGGTGGAAATATTTAGACACGCTAAAACAGTCAATATTTCGGTCGGATAAATATTTTTAGGGGTTACAGATATTGATAGTGTTTCTACCGATGTTATCTGAATATAATTTTCATCCTCTACATCCTGGGGAAAGAGCACCCTTAGCGTTTGGGGTGTAAAATACAACTCTATACCGATGGAGGAAATTTCACCAAATTTCGTACACGTGTTCTTTGCCACCAGGAAACAAGCACTGTCGGGGTGAGACGCGTCTACCACCCCCAGAAACGGGGGTGGAAATACTTAAACATGCTAAAACAGCCGCTATTAGATTTGGATAAATACTTTTAGGGGTCAAAGATATTGATAGTGTTTCTACCGATGTTATCTGAATAGGAATTGGCGGTGATGAGAGAGGGTGGGCGGGGAAAGAAATTTTCAAACATTCTAACCGGCCGATTTTTGCGTCGAATCAATATAATTCTGGATCAATAGCATTTATAAAATTTCACTTCATCTGTGTATAATTTCAACTTATTTCAGGTATGGGAGTGGTGCACCCTTAAGAGTTGGGGGTGGAGTGGCATTACATGAAATTACGCAAAACACATTTGAAGTCGAATCCGGGGTTATATTTGTTACTGTGTTTAATTATGACATTTAAGTTACAGTTTAACTTCGCCAAGCGGGGATGGACGGGGGTTGAAATTTTCAAACATGTTATGCAGTCGATATTTGTGTCGAAAAAATACTTTTCTGGTTCGCTGAAATTTATTATATTTCTCTACATGTTCCATATCTATCTATATATATATAAATGAATTGCTGTTCGTTAGTCTCACTAAAACTCAAGAACGGCTCAACGGATTTATCTTATCTTAGTCTTGAAATGTTCGTGGAGGTCTAGGGAAGGTTTAAAAAGCGAGAAAAAATCGAATAATTTCCGGGAAAACCCTAAAAACAGCCCTTTCCTATTTCCCATACAAACGTTTTCTAAATAAAATACAAATCTACACCAGTCGAGCAATTTTCACCAAATTTCGTACACGTGTTCTTTGCGACCAGGAAACAAACACTGTCGGGGTGAGACGCGTCTTCCACCCCTAGAAGCGAGGGTGGAAATATTTAAACATACTAAAACAGCCGATATTTGAGTCGGATAAATATTTTTAGGGGTCAAAGATGTTGATAGTGTTTCTACCAATGTTATCTGAATACAATTTTCATCCCCTACGCCCTGTGAAAAGGACACCTTTCGGGTTTGGGGTGGAGATGCTTTACAGTAAAATAACGCGAATACAACAGAGATTGGAGTCAAATCTAAGGTTATGGAAGTCACTGTGTTTAGTTACGACATTCAAATTGGCATTTACCCCTCAGATGCAGGGGTAGCGGGGTGCAAATTTTGGAACATGCAAACACGGCAGATATTTGCGTTGAAGAAATATTTTTCAGAGTTAATTATAATGATTAGGGTTCGAGTAGCGTTACATAAAAATTGCGCAAAAGCAGCCGAAATTGGAGTCATATCGGGGGTTATAGATAAATGACATCTCGGGCAACACCGGGCACCCAGCTAGTGTTTAATATAATCTCTTTCAGGATTTGGAGTGGAGCACTCTTAAGGGTGGGGGTGGAGTAGATTTATTTAATAATAACGCAAACACAATCGAGATTGGACTCAAATCCAGGGTTATGGTTGTCCGTGAGTTTAATTATGATATTCAAGTTGCCGTTTAAGTCTCCCAAGCGGGGGTGGTTGGGGGTGGAAATCTTCATACATGCTAACACAGCCGATATTTGAGTCGGATAAATATTTTCCGGGTAAAAGTGATTAATAGTGTTTGTACCAATGTATGTGAGTAAAATTTCAACATTTTACGGCATGGGAAAGGAGAACTCTAGGGGTGGGGGTGGAGGAATATTACAAAAAAATAACTCGAATACAAACGAGACTGGAGTCAAAAGCAAAGTTATGGATAACGCTGAGTTTAATTATGCTATAAACTAGCAATTAACCTCCCAGGGACGGGCGTGGTCGGGGGTGGAAATTGTCAAACATGTTAATCAACCGATTTTTGCAACTAAATATTTTTCGGGATTAATGAGATTACTCTACATTTTCACAGATTATAACTTCAACCCCTTTCGGGTTTATCAGTTGAGCAATTTTAGGTGTTGGGTGGAGGAACGCTGCAATAAAATAACGCGAATACAACCGAGATTGGAGTCAAATCCAAGGTTATGGATGTCTCACAGTTCAATTATATGGCCATTTAACCCAAAGTGGCGGGAGTGGATGGGGTGGATAGGGGTGGTAATTTTCTAACATGTTAAACGATCGATATTTACGTTAAATAATTAATTCGCGAGGTCAATGACATTGATAATATGTATACCGATGTTGTTTGTAAAATATAACCCCTTTAGGCATGAGAGGGAAGTACACTTAAGGGAGTGGGTGGAAACTTCAAACATGCTAAAACAGTGGATATTTAGGCAGATCAATATTTTTAGGAATAAAAGAGACAGTGTTTCAACCGATTTTATCTGAGATGATATTTAATTACCCATTTAATCCCCTGAGGCGGGAATGGACGGGGTGGAATTTTTCAAACATGTTAAATCATCGATATTAGCGTGGAATAAATAAATGCCGGGACCATTGATGTTGATAGTATTTCTACCGATGTTGTTTGTAGGCATGATAGGGGTGGGGGTACAGGGGATTTCCTTGAAAATAACGGAAAAAAAACCGAGATTGGAGTCAAATCGAAGGTCATGGATGTCGCTGAATTTATTTATGACAATCTGGGCAACGCGGGGGTATCGGCTGGGTTGGGATGACTTGACCGGCTGTTTTTTGCGTCGATTAAATATATTTCGGGATGAATTAGATTAATAAAATTTCCCTACATGTTCTCTGTGTATAATTTCAACCCCATTTCGGACTCGGAAGGGTGCTCCCTTAATGGTGGGCGTGAAGTGGCATTACATAAAAATAAAGCAGAAACTATCGGGATTGTCACTGAATTTAATTATGACATTAAACTTACCCGTTTAAGTCCCCGAAGCGGGAGTTGTCGGGGGTGAAAATTTTCAAACATGTTAAACGGTCGATATTTGCGATAATTATTTCCTGGGGTTAATTACTTTGATAGTATTTATACGAATGTTGTTTGTGTATAATTTCAACCCCTGTGAGGGGAGAAAGCTTAGGGGTGGGGTGGAGGTACGTTAAATAAAAAACCGCAAAAACAACCGAGATTAGAAAAAATTCAGAAACTATGAATGTCGCTGAATCTAATTGTGACAACCTGGGTAACGCGACGGGTTTGGGAGGTTTTTTGCGTGGAATACATTCTTTTTCATTATCGAACATTTGTGGGGGTGGTCATCTTCTAACATGTAAAAACGGCCGATATATTTAGTCAATGACTTCATCCCCCTTCGGCATGGGAGGTGAGCACATTTAGGGATAGGGTTCGAGGAGCTTTACAGAAAAATAGCGCAAAAGCAACCAAAATTGGAGTCATATCGATGGTTATAGATAAACGCTGGGCACCCAGCTAGTAATAAATAAATGACGAAACCGTGTCTTTGTACAATCTATCGACAGGATTCTAAATTTGTTAATTTTTCTTTCATATAAACGTTGTTGTAAGTTTCTATCTTCAACAGTTTACCCGTCAAATGTAATTAGTGACATCCGAGCGGACCACCCGGTATTTTTCCAATCAATGATGATTAAGGTTCTTTACACAGTTCCGTGTCACCCCATACAATTTGTCAGCAAATATGCTTCAGATTTCATTAGACAGTTCTAATAAAAAAAGATATTGTGTATGTAGTTAAAAAATTAGATGCAATGAGTTAAACTTGATATAGTCACTGAATTTTTTCTGTGGTACTAGTGCGAGGGAGTATTTTGGGCATTTATAAACTAGTCTCATTAAACAGATAGATATAATTTATTCCTTAATATTTGACGATTCGTATGTTTTTTATGTATTTCTTTTAAGCACAAAGAAGTAGTGTAAATAATATGATGATACAATGTGATAATCTCGATCAAGAAATGTCGTATTTACTTCTCACCACCAGTTAACTAGTTTATATATATATATATATATATATATATTGTAATGCATATAATATAATGCATTGGTTTAAAAACAGCACACATGTCGTAAAGAGAATGCGAGGGAAAAGTAACCGCGGGTCCTGTCACGAGGTGACAAGACGGAGCGGTAAGACATTTATCTAGGATGAGTGCTGGTGAGCGGCAGAGAGGAAGCCGTAATTTGTAGAGACAGTGTGACGGTGCGGCAATTAGGTCTAAAGAGTGATTGCGGGTCCAGTAACTTATTGATTTGGGGAACGGCGTGAAGAATTCGTAACGCAGAACGTGGGCGAGCAGATGTTCCCAAAGTGGCTATGTTAGAGCAGCTACTGTCTCTGATGAATGACCTGACAAGTGACGTATTTGCTTGGGACTTGCAAGAAAAGATCTTGTGCGAGTCCTGAGTAATTGCGGGGGCGAAATCACGGCAGCTGCAAGGAGAGTCAGTGGGTGTAAGGGTCCAGGCACTTGTTGACTTAGGATCTGGAGAAATTAGTATCGCGCACTTGTGAGCGGAGAGGTCCAAAGACAAATTGGACCTGTCGCGATTGTCGGGTTTCGGAAGGCGGAAGGACTCCAGCGGCCGGGACGTAAATTTCAGTAATGGGATTCTGTCACCGCGCCGTTGCGACGAAACTTTGCATCAAGAGAAAAACAAGGAGGCTAGGGGTATATATAGGGGAAATAACCTATTGTGAGACAGTTAGCGTGGGAGAGAGGTGCAGGACGCATCGAAGAGACAGTTGGAGTTAGCGTGGGAGAGGAACGAGAGACGGTCAGCGAGAGTCAGCGTAGGAGAGGGGTTCAGTGAACCTCGACAGTTAGTCAGTCAGCGACAGTCAGCATCAGTCAGCAAAACCATAACAGCTATAAACATTTTTAAAATACAGAAGCTCTATCTGTATGAGTAGGAGAATTTGACCTGTCTTCGATGGTAGGCGACCTGGATGCAGCAAACGACGTCAAGGAGTGTCACGGCGAACCAGTGATATTGAGTTAGAGTCAGTGAGTGAATATCAAGGCTATAAAGTGAGTGTCTTAAGAACGAGTCGAAGTAAACCTGAGAAACCGTAAGTTGGAATGCATAATATTAACAGATGTAAACGTTATTAAAGGATAACAGTCAGATGTCGTTCTCTTCTTTTGATAATAAAGTTAGAAGCAATCTATAGGTTAAGTTCATTAATAACTTTAGTAAATACTTTTGTTTAACTTAAAACTTAAATGTTGGGTCTTTTTAATAATTCGATTCTGTCCGTTGTCAAACCCAGTAGAGACCCATGAGAGCAAGAGTTTCTTATTATAATAGTAAAATATTAAAATCAATTGTAAATTCTTCTTGTGTTAATAAATTTGTTTGTAAAATCAAAGTTTATATATTTTTTTATTTATACCCTGTGTGGTTATTACAATATATATATATTGTAGTAAACGCAAATAATACAATTCTATTATTTAACTTTGGGCGCCAATTTGTAATAAATACAAATAAATTACTTAAATATTAAAATGATTGGATGTTTTAGTAAGAACTCACGATTTTAAAATAGACAAACAAATCAATGGTAGCCAAGTGTTAAAAAGGACCCCTGCGATATTTTAAAAAATGTTTTCCAATTGCGACTGCTAAACATCGAATGGCGGTTATAATCAAGCGTTGGCGAATGTTATGTCAATCAATGACGTCGGTCAGAAAAATAGTATAATTCTTTACAACTCTTACTGTCCAGAGTAATAACAGCCTTTTATTCTTTCTGGTTAGTTTATGTGGAACGCAGTGCTCTGTACGATCACCTAACTTGGTGAATTTATGATTTAGTTTATTCAAAATTTCAGCTGAACTACGGTAACATTTAATCTAGTAGATCTTATGATCAGTCCAATTCTGTTTTCTTTCGATTAATTCTATATAAATAAACACCACTTCACTCTCAGAAACTGATCCCATCATCAGCAATCTCTAGTTCTTTTCTCTGCCGTTATTTCCGAATCGTATAAATTTTCGATCAGACGCTGAACGTTTTTGGAAACTCGTCTTTAAAACAAATAGATTTGGTGTATTAATAATTCATTGTCGTAGAGAACGGTTCATATGAATACTTGTCTCAATTCTTGAGGATTCTTGATTTTCATATAACTGTTTTTTACTGGATCTACTTTCATCATTATTCTTTCGTCTTCCCACTCATTCACCGCGCATGTTTTATTCAATTTGTCTTGTATGGAGAATAAGAAAACAATGAATACAAGTATTCAGAAAGTTTTGAGATGTGGCGGAGAGTGGAGACTAATAAAAGTGGTCGTATAGACTTAGAAATGAAGATGTAACAAGAAGAGTTGGACGGAAGAAAACATATTACTTTCCTCATCGTGTACAATGAGAAAGTTGATGGAGGATAAATTTGAAGGTAAGAGAGGAGTGGGAAGACCAAGTTTTGGATTGATGTGAGGAGAGGAAGAAGTTACCAGAGTATGAAGGACGATACTCAGGTCAGAGAGGAATGGAGAAGGACCAGCTGATACTTGTCAACTGATAGATTCACTAAAGAAGAAGAAACGACGCCTCAGTCTTTTATAATCAGGATTTTATAATGGTGTATTGATTACGTCGATTGGAAGACAGCATTTCTGTATCCAGTACGAGTTCCTCGTGCCACAGAGAAATGTCTTTTTCCGTAAGGCTTTAAATATTGCAAAAAGAAAGTACGAGAGTCACCCTAATTATGTAATGAAAATACCTCCCTCTTGCAACAGCTTGAGAGCGGATTGAACATCTACCTCACCCACCGGAGGGGAGATTTTCTAGCGTGACAATATTGACACCCACCCATCCCCGTACAACTCGAAGAAAAACACCCAATAAGAAACAGGCGCCCCTTTTATTGGTCGTCGCTCCAGCAGGCAGGTGGAGGTGAGTGAGGCGCCGTAACATTTTCGTGCAACAATCTGAATTGCAATCTTAGAATTCCTCGCTTCAAGAATGCGTCCGATAGTATGCAGGTCTGGGATAACGTCAAGCAGGTGGCATGCAGAACGCACTCGCTAAGGATTTTTAATAAAGTAGGCGAGCGGCCATGTTTATTTGCCTACAGACGACGGAATGCGTTATTTCAGAAGAACGATAACCTTCACGGAAAATTCGGGATTCCTCGCAGATTCCATCTCTGCAGGAGCTGAATCACCGATATTCAGGAGCTTCCACGTCGTGGATAATCCCCGTCACATTCGGATACAAGTCCGTCTGGTCCCGGTTTCGTCCTCACAAACATCCTGATGTCTCCTTATGAAGATGCGGGCCAAGAATGAAGAAAGCATGTCCATGCCACGTGAAATTCATTATAACCTATTGACACCGAATTTTCTGTTCACCATGAGAGGAGAAAGTATCATACGAGCCCGTTACTGAAGACACACGACAAGTTAAAATCAAAATTGCAGGGATAACTAATGGAAAATACGCAAGTATTACTCGACGGTCCATAAACAGGTATGAAGAAGCTGGGTTTCAATGACGTCATAAAAGTTACAAAAATAATTATTATACCTTGTAAATAAAATTATATATTTTCGGAAATGTCATAATATTAGAACTCAAGATTATTCTGTCAATTCATTAAACGAATAGTAATGGTTAAGAGAAATTAGTTTTTCATTTTATGTTGTCTTTGAATTCATGGCTTTTCGAAAATATTGAGTGCAAAGAGATATATAAGCACAATAGAGTGGCTATATCAGCGTTACAGCGCTCTGGGTGGCAGTAACAAACAACACTGACCGCCATTTTTTAGTCGGTCCACTTCACCTAAAACCCGATTTGTGTTATGCTACTGATGGTGAAAGTTTTGAAGTTTTTTTGTTAAAATAAATTGTTTGTTATTATAAATCATGCCAAGCGTGTGTTCAGCCTACAATTGTAATAATCGTAGTTCGAAAACACATGAAGTATCGTATTTTAAGTAAGTATCAGCCTAATAATAATAAGAAGAAAGATAGCCAAATACAGACAAAATAAGTGATAATATAAATACCAGACAACGTTTCTGGGATCATTGTCCTTTTTTCAGGTGCCAAGAAGAGCGACTAACTGCACTCGTCATTTGACAAAAAAAAAAGCTTTGGAGGTGCTGTTGTGTCGCTCTAGACTAGGAACGGTTACATGTTGCAAATAGAATGACGAGGCTACACATTCAGTATGAGGCTCAGAAAATGAAGGTAGCATTGGCTGCCCAGACACTAAGCAATTCTGTAGCAGATACTATGATTTTTTGTAGAGACTTGGGTTTGTCTGAATTTGTAAATCGTGAGGGCACGATAAAGTTAATAAAAATGGTAGATAAAGCATTTGATTTATTGAAAGGGTACAAAAACTCCTTTGTTTAGAGGTAATAGAGCGACAATATGCAACACAATAGAAAGATCTGTACAGTATTTTATGAATTTGAAGCTGTACGATAGGAGTTTAGTATATTTGTCAGGGAGGAATTTGGGTGTGTGTGGGATTGTTTTAGATCTTCTCAGTTTGAGGCAACTGGCAGAGAAGTATGTGTGGAACAATTCTCCAGTTCTCAAATTTATATTAAGTAGGAGAATGAGCCAGGACCATTTAGAACTCTTCTTTTCTTTCATACGAAGATGCGGGGGAAATCGAAATCATCCAAATACATTACAGTTGAGAGCAGCATGTAGGAAATCTTTGATTACGCAGATAGAACCATCCAAAAGTGCCAATAGTACGGGAGGAATTTTGGAGACACTGGTTGTACTGATTGAAAAATAATTTTAAATCTTGTGCGGATCACAATTTTGATCATGATTACATCACTGAATATGAGAGATTAACATTATATTCAGAAAAAGTGGTAGAATATATTTCAGGAAGTGTTGTACGGATGGTGGTAAAAAAATAAAGTGTTTAGGTTTTTTAGAGGTTCTCCTTGCTCCTCGCTCTGAAAGAAAAACGGGATTGATTAAAATAAAGGACTTTAAAGACAAGTTAATCAACCCGTCAACGTTGTGAAATTATTTACACTTGCTGAAAAAGCATTGAGGAATAACGAAACACAAATAGGAAAGAAGAATTTACTATTAAAATTGTGTGTGTAGGTATTCCGGATGTTGGGACATAAACAAATTTTATTTTGTAAATTCGACCATTTAATAGATTCGGCCGAATTTGGTGAGGAAACTCACTACTCAATTTTAATAAATGTTTTATTAAAACATTACTTCAATTGCAGAATTCGTTATATGTGTAAAGAAAAAGCAATGGATGAAAGAGGACGCAACATAAGGCTATTGTATACAAACCTGATATTATTTAAAGGCCAATAAATTTTTCTTTGCAATGTGTTATATTTTCTTAAACCTTAAAATATATTGCCTTAGAGATTTAGTTTTAGGTCATTTGTGCGACAGAGTTCAATGCTAGCAGACGATGGGGAACGCCACCAGACAGTATAAAACAGGGCGGCTGAGTTTTCAATTTGCTTCAAATATGGCGGCGACTTGTCCAGTCTATGTTGTTTATATATGTCTTTGATTGAGTGTAACGAAAAGATTGCAATGAAAATGACTGGAAGTAATAGCCTTGGATGCTCTCTTGCAGTCCGAGTTTCTTTGGACCCATCGACGTCACAGGTCATTTACGACATGGCGCCCGTTTGAATTTTACGTACCGCGAGTGATCGTGTGAAGAATAAAAAAAATGCGCCGTTGCTGTTCCACAGCAGTTAATTAAGTGCAAGGGAGTAGATATGTAGGTGAAGAGTTCCAGTACTCACGCGGAAGGTACGAGGCGACTTGTTTTGCATAGATTTGCTCTCGACAGTAGTAGGGGAACGGCGGGTAGTATGGGCCACTGAAGAAAAAATGAAATTAAAAAATACATATTTGTGGTTAAAATCGGTTATGAGCAATTTAAATCGTTGTTCAACTACATTTTATGTTGTCTTGGATTTAATGGCTTTAGGAAATTATTGAGTGTAACGAAAAGATTGCAATGAAAATTAAGTGATAGCCTTGGATGTTCTCTTGCAGTCCGAGATTCTTTGGACCCATCGACGTCACAGGTCATTTCCGACATGGCGCCCGTTTGAATCTTACGTACCGCGCGAGTGATCGTGTGAAGAATAAAATAAAATGCGCCGTTGCTGTTCCACAGCAGTTAATTAAGTGCAAGGAAGTAGATATGTAGGTGAAGAGTTCCAGTACTCATGCGGAAGGTACGAGGCGACTTATTTATTTTTCATATTTTGCATACATAAAATCGGTTATGATTAATTAAAATCGTTGTTCAACTACATTTCTTCAAGTACTAAAAATATATTTAGCAATTAATGAAGCGAACATTACATGCACGCAGTGTTAACCTCACATGATGAATATTTCAAAAATAGTCGGGTAGCATGGACCACGCCAAAATCATTAGGTTTTTAAATTTTAAAAATATTTTCTTGTTCTTTAATACTCGTATAATTTTATAATGTTTTACAAGTCATTTACAGTATCATTTATTTACCTTACAAAAACCACAAAAAAAAACAAGTCGTCAGTGTCCGCATAGAGTTCATGTGCTCAACCTTAACAATTTTTACATTGAATCCATTTTTTTTTCATAATTTTCCCAGCATATTATACATTCCTCATCTAATTTATCTTTAGAAGTGCTTGGTGTAGGGATTTTCAGAATTAAACATTTTTATTTGTTCATTTTTATTCTTCTTGACGGTCATCTTTGGTTTGTTTTCGAAAATTTTATTTGCTTCGTTATCTGTTTTTCTTTTTCTTTGTGATTTTCTGAATCTCTCTTTTCAGTCAACATTTTTTTATTGGAGTCGATGTTAATATTTCGCTTCTCTCTGCCTTTCGTTTCCGACTCGCCAAGCTCTTTTCACTGCAGGAGGGCAGAGGCGAAATGTCTTTTGAAACTTTTCCAAAATCATAAAGTTGTGATGAGGGTGTTGCTTTGAAGGAACTGGAGATCTCTTCAGAAGTGGTTCTAGAATCTGCCTTAGATGAAAGCTGCGTTACGTGGCCCGCACTACCCGAATGTGACATGGCCCATACTACCCGATCCACATTGATTTGGAAAACATGGCTGCAAGAAAAACAGGCTGGAGCAAACGAAATGAAACAACCAGTGTCTTATATTAATAGAGTAAACTAAATAATAGCCTTAATTTTATAAGTATATTCTTAACTGTAATGATTCAGGGTGATGGTGAATAGTATTCCAGGCAGCAACTTGAAGGCCCGCAGACAAACAACAATCACTAAATAAAGTTTTCCCGACGTATATTCTGTATAAAGAGTTCTCGGGTTTCCGGGCGGGTAACGTGATTTCAGCACAACGTTTCCATGACTGACACCGCCATCTTCGTCAGGTGAACTGTTGACGGAGTATATAACACACACTTCCATATCTCGACTTCAACACAAGGAAGCCTGCGAGAGGATTTTCTCGCAGGTGAACCTTCCCAGACAGCTCTGGCGGGGGCTACCTTTGGGGATGCCCTCACATCTCTCTGTTTTTTTTTGAACTAAGGTTCCCACATGCCGAGGCACCTCGGTCTGTTTTGAGAGGTGTACGTTCCGGGGTCGCAGACCTTGGGCATACGGCAAGAGTTGTCCGCTATTCCTATTGGAATAGTCGGCCAGCTGCCTCCTAAATTGGCCAAGCTGCGACCCCACAGCAAACCCCTCTCCCGTCATCGGAAGGGCGTGGGACAAGTACCAAATGCCCGACCTACCTGATGCAGGTTTTTCTAGGTCCTGCATCACTATTAGGCGAATGCCGGGTAGGATCCTTAAACCATAGCCCGGGGGCCCTAGTTACCCTTGGCTACCTTCCTCCACCCTTCCGCATCCCTCCTTTCAAATCCCTTTCCTATTGCTATAAGAGGGGAGTTGCCACCATGTGGATTACCCTATAAATAGCCTGTCTACAACCCAAAAAAAAAAAATCTCGACAACAGTTCACCTGACGAAGATGGCGGTGTCAGTCATGGAAACGTTGTGCTCAAATCACGTTACCCGCCCGGAAATAGTCACTTACATTGAACACAATGAACTGAAGTAAACAATCTTTCTGCGCATGGTAGAACTACGCAGGTAGAAAAAGGCTAGACTATGTAAGATGCTGCTGTCTATCAGCAAATAGTTGATTGACCAATTGGCCCATACTGCCCTCCGTTCCCCTAATGAAATAAAATTAATAGTTAATTATTGTATATTGTGGTTTTTGGGGTTGTGAGTTTGAGCTATTTTGATGAGTATTGTGGAATGCTGTGGTCAGGTTAGCACCATCGCTATTTCCTTGCATATTTAATAAATTTTGTTAACCCCTTTGGAATTATACAAGGGATTGAGATGTGTCAATACGTAACTCACTGTGGGAAGAAGTCATGGTATCGAGGTCACAAGTGGCAGATTCGATTTGCGGAAAAAAAAGTAGGAGAACGCTGTGACTGGAATACATAAGTCGTCTTTAGTACCTGGGAATGAAGGAGTTGGCGGAGCTGTGGGGCAAGTTTCGATGGCCCCATGTCTAAACAGGTCGGACAGTTGTGAAAACATGGAATAACTGTGGTGTTACGGAAACTGATGGTCTTCAAACGTCTCTTAGTCTTGTTTGCATTCAGCGTTTGAGCGATGAACAATCACGAGGGAGGTTTTGTTTCATCACGTGCAACTACCCTGCGTTTCTAGTAATGGAAAATGAATCGGGACAACGAGCACATTAGCAGCCAACGCGCTAGAGAATGCTCCATTGCCTTGTCTATCTGGCGGTTTTCGCGTTCTCTGTAAAAGCTCTTACGTAACTCTTTTTAACGTGGTGGTCTCAGTTCGACGAAATAGCAGATACTCAATGTCACATTCACGCCGTTTCTACAAAATTTTAATGGCCTATATCTTCGAAATTATGTTTCCGTAAAAATTGTTATTTTTTTTAGGTAACAGGCTACATGAGGGTAATCCAAATGGTGGCAACTCCCCTTTAATAGCATAGGAAGGGATTTTAAAGGGGGATGCGGAAGGGTAGAGGAAGGTAGCCAAGTGTTAACTAGGGCCCCCGGCTATAGTTTAAGGATCCTACCCGGCATTCGCCTAAAAGTAATGCAGGGAAAACCCTAGAAAAACCTGCATCAGGTGGGTCGGGCATTGAGTACTTGTCCCACGCCCTTCCGATAACGGGAGAAGAGTTTGATGTGGGGTCGAAGCATTCCCTTCTCCGTACCTCGAACAGTTTAGGAGGCAGCTGGCTGACTGTTCCAATGGGAAGAGAGAACAACTCTTACCGTATGTCTAAGGTCTGTGACCCCGGAACATACACCTCTCAAAACTCGCCGAGGTGGCTCGGCTGATGGGAACCTTAGTTAGGAAAAGGCATCCCCAAAGGTAGCCCCTCCCGTCTCTCCTGCAAGGTTCTGCCCCTTTCTCTGTGGGAACCTTTTTTTTTTTAGTGTAACAGGACAATTGTACTTGTAAATGATTGCTTACGACGAGGGAGATCGAGTGACATCGAATTGAATCGAAACTGATACATAACTGCGATTTTAGCGGAAATCATTACTCTGGCCAAAGTACGTTTTATGGATATTTATCTGACGTTAAATATAAATAAAATAAACCACTGAATAACTTCTAGCTCAGCTTCCATGAGAGGAGATCTATGTATTGTAAAATATTAAAATATGTTTAGAGCCTGTTAATAGAATGTTTTCACCTCTTTGAATCCAAATTTGGTTTCAATATGCTCATGAACTTTTGTTGTATTCCATATATTTAATTTAGGTCTCCTTTTTTTTATGTAGATGTCCCAAATTTCGCTTGAAAAGTTTTTTTTTGTAGTTGCATGAGACGTTTTTCTCTCATTTAATTATATTAAAATCTAACTGTTCTGACATTATAAAATAATTTATATATATTATTAATGTTATATTATAAGTCTGGCATTAGAGGGAACCTTTTTAGGATTCCTTATTTCTTCTTCTTTCAATTGAATAAATTGTAGAATAGAGAGTTTTCACAAGTTGATGCCATATAGGTGATTAAATTAAATAAGAAAAATCACGACCGAACCACCGTTGATACTTTGACTCAATTTAATTTCATAGCTTTGAGCTTTTGACAGCTCTATCTCTCTATTCTTGAATTCAAAATCCTAAAATCTTTCATCAATTTACATATAAATTCCGTTCGTCATTGAGGACCTAAAATTTAGGCCATGTAAGAATTGTGATTCAGTAGAAAAATTGTAGGTGAGACTGCATCAGGCCAACATGTCGGCATGAGTAGCTCTGTTGGTAGAGCTTCCGCGCGGTAAGCGGAGGTTCCGGGTTCGATTCCTGATACGGTCGAGATTTTTCCATCCATATAATTTAATTCAAATAAGTAGTATTAAATTGTTTCTGAAGTTTTGGCCGTTTTATTTATTTATTTATGCAACTGATGTCGTCTTCAATTATATTAATCTGGATTATTTGCAAATAAATGTGAAAAACACCAGCCTATTAGTCATGAAAGTTATTATCAAATTTAAAACATTATAATTTAACAAACACAACGTTTCATTCTTAATTGTGACATCTTCAGGTGTAAATTTCAATTAAATTTGTTATAATTTATATAAAAATTTAGATCAACAGAAATTTCTGAAGTGAGGTTTGTATACATGTTGCGGACAAAAATCTTCATATAATTAATTATAACCAATTTAATTTAAATGTACACCAGAAGAGGTCCTAATTATGGATGAAACGTTAATTATAATGTTTTAAATTTCATAATTAACTCTGACTACTAGGCTGGTGTTTTTCACATTTATAATTCTTCTTCTTTACCTTAGTATCCGTTTAAGAAACGTATATATTTGAAGATATATTTTAGAGAAAATTAGAAAAAATTAATCACTTAATCATTGTATATATTGTAATGAATAGAAGAATAATTAAATTGGCCCACGTTGAGGCACCAACATGTAATGATTAATTAAAGAGTGATTAATTCACAATTTGATTGCTCCACATTGTGGAAGCCAAAAATGTAATGCTTTAAACTGATATTAATTAAATAAGTTTTAATTTATTATTTAAACAATTAATTTGCAGTTTTATCAAATTAATAGTTCGTTCTGAAACAATTATTTTATTTTAACAGAAAGGATCGAGAAATAATTACTACTTCAAACTTTATGATACCATTTATTATTCAATAGAAATTTATAACATTTTCTCAGCGGTTAAATACATTTAAAGTTTCAATGTTTAGAAATTTGATAAATCTTCTTTCAGGATCGTTTACCTGGGCTTGATAAGTAAAGAACAACTTTTGTATTTACGTTACACAATCATAGAATTTATGCATTAATAAATTAGCAATCAAAACCAAAACGAGACGAACGAAATCTGACAAATACCTTTAACTATCGTTTACAAAAACAAACTTAATTAACTTGGTTTCTACTTACAAAATGTGTGGCTGGTACCAGACTTAGATTCCTGGGCTCGGACTCACAATTTATGCTACTGACTACACTTGATTGTCAAACACACGGTCGTAGTTATCGAATTTTCCTCCGGGAACTGGATCTGCTGCACCTCCGGATCATCAGCCAGACATATTGTTACACATTGTCTTTATGTGTAAAATGATGATGATCTCAGTACGCGTAGGAATCTTAATGTTGCGCTAAATTTTTATTACTCTTTGCAGTTTTTTTACAAAGTATCTCGCTGTTCAAACTATATACTAGGATTCTAAAATAAAACTTGTAACTTTCTCGGTTGAATTTAAACTCTGGCCACGCTGCTCGTTCTCCGCTCCCAGATTCTGATTTCCTCACGCGACCACAACAACCGACCAACTGCTTTCAGACAGTGCTGCGGCTCACGACAAAGTTATCCTACCTATTGTCGTCTTTGAAGAATTGGTACCGCTATCAATCCAATTATTAAAATCATTACTAGCCTCTAAAAAGTATTACAATATATTTTAAATTACTTTCACTGTTTTCGGAATAAGTATTTTATTTTTATAGCAATTTTCGAGGCCCGTTTATAAAGGTGTGTCAATTATACGGACACGTTGTGACGTCAGTCGCTGAAATGTTTGTTACGTGTTGCGGGTATGTAGAATTTTCGTTTAATGTTAAACCAATTAAGATGATCTAGTTGTCGCCATCATACAGCTGCAACCGTATTTCAGTCAGGAACATATTTCTTCGTCACTCTTTCAACCCTTTTCTCCACGTTATTTTTATGAGGCTTATTAAATATCCAGGCGGGAATATTTATAGAGCACGGTCCTCAGAAAATAATTGTCCGCTTCGATCAGAGAAACTTCCAGGGAAGTTACAGAGATTTGTCATCGAAACCTGTTCGTTTACTATTCGTTCACCTTCATTCTCTCTAGACTCGGGCTCCAGAAAACTACAAATCGCCCTCAATGATATTGAAAGCTGGGCCAAAAAATGTAGAATGAGCATAAACCCTACCAAATCCACAATCATTCCCGTCACCCTTAAAACCAAACATTCCCTCAACCACTCTTTCTTTCTCAATGGCACCAAAATACCTCTCCAAAAAACTACACCATACTTAGGCTTTTCCTAGATTTCAAATTATGATGGAAACCTCACAAAGCCCACATTACCTCCAGAATCAACAACCAAATAAAACAACTTCCCCTCTTATCAACAGAAAGTCACTCATGTCCCTTAGCACTAAAATACTCCTCTATCTATCCTTAATCCTCCCCATATGGTCGTACTCATGTGCCATATGGGGATCCACTGCTTATTCCCACTGCAACAAAATACAAACCAAACAAAACAAAATTCTCCGTTTAATATCAAATTCCCCCTGGTACCTTCGCAACTCAGTTATCCACAAAGACCTTGAAATTCCCCAAATTCCTGCCATAATTCTTAAATCTACCAGTCCCTAATAAATACCTCCATCAACCATCGAAATCCCACCATTTAGCTATTCTACAGTAACCCGCCCACTCCTTCACAAAATCGCAGATTAAAACGTAAACTCCCAATTGATATCATCCTCCCCCTAAATCACTCCGGAATTACCTAACTCTAGCCCCTCCTTCGAACTGGCACTACATACTCCCTAAATATCGGTTCTTCCCATCTTCCCCCATAACCTCCTTAATGCTTTTCATAACACGAAGTTTCCCCGATGATCAGATCGATCCCAGATCGATCATGCCAGCTAATCTTCGTTAATATGTTGTAACCAAGTTAGTTGGTTTCTCTCGTTTCTAACTTGGAATGACAAGGGTCGTATCCAAGACCCAAAGTTTACATGCTAAATATTTACAAATTGTAAATACCTTTATTATGTTTTATTTGTTATATAGTTACAAATTATAAATACTTTTAGAAAGTTCAATTATCACAACTGTTAAGGCTCCGGACTAAGAGTTAATTTTAATAATAATAAAAAAGGTGTTTAAATTCGAGTACGGTCTTCGTTCTATTGCGTATTACTCAGTTAATGAATTTGTTTATCGGTCTGTAAATAGAAGATTTACTTACGTAAGTACTGATATTAGAAAGATTAATAATAAGAAGGCCAAATATAGACAAAAAGTGATAATATAAGTACCACCAACGTTTCTACGATCCTTGTTCTTCAGGTGATAAGAAGAGCCTAGAGTGACACAACTGAACTTGTCAGTTAAAAAAACTCAAAAGCCAATATTAGAAAGAATTGTAGTACTTACTAAATGTTTTTACTTTATCATATAAATTTTTTGAGTAACAGGCTATATGAGGGTTATCCACGTGGAAGCAACTCCCCTTTAAGGACGGGATTTGAAACGGGGGATGCGGTAGGGTAGAGGAAGGTGGCCAAGGCTTACCCTAAAAGTGATGCAGGACAAACCCTAGAAAACCTGCATCAGGTAGGTTGGGCAGTAGGTACCTGTCCTACGCCCTTCCGATGGCGGGAGAGGAGTTTGTTGTGGGGACGTAGCATTCCCGTCGCCGTGCCTTAACCAGTTCAGGGGGCAGCTAGCCGACTGATCTTATTTCTTACTTTTCTTGACGTGGACTCATCGCTACTACTACTTTCTGTCAGCAAAGTAACTTTAGCCTTAGCGTTTAACCAAATGTTAACATTTTTTGTCACTAACAATGTTGGGCAAAAAATGTTGGCAACAAGACCCGTCAATTGTGTTTCCAAGACAACATGTTGACAACATTACCTTCTAAAAGTTGTCAACATTTGTTCCCATATAATTTTAAACGCAATTATAATTATCTACCTCAAGTGATTCTAGTTAGATATGTCAATAATTATATAAATAATGACAACAAGTAGAATTAAGACACTAAAATTTTTCATTGTCCACAAATTTTTCTCTCTCATCGATGTGATTATTCTTAAAGCCTTTCACATTTGTTATATATATTGTAATAAAAAACTATAATTAATTAATTATGACAATTATGAATGACTTTATTTTATTAAAATTTAAAATGTAAGGTTGTTACATAATTTACAAAATTTTAAACCTCGGAAAACAAATAAGTTTATTAAAGTAAAATAAAATTTCTTGATGTGATTTATTTACATTCGTGTCATCTCATCTCAGGGTCGTTTATTTGGGCCTTTTAAATAAAGAACAAACCTTTCTTTTTACATTCAAATTTTACAATATTAGAATTAAACAACAAAATGAACGTGAATCCGAAATCTGACGATTTGATCCTTATTTAACGTTTACAAAACTTTTATAAAATTTCTCTCTCTCTACTTACAGTTTCTTTACTGGTACCAGGCATTCGTTTGGGCTCTGATGCACTATACACTATTCACATATAACAGGCCATAAATATTTTATTTCTCGTTCTGATTAATGGTCAATCAGAATGTTATCGACTCCTTCTCGATGAAATTTATAACAGTCTTTACTTGTTGAATTTATGACTGTGGCTTTACTTATTAAGAAACTTTCCTGCGACCTTTACTTGATCGAATTATATGTTCAAACTTTACTCGATGAAAATCTGCCCGCGACTTTACTTGATGAATTTCTGCCCGCAACTGCCTCCTGTAAACCCCGTAGTTCGGCACGACAAAACACATTGTTGTGTTTATGTTCTCGCCGATAACAATTTACTACAAATTTCCAATTATTAAATCTCTAATTGCCTCTAATTAGTATTACAATATATATATATATATATATATTGTGGAGATTACCAAAGTGTAATGTAAGTTTTATTTAATAATTTTTCTTTAATATTATTGTAGGCGTAATTCTGAGACCAGAGCACTGTTTGGAGCAAGAATGCAGACTGGAAAGGTTGCTATGCGATTATTGTCGGAAAAGCGTATGTAAGACACTCAGAACTATGGCGGAAACATTCAGAGTGGTTTTGGAACCTGACCGAAGTGGTCATAAGGATTGTGTTTTTGGAGCCTGACCAGGGTGGTTATGGCGAAAGTGTGTGTTGTTGCTCATGTAATACGAGTCTGCTTGGGAGTGCAAACGCTTTGAAGCTTCCCTTTAGACTTTAACCAATCCAAATAAATAGGACGACGTAAAGTTTGTAAACAGTCGTTAGTAAGCGCGCCGGAATTTTGTGAAGTGAAACGATATTGCAATCAATGTTATGGCCTGTTAATTGAATATTTTCTTTAAAAATAAAATAACTGTGGAGTGCACAATACTGTACCAGTTCAGCGCTAAATAAAATGGTATATAGAAACATTATTTTGTAAACCGTTATGTAAATATAATTTACCGTCAGATTTCTCAGATTTTTCTAGTTTTTTGTTGTTAGATTCTTTTATACAATTTTGTTATTGTAAATTAAGTTTGTATTTCTTTTGTACCTTTTGGTGACAATTTCAAATCACTATCATTATTAGAGGCTCAGTAAGCGGCTCTGAGATTATGAATATCATTAAAGCCGTAGCAATATGTTAAAAACATAAATATGTACAACATATAAAGTAAATCGAAATTGTAATAAATATTATTTTGTTATCTCTTTAAAATAATTTCGCTTAAATTCAAGGTAAAATCCTGTTAACTTTCTTCCTTATTACAGTTCGATTACCACATAATTTGGCCACAATTATTTTGTTTAATTTGTATACTACATAATTTGACTCTCCAACGTAGGGCTTGTTCATATAATTTTTTATTAATTTAATTTGAATATTACAAAATATATGTAACAAATAAGCTTTAAATATATTTATGACAATTTTTTTATTTAGTTTACGTATTAACTGTTCACCTATTTTATTTTTTTCCCTCTTTCCAAATTGCTTGTTTCATATATTCCATAAATTGTGTTTTCATTATTTTGTATTTTCTTTTATATATTTTTTCCGTATTGTTTTTATTTCTGTGTGCAGTCTTTCTTTCTCACTGAAATACACAGTTCTTTTGTATTATATTATGTATGGAACGGTACTTTAACTTTTCCTACTTCCTCAGCAGAATACTAATGGAATCAATAAATCAGAATCTGTTGTGCGGCTTTCATCGTGCTTCTTTCAGCGCGAATTCTTCTGAGAACAATCTGCCTAATCACAGTGATGTCTACATCTCAGGTCGTTTTAAAGAGCAAAAAAAATGAGGCCGATAATAAAATAAAATAAACTGGACTCTCGGAAACACAAACAGTTTGTGCCATGGTCCAATAATATCATCTTAAACTGCAGAAAAGGAGGTTTCTAGGTTACGATTCCGAACCTAGTCACATTCGGAATTTCTCCTCGATTGGAATCCTTCGGGAATTTTTTTTTAAAATAATTACTCACTCATACGGCAACACAAATGTAAATGTGTGATATATTGTAATAACCAGTAAAGAAGGACATGTTTTCGGTTCATATTTTTATCAGAGTTGTTTACAAACTGAGACTGGGGATCCTTGAGTGGTTGGTACATATTAAAAATAATGATAAAATGACAGATAAATGGACTTTTAGAGAAGGGAAGGACAGATAGTTAGAGCAATTTTGTGGCTTTTAGAGCTAAATTGTGCGACCGACGGAACCCTGAAAGGCATCATAACAGATGGACGAGGCAATTATTCTAAAAGGAGATGCTTATTGTAATTGCTTAAGTGGCTCTCGGAGCGGGAGAAAGCTAACAGATGGTGTTTGTTTTGGCGAACATGTAATTTCAAAACAACTGTGAAAACAAGGGAATATCCGGGAGCCGCGATATAAATAGGGAGCAGCATTATTATTTTCGGTTGGAGGGGAGACGGACGTGTCAGCGGGGAGAGCGATAGTGCAGGTCCGCAGAGACGGACGTAAGCCCAAGTTAAAGTGGCCGAAACGTTATAGAGGAGATATAGAGGAAGTCAAGTTGGAGTGTGTTAGTCGTGTGGACTGGAGACGGAGCGGGGAGAGATCATGGGATGGTAGGCCAAGCTACGTGGCCAAGAGTAATCAGCTGGACATCAGTCGTCAACAGTTGGTGGGCGTTTCATTGTGGAGCTCTGTATGAAAGCAGCGTTGTTTGAATTCATCTAGAGGGGTGACGTTGTCAAGAGTGTGAGTGCAGCCTGGGGACTTTTAAGCCTGTATGAAGTGAGTGTGTGGACCAAAGAGCGTATAAGTTTAATTTTCTGAATTAATATTTGTAAATTGCTAATAAAGGGTAAAAAGTGTCAGATTTCGTTTATTTCGTTAATTTCGTTTCATTCATTTCAATTATTTCGTTTCAATTATTTCGTTTTTCATTTATTGTAACTGTATTTGTTTAATTGTAACATTTTGTTCCGTTCCTTATCAACCCAGTAAAGACCTTGAGGGTACCGAGTCCAATTATTTAAAATATATTCAAGTTAAATAAAATTGTTTTGATTTATAAAATTTCATCAGATTTACGTAAAATTGAGTTTCAATAAATGATAATTGTATAAATTGGTAGTTTTTTTTATTTTAAGCGTTTATTATTACATAAAATGGGTACCACAACGTGGGACAAATTTCATTAACCAAAAATTTATTAGTATTTATTACAATATATATTCGTGGTTATGGAGTGAGTATATTTCTAATCGTGCAAGATTCTGAACAACTCAAAGGAACATATGAAGAAGCAGGAATGAATTCATTTTTATCAATTTCAACCTATAGAAAAACTGCTGCAGCCAATAATATTACATAATTCTTCATTTATTGTAGAATATGCCAATAATTTTCAGAATAAATCAGAACAACATGGTAAAGCTACAAATTTCCATGTCTTTTTTCAGTATTAAGCAATACAAGTTCAATATTGTCAACGCTAGAGAAAAATTATGAGATGACAAAATGCAAGGCTTTGATGATGTTACATATACGTGACTTGACATAAAGTTTTCAAATTCATTTGAGAAATAACCTTTCGACCAGTGTGATTTATATCATAATATTTTTCATTGTAACAATGAAAAAATACTTAGTTTAGTGACATGAAATTGCAGAATTTAAAATATTTTTGTAATAATTATTACCTTTTTTTCTACATATCGACTTTACCGTTCACTGATAGAGAAAAGAGAGAGAGAGAGAGGTGGGGGTAATTAAGACAGTGTAATATTGCGGTTGTAATTTTGCTCATTTCGACATTGTAATTTCAGAACCTCGTTTCAGAAATAAATTGACACGAAAACACGTTCTGTTTTCGACGGAAACTAATTCAAACTAATTACGACCACGCATTACAACATGTATTTTGTTGACCACTATTTAGAAACTATTTTCTGTTTTTGTGTTCAGTTATTCGTCGAACCGTATGTTAAGCCCTAAATATTTAGCGTGACAATCGCAGACCAATAACTGCATATCACGTGGTACCGGATGCTCGTTGCTATGGCGACCACGGCTGCGTTGCCATCATTAATTTATGCGAGGTGTGAAGCAACTATGTGATTATTGCTGTAGTAAACTTACAATATATCTTGTGTGTAGATTCATTTTCTGACGATTGGATAATTTTATTATGTTGCTCTAGTTGTTTAGCGGACTTATGAAATTCTCGAAAATGTGGTAATGTTTTCTATAAAATCCTGAAACTATAAATTTTTAATTTGCCGCTGCTTTCAATCTTGTCCTATTCTGTTTAACTCATCTACAACATTTATCATATTGAGCCTCATTGCACTTTTGCGCTTATTTATTATTGAAAATATAAAACCGTTGTATTAGGTGGAGACTAAAGATGTAGCCAATTAATTAACTGAAAGTTCCGAAGTAAATTTGTCTCCAGCGTGTCAGTTCTGAAGTCGACACTGGTAACCAATTCCGCTCGGTAAGCGAGAGGTCCCGAGGTTGACTCCTGGTCCATCCTGATACTTTATTCAATTTAATTTCATGGGCACTATGGCTTGAGCTTGTGAACGCTTTCTCTCTATTCTTGAAATGAACAGTAATTACAAATTTTAATGGAGCTTTTATATATAATTGAAACTGGAGACTCATTCACTCAGGGTCGCCTCAATTTGATGATCACCAAATTTCTTAAAAAAGTTATTTATTATCTTTTAACTGTCTGATATTTTCTGAGAGGTTATTAAATACAGTAATACCATTATAGCTGAATGCTTTCTGTATATTATATTAAGTTATTTTCAGAGATTTCTAAAGCTATTTTTTCTTTCTTATGTATCGAAATTGGTTGTGAACAGAAGTCTATTATTTATTATTTTAATATGTACTGACACGTGTAGGACCAAGAATACCTTATTGTTTTGACAATCTCACAATTTCAGACATGAATAAAGTGGTATGTTTTAATTGGAGCTTCTTTACTCATTTTATATTTGTAAACAAAATCTTTCATAATTTTCTTTTGAGATTTTGCAAACTGTCAAGGTTTCATACATATTGTGTAGTAACAATTGAACGTTTCGTAGGTAATAATATTTTTTATATAGGCTATAACTTTGTAGTCCTATAGTTCTATGAAGAGCACTTAGATAAGGTTCTACTGCAATTACATTTTCGATTAGTAGATTTCCGAAGATTGTTTTTATTTTTTGGCTGAGGATGGTCCTCGTTTCCCCACGTATATATTATCATGAAGTATACGGTACATATCGTTGGACACGTGATTTCGTTGCGTAATGAATAGAGTGATGAGCGTTGTGGTCCATGCCTGAGCTGGACAGTAGCGGCGGCTCCTAGCTGGAAGGAAGGAATTCTCTGGACGCTAAAGTGGAATTGCAGGTTCGGCGTGAGATGAAAGGAAGGAATGAGGCGAAGTATTCGGCCCGCTTGTAGCAATGCGTCTGAAATAATGGAGCTGTGTCAGGTCACGGCGGTTCACAGTCGGCCTCAAGGACTCGAGACGGTCATCCTTCCAGACGAAGAAGCGAGGCTCTGCAGTCCGGGAGGACGCCGTTAACATCTCCAGGCTATGTCCCAAGCTCGCAGAACGCTACGAAATGCGGTTTATTTGGGAAGAGCGAACGACCAATACGTTCATTTTCCTTGAAAAATAACATTGAACTAGTGAAGGGAGTTTTCTATCAAGGCCGCCTTTGCTGTGTAAGAGAACAAGTTGGATTACTACTGCAATTTTTCTTGTTTTAAACATTTTAATGTGACTTTATAAATCTCGTACATCCATACGTAGCGGTAAAGCCAACATTTATGGATGAAGTTTTGTCTTTCGTCATAAAGCGATCTCTTCTACTCTTTCTCATTACGGCTAACAATCCTTTCGCAATCGTGAAATTTGTCTGCCGAAGCACTAACTTGTCTTTAGTTCCATTATCATATTTCATTTGAATGAAATGTGCTCCATCCGCGTTTATTATTTTTCTTCAACTGTGGTATTAAGTATTCACAAACCGATCTATTTAAATTTAATGTTCGAAATACATTGTGTATCGAACAAAGATACTGGACTTCTGTGACATCAAGCAAAGGATGACATTGCTAAGGCGGAGTTTAGCCGTGATGCCATTCGTTCAGCCATTGGTGTTCATATTGACGTTTATAAATTGACTACCTGGGTGCCCGGCGTTGCCCGAGATGTCCTTTATCCATACCTCCCCCCCCCCAGATTTTTGCGTTATTTTTATGTAACACAACTCGACCCTTATCCGTAAATGTGTTATCGGCCGGTTACATTGAAAATTTCTACACCCGCCCAACCCCGAGCATTACCCAGTTTGTCGCCATGAAACACAGCGACATCCATAACCCAAGAGTTGACTTATTTTCTTTTAACGCTCCACTAAACCCCACCCCTAAGTGTGCTCCCCTCCCATGCCTGTAGGGGTTGAAATTATACACAGAGAACATCTACCGAAATCTTATGAATTTCATTGACTTTGAAAAATATTTATTGGATCAAAAAGTTAGAAAAATTCCAACCCCGTTCAGCCCCACCCGTGGGGGTTAAACTGAAAATTGAATGAAAAAATTTCCATAACCCCGGATTTGACTCCAATCTCGGATTTTTTTCGTTATTTTTATGTAATGCAAATCCCCTTACCCTTCATTAACCCCTCCGCCCAAGCCGATAGGGTTTGTAATTATATATAGAATATATTTAAAAATATGATGAGTCTCATTGACCCGCAAAAGATTTATTCGACGCAAATATCGACATGTTAACATTTTTGAACATTTTTACCCCTGCCCACCTCCGCGCTCTACCCAGGTTCTCAGAATTAAATTCAGTGACATTTATAACCTCGATATGTCTCAGGTTTCTGTTTTTTTCACGTTATTTTCTTGTGACTCCCCCCCACCCCTACCCGTGCTCCCCTCCCATACTGAAAGTGGTTGAAATTATACACAAACAAAGTTGTAGAAATACTATCAATCTAATTAATTCTAAATATAATTATTAAAAGCAAATATCGTCTTCAATTGCATGTTTAAACATTTCCACCCCCGACCGTACCCGCCACCAGGGGTCAAACAGCCAGTTGAAGGTCACAATTACACTCAGCGCCACCCATAACTCTGGATTTGACTCCAATCTCTGTTGTATTCTTGTAACTCGCGTCCACCCCACCCTTAATGGTGCTACTTTCCCATGCCATTAGGGGTTGAAATTATACTGAGATAACATCGGTAGAAATACTATAAATATCTTTGATCCCTAAAAATATTTATCCGCCTAAAATATCAGCTGTTTTAAGCATGTTTGAATGTTTCCACTGCTTCCTAAACGTGCTCCCCTCTCTTGCCGAAAGCGGTTGACATTTTACAAACAACATTAGTAATAATACTATCAACGTCATTGGCCCCGAAAATTACTTATTTCACGCAAATATCGACCATTTAACATGTTTGAAAAATTCCACCCCCGTCCACGCCTGCCTCTGGTGATTAGGTGGCCAATTTAATATCATAATTAATCACAGCAACATCCATAACCCTGGATTTTACTGCAATCTTGGCTTTATTCGCGTTATTTCTTTGTAACACCCGTCCAACCCTAAGGGTGCTCCTTTCCCATGCCGTAAGGGATTGAAATAAAACTAATATAACATCGGTAGAAACACTAAAAATCTCTTTGACCCCTAAAAATATTTATCCGACTCAAATATAGGCTGTTTTAACATGTTTGAATATTTTCACCCCCGCTGCTGGGGGTGGTAGATGCATCTCACCCCATCAGTGTTTGTTTCCTGGTAGCAAAGAACACGTGTACAAAATTTGGTGAAATTTACTCCACCGGTGTAGATTAGTATAAGGAACATACACACAAAAAACACACTGCTTTATTTATAAGAAGATGAAAAAATTCCTGCGTGACTAATTTGAATATATTTATTCAAATATATTTAACTCTTTATGGACGCCCTGAATTTCTTCATGAGTGTATTTATTATCTTGTATTTTATATAATGTGTGTATTCCGTATTATTCTTTGTGTGGGTGTGTGTGTAGTCTTCTTTTTCTTATTGAGATTTTTTCATACTTGTGTTTACTCCTGTCTTGTATTTTTATGTTGCGGTGCTCTGACTTGTTCCATTTTCTCATTAGAAGACTAAATAAATGAATAAATATAGCCTAGGGAATATTTTATTTCTTATACTCTGGGAATCGTATTCCAGAATATATTTTGATCAGGCAGGTTGGATCCGTTTCTGGAAACCTTGACCATCTCACGATTTGCCAGTGTGTTATTTTTCAAACATAATAACTCAGAGCTGGATTTCAGATTGGTGAAAGGAGATCAGAGAATCTTGTGGGTATCAAACAGGAATTGACTGTAAGATTCTGAACCATAATATGTCTCGCATGTTCTCTATTATATTCATTCTTCGCGTTCAGAAAATTGTTGGGAATTTCCCTCTGACGTTGGTCAAAAGTTACGTTACGCAGTGTCAGTGTATTTCGCTGGGAGGTGTTTGTGTTAAACGTGAGCATGTATGTTTTACATGGTGCCTCGTTATGACGTATGTCATGAAACCATTATAGGTGAAGATTCATCAGCACGCACGCGACACGATTCCGGAGGGAGATGGAGGATGCTGACAGACCCACGAAGTGCAGTGTAGGCGGGAATTTTGCTTTCGTGCGACAGTGGTAACGTCATGTATGTATCTGCCTCTGAAACGCACCACCAGCATGTTTGCGAAATTCGCGCAATCAGCAAGCTATTGCGGACTAATACCAGGCGGTCAATGGCCGACACATGAATAAATGACGACTAGGAAATCTAAGGTACCGTATTGTCTACATTTCCACTATCCAGGAAAACAAACCTGGATCAAGAATTCTTAGGTGAATGCTGCTGCGAGTCTTACTATGACATCACAAGCGTGGAAAGGCCCATCAAGGAACCACCAACAAGGACTTCAAACTTTGAACATTGGAAAGTCAGTTAGAGAAACCTGCTTAAGCACGTTAATTTTAATGAGCTGCATTTTTTAATATCATCTAAGGTGATATTTTTCTATCAAAAATAAGTAGTCTTTTTTAAGAATCATCTTAATGGTTTAGATTAGATGTTCTGATGATAATTGGCCCATTCTGGATGAGTTGGTAATACGTATCATATGCTCAAGATTTCTGTCCAATTTCGTAACGACTCAAAAAGTGACTCAGGAAACAGACCTGTGGTGAATAACTTAATTCACTATTAATCGCCAGAAATAATCTCTTACAGCGATTCAGTTGTATCGTAAAGTGACCCCATTTCCTTTAAAATATATTCTCGGGAATGTAAATGATAATACCCCCCCCCCCAAAAAAAAAAATTATTAAACTAAATACTGCGCTTGTTAGACAATCAGATCCAAATAATCACTTGACTATTATTCACAAATATCTTCCAGACAGATCGCCCTGAAGGACTTATGTTATTCGAGATAACGATTTTCGGTTTATATAGTGGAACATAATGTGAGACGACGATAGAAAAGATAGTTGAGTTGTCAATGGGAAATGTATTAGATGATTTTGCATTAGTCTATGCCCATGAGACGAAGAATGCTATGTTAGTAAGACAAAGAAATTACCGTCGTTTGGGGGATGTTAACGATAAGTCAGAAAAGTAGCAATATATTGCAATCAGTCTGATTCCTCTCCGTTTCCATGAATACGTGCAATTTTTACTGCTCAAACGTCGATTCCAACGTACCTACTTCCCTAGAAATTTTTTCTCCTAATAACATGACTATATTTGGAAAACCCATAAAAATACTATTTCATAAATAAAAATTTATAAATGTCATTCGTAATTATTATTCCAATTTCAATTATTATTTCAAAGGTTCGATTAAAAATGAGTCTGATTGGTCGAGGTCTACTGAACAGCGCATCAACATGAACGCTTTTAAAATTTCGGATGTTGAAGAAAAAAAAAATTATGCTGGGATGCCGTCTCCTGTATTGTATGTATTAGGCTAATTTTGGGGTCTTCTACCCTATATCAGTAACACGATAAAGAAGAAGAAAAAGGGAACAAGGAAAGGCGGAAGAGGAAGGATGGTCGGTTTTTTATATTGTAATATTCAATAATAATAATAATAATACCACTACGTTACCAAATTATGTGGTAAACAAATTTTAAAAGGAAAAATAAAGCCAACACGTTGGTCCCAAATTATTTTGTATACGAATTATTGACACGTTACTTCCAACACGTTGGAGTGTGAAATTAAGTAGAAAAACGAATTTAAAAAGAAAAGATAATTTATAGGTTTTTTCCTTTAATTTAAACAATATTTTTTAATGATAACAAAAAAATATGAATTACAATTTAGATTTACTTTAATTTTTGTACATAGATATTTTTTAAACAAATTTCCACAGTTTTAATGATACTCATAACCTCAGAGCCGCTTACTGGGCCTCTAATAAGTACAGTAATTTGCAATTAGCACCAATACAGTTACAAAAGATATACAATTTAAATTTACAATAAAAATTGTACAAAAGAATCTAATAACAAAAAACTGCAGAAATCTGACGCTAAATTATATTTACATAAAAGTTTACAAAATATAGTTTCTACATACCATTTTATTTAGAGATCTGGTACCGTACTGTGCACTCCACAGTTATTTTATTTTAAAGAAAAATTTAATTAACTATTACTACATCGTTCTACATCACAAAATTTCCGGCCCTCTCTAACAACTTTTCACGAAATTTACGTCGTACTATTTTTTTTAGATTGGTTAAAGTTCGAAGAAAAGCTTCAAAATATTATCGTTTGCACTCCAAACCAGACTCGTACTCCATGACCAACACACTTTTTCGCCAAGACTACTCTGGTCAGGCTCCCAAAACACTCAGACTTGCCATGACCACAGTGGTCAGGCTTCAAAAACACACGGACTCTTTCGGAACTTCTGTGCGTATTACATACGCTTCTCCGACAATAAAAAGTTTCAAGTCTTTGCATTCATGCGCTACACTTACTGTTCTTTACAATTCTGTGGCTTCAAAGTTACGCCGACAATAATATTAAAGAAAAATTATTAATTAAAACTTACTTTACACATTGGTAATCTATACAATATATTTGTTATATTTACATGGAATTATCGTGTCGATGCCACAGGGACTAGGAAGGAACTGTACTGTATCTGCTGGATCCACTGAATCTGTGATTTTAGGCTACAGTGTAACACAACAGGCTTTCGTAGAAACGCGTACTACAGAGCTCGGCGATGAAATGCCAAGGCAACGCAATAGAGACGTGGAATCGGCTAAGCTTAATGGAGTCTTAATACGTCATCAGCGAGCAATTGCTTCTGCCTTCAAACGGTGTTAATGGAAGTGCATTCCGAAGTGCACCTAAATCACACAAAGCAGAGTACACGGGGACGCGCCATATGTTAAATGAAGCATCAGCTTGATTTCTGAGTCTGGTTATGAAACAAGAGGTTAGAAATGACACAATATGCACTTTGATATTGAAAGCGGATTTCGGGGATTATATATATATATATATATATATAATTAATTAAAATAATGATAACATTACAAAAAAAATGTATTAAATCGTTGGTCTCAGAATTGAGTAAATCAATTAAACATTCAATTTAAATCTAGAGTAGGTCACACGCACGACCAACATTCTACAATATGGGAATAGTGAGCCGTTTAACGAATATAAATTTTCTGCTCTAACTAGGATAAACAATGATGCGCAATTTCTCTCTGAACTAGATTGTATAGCTGGGTGTCATTTAATAATTATATTCTATAATAATTAATTATAATTATCCGAATTTTAATTTTAGAATAAATAAAGAAGTCCGAAAAAATTTAATAAAGCAATTCATAAAAATGTAATTACACAACGATTCGTTCTTAAGTTAAGACTTTATCAGGTGTAAGTAACTTGTACTTAGGAATACAATACAGTCTCCGTATATCTATATTATATTCTGGAGTTTTCGACATATTCTGTCATATTCTTCCTATTTAAAACTGTAACATAATTTATATCAGGATATAAAATATGTACTCATATTTTCATTATGTTATTATAGTGGACATAGTATACATTAATCTGACACAAAGTTCCTGGTCATATATACGTGCGTCTCAACACACTAATATATTCCAAAGAAATGTTTATACTTCGTACGGATATCCTGTGTCCATTCGATGTCTTATTTGCTTTATCTAATACATATTGGGCCAAGTTGTAAAAGGTTTAAAGGCACAGCTTATTTCTTAGTGACGATGAAATTAAATTATAAGTCGTGCTTTTTATTCAGATGAATATGGTTTGAGTAAAGCCGAAAGCTTCTGATTTAATGTTCCACTAGATTACTTGTGAAAATTTAATATATTAATGTCATGTTCGGTTTATTAAATAAGTTTGTTGTTTTTACTTTTCGGTCACGTATTGTTAAATTTTATTTTACTTTAGGCAAAACAGGATTTCCCTCCCCCCCTTTTTTCGAGCTAATATACGTCGTAATAGTAACGGTTTGAGTAAAGCCGAAAGCTTCTGATTTAATGTTCCACTAGATTACTTGTGAAAATTTACTATATTAATGTCATGTTCGGTTTATTAAATAAGTTTGTTGTTTTTACTTTTCGGACACGTATTGTTAAATTTTATTTTACTTTAGGCAAAACAGGATTTTTTCCCCCTATTACGTCGTAATAGTAACGGTTCAGTATGTTTTTTATTGAAATCATTGATACCTCAACTTTTCTGTTACGATACTCATTTTGTTGGTAAAATAAATTAAGGTCACTGTTTCCTGCCATTCCCCCCCCCCCCCCAAATAAACTAATGTATTTGATAGGAAATTACCGAGTGCTGGACGTTGCCCGGGTATTTATTTAAATTAACCCGGAGAAGGAATTGATTCGACACTAATCTCTTGGAAAACATTTCATTTAACCAGCATCAATAGCACCAGTGTTTGGAACATTTACCCATTTACGTTTCTCTTCCCGACCTAACCTCTCGGCATCTAAGTACAAATAAACCAGGATGATGACTGACGGTACTTAAACGATTCGGGAATTCTCCTACTACATAAAAAAAGTGTGTCTAAAAATCACGCCGAATAAAAATGAAAAATTCTCGCTAATTTCATAAAGTCTAAAAATACCCCCTGGTACCTTAAATGAGTAAATAATACGATACAGAGCCCAAAATATATCTGGTGCACTAAGAAAATAAAAAATACAGGGAAACTAAGAGAGAAAAGTAATCCGGATAAGTTTCTCTGTCAGCCACGTCGAAATCCACGACGATGAACATAAAATTTCATTAACCACTATGTTTAATGCGAGAATTAAACTTAGCGAATCCTAAAACTCCATCTCAATAAGTTCCTCCCCCTACCCCCCTACCTAGGGGCTGAACTACAGCTTATCTGTCACACTGAATGTCAGAATTAAACTGAATGTTTTCTGTACCCCGGATTTGACACCAATCTCGGTTGTTTCGTGTTATGTTTATCTAACGTCCCTACACCCCTTTCCTTAGTGGTGCTGACTTCTCATGGTGTATGTGGTAGAAGTTAAACACTAAAACCATCAGGAGGGAAACTATTAATCTCATCGAACCAGAAATCTAATTATTCGACGCTAAGAATAGCCTTTTTAGCGTGTTTTATAATTTCACCCCGTTCGCACCTTTGGAGTTGACTATCACTTCGAAAGACCTACAGAAACATTCGATATATATATATATATATATATATATATATATATTGTAATAAACAAATATGAAACAATTTAAAATGAAACAATAATGCCCATGTTAATGCATACATTTAAATAATGGAAATTTTAAATGAAAGGATCATAAATAAGAAATTTAGTTAAACTGACCTAACAATTAATTTATTCGATGCACACAGATGTCAAATTACAAATAAAATAAATAAATAATCTATTACCTTTTACAACATTTATTACGTACAAACGAAGTTTTTACTCTGTATCTGGGCCTTTAAATAAAGAAAAGTATTACTGTGTTAAAACAATCAAATCACAGTAAAATTATCCAATACACAAATATTTTCAAAATTAAAAAAAATTCGAAATCTGACTATTTTATCTTTAATCAAAGGTTCACAATAATAATTTAATTGAGGTATGACTTACAGTTTCTCAGGTACCAGGGCAATTTAACTCTTTCAACAACACTTACACACACTCAATTTTCTAAAAACGGGCCATTCTTTTCACATTCTACACTTCACTGTTGGATTAGCAAATGTTGGCTATATCTTGAAGACGACTTATTCCGCAATTGTGCCAATTTTCGATAATTCAGATAAATCCACACTTAGACTTTTCAAAATTATTTGGCATAAACTGGAACACTCCGAAATCTTTCACTATCCGGATGAATGCTGTACTCTGCCTCTACTTAACAAATTTACTTTTAAATTCTTTGAAAACGTCTCGTCTCTTTCTATTACGACCGCTTTCTGCCGTTCTTGATCGCCAACTGCTCTATATGTACTCTTAGCACGCCAACAGTCCAACAAATCTTTAGACCTGTTATTATTGTCCGTTCTTGTGTGATTTGTGTCTGTTTGCCGATAACAATTCAAGTCCACAATGTTTTTAATTATTAATTGCCTTTTAATTACTACAATATATATATATATATATATTGTAATAATTTATAAAATAGCTTGCATCTTTTGACAATAATTCAAGATGTGAATTATGTGGCATTTTTAAATGAAATGAACTATTACGTGAAAACTATTAAACAAGATTTATTAACAATTTTAAAACAAGTATTCAAATTACAAAAATATTTGGGATCTCAGGGTCTTGAACTGGGTTTGATAAATGGCAGAATTTATATAATCAAAATCACAAAAATTACATTTGCTTTATATGGGAATCAATGCGTCTGAACATAGACGAAATTTGTTGCTGAAGAAAATAATACTAAAGATTGAATTTAAACAATTTCAATTTTTATCAAGAAATAAAGAATGATCTAAATAATTAAATATCTCATTTTATCGGTAATTAAAGAACGATCTGACGTTTATCTTTTAAACGTGGTTTACAATGATTTTAAAGTTTTCTTTCTACTTACGGCAGCCCATGTCTCATTTTAACTTTTCGTGCACAATTTTGGGGATATCACTGATTCTAAGTACTCACAGACTCTAAATGTTCACCGACTCTAATTAGCGTAGTTTGTTAGTTGGTTTAGAATAAATTTGTCGATTCTCGATGATTTACTGCAAACTGGATTCGTAGATCTCGTGAGTCATGTTGAAAATGCCACTCACTGGTTTTGTCTGTTGACTGAAGATTGATTTAGTTTCTGCAATTTGATATAACAGCGTACATATTACTGGAGCACATTCTCTCGTTCTTTAAATTAGACCTTTTTCATTCCCGCTGCTGACTGACTAAATTGTTCAACTTTTCGTGTATTAGAATTTTGTGGTCTTTACACGTCGCCGTTCATTGCCTGACTGTTCGTTCTTTTCGTCTGTTCTATTTGCTGTCTGCTGCCCGACTGTTCGTTCGTCTCGTAAATTTTGAGCGCGTAAAACCTTCTCGACCGATCAACAATGCTTTCTTTGCCTTGCCGGTTTGTTGCGGCGTCCGCTATATCCACCAACAATGAGTCCTCTACAATTCAACTTTTCAATTAGAACAATGCCTTAATTACCAATTACTACAATATATATATATATATATATATATATATATATATTAAAAATATGCAATGAATGAATTGATGAAATTTTTCTTTAATTATTGGCGGCGTAACTCTGATACCAGACCATTGTAAATAACTATTGTTTAGCGAGAATGGTTGCTACGAGGGATTGTCAAAAAGGCATTTAATCGTTCAGAACTTTAAAGTTTCTAATTGCCTGTTCCCAGTTGTCAGATGTTGAGAGAGCGGAACGTAACCAGTTAACAATTACTCACTTATATTCAGAGAAGTGTGTGTTTTGGAGTCACGCCGATAGACCAATTACACGAGTATTCAGACGAGAGAATCAGAAAATATTCAGTGTAAAATCAGTTAGTTACGCAGATAACGAGTTATTCAGAGGGCAGATCAGCAAACAAGTAGATATTCAGCGATGAAGAAAGACGCCGAAAATTTTCCAAACTGTTTGAAAAGTGATAAGATAGTAGAATCAGTGCTATGGCCTGTCAGTGAAATAGTGATCTAGAAAAAAAATTAAAACAAGTCACATAATGCACAAACCTGGGCAGCTCAAACAAAATGGTATGTAATTAAAACAAATTTTCATCTGTAAACCTTGTAAGTAAATATCATTTACTGTTAGATTTCGATAACTTTACGAGAATTATATAACTTTTCAGATTTGTAATAGTTTTTTTTGTTATTACAAATTAAAATTCTTTTTTTTCTACTGTCTTTATTAGAACCCCGGTAAGCGGCCCTCAAACTGAGGTTTCTCATAAAAGCTGAGGCATAAATTTAAAATGTAAAATCAACAAAGAAAAAATTTGTAAAATTAATTTTTGTTATTTTTTTCTAAAAAAATAATTGATAATTTCGATTTAATTTCTTTATTCTTTTAATATTTTGAATACCACATTATTTGATTGTCTCCAACGTGCTGATATTTTATTTTTTTACGTGGAGTTTCTTCTTTAATATATTTTGTTTACTACAATATATATATATATATATATATACAGTGATTTTGCGTCCATCAATAATAATACATTATGAGAACAATTAAACATTTAGAATTTTATTCAGCTATTAATCATTAAATTCATGAATAGATATTAAGGCAATGCAAAATATAAAATATGAACTTTAAATTTTGAACGAAATTCGAAATCTGACGACAATATCTTTACTTATGAGTTTACAAATAGTAATTCTGTGTAAATTTACCTTACTGTCTCTTGTACTGAAGGAAATTGCCTCGTTCGTACACACACACTTTATAGACAGGCCATGTTTATCCACTGAATTTAATTAACACTTTTAGTTTTGCAAAAGTTGGTTCACTGTTCGTTTACAAAATCCTATCAGGTCGTTCCGAAGATTATTAACTGCTGGATGCAGTTACCTATGCTCCCAAATTTCGAAGAAAGTATTCTCAATCGGGAATGTAATGATTTACATTCAACGCTCTAAACATTCAGCGTTGAATACAACGTAGTTATCTCACAGCGCAACTTGTAAAAAGTTCTAACTGATTTAGCTGTTGTTACATGTATCCAGACACTTTCTGGATTTTATACTATTCGTCTGTTCAATGCTATATTTCCAAGAGGACTTTGCTGGACCTCGCCTCCCCAACCTCTACAATACCAGCAAGCATTGCATTCTTGCCACATTCTTGTGTGTTTTATGCCGCTAACAATGCGAGTTCAAATTTTTGTTTATTAATTAATTATTTCCTCTGAATTACCACAATGTATGTAAATGAGCGTCCCTAAAACATTCATCCGATTACGAAGGTTTCTGTTTTACATGTCTGCACGCATTTGCAATGTATCCTGTATAGTTATGCACAAAATTATTCAACAAAAAATCTTTCTCTCTATAATCCTGTTGAAACATTCCTAATTTTCGGAAACAGGACGTAATGCAAGAATTTATTTGATTAATACTTGCCACTTGAAACACAATGGTGGGCTGAGATGAGAGGGTCTCTTGGATTCCGCAGATAAGCGAAGATGCCTGATGTCGACATTAATTACTAAAAATATGAAATCACTGCGAACAATAACACGTGACTAAGGAAAAGATAACGGATAATTGGGTGATTATTTTTTTAAAAAATTAGTATCAGGTACCAACTTCCAACGCGTAACGTAATGAAATTATACCTCGTACGTTAGTGTTGTTTCTATCTGTAACTATTGTTCTTGTCTTTGTACTTCCGTTTGCTGGAAATATTCGTGTCTTTATAAGCGTAATAGTTAAGACTTATGGAAGGTTATTTTGAAAACGAACGTCACCGGACGCTGTCTGACTTTTTTTTTTTTTACTTTTTCTGAATTTTGATTAATGTAATCTGAACTGGAGGTGATACGCGGAAAATCTCAACAGGTCTACGCACATAGAATGTCCCGTTTAATTCGTAAAGGTATTAGTAAAACATGAGGAGAAGGGGGAGGGGGGAAATCTGTTACATACACAAACAGGTATTATATGGTAATAAGGAGCAGGTATTTTTAATTGACCTTCAGTTGAAGAATTCATGGCTTAATCCATCCAAAACGGGGTGACTTCGAGCAGCCTACTTCGGGGAAACGTGGACATTTTTATTTTTGCAGAAGCTTGCATTAAACTCAATTTTCTAGCACTAAGCGCTGGAAAGTATTCTCATTATCATAATTATGTCTGGATTCAGTTCATTCTATTTTATTATTGTAATATATTTGTAAATTTGTATTTACGAAATAGTACTGATATAGATTATTTATATTTTTCTGTTGTTGGTGAAGTCAGCTAGAAATTGAAGGGCAAAAGAGTAAGGGGGATCATAATAAACTGCCTTATCTAGTCTCACCACTTCTCCCATTAAAACTTTTATCGCGTGAAAGCATCATTCTTCGTGGACGAGCGTACTTCCGCGGCACCCTGTGTTTATTCGATGACTTCAAGTACTTGGCTGTTTCTCCTTAGGATATTCCCTTTCGTTCTAAGAAATGCTCTCAACATCCATGGGACTTTTCCTCTCCCACACATGGGAGATTAGTCACCGTCTTTTTCCAATAACCGTGTGCAAAAACCATGCCATTATCCTCACTCCCTCTCTCTTTGCGTAACACATGTTGTTCTTACCATGCTTGTCTCTCTCTCTCATGGATCGCAGTGAGTTGAATAATCTATCTAGCAGAATTTCTTCTTGCCTGATGTTGACCTTGAAATTTTTGCCGATCACATATTTTTACATAAAAGTCACTAAACCTTTTGAGGAAATTTTGAATCAATATTTGTTACAATTACCATTTGTCACTATTGGCACCTATTAAGAAAAAACTGAAATATGATATAAATCGTTGCATGTTCGTTAGAAACTGTATTCTTATTGGTAATATAATTGTAATCTTTTGAGTTACACATTATTTTATCATAAAAAATAAAACGGGATTTCTGTTTTCGCCACAAGTTTTGTCTCTCAGCTAACCTATCTTGTATTAAATATGATTTTTAATCAACAGTCTGACAATGTTTTGTGTTGAATTTCTTATAATAAAATGGTAAGGGGATTACCTTCTTACCGCAGAAAGCAAGAAGTTACAACAAAGTCGCACTTGCTTGGCTTTAATTAAGGCACTAAACTTGGGTACTTTGTCTAGTGTAGACTTGTTTGTGGCATTTTCTAACCCATGAACATACGTTCCTTCTTCGAAACCGTTGAGAATATGTTCCCAGACTGCATTAGGTCTAACATCACAGACAAAATAGTTTCAAAAATTAAGTTTCCACTTCATATTTGTTAGAAATATTTTTTAGCGCTATTCAACGATAAGATAAAAATTAAATAAAACAGCCCTGTACTTGGGCATATTTTGGAATTAAATGGAGTAAGATTAACTTTGTTAGTTAATTATTACGATTAGGAATGTAAATATGTAAAAAAAATAAAGAAGCCAACATGAAGTAAAGTGTTAATGGAAAATAATAAAGAAGAAGTGAATAACGGCTTAGGATAGAAAAATTGTGACCATAGTTACCAATAAGCTGTCCTGGGGTAAGGTGCGAAACTTCTCTGTCTGTTGTATAGTTCTGAACACATGTTCACGTACGATTTACATCACATTCTTCACGGCATAATTTAAAACTTCAATAAAGCACTGATAATGTGTCTAAAATGATTATAGGTACAATGATTTAATTAAAGAACAGAGGAAATGTTTTCAATCAAATATATGAAACCATAGCCGGTGGCATTTTTTTCATCAGTACCAATTCTCAAACAATACCTCGAAACGTTTTAGCACGGTTTCCGCCTCGCCTTAGCGGATTGGTGCAACTTCCAATATGACTTTTGCCTCTCTTTGAGACTACGTGTATTATACTTGACCAACGGTCCTATAAAAATGATTGAATTTTGTAACAAATATACAAAAGTAATTTTATCGGGAATTTTCAGCTAATCTTTTCCAAAAACAAAATTTTTCGTGTGCTGAAAGTAATGTTTACACTGATACTTATTCTTACGTCTGTATTTATTAATAAAAGGAATATAAACGACGAATTAAGAAAATATTTTTGAGAAATTGCTGTAATGTTTCCAATCCAACACTGGGACTGAAAACGTAGTGTATATATAGGCTATTTGCTACAACGTTACGACAATAGAAGCTTTGAAACATGGACCGTAAATGTAACTTTCAGTTAGATAATTAAAACAGCTTGGTTCTATGAAAAGGCTTTCTTATATTCGGTACACAGAGGCTGTTGCAGTTGTGAAGTCAGGGAACGTAATAAAGCCGATGGCGAGACATTAATATTAAAAAGAGACACTGAGCGGAACACGGAGAGAGGGAGAGAGAGGTGTTATTCCTCCGCATATTTTGTTGAAAATTCAAATGGTTATGAAAAAAGTGTTGAAGTACTCCGCGAACCACTGAAATTAATGGAGCACACACACAATACGACGAACGAAACGGTTTTAACGAAGGGTATATTCAATTCGGGAAAATTAAAAACAACAACAACAAAGCGATGTGGTTTCAATTTAAATAATGATACTGAATTGGATGGTGATTTTATTATATGTCAATTGAAAGCACGCATAATGAGTATTGGAAATGGGTGCACCTGTATTGTTTATGATAAATCACTTCAGTTTCATCATTCAAATCTACTTTTGTTAACGTTAGTTAAATAATTATTTTCTTCATAAATATTAAAAAAACTGATTCGTCAAAATCTCCCGGATCTGAAATTTCAATTATGAACGGGACATTTGCGATTGTAAACTCAATATTGAAGTAGTATAATACGTCAGTGTTAAAAATAAACAAATTTGATAAAAAAAATAGCCAAATAACAGGCAAAATAATGGATAATATAAATGCTACATAATGTCAGTGATTAAGAAACACAAGAGCCGAGAGAACGAGACAATCGCACAAGCCAGGTGACGTTTCTTATCCACAAGACGAAAGCAACAAGGATTGCAGGAACGTTGTATGCTGTTTATATTATCACTTCATGTTGTCTCCTATTTGTCTCATTTTTATCCAATAAATAAACTCAATATCCTATCAACTACATACATTACGTATTATAAGTACGGATCTCGTTTTTCATTGTATAACTAAAAAAGAAAGAAGGGAACTAGGAAGGAAAGCGACATAGACACAGTAGAGAGAAAATCAAAATTAAGATCACGGAAGTTAAAAAAGCAGAAAGATTAGGTTTATTGAGCGAAGTCTAAAGCGATGAAGAAATTAGAACTTGTCTACATCTGCTTCTTATTTTCTTCTTATAGTGAGACATACAAAGGAACTTTTGATTCTGTTTGGAATGTATTTCATCTTCTGTATTTCGGGGAAAATCACATGTACGAGGGTTGCATGATAAGTCTGGTAAATTTTTGAGTGGGCGGGTAATATTTTCTCTTTAGCATGATTGTTGGTAAACATGATCCTTTCACAGATATTCCTAAAGCATTTAAACAAGTCGTAGTTTACTGTTGGCAGCATTCTGTAGTGTAGAGTCAGGCGGAGACAATGAAACAAAAACGGATTTCGCTTTTTCATTAAACACTTTCATTTGTAGGGTTGGACAGCAGCACAAATCAAAACCGAATTGGATGAAGTTCATATAGACTCTGCACCAGCGTTGAATGTATTTTACTTCTGGATTAATCAGTTTAAACGAGGTCGCAGAAACACAGAAGATGAAACTCGCTCCGCCCACCCTATTGACGTCACCACTCAGGAAAACATAGAAAAAGTTCACAATATCGTAATGGAAGATCGCAGAGTTAAAGTGTGTGAGGAAGCTGATGCCAAAGGATTCTCAACTGAACGAGTGCATTTCATCCTCCATGAAAAACAGGCTGTGAAAAAGCTCTGGGCGCGATGGGTGCCGCGACTGTTGGAGTTGGATCAAAATAGGATTCGGAAAAACATTTCAACGCAATGTTTATACGTAACCTACAAGCCTTTTTGCTCAGATTCGTAACCGTCCATGAACCTTGGAAACATCACTACACTCCAGAGACAAAAAACAATCAAACCAACGCACACAGCAGCAGTATCAATGGCGGAAGTGTATGAGTTTGGATTCGGATTGGTTTCTCACCCACCCTATTCACAAGACCTAGCACCAAGTGACTTCTTCTTGTTCCCGAACTTGAAAATCTGGTTTGGTGGGAAGATATTTTCATCAAATGAAGTTGTGATCGAGGCAGTGCCGGAGTATTTTACAGAGTTTGACAAAACCTATTTTTGTGAGAGGTTGAAGAAAATTGGAAGTTCGCTAGACCATGTGTATTGCCTATGTTGATATATAAAGTAAGTTTTCTTAAAAAAATATTTTCGTTACATTTTTCCAGACTTATTAAATTCTTGTCACCGAACAACTATTATGTTACAAATCAGTTGTGATTATGAAATAATTAATTATGTTTAAGATATGGAAAAGGGAAGTATACATATTAATTGGGAGAGGCGCGATTTTCAAAGTATTGAATGAAATAAAATATACATTACTTGGCTCGACTTTCTGTGAAAGAAATCACCTCGGTAAAAAAAAAATACACGGCAGGAAACAATATCTGATATTCGTAAATTTTCATTTATAAATAGGATAATCAAAAGATGGAACAGTTTACCTGCATCACTGCTGGAGAACTTCTACCCCTAAAAGTGGCATATATGTTTCGAATCTAAATAAGTAATTAATTAATACATGAGCAAGAAGAGAAAAACAAATTGTTAAATTTAGTATTTTTCATTTATTGTGTAACAATTGTGATTGAATTGATGTATCCATGTAATGATAGCCCGAAGCAGTTGGACTAACTAAACAAAATTAAATAAATAAATGTTGTCGATACCGAAAGCTACTAAAATAAACGTAATGCTTAAATAAGCATGTTGTAAATTGTAAATGTTTTATTCTGTAAACATGATTATTTCGAAGATGTGTTATCGGCAACTTTGAACTCCTCAGAGCATATTATTTGAAAGGAAGGAAGGGAGCAAGGGGCTGAGGCTAAAGGGAATATTGAAAAATCATTCAGCCCAAGTTGCGACATGCCCTCGTATAAGCCGGATCGATGAGAATCTTATGGACTGGGTCCTTCTACAAGTGTGTGAACTACTTTATACTTGCGTTCACGCTAATGATCACTTAAAACAAGCTTTGCTTAATTTGTGAGACCCCGTCGCCGAACTTTGGGGGAAGGAAATTAGCGTGAGGATAAGCTCGAATACGGCTAATAAAGAATTTGTTAAATGTTAATTACTGGTTAAGTTATTACGAGACTGTCGAATACGTTACATTAAAGTGAGTATAATTGCCGAGGGAACAGGTTGGACGTGCACGCACCTGACATACAAAAATCACTACTGCAACAACGCCCTAAATAAAATATATTCTTATATAAATTCACACGAAACGAGTTCGCTAGTAGTAGGACTTTTTTTCAAGCACGCAAATAGCGTGGAATTTCACACCAGTATATTCAGCAATAAATGTGTCAGAAGTACAATACTGACTCTTCTGCTATATTTGGCGTTGTAGTCCTTTCGCACCTGACAATACTTTTCATATAGTTTTATTAACAATATAGAGTTTCAGCAGATAATTCTAGATCGAAAAAATGTTAACATCGTAATCTGTTTCTATCAGAATTGCAGTCGATGGGGAAAATGTATTAAAAGACAAGTAACCTTTTAAAACAGTCTCCAATCAATTTTATTTTATTTTAAAGTTTTGGACTTATAGTCTCTTTCATGGTGCAATATCAATTAAATACTAAATAAATTGCACAATAATTAATACCATAATAAATAAATAGGGATAGACCGTAGACAAATCAAAAATAATTTAGGTCTAGTTAATATGTAAAATCAAAACAGCGTAAGAGTTGGTGCCGGAAGCAATCGTCACACTCCTTGATTCGTCCTTGTTGGTATAAGTTAAACGCTTCTTAATTGATATATAGATACATCTTATCGAAAAAGAGAAATAGATATCCAGTAACTTATAACCAAATATAGTAGAGAAGAGATAATTATTTTTCACTCCCGTAAAATTATAATAGTAACAGAAAATTAACATATATAATTTGATCAATCTTTTTATATAATAGTATTATGTACGTTATTTTAAAATTAACTGCCGCCTTTAAATATAAATTGACTCCATAAGTCTACGTTTTGTGTTAATATTAGAAGTTTTAACCTTAAGCTCAGCTATGAAACTTGATAATTTTTAGTTATGAAGTAATATAGAAATCAGACCCTGGTCCACTTTTTTGTACGTTAACGATGTAACCACTGACCTACACACTTGATTTAATGTATCACTCAGTAAAGCTTGAAAACTGAGTTTTATTTTAAACACTTCTAATATTAATATATATATATATATAAATCTGTAATAAATTTAAATATTACATTAGTTCCTCAAGAGTAATAAAAATTCGGCCATGGAAGAAACTGTCTTTAAATCGTAGGTAGATAAGGTAGGTATAAAAAGAGGTTACAAAGTATTTCCGTCGATATTTTAGTGTAACGTGTTTTGCAAGGGTCAGATCATTAACTCCAGGATGCAGCACGCATCCCCCCCCCCTTCTTCCCACCCACCATCGACAACTTTCACACTGACCACCGGAAATGACAGAGAATATGCATAAAAATAAATGAAGACCGTGCACTACGGGGTGCTTGGATTTTAATACATTGTTGACCATATATTTTTGAGTTCGAACACAATTTTAATTTAATTATGCCTCACTTTTTAACTTGACCTCTTTATCGCTGGACGAATACTCATCATGAACGTATATAAATAAAACACAAAGAAAATTTTTATTTATATGCATGTATGTAATTGCTTATTTTGCAAACAAACCTCACTGAAGCACATTAATTGTATTTGTGCAATTATTGAAGGTCTTCATTTTTCACAAAATTGTGTACATTCAAATTATGTCAAAGACAACCAAATTTTATGATAGATATTTTTTTAAATTTCAATAAACAATAAAGGAAACACATAATTTTTAAATTTTTTATTTAAGGAACTAGAGGGGTAAACCAAGTTTTGAGACACCTCCCTTTAATAACAAATGAAGGAAAAGAAATAGGGGATGCGGAAGTGAGATCGATGCAGTCTAGGTTTAACAAGGGCTCCCTGGTTTATAGTTTAAGGAACTTACCCGGAATTCGCATAAATATGATGCTGCGCCTCTTAAAAACATGCATCAGATAGGTCGGGTTCTCGGTTTCTATCCCAGCCCTTTCGATTACTGGACGTGGAGCTTGATGGTGAACGAACTATTCCTTTTTTGTAGAATGACAGGTGATGGTCTCTCCCCTTAGAAACATACGGACTTGAAACCGAGGGGGGGGGGGGTGGAAGGGACAACAAGGTAGCCAGCCAAGGGTTAACTATTAAACTAACCAAAATAAACAGAGTAATTAATGATTTCACAATTCATTCTAATTGTCCAAATTAAACTCCTGAATAAACGTGCGCGGTTATCAAAGGCTAACGGAAACACAAGTGGGTGTTTTGGACGATCCAGAAGTATCGTAGGACGAAATTAATGCCTCTGGACCCTATGCATTGTAGCGCAGAAGAACACCGACCAAATTAATTAAATATAATTTTTTAACATTCTAGTAAAAACGTCTGTGTACCCAGAGCGAGCTGTGACTTGCTGGAAATTACGGCCATAAAGTTTGGTGCCGAGGTGACAGGGTGTTGAGGAGGAACCATGCCTTCAGACAAAGGCGGCGGATTATGAGAGAACCGTGAACAAAATCCGCGAAGGTCAACTCTTCAAAAATACGAGCGTAAGCCCGCGAAATTATAAAATCGACGCAGTTTGGCAGAAATCAAACGCAAAGAGATTTCCACCGTCTAGTGGGAAACGAAGAGAGTCGAACTGGAAGGTGGACAAGTGGGGTAACAGGACAGTTCAAATCTACATATTGTCAGTAAAATAGACGAATAACTAGTAGTAGAGAGGAAAACGATTGAAAATGTTAGAAAAACAGCAGTGAGAAAATCTTCAAGTAAAAGCGGGAATTATACAAGCAGAAGGATACAAAATGCAAGAAAGATTAGTTTATTGAGCGAATAGTTATTCGACGAAGTATTAAATCGTCCAGAAGACGAAATGAGTACGAAAGCTAATATAGAGTGAAAGTAAAGATTACTCTATTTCTAACACAAACATCATCAGGAAAGGTATAACATTCATAGCTACGGTACGAGAGACGGAACACTCATGCCGATAACTTTCATCCTATATTATCCTACTTTACAGGTTATATATTTATATCTTAAAAGGGATGCGGAAAGGTAGAGCAAGGAAGCCAAAGGTTTACTAGGAACCGCGGGCCATGGTTTAAGGGTAGAGGAAGGTGGCCAAGGATTAACCTAAAAGTGATCCAGGACAAATCCTAGAAAACCTACAACAGGTAAGTCGTGCAGTAGGTACTTGTCCCTTCCAATGGCGGGAAGAGTTTTCTGTGTCCCCACGCAGCATTCCCTTCTCCGCGCCGCGATCAGTTCAGGAGGCAGTTGGCCGACTGTTCCAATGGAAACAGAAATCATTTCTTACCGTATGCCCAAGCTCTGCGAGCCTGGAACATACACCTCTCAAAACAGGCCGATGTGTCTTGGCTTGTGTTTAAAACGGAGAGAGGAAAAGGCATCCCCAAAGGTAAGCTCTCTCCGTCTCTCCACAAAGATTCATAGCATAGGACTTTTTTATTTTATTTTTATTTTATAATGTAACAGACTACACGAGGGTAATCCACGTGGTGGCAACTCCCCTTTATTAGCATAGGAAGGGATTTAAATGCGCGATATGGAAGGGTAGGACTGGTTCCATCCCAATATACAAGATCAAATTCGTAAAATACCTACATTTTATTTTCATTAGAAATTCTAATTAACCATTTTTATTTATTAAATATAAGTTTTATGATAATAATAATCTGGCTATTACCAACCAGAGTTTTATTTTAAACTATCAAAGTGCCCGGCGTTGCCCGGAATGTCGTATATCCATAAACCCCAATTTCACTCCAATCTCGGTTGCTTTTGCGTTATTTTTAGATAATGCAATTCACCCCCTATCCATGTGCTCACCTCCCACGACGAAAGGGGTTGAACTCATTGAACTCGAAAAAGTTTCTTTCTTATCGTACGTTTCAACATTTTACAAAATTTCACCCACGTCCCCACTCTACTTTGGCTAAAAAAAATTCATAATTTAGTTCAGAGATATCGATACCGTAATCGTATTAGCGTTATTTTCATGTAACGCTCCACCAGTCCCCCCCCCAGTCCCCCCCCCAGTCCCCCCCTAATATTTCTCCCCTCCTTGCCGACAGGGATTAAAATTTTACACGGAGAGCATCTAGAGAAATATGATGAATTTAATTGATCCCGAAAACTATGATTGCGACGCTAAAATCGGCCAATTAGCATGTTTTAAAAAAACCACCCACGCTTGGGGGAGTAAAACGGCAAGTTGAATGTCATAATTAAACATAGTGATAAATATAACCCCGGATTCGAGTCCAAACTCGAATGTTTTTGCGTTATTTTCATTTAATGTCACTCCACCCCAACCCTTACGAGTGTACCACTCCCATGCCGAAAGGGGTTGAAATTATTCACAAGCAACATCAGTAGAAATACAATCAATATAATTAAACCTGAAAAATTTTTATTCAACGCATATATCTGTCGTGTTTGCATGTCCCAAAGTTTCCACCCCGCCCATCCCTGCCCCTGGGGGTTAAATGCCAAGTTGAATGTCATAATTAAACTGTGACATCTATAATGTTGGATTTGACTCCAATCTTGGTTGTATTCGCGTTATTTTTCTGTAAAGCATCTCCACCCCCACCGTTAAGGGAGCTCCATTACATCGTTATAAACACTACGAATCTCTTTGACACGGAAAAATATTTATCCGGCTGTAATATATGCCGTTTTAGCATGTATGAAATTTTCCACCCCCGTCCACCCCCGCTCCTGGGAGTTGTAGACGTGTCTCACCCCGACAGTGTTTGTTGCATGGTCGCAAAGAACACGTGTACGAAATTTGGTTAAATTTGCTTCACGGGTGTAGATTTGTATGCGGAACAAATAAACATACATACATACATACACACATACATTCATTTTTATTTATAAGATTATATTATACACTTTAATTTCATTTAATAATTTACATAAATGGACTGTGAGGTGTTTTTGCGTTCAGAGCCTGACTTTCGAGGTGTTATTCATCCCACCTGAAGCTGCAGATAAGCACTGTTTGCAAACTCCGTTACGCGCGGTTTAAAAATTTAATTTTATTATTTTTTTTGTTCCCTCATCCTCCTCTACGCCTCTAGACTGTCTGTTTGCCAGCACAAATCATATAATTAACTAGAAAGGTCTGAATCACAGCCAAGAACGCATTGCGGAACTAGCACAGCGTTACTACATCAAAGGGGTTAAATTGATACGTCGATTATTTCCTATACCTCCAAAAGAACCGTTCTCATATATCGGGAACAAAATTAATTTCGCGACCACTGTCAAAAGCCCAAACACGTTCCAAACTGATTTACGTTTCTGTTAGTGTTAGGTTCCTCTCTCTTTCTTTCTTGCCTTCTGCCCGGACATAAATTTTACTTTTTTCATTAAACTTAACAAAAAAAAACTTCTGTTATGCAGTTTTGGGGATAAATGATCCGTATTATATTCAAGAAATTCCTACTTATTTTACCAAACGGATACTGATTGACTGTATTGTTAACTGATTACACTCAAAAGAATTATTTCTTTAAGGTTAATTAATTAATCAATCAATACTAATTACACGTTCAAAACTAAATGCTTTTTTTTAAAAAAAATATCGAATAGTTTATTGATCGAATATTCTTTTGATTATATATTCTGGGTGTTTTGTTAAGTACCAGAGACTGTCTATAGACTGGGGAAACAATAACTTGGCATCTCATTTATTTTCTTTAGAAATTTTTAATGGAAAGTTTACATTCTTACACCTTAATTTTTCTTAAAATATTAAAAAATTGATTCTAATGTCTCAACGAATATTCTCTCTCTCTCTCTCTCTCTCTCTCTCTCTCTCTCTCTGTCTGTCTCTCTCTCTCTCTCTCTCTCTCTATATATATATATATATATATATATATATATATATATATATATAAAGTGACTTTTTAACTGTTAAATATTATATTTACACTGGAAAGAAACATTTTAATTTAATATTGATTATTTTTTATAACAAAAGTATTGATGTGCTAAATATTATGCATGAAAATTCAGATTAGCCTCAATAAAGTATGTATTTTTTTTATTTTTTGGTGTAGGTGTATTATAAGTCGTCAAAGATAATATTTATACTTAAAGAAAAATGGTTCCTCACTTATTACTTATGTGGTTATTAATAGTTATTTAATGGAAAGTATTGATACTTTTATGTGTTAATATGATTTGAAAACCATTACTTTTGTGTAAAGAGATGACACTGGCAAATACCGACTGATTGTTTTTAAATTGTTAAGCTAAACCTGCTAAATGATAAATGAAAACTATAAAGTTTAAGACAATACGGCACAAATAAAACTTAGGTTACGGCTTTGATGTGGATTAAGTATTACAAGTAGAGGTGTGTGTATGTTCCGCATAGAACACCAGTGGAGCAAATTAAATTAATATATACGTTGTGAAAGTTATGTAGAATGTAATTTTCTCCTTTGTTCTTTTTTTATTGTTTTCATATGAATATGGTTTGGGTAAAGCCTAAAGCTTCTGATTTAATGTTCCACTAGATTTCTTGTAAAAATTTAATATATTTCTGAGGGTCGAACATATTGTTTATTCAATGAGGTCCTTTATTTATAAAATGTTATTATTTTTGTTTTCATTTTGCTACAAAGATTTCTTATTTTTTACTTAAAAAAATGTCGTGTTCGGTTTATTAAAAACGAATGTTTTTACTTTTCGGACACGTATTGTTGCATTTAATTTATTTTCCACTAGACACAAAAAGATTTTCTATTTTTTTAGAGCTAATTTACGTTGTAATAGTAAGGGTCCAGTATGCTTTGTTATTGAAATCATTAATGACACTAAATTTTCTGTTTCGATACTCATTTTGTGGTTGGCGTTTCCCGGGTATTTATTTACCACCATGTTTAATGCCAGAAATAACCCCGTAATGGTCCCTAGTCTCAGTCTTTCTTGCACCGCTTTTGATGTAAAACCCCGTCCAGCACTACCGATTCCTTTGCTTGCGTTTTTGAGTTGAAATTAGATACTTAAAATTTTTAGAATAACACTATCAAATTCAGCAACTTTGAAAACGTTTTATCTGACGCAAGTAATGGCCGTTTAGGAATGTTTTTATATATGACCCCTTCCACCCCCACCTCTAGAGGTGGTAGGTGTTTATTAACACTTCAGTGTTTTTGTCCTGGTTAGTAAGTTATTTGAGTATAAAGTATGGTATTTAATATTGTATACGGAATTTGTTTAACCCCCTTCCACTCCCAGTTCTAGGGGCTGAAATACATCTCAACCAGTATAGTAAATGTCAGAATTAAATTCGGTGACGTCCATAACCCCACATTCAACACTAGTCTGCATTGTTTACTCAATTCTTCTATTTAACGGCCTTTGACACACATCCTCCCCCACCCCCACATCTAGGGACTGATCTTAACTGACATATTGAATGTCAGAATTAAACTAATTGACATCTAGAATCCTGTATTTAACATTAATCTCTGTTGTATCGCGTTATTTTCATTTAACGCCCCTCCATCCCCTCCGTTAGTGGTGATTTAAGGGAGGTGAAAGTATACACTAAAAACATCTGGATAGAAAGTATTAATCACATACACCACGAAATGTAATTAATCGACGCTAATATCGGCCGTTATAGCATGTTTTTAAATATGACGTGGAACATACACTATTCCACTGCGACGCATGGAGTATACAACGAAACAAATTAAATTCCTATCTCAAAGAAAAAATAAGACCAGAAAACCTGGGTAAACTCCTTCTAAAATCGGAGGACTGTTGGAAACGTATAGAAAATTACGCAAAGGAAATAATGGACACTAAGGTAAAACTTAGGAGAGATTAATATTACATTAATAATCGGAGAACATAGTGCAAAAGACACCACCCTGAAGTAATACGCAAGTAGTTCCAGGGTGGATAAATGTCAGGAGCAAAGGGTTTGTGGTTTTAGCCGGTAAAAATCCGGTACTGTTGAGGAGTGCGCACCCTCCTCCTCGTCTTTCGAAGATTTCCACAGTATCCCTAAAAAAAAAGATAGATAGATAGAAAGATAGAAAGAGAGTGAGAGAGAGAGAGAGAGAGAGAGAGAGAGAGAGAGAGATACGTGACTTTTGGGTTAGAACCTTGGAAAGATATTGTAAAGCAGAGTAGGAGTAAATGAGGACAGAAGGAGATGATTACCTGGGAGACACTTTCACAGCTTCTGAGAATTATACAAATCTAACTTGAAAACGGTTAAGGTACTTGTTTAAAATGAACAGAAAGGGGAAACTAACAGACATGGAGTATTAATTTTTAAATAGATCAAGAATACTTGAAAAAATATTTGAGTGTTCCGAAATAATAAGGGACAGTGGACTAATGGCATTATATTTTTAAAAAAACTCTGTAGTTACTGATTTTTCGGTGGGGCGGATTTTCTAAACTTTCATTTATATAATTTGGAGCACTCAAAATATTGATAGGAATTTAATCTCCCTGGCGTAAAGAAGAAGAAGTTTCCATAGACTTCTCAGTACGTAGATATTAATTTACTTTTCAATCAGCTGGAGAGCCTTAGCAACTGCAAAGGTAATTTCCGAATGCTACTGGACACAAACAAACAATTAATAACAGTGATTTGTGATATCCGCTGCAGTATTGTGGTGAATTGAATTAATCAATGGCGAAAATTTTACTTTAGGGGCAAACGCGTCTTATGAAACGGTGATTGTACGATAAGTTTTCCAATGATGAAATCCAATTAAATTACACTATACAACCGATTTCCTTACATGCCAATTTTGTTTTTCTATGACGTGTTGTCTTAACGGTATTGTAATTTTCTAAAAAAATAATTTGACGTTCCGTGTGCTACTGCAGAGAGAGAAACGAACAATTCTTTACAGTGATTAGTGTTTTCCGCTACGTGCTCGTCGAGAACTGAATTACACGGCGGGGAAAACAAAAAGTCTTTCCCATTTTCGAACAAACACAACTCCCAAAGCGATGATGTTAATTTCAAACTGACCACTGAAACGAACCAGTGAAGATGGAGTAGTGAGAGGCCTTTGTGTGTGACGTACGCAGCGACGTCAGATGACGGGTGGAGCGTCGGCGGAGCGGGGAAAGAGGGGCGTTTAAGTCATGGCGCGGTGGGGCGAAGGGGGAGGACTACGGCGCGGGGCGTGTGGAGGAGGGGAATTGCCGATAGAACTACAGATTCTCCTTTACAGTGGCCGTGACACCACATGCGCAGAGCGGCTGCGCAGTCGTCCTGTGCGTTGTCTGGATTCTTTGTGCCATTCTTGGCATACCAAAATCAGACTTACTCTTCATATTTACGGACCAAATACCGTCCTAATTTCCACCAAAGTCGCCGAGGAGGCGTCCAACTTTCCCTCTGGTGAGTACCCGACGTTTTGATGTACGTTTGCGCATGTAAAGTGAGGTGTTTGTGTAGAAATAGAGGCTTAGAACGCTAGCAATGTGATCGCGATTCCTCCAATACTTTACATACTTGTCATGTTTGCCACTACGAACTTCCGGCGGCAACTGTGCTTTAGAGTGAACGTCGTCGTGCCGTGGCAAAACGAGAAGAGATATTCTGTGTACGTCTTGCCGACGGTAAATGTGCAAAATATCGTGTGCTGTTTTGGAGTGTATTGATCGTAGTGTAAGCAATGTTAAGTGTTGGTTAACAGGAGAAAAGTGTGTTGTGGCGGTTAAGGGAGGAACGACGCTGACAGTTGCTCACGACGCGGAACATACAAATTACAAAACACAGTATTCTGCATTTGAAATATATCTAAAAAAAACATTGGAAAAAATTCTATTTTTTTAACGAACTATACTGCTAAAGTTGTTTTTTTTATCAAATAGTGTAAAATAGAAATTTACTGATTGTTGACACTTGGATGTTGTAGAGCAAAGTAAGTATAGTGCAAAACAATTGGGTAATGTGCTTCAGTAGTGAAAGCTAGATTATTTCTTACAAGAAAAAAAAAGTGAAAAATTTTATCAAGGTTGTTGTGACCGCGCTTTTTATAAAATTTAATTTGTGAATTTATTTATTTTCATGAGAGCATTCGCGAACATCTCTGTTTTATTTTATTTACTATAAAACTTTTATCTTTCGACTCCTCTGTTTTCTTGAACCGCAATCGTGAAAAATTTGCTATATTATGTTTTCTTAAATGGAGATACGAGTGCAAAAGTAGTTTTAAATATTTTCTTGTTCCTTAGCCGAAAAAGGCGCAAAAATAACAAAAAAAAGTAGCGTAATTCCGAATTAAAATATCGCCGGTTTGTTCTTTCACAATTTGTTTCAATATACTCAAGATTTGTCATAAAAGAAATTCGAATATTTAGGTTTGATAGAAGCATTACTACTTAGAATGCCAAAATTTGATAATTTTATTTATATGATCTCTTAGAATAAATCGAACGTTGGAGTTGCGGTACAAGATCAATTTTCATGCAATTGTGAAAGGAGGACAATTAATATAATCAAGTTTTAAAATCAAGAGTATTTTTTTTTAAAAAAAAGTGAGATTATAATTAAAGATGCTTGCTTTACATTTCATCTTCAGAAACACCGAGAAGGTTCTTTTTAATTTAAGTTAATATTTCAAGTAATATAATTGCCCCGTTACGATTTTTATATATATTATAATGTGAATTATGAGTAGCAAAGTATCACAAATTATTATAAAGTAAAAGTTTACTATTTTATTTTCGTTACATAAGATGCGCGTGGAGGAGAATAAATTGATTTTTAACAGACCTGTAAAAAAAGGATTTTTTTTTGCTACGATTGTTGTTAAAGTCTTAAAAGTATATTTTTCTCTATATACACGCGTTGAGAGTACCAAATAATCCATTATGTAACGGTTTAGTTAGAAAAAAAAATTCTCAGAAGTCACAAGCAGAGGAAATAATGAAGGGAATTTGATTGTTTGAAAATAAGTCAGTTTGCTAAATTAGGGAAAAACTGGAAATAATAATCAAGCTTAGTTTCCTAATTAGTTTGGATATATGCAAGGTGACAGAAAAATTACTTTTCTTTTTGTCGGTTTCAGTTGCGGTCCGTATCGATTAAATCTTTAAGTTGAAATTTAAAGAACTGTAATCGACGCAGATATAAAATTAATTATAAATCATTTTCATTGTAAAATATACACAGGGATATTAAAGTGTGACAGTGTAAATGTTTTGATTATTATTACGCTTATTACTAATTTACTGATTCTGATATTAATTGTTCTTCAGAACAATGAGAAAATCGGCGTGATCATTTTCTTAACAGTATTTTTTTTTCAAAGTTAGTGCGTGAATTGACTGCATTACTTTTTGCTTTTGTTTTATGTCTTAATAATATGAAAGTTCTGCACGAGAAATAACGTTTATGAATTACGTAGCAATTAATTTGTGGAATATTTTATCTTATGTTGACGAGTTTCGATGTTTAGTGATACGTTGTTCTATTCGAGTTAAATAATTGTATTAGTTTCGTGTCAGAAGAATGTGTGCCGGTTTATTTGAAGTTGAAATTGCAGGTTCGGTTGAGCGCCGGTGTGTTGTGTTAAGAGTCTGTGTTCTCGTCATCCTGAAACGTTGCTCTATTATAAAACCATTTTTACCGCTTCCACGGATTTTGTCGGTAAGCAAATATGGAATCGACTTAAAAGAAAAAAAAACTTTTCTCACATTACGTAATATAGTAATTATCATACCTTCAATGTTACTTCCTTATTAGTTGTATCTCCCGCGAATAAAATTCATTACAGTTGACTGACCGACGTATTTGCGGTACGATAATAGGAAAAAGTCAGCGAGAAGAGTCTTACAATTTTTTATTTTAATTATTTTCTTTTACATATTCGCTGTCAACTTGTAGATTACATTTTGTAAAATTATTGTAACTGCCACCGCAACCGTGAGACCCTGTGATAGTCATAAATAATAGCAATTTGACAAGGGTTATTGGAAATTAAATTTATGTATTGCTTTTTTAAGAGAGAGAAACTGGACACAGATTGACCGACGTCACGCTGACTGTTAAAAGTCGATTTGTCATCAATATGAGAGTACAAAATCTTTAGGTGAGGTTTTACTTCTTTTGGGAGTTAATAATCCTCGGTGATTAGCAAGTTATTAGGGTACTTGATCAGTTGAGTAATGGAAAGTATATTAGAAATAAATGAGCGTGACATTTGTTTCCTCCCTACCGTCTGTCGAAGAATTTGTACCCCTCAAACTTCTATTACATTTTTTTTATTGTTAATTTTTTTTACAAATATAAAACTGAATCTTGAGCTTGAACAGGGTGGTTATAATGAAGATATTGGAAACCCACACCGTTTTTCAGAGGCGCTAACCGTCCGTTCAGTGGATTGTTGCGACAGCGTGTAGTCGCACACGTCTCCAAAAACCGATCAGTATATTATAAGCTTTCGGGGGGAGACGACGTGGTTTAAAGACCAAACTGAGACACGTGCCAAGTCTAAAGAAAACTCATTGCTTATGCACGGAGACATTCGCGGTGAGTAGTAATGACATTGTTGGTCTTCATCTTCAGCTTATAATTGTTTTTTTTTAGTCATTAAGCTCGTTGCTAAATCATTTTCCCGTTATCTTGGCAGTGGTTCTGGTTTACATGGCAGTCATGAAATTATAAATTTTCAAGTTCCTGTGAGCGATTAATTTCTTTTCGGTTTGTGATGGTGGCGATGGTTTTTAAGCCCAAAAGTCGCTGTTGGCCCAACGGACAAGTTGCTCCTCTCTCTCTCTCTCTCGCTTCTCCTAGGATATCTTTAGAAGTAAGCAAGTTAAGCGCCAGCCAGGGTTATTTTTGGGAGGGGGCCTAAAGGGCGGCTACAAGGCCTGTACAGAAACGTGGCTGCTATTGTTTTCCTTGATGGTGCCTGATTGCCTTCTGAAGCCCTCGCTTTTCTCTGTCAATAAAACTAGACGTCCTCCCCCTTAGGCGTGGTCGCCCTCCGTGGGGAGGAGGAGGAGGAGGAGGGGGGCACTTTGTTCTCCTAATGTATGTACATACGTTGTCACTTTCCCTTCCCCCGCATATGATCACTTTGCTACCGGATTTAGATCTGACCTTGAGTCGTTAACCAATCACTTTGCGTCCATGTTAGTTGCAATTGGACGTATCAAGTCCTGAACTTATAACACGGAAAGGAGACCCAAAAATTATGAAACGCTTCTACTCAATAGTACAAGAGTGGATTTTCTTTTTCATGTAACTGCCTAACTAACGAACGATTTCGTATTTTAAGTGACCATCCAAACAAAGTTGTAAAATATCTGTTAAAATCGGAAGACGAAGAGCCACGGCTCAAAAGATTTAAGCTTCTTGATTTTAAAAAAAAATTCACGGGAACAAATACTCTTCAAACTTCTAGTTTTAATTTGTACAATGTTTCAATGGAAAATTTTTCACCATGACTTTTAATACATGTATCAAAACAATAACTAAATGTCTATTTTTATATCAGATTGTTCGAAATAAATATAAAAAAAAATTTACTGCTACGATGTTGTCGGTCATCAGCCGAATGGAGAAAGTCGATATAGAACTCTCGATTATTTTACCGTTGTAGAACCGTAGTTTTAATGGGCTATAATCAAATCTTTTCGTGATGATGTTCCCGCAAAATCATTTATTCTAATCAAATTAAGCTTTTAAAAAGTGTTTTATATGTTTATATTCATATTGCGTCAGAAAGTTGGTCATTATAAAAAATAAGTTCGTGATACAGTTAAACCCCCATTTTTATAGTAAAGATACTATTACCCGATTACGGGTGGATAAGTATGAAATAATTGATTTAGTTGTAATAGTATTTAGCTTAATACATTGTACCTAGTTTTGAGTTGTCTTATATTTTTTTTAAAAAAAATGACATGTAACTCGGGTCTTTAATTTTGATTGTATTATAATGTACCAAAATTATAGTGAATATGTTTTTGGTGTGTTCGAAGTTACCCAAGATTTTTATTTCTTGTTTTGTGTTTAGTAAAAAAGGTAAGCAGTTACTTACCTGTGGGACGTCCTATATTTCCAGAGATGAAATATTTCAAATTATAAAATTTAATGTACTTTGATCGTGAACTCTCAAATTTTATCCAACATTTGATTTAACACAATTTAATTAAAACGTTCTCCTCTTTATTCTTTATATGCGTTGGAGAGAATGTTAATATCGAAACGGGATTGATAAACCCTTTTTAATTGTTTGTTCAGGGTGAATAAGTGCTGATAATCGTGGACAGAGTTTACCAATACCTGGAACTGTATGTAAGTGCGCAGGAACGAGGAAAAACCATTTCTCTCCATTAACGAGTTATATTTAGGATCCCTGTGGTCTGCTTAAATCCGTCAGTATTCATATCGAATGGCGTTACCAGGGAAACAAACGCGCGCACCTTACGGATTCAATTGCTAGGGAAGAATTAATTTTAAGCGCGGGTAGGTGAGGCGGACAATTGGTTACATTTGAACCTTGCTATTGCATACACGTACTGAATAATACACGGGAAATTTCGCTCCCCGTTCAAAGTTTGCGAATTGCTTTGGCAGGTACGTTGGAGAAGTTTGCATTCAAACATGTAGATATGTGAGTTTTCCATTTAGAAACATTAAAAATCTATTACGAAAGTATAATGTTCTTCAGTCAGACCACAAGAATAATTTTTATTTACTTGACTTTGAATTTAATCATAATTGATGACATAATTATCTGTATGAATATTTTAACCGGTGCTTGTGAAGGATGATTCGTTGAGTATTTTCGGTGTTATTTAGTTTTAAGTATCTGAAGCATTGACCAAATAAATCTATCGTCTTAACCTGATTCCATTTTTTTTTGTGCGACGCCAGTTCACTTCGACAGATCCATTTCCCTCGCCTTTTTTTACTTTTATGGAGAAGGATTAGCGTGTTACAAATTGCTTGCATTTGGAGGTTGTTAACAGCAATTCGGCAGCGGCCAGTTCGTATTAATATTTTGCTTCTCTGATAACTATAATCTCCTGAACCGTTTAAGTTCTTTCTTTTGGTGGACTTGCAATTTTGCTTTGACGAAGCGCCTCAGAGAGTTGTTTTTCTTCTTCTTTTTATATGGATTGTGGAGGGTGAACGGAGGCCAACATCATCTTGTTTCGTTGGTTCCCAAATAGAATTCTGTTGTCAGTAGTGATCATGCAGATTTGTTTAACTTACAGCTGTTTTTTCAAATATATTTCGTAGGACATGTTGTTTTATATGTACCAATTTAAATCGTTCAAAAATTATTCTCTTAGGAACAATTGTTTTCAATGAGTTTTACTGACTTGCATGACCTATTTTCCTAGGTACTCTACATTGACATTTCTGAGCAGTATTGCATTTTGACAACAACCGTCTATAATATATTCTCTCTGAAGAAAAATTCATAAGTAGAAACGTAGTTTTCTGTACGAGTATTAATGAAACAAATACTTGTGAACTTTTGAATTCCATTTTACATCATTCTATTTCCGGGGAAATTAATTCAAGTCGATGTTAAGTTACATGCGATTTTTTGCGGGCAAATTATTCTCAGTTTGCTGGGGAGATGACAAAAGAGCAAATCTGAAAACCAAATAATGACTTACCAAAAGAAAATTAAAGTCTTTTATTGGAGGATGGCCGTAATGGGGTTATTTTAACAGAATTTTTGTAGTGTTTAGAATTTTTTTAGTGAATTATTAATTTGCAGTGAAGTGATTGGAACGAAACTATTCATAAACCGTTGCAAAAATAAAACTACTGATAATAGGTTTCCTTGTAACGAGTATTGAGTACCCAATAAAATTTCATGTTACACTTTGTTGAGCGATGAAGAACGACGAATTCCAGTCTATATACGCTTTTTTCTGAATGAAAGATTGAGTTAAACGAGTCGTTTTGGAATAGAAAAATATTTAAAGATGAAATACAATTAAAAATTTTGTATTCACCATCATCAAGTATTGTAACAATAGTATTTGAATCGTAGAGTGAGCCTGTTAGTTTAATTTACGAAGTAGGTAAATTAATACAGTGACAAGAGTAAAATATGCACCTTTTTAATACATTAACACTTATTAAAAACCGGGAAAATTTACTCAGCTCATCACCAACGATCGATGAAGAACTAATATTACTTCAAAAACAGTGACAAATAAGTAAAAACAATGAACATTAAATCTGCTCTGTGAATAGAGGATTTATTTTTGCCAAAAAATGCTCTTCAAATTAATTATATTTCGTTTAATTAATCTTTAATTAAAAGTACAAACGGAATGGTTTATCGATACCGGTCATAAAATAAACACACTGAGGGTTAATTGACGCCATTGAAGCATTTTGTTTAATTACGACGTATATTTATTTTAATTGTGAGACAGTGGACATTGTGAGCTAAATTAAATCGTGTCAAATATTGCGATTAAAATGACATTCCAACGCCACGCTTACGCATAAGGAATATTGAATTATATTTTCCTATTTTAAAAGTGGTACAGGATTACCAAGATTATTACACAATCTAGCTGTTTTCAAGGAGGTTTCCTACAAATAAGATTACGGCAGAACTTCTAATTTTAGATTCTGAAATACGAAACCAAGGGTACGAAGTATGGTGCTCAAAGAGGATTTAGAAGATTTAATGGTATAGATAAAATAAAGATTAAGATAGTTTTCGAGAAATATTGTGGAAGGAAGGACTCACAAGAAGGGAAATTGTAAAGGCTCAAAATCCGACACTGAGATAGAAGGTGAGGAACAGAGATTGTAAAATATTAATTGAATACTCAGAAATGAATTAGAATTGCTGAAAGGGTTGGTAAAACCGTGCTTACGAAGTTCCCAAAAGAGAAGACTAAATTATAAGCTGTTGAATGTAATCCTATAGGATATTGAAGTAAATGGGCAATCCGAAAAAGACATAATGAGTTAAAGGAAAACTGTAGTAGCGGGGAACACTGTGATTTATAATTAATTATTTTCGAGTGCTATGAATTGGGAAAATATTACTGAAAATATACGCAAATGAGGAAAAAATGTACATAAACGAAGATAGAAATATAAATACATGCTAGATCTATTTTTATATGTATTTATATATCGGCACTTCACTGTGATTTCACGTTAGACGCTATTACTGCTCTTGTAAACAGAAATCTGTTCCGAGTACCAACCTCCTATTACATTCACTGTTCTTCTAGGACAGATATCGTCGTGGAGGGACTTCTTCAACAGGGACAATACATAAATAAGATAAAACACACACAATTAGTTAAGAAATGCTAAATGTTCATATATTAGCTCTGTATGGAAAAAAAAACATAAGTGTGAGAGAATAGCCTGGATGATTGTAAATGATTTGCTAATGGAGCTGGTGACGTGTGATATGAGGATCCGCGAGTCCAGTGCCCTAATTGTGGCGTTTTAATAGACTTTGTGGCAGAGAAGCCTTAGCAAGGGAACACATGTTGCACAGAATCGATGCATGGAAAGCTAACGGCCTGGCCATATTTCCAGTCGGAAGCGGACAAAAGAAGCCGTATGTGTACAGTGTTGCTGGCGGCCATTGTAGATAGAGGGAAGGTATGCCGAGCATCCAGTCCGCGGACCACTCCGAATATGCCAACTATGCCTAGTAGCCCTTACCTTATTGTCACTTCTTTGCCCTTTTCTAAATCTTCCGGCCTGCTTGATAGTTACTTTTTGTTTTCTGTTTTTTTTTTTACTTGTTCTTCTCTTCGGAGCGACGCGGGACAAAGGGATGATAGCCCCACCTCCTCTCCTCTGCGTTCTACCTGAGGGTCTAAGACTTTTTTTGTGGTGCGTGTGTGTTCATGGGCCGGCTTCAAGGCCACCAAAGTCAGATCAACCACGCCCACAGAAGGCCCGATCTTTTGGAGCACGCTAATTACCGTGCAATAGATATGATTGGGTGCTTCCGTTTCGCGGTGCGAAAAACACCATCGACAAAGTGAATCGGCTCCAGAGAGCACGGCACAAATAAAGGTTTTTAGTGACCGACTGTGGTATGAGACTGTCGTTTTCATTTCCGCCTGTGGACAAGTTTTAGTTTCCATAGCGTTCCAAATTCGTTCCGGAAACGTAAATAATGGAAGGACTGATTTAAATCTCATTCCATGACGTCTAATAAAATTGTATGTTGAACTGAGTTCACATATTGATTTTATTTAAGTTCTTACTTTTTTTAATAATCTGGCAACCGAATCGGGTGATAGTATAAATAATTTTGAGAACGAAACAAATAACGTTGAATTGTTGTGAAAAATGGGTTTATTAATTTCATAAATGATTAAATTCAGCCCTAGAAAGATAAATAAAGTTGATCCACACATTCAGTAGGGATGTGGCCTGCGATTGTTTCTCTGTGGATGATTACCCGATATTTGTATTTTTTTTCTGTGTCACTACTTACAACTTGTTTGCTACCATTTAATTTATGTACATTGACCGTTTTTTTTAAAATACTCCATGATTATTGCTATTTTTATCTTGATGTTTTTTTATTAGAGCGCTGGGTTCTTTTAATGTTTTGCAAAAATGAAATCGTACATCCACAAAATTGCTGACCGTAATATTTCGCTTATCAACGTTACGTAATTTGTACTTACTTTTCCGGTTTTATGTAAAACCGCTAATGAGGATTAGAGAACATAAAAGTCGTGGATATAAGCTGATAGGTTGGCCGTGAAATGATAATATAAGACAATTTACTGGAGAAGTGGGTTTTTGTAAGAAGTTCGCGTAGACTAGGGCCAAATGTTATTCGCGTTCTTTAGATGACTTGACCGATCCTCACGTGAAACCAGTTCATCGCGTATCGGTTTGCACCCGGAATCCTGTTTTGCTCATGAAGTCTCTGGTGTTTGCGGATTCGAATCCCGGGCCGTGTGCTGCGGAATCCGGGGTGAGAGGTTTTGCGGTGTTGTCATTTATACCAGTCCCGCTATCAATAGTGTCTCTTGATCAAGGCAACGCATGGATATCAACGTTGACTTTGGCTCGCTTTGCCAGTCCCATATTTGTCAACGAGAGTGACTACAATGAAATATCATACATATTGTTTTAATATTATTTTATATGGTTTTATTTCTGACTGTTTCTTCTCTAAGTATATTGTATCTAAATTATTTCTACTTCCTGAAGACTACTTCGGTTTCTAATATTATAATGTTTGTGATAAATCCTTTTTCAACAAAGACGACGTATAGGATAAACTTTCTAGTCTGTGTCGAAGTAGTGAAAGATCGAAGTCTTTACCGTTGTAGTTGCTCCAAAAAGAGTTTTCCACACGGGTACAACTGCGATTAAACCGCGACGTTTCAACGACCTCAAGCTCTGTCATCTTCTGGTTAATTTTCCCCTCAACATCTAACACAAACATTCCATCATGTTCATCAACAACATTTGCACTTGTTCACTATTTTTATTCCCGTTGTAATAATTTTTTCCCTTTAATATGTTACTAACATAATTCGTGATCTTATTTAACTTTTCTAATAGAAGCGTTCGTTTAATTATTTACACAGTTTTTCAAGAGTAAACACACAGCGGTCAGCGATTCGCTAAGACATTTTTTTTGGTCGAAGTTGTTGTATAATAGTGAATCCATTTATTTGAATAACTTCTACAAATCACCATTCTTCTCGGACTGTATAACAAATATTTTAAGCATCTCTGTTGTTTCTCTTCCGATGTATACTTCATGTAGTTGAGCTTTCATTGAACCCTCGGGAGGCATGGATTTTGTTGTTATCTGTAACTTCAGTTTGATGATTTTTATCCCAGTCATTTTGCCGGATTTTCTAAAGGGAATGGAACCGTAACTGTGAGATAGTTTCGGTATTTTAGATACATTAGCAATTTTTTATTTAAAAAAACTCTCGATAGCCGTCCTTCTTCGACAATAACGCGTGATTCTAAGATTATATGAATTTTTTTATATTGATTTATTTACAGTCTCGTCAAGAGCTCTGGTTATTAGCGACTCAATATGGGAACTCAGTTTTCCTTGTCGAGGGGCTGATTTGACGAGAGTTTCTCTCACGAACACAACCATCCAAGCCCTCGCCGTGAATCGGACCCGGGACCACTGTGATACGAGGCAGTCACACTGACCCCTACACCACAGGAGGTCGGCTATATGAAATTTCTCTTTCGCTCTAAACTGATTCATTTTATGTCTCCATAACTTTTCTCTAAGTACTATTTGTGATAATCTGAATCCATCTTGACAAGAAAATATTTGTAATATTATTGTTTGATGTTTCCATTGTCTGAATTGGATGATAAAGTTACGGGAGGATTTGTAGCACATAACTATGAATGTGAGAATAGAGGAAGGGAGGTATAATTGAATGTTTTTAGTTTCATTCTAATTTTGTTGTTGTTGATTACGTCTCTTTAGACGTTATTTTTTTATACTACAAACATCCGTAAGTACATCTTCCAATTATATCAACCATATAATGGTAAAGAAGAATAAGAAACGTCCCAAAGATTTGAGATCTATATTACGATTTCCTGTAAAAAAAAAAGATTTTTAATGGAACCAAAATACATCTATTTGATATACAGTTTCTTATAGTAATGTGTTCGTAGTTGCTTGCTTCAGACAAACATATTCATGGCTGATTTTAAATGTGTTTTTATACGTTGGATTGTTTATTTCTTCTGCGGGTCGTTATCCACCTGGCATTATTTAGTTGTAATCGTCTTCCATCTCCGACAAGAATACACAAGATTCTAAGCGCCTGTGTTCGTTGGGTTGCATTTTCATTGCCGATGTAAACGTTTATTTCCTTCAGCACTCTGTGAACATGTAATTAAACAGTAGTTGTTGTAATGTACGTCCCCTCTTTACGACGTTTCTAATAGTAGCTTCAGTTGAATCGCTCTGAGCTTGTAATGGTTATGAATGACTCTTGTTCGGAGATTGTCGTAGAGTCCAGGTTTCGGAGGTCGCTTTTACCCGAGCGTCCCACAACGTAGTCGCGCAACAAGTAGGTTTCCTTCTCCCTGTTCCCGTTCCCGTTCGCCCTGCCACCCTAAAGTCATTTGTGTGTAAATCGTGAATGAAATTTGTGCTAATCTCGCTGGGATTCGCGCCCCGTCCTTTCCTCCCTCGCCCCGCCGTTACATTTACATACCGCCTCCCTTCCCTTCTCGTCGCGTCCCTTTCCTTCCCTTCGCTTCCCTGACATCTAGTAGTGGGCTTCCCTGTACATAAGCGATCCTTTAGGGTGGCGTGGGTGGGGGAAAATCAATAAGAGCTTCTGCCGCGCCAGCATGGCTACTACCTCCGCGTTACAAACAATGCCACCACGATGAGATCATCCTCCTCCTCCTCCTCCTCCTTGCCTCTCTCCGCCGTATTGATTTCATTTCGAATTATAAAATTAAACCGTTCAACAACACAGAAAGGGGACGCGCGGGAGTCTTCGCCTTTCCCGGGTGTGAAGCTTCTCTTATTGAATTTATATATTAATTAACTACATTATCGCGTCTTCAATAGGGGAATATTAAAATATTCATATTCATCAGATTACAGAAGTTAGAAGTGTACATAGTCGACCAAATTTCGCGAAACATATTTACAAGTTTTTTAATTAATGCTTCCTAATTCACCGAGTACTTCAATGTATCATCTTAAACTGTTCTAGAGGAGTTGCGAATACATTTTTGTATTGCGGAGCAGTTTGTTGACAAAAAATTAGCGAATTTAATTTAATTCTATTTTATCGAGCCAAATTATTTCATTGGGATGTATGTCCTACCCATCGTGAATTTTTAAAACTGAATTTTCACTTTCAATTCGAAAACCCACAGTACGATAACAGTTAAAAATTATTATTCTAGTTCAATTAAATATAGTTTAGTTTGATTACCTATTTGAATTGTTTGTCTGTTGAATGTAGCATTCAGTAAAATTCATAACAACGTATTTATTTTCTTATGTCAGTTCTTGCTAACTCAATATGAAGAAGTATATTATTATCGCATTAGCTAGGTCGAACCGCTATGTTTTCCATCCTACATAATGTCCAAAATTTCGTTTATAATTGACGTTTGACGTATTTGATGTCTGTCTTTTGGCGTCAGTCGGCATGTTTTGTGATTATATCGAAACGATTGTGTGGGAATCGAGTGGGATTACTTTGGTAAGAACCACAAGCAGTTACGAATGCTTACGCTAAAAGATCAACAGAATTTTACATCAACTTCCCCAAAAATAACTGCTTTTGTGGCTGACCTTCTCGGAATATAAACTAATAATTGTTACTATCTATATAAGTATTACACTGATGAGATATATTTATGAATGGGATAAACTTAAAATGGCTAACAATTTTAATGATTTTTTCTGACTCAAGGTAGAGAAAATAAAGAAATGCGGGAGGAATGAAATAAGCGACACTTCCAGTTCTGTTCGTCTCGTTACGATCAACCGAAAGGAAGACAGGAGAGTTGGTTGCCGGTGTAGTCTACGCTACTTTCTACTCGTACTTGGTTGAGTATCGAGTCGTATTGAATGCCTCTGGGAGGGTAACACACAGCTGCTGTTTCGGCGTCCTCCTGGGGAGAACTAGCTGCAAAAAAATCTACAATAAATTATGACCGTCTAGACTGGTGCAGCCACTCACGCACTTACTCATTTGCTTGCAGTTTGATATTTATCTCGATACAAATACAATTGCCAGCTGCTCACGTAATGTCACGTATATTCATAGATTTTATGGAAATGAACTTACTAGAGTCGCCGATTAAGAGAAAAGCCCAATAAATTTGCGAGGATAATTTTATTTGTTTGTTTGCATTGCGCACAATCATACTAAAAGAACACACACTATAACTATAAACTATAAACAAGTACATGAAATAAAAAAGAGAAAAATCTTTGAACTACATCTATAAAACTTGTTACTACTAAAAACTATGTGAAGTTCTTAAGTTCTCTGCAATTCGCCTAAATGCAATGCGTTAATACATTAAACTAATTTCTAAACAGCAAATACTTATTAAAATAATATGTTTTCCGCAACACTTCATTCAATTACATTAACATAATTTCTATTATTTTTACAATAAGTCGTTAGTCTTCTATTAAATTGCATCATACACTGTGCTCAGGCCGCTAGTGCATTTGCAGCAGGCCAATTCCGAATGGCCATATCTAGGACTAAACTTGCACGAATGATCGTTTTTATTAAGTTAGCGGTTTTATTTCTCCAGGCCGGTTCGTTATTCCTACTATTTGTCAAAGTTTCTAACTAATTTTCCGTAAGTCTACAATATAGTTCCTGAATTTTTTCCACTGCCTGACTTTTCTCATTCCTAGTGAATGAATTCCGGAAATAAGTTTGTTGATTTATTAAGATTTTTTATTGTTTTATTTATAGTTTACAGTGTACTGATTAACATTGATTAATTCCCGGTTATTGATTGATAAAACCGAGAAGTTTGCTTGTCATCGATGCTCCTGATGCCACAGCAACTGCACACTACTGCGTTATATATTTTACTTGAAAGATAACTTATGTACTAAAAATAAGAAAAGAAATATTTTAATTAATGAAACATATATATATATGAATAAACGAAAAATATTAAATATCTTAAGATGGATCTTAACACCTAATCGTTGCCCCGTACTCAAGAATAGATCACACGTATGTTCTATATGGAACGGTCTTAGTCTTTCTGGAACTTATCTTTACACCCTTTGTACGAATTTTAGTGCGGATGGCTTGTTACTTTTTTTGTATTAATGTAAACGAGACCCAAGGGCTTGAAATCAGTATGCTTAAAATATATAATTCAGCCATTTTCATTTCCAGACTTTCTATTTACGTATACAAAATATTTCCGCATGTGCACGTAATGTACAACTTAATATAATAGATTAGTTTTCGCTTCAAGAATGCTATCGGACTATTTATTCATGCTGCGTTTGTCTTTGGTACAGTTGTTCCCCGAAAATCGGAACTATTGATTCCGTCTAAATATAGTTTTACGACTGCTGTTAAGTGTAAATCACAACTATTAATAAGGTATGTAATTTTATAATTGCTACTATATACCGGGTGTCATAAAAGTAAAAACCTATCTTTTTTAATGTCTCTTCCGACACAGAAAAATAATTTATATTTTCAGGACTACATACAGTTTATCATAAACATGTTGTGTTTATATTTAACTTATAATTTTTTTCAATGCTTCCGGTTAGTAATACTTTTTATCAGTTACTCCTTTGGAAGAGTGTCAGTATTTAATCCGTAATAACCTGACATTTACTATTTTCCAGAGTATGTGTATACAACGAACTGCAGTTTAGTTTTCTTGTTTGTTATCCCATTGGCTTGGAATTGAAACTGTTGACAAATTGTAAGTGCTTTTTGCTGGGGCGTGCTGCACTTTTATTGCAGCTACGAGCTAAATGTCACACAGCCTTTGATAGTTGGTCGCACATATCCTCTCCATTAATGCACCGTAAGACTACGTAGTTTCACAGGGAGGGGAAAGAGAGGAAAAAACGCAAGTGGGTTTTTTCTTCGTCTATAGTTTATCTTGCATAATGATGTTACGTTATTAGCCATAATATCAATGTGAGGAAATGAGTGCGTAATACACTATCTCCCTCGAATGCTTGAGCACTTTTATTTTCCACGTTGTCTTATTTGCTCGCAGACGTTTCAGTTATCTCACAACCGTTCTAAATGCGAATTATATCTATAAAAGTAAATATATATATCATTTATTGAAATAATAACTTCTCTTTGCATTGTCTAATGTGTGTGTGTGCAATTATTCTTTCAAAACGACATATTATTTGTGGATTGTAAAAAGTCTACTTGAGAGAGTTTTTTTGTCAGTACCGGTATATTTCGTTCCGAAACTCCACGGAAAGCTAAGAATATTGTAGAGTGTTTATCGCATAGGTGAAGAACTAGTGATTATGCTTACGGGACATTGCTACTTTTTCGTAATGAAATGACAAACGTTCTGTATCGCAATCAAAAGTAATTAATTATGTAAAATTGTAGTAATTTCATTTGCATTTCCCATTTTCCTAAAATTAATTTTGCAGCAAAACATTGAGTATTTTTAATTTACCTCTCTCCAGTTGAAATAGTATATAACTACCTATTTTCGTGTTACAGAACATTTATTTTATGAAAAATAAAGTTAATACTAGAATAAATAAAGTATAAAATTTGGAACACACTATACGTACATAAGTAACAATAGTTGGCACATTTTAAACACGAATAAACGTGAAGCTAAATAGATTTGTTTTAAAAAGAGTCCTATTTTAAATAATAGGTACTGCGTTACAATGGAACATCCTGTATACATATATTTAATTATCTTCTTTAACCAGTTTAGACTTAATGATTATACAACTTCAATTCAGAATATTGCAGCTGTTTTGCATTATACAAGCATTTATGAATTTATCTAACCCTGCTTCTACTCCATAAAATAATATCTGCATATAATAATATTTATCGATTTTCCGTACAATATCTTCTCAATTAACGTTAATAACGTAAAATATGCGATTTATTGACAGTAGTTAGAGTATAATGTATTAGCTTTAAGTTTTTATTTTAAACAAGATGACTGTTGTGAATCTTTGAAAAATGAAACTTTTATTTGGCAATTTCGCGATATTTACCGAGAAACACAGTGTGAATGTAGTGTTTTTATTACTTTATATAGGTCAAGGCTTTCTGTGCTTGCTTATTATTTAGTAGGACTCCTTTGAAACCACTCAACTTTAAAAATGTTCCTACTTACGTTTCGTAATTGTTACACAGACAATTGTAATTTTCAACCGTTCCCTACGTATTTGCGAAACTTAATTTGCAGATTCCCTGAATGATGGAATTTTTGAAATCCTTATTGGATAAATGATTGTATACATTTGCAAGTTTTGCTCTAGATTACGTGAATTTGCTTAAATTTGGTTGGAATTAATTTGCACAAATTAAGGACTAAATAATGTACAATTACTTTGTAATGGACAATGCTGATTAATGATATAAACCATGCCGTATACCATAACCTTAAAAATGTCTCCGATTATTATCTCATTTAGAACAATGCTATTAAAAATAAAATAAATTGCAATAATTGAAGGACAAAATAAATGCTTGAAAGCCTATGAAAATGAATTAACAGGTTAGGATAGAAAAATCTCGACAGGAGCTGTGATCCTGTATTAGATTCCCGCTCTTGTCGAGATTTTTCTATCCTAACCTGTTAATAAATTACTATTTCAAAATAAAAACTGTCGATACATAGTTTTACTTGGTTGGAAAATAAACATAGAAAGTGGCAATAGTTTAGTAAGATGAACTGTAATAAGGCAAGGAGAAAAAGAATGGTAACATTTATAAGAGTCATTTCTCGCTGTTAAAAACGTGGATGTTTAGGGGGAGAGTCGTTCAACATGACTACCTTTCTCCACCCTTCCGCATCCTCCCTATCTAATCCCTTCCTATGCTATTAAAGGGGAGTTTCCTCCAAGTGGGTTACCCTCATGTAGTCTCTTAGAAAGGAATGTTAGAAAAATTATCATGGATTGTAAAGAGTGAAAAAGACCACAGACGTTCTTGTGGGTCCAGTTTTCACCAGGCTGTGAAAGAAAGTGGTAAAGAAAACTGTTGACGAGGGATGTAAAGTCGTGAAGACAAGGTGTGGAAGGTGGGAAGAGGAAATCGTTTTTGGTCTTGTTCTGGAATGATATCTCAATCTGTCTCAAATAAAGGGGTGCCTGGAGTTCGATTCCACGCGATGATAATCCTGTATTCCCCAAATCGACCAGGAAAACGATACGTTGGAATCCTACCTCCAAGCGTATTCATCTTGAAGAGAAGACAATGGTCAAACACCCGTGCCTGCTACTGCCAGATGATAATCTGAAATTTTCAGAATAATCGACAAGCGGTTGAATCTAAAACTGTAGGGAATGTTGTACTCAACTTGCATCAATTGCTCTCGGAAGATTGAGTTTCTTATTGGTTTATTTGATACTATTTGCTTTCGATATTCGTATCCGATATTCACATTCCCTCTCTCTGTATTTTTTTTTTCGACTCGAGCTTTATTCGCAGACAGACAACCTCGTCCACGAAGTTCTATTTGACATTCACAACGTAAGTGAACAACATGCTCTTTGCTAACTCGAGTTTACCGGAAGCTTTCAAAGCCGCCCAGGGTATTCTACTGGAAAATATTTTCCTAAGGTTTTTACCTGTTGGAAAGAACGCACTTGGAAGCACAAGGTCACAGATAGAGCAGAGTCGGTTGTGTAAAACCTTAGTCACATCTATATTCGAGGTTCGCTTCCAACGGGGAAATACAACGAGAGATGGAGAGTCACAAAAAAGTTTCAATTAGTTCAATTCAGCTGGCTAAAGCAAATTACTATTGGAAGCTTTGTACTTTTAACAGTAATTCTTATTACTAAACGAAACTTATGAATTCTTTATTTTGTTTCATATTTCAATCAGGATATATGCATGGATATAATTTACTGCGTGATAAATCCCGGTAGCAGTTTAAGCAAAGAATTATGAATTAATACTTTATTTGACGTATAATAACAAAGTAAATAAATGGTCGTTAAGTCAGAATAAGTTTAATATTAAATACTTACTTCGCTGGTTACATTTAGATTGAAATTAATACAAACAGAACAACACTTTGATTCGTCCCTAATTTGGGATTTCGTCATGTTAACATAATGATAGTTGAAAAAGATGAGACCTTAATAATCAATTGTCAATGTAACCATTGAAGCAAATATTTAATATTTAACTTGTTCCGACTTATATTTATTTAATAAAAATTGTGATGTAAGAAATGTCTGAAATTTAAAACCGACTATTTATTTTATAACCGACACTGGCCCAAATATAATCAGTGTCTAGTATATATCTTATTTGATTAAAGGAAAGAAAATGTAAGTTTGAACATCTTTTAAGCTTATTCCAAACAGTTTGCTGTAGGTGTCTGTTCCAGTCGACCATTGGTCTTTTAAAAATGCAAGTTTAACTTTTATAATATGTTAATAGTTTTCTTTGAAGAAATGTAATAACTAGGACAAAAATAAGAAATTTATTATTGCCATTAATACTCCAGGTTATTTCAGATTTCCTAAAACTATATTAATATTTCTCGGTTATTACAGCATTCGACATGTATATATTCCAAACAAAAGTCTGCAATTTCGAAAAGAAGTACTTGTAAGATTTTCTTATCGCGTTACTTGTGAGTTCATTGACAAATAAAACGAAAGAACGGGGTACTATCGCGAAGTAAAGTCTTAAAGGATAATCTTCTGAACTTTCACCTTCAGCAATTCATACGAAAAGGTTTTAGTGCGAACCGTGAGTCAGAGTTCCCGGAATACGTGCGTGTTACTCTGTATTGAAGAACTGGCACAAAATATTACGCGCGATCCTCTCTGGTAGAAAACACAAGCTAGAAAGTGAACAATAACACGGGAATTACAAAAAAAAATCGCTCAATAATACATAAACATATGAAGTGAATTGTTATTTATTAATATAATTTATCCTTACAATTTAGTTGATATTCAATAATTGTTTCTTAATTAGCAACGAACGGAAAATTAACCAAGAGGATTATTTATTTGAGTGCTCTTGGAATCAACAATCTGTCTTATTTTTTGATTGTGCGACAGTTTGTCGTGTGAGTGAAGTTGAACTTCCTTGCCCATCTCGGATATGTCGAGTAGTTGCCTTAAAAGTTTGGTGACCTAGTTTAGTTCAATCGTTAATAAAGTTAAAATTAATTACCAGTACCTATAGCCATTTTATTGGCGCCTCAGTTTTTAATTTCAAATATCTGTCGCCCTTGACGCCCCATTATTTTTCTATTTTATCCGGTTTAACTTTTTTTTGTCTTAGATTGTAATGGCTTACTCTGTAATTTTAAAAAGTGTGTTTCTTATCGACTCTGATAACTTAATGCAAACACCAGGCACTCCGTTCAAATACATTTTTCGAAATTCAGACGACGACGCGCATGTTGGTGTTTGTATAGAGGGATAGCAGCCACGCTGATTTCATTTTTCTTGCGATTTACAATTTTATTTTATGAAGGTTGGAAAATATACTCCTTGGTCTCGAATGAATTATTGTGATAGAATTGGAAAACTTGAAAAGTTTCTGTTTACATTGTGCTTGACTTTTAAAAACTATTATAATCGTCTTCCGAGAATTGTAAGTGATGCTTAAGTAATTATTATTACTTTGATGTTCCTCGAAACATAAAGAAAAGGAGGCGGGGAGAAATACACCTAAATATACAAGTTAATTTTTTATTTGTTTTTATTTTGAGTGAACTGAAGTAGATAAACTGCTCGGAAAGAAGTTTATAATTTACTAGAACTCATAACCTAATTTTACGAAAAAATTCTATTTTATCATGTGGGTATTTCATGTTGAAGGTCATAGCATGTGCCGCAGATTATTTATGTTCCTCGGGCAGATTTGAATGTTTGTTTATAGCCGGCAATTCGCAAAGGTTATCACTATTATTTTTATTTCACTGTTACGATTTAGAAACGTCGTGTATATGTTCCACGATTAATCTCTTGTAATTCCTGAGAGACAATATAGTCTCATAAGTCAAAATAATATGGACTATTAATGACATTAAATTTAGAAATAAAATTCATGAAACACTGAGAATATTGTAGCTTGACTTCCTTATAGGTCGCCAATAAAATTAATTACGTTTTGAATTCGTAGATTTTGATTCAATTTAATTAATTTTGATACACAACTTATTTATTTAATCTTATAATAATTAATATGATATATAATTCGGTGAGAAATGTTTCATAAAATATTCACTTTATCCTAAATCTAATCCAGTCTCTCCATAAAATTGAAACTCTTGTTTATACGCAGTTGTCTCCATATTAATCGTAATTCAGAAATTAAATTATGAATATTTTCAGGTGAATTGCACGCGTAAAATAATAAATAACATAAAATGTACTTAATGGACAAAACTGGCGAAGCAGACTACCATTACGTAATCAAACAACGTATGCTTAAAACCGAAGTTAGAAAATGCAATGACGTTATAGTCGTAGTTGAAGTAGTAGGGAAAGACAATTATAGAAGTCATCTGTTGACAGTATTTCGAGATGAGACCTAACAGAATAGAAGCAGATGAAGGATTAAGTGCACGACTGCCAACTCAACCTAAGGAAGACAGCAGAGGAATCCTTAAAGGGACATGATTTGTAGTTCCCGCCAGTCTGACCTCCATGAGTGGGGATGGTCTTAAAAATCGGACGTCCACAACGGTGGAACTTTCGCCGATGCGTTGAGCAAACTGTCTGTCCGTTGTCTATCTCTTCAGACTTGTTTGCTGATGAGGCAACATTTGGCTCAAGATGGTATCACGACGTTTTGTAATCGGACCAAAAATAATCTATTCACGAGCAACGGTTCAAGATCAAGGCTAGCGGTCGTAAGGTGACTCTGAAAGAACCACTTGATTTGCCCCTCTTCCTTCATCTTGGAGGAAAAACCTACAAGGACCCGATATTGTAAATAAAGGCTCAATGTTACGACACGACATGGCCTTGTAGAGTGCTCGGGACACTTGCGTCTGTGATTCCGTCGTCAACGCAGCGATTGCATGTTGAGTTTGGAAAAGCTTCAAACAGTTTGTCTAAATAAAGAGTAATTCAGATTCCTTCATGACCTATACACTGTGGAGATGGACAGGGTTCCTTTCCAGTTGTAATGATAGGTTCTGATTTCTGTTTTCATATTTTGTATGCTACTACAGACGATGGACGACCAATTTTTCTTTCGTTGTCTCTGCTTTATTGAGCTTCTCTCACCAACAGCTCATGGATTCAATTTTAGAATCACCGTCCATCTTCACTCCTCGCAATGTTACATGTCCACTGCCATTCCAGATTATTAATTTATTCCACTACGAGTTTTGTCTGTCGTCGTACCAATCATGACGTCATTCCTCCATGCGTTATTTTTTCTTTTCGAATAGGATTTTTTTCCTTTCATCTTTACTGATTTTTCCATTATTCACACTTAAGAGCTATTTATCCTACACTCTTCTATTCCAATGTTTGTTTAAATACTGTTGATTGCGCCCCATTTCATATTTATTCCACTATTGATCTCTCATATTATACGGTGCAGTTGTTCATATATCATTAATTGTCATTTATTTTTTCCAAGCTAAACTTATAGTTGAACCAACTGGATTGTGTTAACCCTTCTTGATTCTTTTACTTAGTTATGGAATGGATCTCCAGACTAATTTTACTGACCCTTGGGTATCTAAATTGAGCTTGGACATTACTGGGCCTCTCCTCGTTGGGGAATGCTTCTGTCCCTTACGTAATAACCTCTGACTCACGCCACGTTTCCGGACTTTCCGCACGCAATTAGCGAAGAGAGAGTGAGGGAGTGAGTGTCGCTGAAATTTACTTTCGTCCAAAGATAATCCAGCTCTACTGACACGTAAAACGCCACTCAAGTAAACTGCTAGAATATTGCTCAAGCGTTTGTTTAAATTTGTTCATGCTTCCAGTCGGACGTAGCTGCCATACACCAGTTTCCCAATGTCAAGCATTAATATCCCGACTTGTCCTCTCATCCACAGAATATCATTTATTTCCTTTCCAGTGCTAAAAGAGGACTGCTATGTTATTACAAACGTTGGGTTTTTACCTACATGATCCTTACATTCATGTTTCATGGTGGCTCCTCACCAGATTGATCATCGTCAGCGCATTTAACCTCTAGGCTAAAGTCCAGATAAACGTTTTATTATTATGGACCTACTATACCAGGTTGGTCTGAAAAATATTCTAGTAAATACTGATGCTATGGTTGATAAAAAAGAATGACTTACAACAAAGATTACCCAGTTATTGACTCTTCATAGAAGAAGGAAGTTTCCTCCAAGAAAATATATGCGAGTTTCCAAAATCAAATCAGTTTTTTCTAAACCCTTACGTAAAACCTTGGCAGATGGAAGTTTGGAAGAGAATACCTGAAACCCTTCGAAACGAGGCGAAAAAATGATAGGTGAAAGGAGCAAGCCTTTCTTTTTAGATGTTTAGATGTAATCTGACAAAGCGCAGGGTAGATTTAGTAAACATGCGACACAAGGCACGATGGAAGGGGAAACGACAACCAAAGTATGTATAACAATTTATTATGTTTTTTGAATGACGTAAGTTACAGAGTGGAGGATCAATCGTATTAATGTCCCACAGAAAACTTAATGGAGAATCGTACCGAAATGGTTCTGCGACTCATTATTTTCTTTAAATAAAATTTGTACTATAAAAATTGAAATAGTTCCTCATCAAATATAAATTTGACGTTACAAAGCGACAGTCCACGGGTACGACAAATGAATGTAATGAAATCATATTTTTCTTATTTTAGACTGTTTTTGGCAAACTATAAGTAATACATTCAATATTATGGTATAATTCGGTAGCTCAAGACCTCGTCTACCCCTACTATAAATTTTACGCATTGTTGCGGTAGATTTGTGCCCTTTCACCTGCCATCGAAAATGCCGATAAATAAACTTTTATAAAAAAATAAAGTTATACAAATCTAACAACAATTTCAGAAAAAATATTTTAATTTCGTCTGCGGTCTTATCGTGCAAAAGACTCAGTGGAACATCCTGTCCCAGAAGAAGGCGACTTCGACTTTTTAAGACTTGCCTTCAGTATCTGACAGTCGATTTTCAATTACATTCGCACGTCACATCAGCACAGCAACTCTTATTTACATATGTTATTTTCCGTATCACCGCCCTGTATTAAATCTTGAAGTCCAATGATACAAATTGATTTAAATTTTGCTTACATTTTAGAAGGAATTTCAATAAATATAGACATCTTTCATCTTAGGCAGACTTCAAAGTCTAAAGCAATTCTAATTTATTACTTTAGAGGAATTAAATACAAGAAATTTCTATTGAGTTGGCTTCCTGTGACAGATGAGGTTTTGTTTGTTTCGATGATGGCCGTTCGACATCCGTGGTTGAGTGGCTGTGGACGTGTAATGCAGCGTGCTTTCGCGCCTCGATAAGCTTAGTTTTCCCTCGCCTCCTCTCCGGGTTGGCCGGCGATGTTTACGCAGGGTGCTCGTTAAAATGTACCACTCTTTTCAGCGAGGCGATGTAGCGAAGAAGGAGGCTGTGGGGGAGGGACTTGAAAAGGGTGTTGACGCCGGCGTCAAGTGCAACGCAATTTCTCGGCAATGAACCATAAAGTCGGAGCCCCGGCAATCACATTCCCAGCGCCTCGAGTGGCGAAGGGAGAATTTTAAGTCCCTCTGGACTAATGCCTCTCGTCCAGGAAAGCCAAGGACCTGGAGAAGCCGAGTCCACGAAACAGGACCAGATCAGCTGGTTCTAGCTTTCAAGATGATAACATTGGAAGAATTTGGGTTTTATTTCTGATATTTAAATATAAACGAGAATTTATGGGTGGAAAATAAATGTGCTGAAGAAAATGTCGTTATCCAGATACCATGAGAACTTCTGTACGGGTTTAAAATAAAAGTGCCTTTTAAATCCGACTCTATTTTTGTGATCACGCTACCTTTTATTTCATAATTCAGCATCAGTACGTGCATTCTTCCTTCTTGACCGTTTTTGGGGTTGCAGTTCGGAATTCTCTTGAAGTTTTCGCTATCTGTCCTGCTAATTCAATTTAAGATTTCTTAAATTGTCAGTTTTATTCGTCTCGTTCTACGTTCCCATGGTTTCTTATAGTCCTTTGTAAATACCGATCTCCTATAATTTTTTTTTGACAAAACTATTTTAATTAAGAGAATTTATTTTGGATAATTAAACAATTATAATTCGTAAACGTACGTTTCCCCGGGGTAAATTCGTGAAATAACATTATTATTACAAATCTAACGCGGTTGGTCAAAATTAAGAATTCATAAATATTTATGATTGATGAAAACAAATTACAAGCGAGACTTCCTATTTATAATCTAGCACATTTTTCTCTTACAAGTAGGATACAAACACGATATCCTTCTTGGATTTGAGTAAGTTGTAATTATCTGTACGCTCTGGACGTTGTGGTTGACGTCCGTGTAACATCTCTGGAACAGTAGCTTTGATGAAAACTGCGGTTGATGATTGTGAGTAGTTTATCGTCGTCCTTGCACGTATATGTAAATGATTGTGGAAGCAGCTGCAAAACCGTTACGCTATTCCCCTCTCCTTTCTCCCTTGCCATTCCCCTTCCCTTCCCTTCCCTTGCTTCCGTCGTCGCCGTCGTCGTCGGGTAACGGGAAAGCCCTGCTCCAGACAACACCATTCACTCTCGTTCCTCTGCAAAACTATCACCGTCTGATTGAGCTGTATCCTGTAACAAGACAGATGGTTAGCATGCAATTAACAGTTGTTGGAGGAACGAAAATGAGACTGAGAGTTATAATAGTGAGGGGTGGGGAAAAAATCAATAGTCGTTTCGGATAAAAAAATTGTATTAGTATTAATTCACATTCCGTATATCCTGTCGAGAATCTCGATTAAAGAGCGTCTAATGAGACGTGAATTTTAAAGAAATTGTAATATTACTCTGTAATATCATAAAATTTCTTTTTTGTATGTCATATTATTTATACGAGGTTTATTTTAATTCACTAAGTTATTGTTATCAATTTATTGAATGGAAAAAAGCGACAAGTATTGTTTTTTTTAAATTTTGTTTACTAATGTTTTAACTGTTGAATGTTGTTTTGACGTTTATTAATTATAGCAATACTATTGTAGTATGTAATTTACAATGTTTTGTTTCCATATGTTGTTTTTCTTTACTCTATTAAATTTGTACACGTTTGAACTGCTTGTGAATAGTTTACTGTTATTTATCACGTCCAACATTAATTATATACTCACATTGTTGAGTAAAAGAACCCCTTTTTATATTAAAACATGATCATTTGGAATGATTTTACACACAAGAACCATTTGTGTTTTTTTGGAGAATAAAATATTTGTCTTTCGCTCTGGAAAGTTATACCAAATGTCAACAATGGGGGAAAGTATGTTTTCCTGTGTTGAGATCACAGCACATCGACATTTTTGTAACAGCTTACTTTCCCTCCAAGTGTATTTATTCTCATTTTGCAATTTAATTGATTATTCACAAACAAATCTTATAATTTAATAACTTTTAGAACCTGGAAACATCAAATTCAGGGTAATATTTTTGGTTTGGAAATTCATAAAATGTACTAAATATAATTATTTTATTTTCAACGTCAAGCTTCGCCATCAGTCAACCTGATGTTTTCTCAAACATTGGCCCCCGCTGAAACCCGAGAATTGTATTTAGAAAATTCACGGGGAAAACCTTAACTGCATAAAATGTGTTTTTATCGCAATTAATTAAATCGTACTTTTCCCGTGGCCTCGTGTTTATTATTTACTTGCTGGGTACCCGGATTGTAATAATTAATCTCAGCGATCTTTATAACCCCGAATTTGACATCTAGGCTGTTTTTGCAATATTTTTATGTAACTACCCTCCACCCCTTCCCTAAAGCTGCTACCTTCCAATGCCGAATCGGGTTGAAATTATATACCATAATATCCGGAGAAACGCAATATAGCTCACTGACCCCGAAAAAGTTTATTTCGACGAATATATCGGCATATAACATGTTTGAAAATTTCCACCCCCGCCCCTGGGGGTGGTAGACGTGTCTCACCGACACAATGTTTGTTTCTGGGTCGAAAGGAACTCGTGTACGTAATTTTATCAAATTTGCTCGACGGGTGTAGATTTTTATGCGGAACATACAAACATATTAAACTCTCAGTGTCTGGCGTTTATGTAAACCCGAAAAAGTATTTAATTCTTTAGTCAAAAAGTGATTTAACCTACCCCTATGCAGTAGGAATGCTAATTTCATGAACACCCCCCTCCCCACTGTCTTTAGGGAAGCATAAATACTCCCGACACTAAATATAAAATATTCTCTTAGTACCTTAAGAACGTCAAAAATACTCCTGGTGCATTGAGAGTGTGAGAAATAACATCGGGAGAATAGTATCAATCTCATTGACCCCGAATAAAATATATTCGACACAAATATCGGCATTTTATACACGTTTTAAAATTTCCACCCCCTTCCACCTTCGCCCTCTGAGGTGGAAGTCGTGACTTACTCCCACAGTGTTTGTGTCCGATTTAAAATGAACATGAGTAATAAATTTGGTCGAAATTGCTCCACGTGTTTAAGATTGTGCGTGGAACATTGTTTTACCCTTCCTCCCGACTCCTAGGGGTTAAAGTACAACTTAACTGGCAAGTTGAAAGTCATAATCAAACTCAGGCTCATTCATAACCGCGCATTCGACTCTAATCTGGCTTGTTTTCGTGTTATTTTCTGTAACGCCACTTCACCCGATAAAGATGCTCTCCTACCATACGAAAAGGGGTTGAAATTATACTAAAACAACATCGGGACAAACAGTATCAATTTTATTGACAGCGAAAAGTAATTATTCGAGCGACAGCCCGTTTTCGTGTTTTAAAATGCCGAACCCCGCCCACACAGCTGCGGTGATGGACAGTATTTTTCTGTCAAGGATACTCCCGATACCTTAATTGTGTAAAAACTTCTCTGTATACCTTTACGGGGTCGAGTACTCCAGATAATTGAAGGGAGTCAACATACTGTTTGGTGCATTTTGTCATCTGCTGTTGGCAACATTGCTGTCTGTCCTTACAATATTACACAACTCGTTACGGCGTGATTTGTTTATGGTGTAATTTTTACACATTTATGATTAGTAGCTCAAAAATTGTACACTTATAACGTTCTTCCCAAAGATGGAATCTATATCAGATGATTTATTATCATCCACAAACATTTTAATGAGACCAAATACTGTTATCGTAACCTGAAAATTTTGTGTAACGTCACAGATTACAGACATCTATTTTTTTATATTTATACCAATTTAGAGAAATACGTTGCATAAAGCACAATTAATTGTACTTTTAATTCAATGAAGTGTTCCAAGTTCCGCTCATACTTTTGACCTATTGTGCAATAATTTAACAGCTATAAAATACATTGAATTTTATTGCATCAATAGCAAGAAACATAACACCGAATTTCTTTACGAAAAGAATACTTAAATATTCTCAATGAGTACTGCAGGATATAATTATCCCTCAGTTTTCAGACAATACGAAAGATTAAATTGAAGAAATCCTTATCTAGATTCACAGTGTAAACAAATGGTGGCCATATTTGAGTCAGGATCGTAAAGTATTTCGTATTGTTTTTATCATCATTCCATGGAGTATTACTGGATATATTTATACTTTCTATTCAAACTATTTCTGCTTTACTTCAGTAGGAACTAGTTTTGGGTGCAGAAATGTCTAATTTCTCCAGCCCGTCAATGTGTGCTGTGACGTCATTATCTCTTGGCGCACGGTAATTTAAGAATATTATCACATTTTTAAATATTCATTCCATCTTTCTGCTAGTGGTTACTCACCTCCACAGTTCCGTATCTCGAATTTTGAAGAATGTGTACACCACGTTTTGTTGCAATCTGTCCACGTGTTTAAATCTGTATATAGATTAACGTAAATACATACAAATATGATGAAATTTTTATTATATAGAAGATATAAATACTAGTGTCGTGTGTAGACAACGTGACCCCTGAAAGTCCTCGTTTTTGGTAAATCATTAATGTTCGTTAAAATGAACAATGGACCCAGAACAGAACCTTGTGAATGCTCCATATACATTTGTCCCAAATCAGAATGAATATGTATATTATGGCTTGTATAGGTCGCAGAAAATTTTTATGGATACTGTTTTTTTTAATTACTAATGCCATTTGGGTAAGAGAGAAAAATTATAACTTTTTTCTGTTGAATATTCTTTTCTGAAACAGAATTGAGAGTTTGTTAGCAAATTGGGTTTGTATTTGCAACCACGAGGTAAATAACTTTTTCAAAGAATTTAGAGAACAGTTCCCTCCAATATAGTTATAAATGTGTAATTTATCAGAAACGAAACGTTCGAGATTTACATTGTTTATTGGAACCTGTCGCCTTCTCTTCTTAATAAGGCAAACACACCAATATCTGCAATGCTTAGTGAGCAGTGCCATTACGAGCCCTGCTGCTTCTTTGGGTATTACAATAGTTGTAATGTGTGTGTGTGTTTAGCTGTTGCTTGATAAGTAATGAACAATTTGTCTCTTTTGTTTCAGGTAAGAGAAAATAAAGTTACCACAGAAAACTGTCTACAAACGTATCATTTTTGTCGGAGATTGAAAAAAGAAAGGTAAATACCTGCAGCTGGGTATCAACACTGAATAAAATACTTTGCGTTTGTGTCACTACCTCGAGAAAATACAAAAGTAATTCTTAGGGTCCGTTTCATTTTCCTTGTTGGAGATGAATACTAAATTAATCGCTCGCACGCGGCTTCATTTTCTAGTTAATAATTAAGTATATTTGATGTTGTCAACCCTAAAAAAAATTGACGACCAGTTTACAAACTTTTTTAATTGAAAAAGGAATTATTAATTATTTTTTTTCTAACAGCGCTACGTTTAGGTACTTATTTAAACCATCTTTAGGCTGTCGCTCGAATGAAATGTTTATGATGAAGTTATAAATGTTTACTCAGTCTGGATTTACTTCACAGTACCACAACGTAGCTCTGTGAACTTAATTTTTTTACTAATAATTTTTTAAAATATTTTTTGCTTAATTGTTTGTTAAATATATTATTATAATTTAAACAGATATTAAAAGAAAATATTATTTGTCACGTCTGAGTTCACTGTTTTCAAATGTAACGTTAAATTGTAAGTAGCTTCGCAGTGTGTCGTGAAAATTACCTTTCGTATATTTTAGAAGGAAAAGGATTATTGTGTACACGGGGTTCAGAAGTTTAAATTTTCTATTGTAGAAAAGGGAAAATAGATCCAATTTTTCATTTGTATTGGTTGGTTAATGTCATATTCTTGTTCTATCTGTTGTCGACTTTGACGGTTTCTGACCTGCTCGGCCATTGAGGTGGTAATAGTCACATACTTTTTACCCCGCAGATCCGGCCATTTCCGTATGTTATTAAACAACTCATTGATAATTTTTCTAGATATCGTTTTCTTTAGGGGTATTTTTTGTTCTGTCCATGTTTGCTGCTGTCAGGAAGGCAAGAATTATAGTTGCAAAATTAAGTGTCTAAAATTCTCAAGTTCGTCGTCTTGTGTGTTAGTATAGCGGAAGTAAAAGGCGAATATAATTTACTATTTCTTATCACCGAAAAGACGACATCTTTACACCTTTTCCCCCATGGCAGTATTTTCGTCTCGAATCGAAAAGAGCTTGTGCTGGCAGGAATATTGGATCAGCAGCCATGTCTGGATTGCAACGCATCGCTCGGACGTTAATCAGTTTCTCAAGGTCTCAGCCTTGACTGGAGACTGCTCCTTATCGGAAAATTATACTCGAGTACCGCAAAAGCTACAATGTACGTATCTGATAGCGCGCTTTTAACTCCGTATTACGCCGCCAGTCTGGCTGCTCTCGCAAATGCAATATTCCTTGAGAAATAATAGAAACAATGTGGGAAGATAATGTCTTTCGAATGGGTAGTGGGGGTAGAAAGGTACAGAATTCTCAACTTTTGTGGTTCTGACTATTTTTGTAACTCAAGATCAAGGACGCAGCGTTTTATGCAACAACTCCAAAATTCTCATATGTTGTCGTCGAAAAGACAAAAAAAGCTTACTTACCTTCTTCACAGCCTAGGATGAACATAATGGTAAGTACAGGCTGTTTCGTTTCAATTTTTTAATGAACGAAACAATTTATTGGAAACCAAATTAAACGCAAGAAACCTTTTTATTAACAGGAAATATTCCAACAGTTGGTAATGTGGTAATATTAATAAATAATCCGAACCCCCTCACACCGAGCCAATTAAGTTAGCCTTCACACTAGATGATACTAGATATTACTTTCCTTCTTCAAAACCTGCCACCTATCGTTCTATGTAGTATCAGGTCACAAACGAAAACATTGTAGTTAAAACTACATGGAATTAAATGTATTTTTGTCGATTCTTTGAAGTAGTATTTAATCGTAAAGTATTCGCATTAATGTTTATAAAATGTACGTGTTTGTCGGTCCATTTGAACGGGGTAAAGTCAAAAAACTGCTTAACGCATTTCATATTTGTATTTATACTTTCTCGTATCCTATACAGTTTCCCGAGTTTCAAGTGAAGAATGCGGCATTTAGACAAAAGTCAAAACACAACTGGATTATTGGCTTTGGAATTAAAAAAACTTGTTGATCTACTTTCATGTAATTAATAGTCCCGACTAGTACGTAGACGAATAGATAGTATTGTAACATCAGTGGGGGTACGTCATCTTGATCGTGACAGGGGAACAGAAATGACGTCACATACTTTAAATATTGTACACTTATGTGGGATAATCACTGCGTGCCGCTGCTATTTTTGTTTTACTAGGGTTGTTCGATATATCTGGCAAATTTTTATGAAAAAACAAGAAATTTTTCACTTTTCCTTTCAAATATATTCCTAAAAGTTTTAAACATATGCAAGTCGTTTATTGTTGGCAGCCTTCTGTAGTGTAGAGTCAGGCGGATACAATTAAACAAAAACGAATTTCGTTTTTTCATTAAACACTTTCATTTGAATGGTTGGATGAAATTTATGCGGAATCTGAACCAGCATTGAATACTATTTACTTCTGGATTAATGAGATTAAACTAGGTCGCAGAAGCACAAACGATGAAACTCGCTGCGGCCTCCCAATTGTTGTCACCACTCAGGAAAACATCGAAAACGTTCAGAATATCTTAATGGAAGATAGCAGAGTAAAAGTGCGTGGCGTAGCTGACTCCGTAGGATTCTCAACTGAACGAGTGCATTTCATCCTCCATGAAAATCTGACCGTGAAAAAGCGTTGGATGCGATGGGTGCCGCGACTGTTGGACCAAAAACGGATTCGGAAAAACATTTTAATGCAGACTTTTTGCGCAGATTCGTAACCGTCCATGAAACTTGGATCCATACTACACATCCAGAGACAAAAAAAACCATCAAACCAACGCACACAAGAGCAGTATCAATGATGGAAATGTACAATTTTGGATTCGGATTGGTTTCTCATCCATCCTTTTCACCAGACCTAGCACCAAGTGACTTCTTCTTGCCGAAGTTGACAATTTCGCTTGGTGGGAAGAAATTCTCTTCGAATGAAGAAGTGATCGAGGCCGTGACGGAGTATTTTGACAAAACCTATTTTTGTGATGCGTAAAAAATTGTAACCTCGCTGGGCCAAATGTATTGCCAAGGAAGGAGACTATATGAAGTCAATTTTCTAAAAACAATTTATTTTTGCTTAATTTTTACCCAACTCATCAAACAACCATCGAAATATAAAATAAATTATGTTGAGGCTATTTTAAATAAAATAATAAAGTTATCGTGTATAAAAACTGATTATAAAAACACTATTTAAATATCGAGATGTGAAATTATTTATAAACTGCAAGGTGGAAGCGATACACTTTTTAGTTGTGCGTTTTAAACCCTTTCTGTTTGGTTGCATGTTTAGTTTAGAGGGATATAGTGTTTATTTTTAACATTGTCCGCTTTAATTATCTGCAGAGTTAATTTTGCTATAGATATACTTAAAACTATTATATTCTGTTTTTATAGCTGTCAGTAAGATATTATTATTGTATTATTGAGTAAAAACAGGGAGAAGTATGGAGAATTGAGAGGATGAAAGAAGGAAGACTCAGGGGAACGAAAATCAAGAAGTGGGAAAGGGAAGCTAAAGAACCAGGCGGACTAGGTTTATTGAGCGAAGGTGACAGCGACGAAGTAATAAATCGTCCACTAGATGAACCATACACAGTGAGAGTAGAGATTACTCCAACGTTTCGAAAAGAAACTGTCATCAGTGAAAGAAACACGTTCATACCTATTTTATAAAGCACAAATTGTCAACATGCTAAATGTCTCGTTATTTCTTTTTTTAAAAAACGATAACAATCCGACGATATCTCCAATCTTATCTTGAAGACATCGTTGTGTGCATTTAGCCATTGATTGGTTGTTATCAGTTCAAGTAGTATTTATTATGTCTGCATTCGGTTTCAGAATACTGTTCGAAATTCAGATAAACAAATGCCTACGTACTGAATTACGGCATTTATCTAGATTTGTGGTACTGGATAGAAAACGTTCGATGTTTCCTCTGCCGAAGAAAAGATTATGCGAGCTGGGAAGTGTGGGTGTGCTTGAAGATTTCGAATAGAAATAGATTGATGTAGGTCGTGTCCTAGAACTGTCGATTACTTTGAAACCTGAGGATAATGCAGCCAGTGGACTGAAAGAAGGTTCCACTATTCGTGTGAGTGGGACGGGGAGATAAAAAGAGATTTATGTTACGAGCTTATTTTCTTTAACTTACGTTTCTTTCAACGTTTCGAAGAAAATAGTCGGGGCATATTTACCAAGAACCTTGCCACTACTTCTCAGCTGAAGATTAGATATGCTTCGACCTTGCCCGTGACAGTCCCTGAAGTATTTTTATGGAGCCTCCGACATTTTAAGTTACATGAAGAATAGAAAATCGAAAGTTTGTGATCTGCCCCGACATTACAAATGCTACGTTTTCCGTGCCTCGAATGAAACGACTTTTTACGGCGACACACTAATGAAATATGTCGAATTTTATTCACTTTCTTTGTAACAATATGACTCTGCATTTGACGTTTTATGAAGGATACGGGATTAACGAGGATTCAAGAGAATATCTCATACAGCGCTGAGGATTTCTGTGATAATTTTCGTTTTAGAATCTTATCGCTTTCCATCACCGTAAAGTACAGCCATGATATTTATTTAAGAGCGAAGGGTTCCGCGGTGAAGTGATCGTTAGAAACATTCACTTAAAGCTCTTCCACATTTCTCACACAAAATATATATTTTTATGAGGCTAAGATGTTTTAAATATCCGTCCCTGATTGTGAAACACACTACAATTTCAGTTCGAAACGATTAAATGAGTAAATAATAATTATTTTTTAAAATTTGGTGTTTGGATAATCCAGTTTAGGTTGCGGTGTAAAAATCCTAATAAAACAGTGTCAATTCTTGTGAAAGATTATTAAATTTTAACAGTCGATTTCGAAATTTTTATTTATTCATCTGTTAATGTTTTAAAATAAATATCCCAATATACCCTTATGTTTTACTTATTATAATTTTAAATCCGTTTAACGGACGAATATGGAACATTAAATTGCCGATAGCTTCCGTAAAATGAACTAAATTATATCTTCAGAATAATTGCGTTGATTAATAATTAATGATTTCAAATATTTAAGAGATGTGACAAAATATAATTTTTCCGAAACTTTTTGGGTGTCGCATTTTCAAAGGATCCTTAATTTATTATGTGATTACATTAAGATTACTAATTATTTTTCATAGTAGTGTTTATCTTTATATAGAAAGTAACAAGATGTCTCAAAAGTAAGAGCTATTTTTGTGGTTTCGGTCACTTTTCTAAAATATCAAACAAACTTTTCTATTTAATATAAGTTTATCATGTATAAAGTGAGAAAAGCGTGAAACATTTTATTTTAGTACGTACAGTGTCTTATGAAAACAAAATTTTTATTTTCAGTTCAATAATTAAGTATATTTGATTTCATTTTCTGGGTATGAAACACAAGTGTGCAGCAACTAATTTCTCAAAACCGAATCTGGATAAAACGATATTTTCGTAATTTTTTCTCTGAGATACACGAGGTGCTTCCGCATCCGAATGAGAAAGTTTTTGTTTATATAGGGTTTGTTAATTAAAATTATCGTATTAGTGAACGCTAACTCGTAGCCCACAGCCCGCAATTGTGCGAGTTATCAGTTATATCTGTGTTCTTCCACCCCCGACTCTCTCGGGGTTTCCGGGAAAAGAGCCAGAGGCGATCTGGAGGAGGAAAGACTTTGTAGAGCATGACGAAAGGTGTTTCGTATTTTTGCCCATCCGATTAGGTTTTGGTATTCTGATAACAACACGCATTGAATCGTGTACTTTTATTAATGACTTTCTTGTGAAAAGGATGTAAATATTGGGAGACAAAGTTTATGACTCAGTCACTAGGGTGAAAGTCCAAAATCACCTCTAGAGTTATATTTAAATCTTGACTTACCAAGTGATTACTCAAGTAATTAAAGCGTAGAAAAATAAGAAAACGTCAGTTTAGGATGACGAAATATAATGCGTTTTGTAATGTACTGTTTTGATCTCTATTCTAAATTTGGGACATAATTTAAATTAATTTGTGTCGTTTGCCTAGAAAAATTAGCACTAGTAATTTTCTTCGTACCTACTGACCCGTATAATTACACATTTTCATGTGAAAATATCCGACATTTAAAGGAATACCAAAGGGACGAATTTGTGATCTTAGAAAAGTCGGTCGGTTTAAGTGATACGGTATCAGTCATGTGCGAAGGTATTCTTAAAGCCTTCGATTGACAGTAGCCGTCAGTTTATGTAGTCATGTCGAACCACAGAACTTTAGCTAATAATTCATCAATTATTCCACATCTAGCTTGATAACATCCATCGCAAGAGCTTCAGGTATCACAAGGGACTTTACCAAGAATTAATACCGAAAGCATGTCACAAACAAAGCGCTGAGCAGATCAAAAGCTAATAAGCTATCAGGGAACACACAACGCAACTAACTACCACTCAATATCCCTGTAACATTACAACCTTGTTTTCTAAGAGGATTCGCGGAACCTCTGGCAAAATCTGTTCCGGTTCGTTATCAAATAAAGCAAATCACATATCAAAATAACTACGATAATACCATTTAGCCGTCTCTCGTGAATGTGCCGTTAAAAATATCAGAAAAATCCGTCGCAACGTTAAAATGAACATAAAAGAAATGCAATACTCAAATGAAATTTGCTGGACGCTAATAAATTAAAATATTCAGAAATATTTTCCATAGCAAGGAACCAATACAGGACATTTCCATGTAGTCTAACAATATGTACTTTCAAAGTCAACTTCCTTTTGTTGAATCGTCCTGGCCGAAATCTGTCTGGTCTTCACTTGAACCTACCGCGGTCATGCAAAGACTTTCTTCGGGCGATACTGGGGTATTGATCAGTCAGGATCACCTCGTTTTTATAGCGGCTTCCTTTACATAACCTTTGAAATATTTTATTCTGATAGGAGAAATTATTTTTAATTTACTGACGTTTCAGAGGCAATCGTAATATTAAGAGTTCCAATAAAATATATATGACATCCCTTTCAATCGTTTCCAGATTAATTGATTTACAGACTGTGCAAGTGTAGCTTAATGCTCCATGTAGGTGTTGGAAATGGTTTCCATTAACATCCGAACACACACGGAGCCGATCGTTACATGTTAAGTTGGATGGGTTATCTTAGCTCATCCAATGTGGGTGGCTTTGTCTCTCTGGAGCTGTCTGTTACTTCTGGGGAACGAGGTTGAACACACTTCTTCCACCTATCCATCGTGCAGGTAGAGACTCACTGACAAGGTTGTGGTAGCAAGTTAGGGGCGCCAGTTCATTAAAAGCCTTTTGTCAGTCATGCGATTCTCGGACGGGATACACGCTATTTCTCGACTATTCCATTCACTTTTGTGGAGAAGTAAACAACTCCGTTCTTCTGTAGCTAGCAAGGAACATCAGTCCGTAATCTTTACATACGTGGACCTTCACGGTTCATATGTCTGCGTTTATTAACTATCTGCAAAAAAATAGTTTTTGGTAGGAAGTCTCCTGCTGTCACATTCTTTGAAATTGCAATATATACATAAACACACACACACGCATATATATATATATATATATATATTTATTGTAATGATTAAATAGGATGATTAATTAAAGGAAATATTTAACAAATTTATTAAGATTAAAAAAACTTTTAATTGCCAAAGATTATTTTAACATGTGTTTTTAGTTTTAGTTTTACAAATGATTTGCCCTAGGTTGGCTCGCCGAATTCAATCAAATTTTACACACATTTTTATTTTATAATTTGTGGCGTTCAAGGTAAATACAATATTTTCTATTTTACAAACACTCAAAATTAATAACTCTTCTTCTCAGGGTCTTTACTGGGTTTGATAAGTAAGAACAATCAAGATTATAAATTAAATAATTAACAATTCAAACAAATTGAAACGAACGGAATACGAAATCTAACAAAATGAAAAGAAACGAAATCTGACTATACCCTTAATTACCGTTTACAGAATTTAATTATTTTGGTTTGTAGTTACAAATGTCCTGCTGGTTCCAGACTTAACGTTTTCGAAGGTTGGGGACACAATTCACAAAAAGGCCATTAATCACAGACTCTACACTTGAAGAAACACACGGTTGTATTTCTTGGATTATTCCTCCAGGAACTCGATTATCTGCAACTCCGGTCAATCGTCGGACGTATTAAATTTCAATGTCTTTTTGCGGAAACGGGTATTTCGGAGCGCGTATGTATCTGAACGGGGCGCTTAACCTTTTGTTTCAACTTTGCAGATTTTTATATAACTTGTGCTGGCCGTTCAGATCTTTTTACAAATGTAATGATTAACATATACGTCTCTCAGTTGAATTACTAAGCTTGGACCATGCTGTTCGTACTCTTAAATTCTGCTCCTTCTCGACCATAAGATTCGCCAGACTGCAACCAACTGACCTTCCGTACAATGCGCGCAGTTCCCAACAAAGCTAGCCGACAAAGAGCTTGCCGTCATTGTTGTCTTTTAAGAATTTGTACCGTTGATCAATCCAATTTATTTAAACAATTAATGGCCTCCTTAATTAGTATTACAATTTATATACGTGAATATCCCCTTGTTGTATAGTGTCAATAGTCCACACGATTGTGGAGCAAACGGAGCCACGTTTGTCGGGATATATGACGAGTCGATAACACCCACCATCCAGTTTCCGTCTCAGCTTGCGAGTTTTAATTGCGGTGAATTGGAAATCTTTCTCGTTACACAGTGTTTAAGCCTCGTTAATGCAAAAACACTCGGGGCCAGGTTTGTGACAATTGTGCACGTGCGTGGGGTCCCTTTTTAAATATGACTGCCCCTCTCTCTCTTTTTTTAATTTAAAACTCGGGCTGGTGTTTTGTTCGTTGGCTGGCTGGCTGGCATCGCCGGGGAAAATCACTTTATAGTTTTTATGAAGGCCATAAGTCCAGTGGCTGCTCATTGTTTCGCGGGGCGAGACACAGTGTTTATGGACTTGGGCAACTTGTTGCCCACCTTCCCACTTTATGCGATGCACTGCCGAGTTCAGATTAATAAAAGCTCGTTTAAAGCTGCCGCACAAACACAGCAGAGGCGAGGAGAGTTGCTGGTTTTCCTCGTCCAGAGGGTTTTTCCACGTTTGTTTTTTATTTACAAAACAAAAAATAATACATTACTTCATTTCCCCACGAGCTGAGCTCCGCAATCGACAACTTTTTTTTTACTTCGCGTGGAATGCACCTTTTGTTTTCGTTTAACTGTGAAAGTTTAAATCAAAAAGGGAACAATTGTGGAGGATAATTTCGCAGAACTTTTATGGTACAGAGCGGGCGCTCCCGGCACCCACTGCTAAAATTTGCAAGAGTGGTTTTATTTGATTTTAAGCTTTTGTGACTATTAACTTTTTCCATTCAGTTGCGGTAATCGGAGACAATCAAGTAGGGCTGAGTATGCTGGAGTGTTCTTCCTCTGCTGTAGCTCTGATTGTACGGAAAGAAAACTTGGATCTGTAATACCTATGAAGCATCACCGACAGTTTTACATATCTGGATATCTCTTATGATTTTGTTTGCTTTCATCCGATTAAATATGTGATTATTATGTAATAAGCAAAAATATAATAAAGTGCATTACAGCATCTGAAATATTTATGTCTTCCGTCGGTGTTTACACGCTTATTGCATTCGTCGCGAATTACTTCAATGTTGTTTCAGCCCGTTTTTACTTACTCAAGGTATGACATTGACTATGTAGTTTGCTGAATTTCATGTTTGTCAGCTTGGGTATATAAAATGTAGGTCTAAATTATCGGCTATGGTTAACTGTATTGTATTTGCACAAATAACATTTTTTTAGGAATGCAGTAGGTACTCCTTCATGTAGCCTAGTCAAGTGAGCAATATTCTGCAAAGTTATGTCGTCGTTCACATTTTTGTTTATAAATTCGAGTCGACAATTTTCTTCCTCTGGCCAGACGTGACACTTTTCTTGGGTTCAGTAAACGCCATGTTTTCAACTGTTGTGGCAGTAGTGGTACAGATGACGATTGCCATCGCTTTTATCTTAAGTGTGATGCTTGTGCTGTTAACGTTACAAGTAGCAGGGATTCTAGAGTTACGGTGATTTACTGTAGCTCTGTCACAAATAGAATCCAGCGAGAGAGAATGTATAGAATTGACAATTGACAAGAGGATTAGTACTTTGAAAACGAAAAGTACCGTCTGTATCATGAATGATACCATAGACATTCTGATCTAGACATCAGCTTAATGCCACCACTATACGCTTTACGCAATGTTACGAGCCAGGTAAGGAGGGAACGAGCTTTCGAAACAGACAATCTGTAGAATTGAAGTTGAAAATAAAACGTCTAAGGATACATTTAATGAAAAAAAAAAGTTTAGTAAGGTAGCGTGGGGGATTAATAAATAATAATTAATGTTTGTTCGGGAAAAAAATGCCAACACAAAATTTAGAACAAAAAAAACCAGTTTACAATATTATTAGCCGTTAGTTACGTCTTCAGATAACCATCTCAAAATCCATCAATATTCACCGTTAAATCTCTTATCGATCAGGACCTGATAATCTGGTATTCGTAGGGTACACATAGATGTGTATTATTCGAAAATCTATCGGGGTTTACAACGTTTAAAAGAACCCAAACAGAATTCACCACTTATATTGTTTACTGTTTTTCGTTTTGTTTAACGATACCCAAATACTACAGCACTCGTGGTTTCGGGTTTGATCACAGGAGATTTCGCCTGGGCTGCTTGTCGTTTCCAACTAGGCTCAACTGACGTCATCAGCTGGCGGACGATCTTCCCCCAATATCACATAGACGGGTTTAACATATAATGAACATAAACGAATTAAAACAAATTTTATGCCAACAAACAATCAATCAATAAGTTATACTTCATAATAATGTCCGAACATAAAAACTTAAAATTCTTCTAAACCAATTACTATGTCAATCATTTCTTTTCAATAATATCTCATACTCTCCTTGGCCCTTTTAACATAATTTAATCAACATACAGACCATATTGATTACTGCAATGACATATCGACATTAAAAGACCTTCATAAAACGCTTCCAGACTTTACAGGTATTATTTATTTCGCCCCACAAAAAACCAGACACTTCACTCATCGTCCATGTTTAAATTTTGATTCTTCTCTCGCAGTTAACGTACACCAGAGATAATCCATCACCTAATGCAGGTTTTTCTAGGGTTTTCCCTGCATCACTTTTAGGTGAATTGCTTGGTCGGTTCCTTAAACCATAGCCCGGGGATCCTAGTTAACCTTTGGCTATCTCCCTCTACCCTTCCGCATCCCCCCTTTCAAATACCTTTCTATGCTGCTAATAGGGATTTGCCACTATGTGGATTACCCTCGTGTAGCCTGTTGCCCCCCCCCCCCCAAACCAATACCTCGTAAATATAATCTTTCTTCGCATATTATAATGAAATATGGTCCTACTTAGTATTTTCGCAACCAACTAACAGTGCCCAAGTACATGATGTTAATTCTGTTTAATTATTATTAATTTTATTAAACAAATCGAAAATGATAAAATCCCGTGTTACATGCCAAAGATAATTTCTCGATCAGAGATACTGCATTATCAGACGCCATCGTCTTCACCCTTTGATTGACTTTACGAAATAAACTACTTTACACATTTTAACCAACTTGTGACTGGCGGAAAATGCCATGTCACAGTAGGACATTAGTCCATGTCTTATAAAAATAAAAAGTGAAAGATTCTCGAATTCGTTCGTCACATCACCACAGCAACTGTTGGATGCATATATTATATTTCATTTCACCGCTTTAAATTAAATCGTGTAGTCCAATGACACATTTAAGTTAAATTCCGCTTATATTTCAAGTTCAATGTGAGTTACAAATGCACACACTGCAATGAAAAACTAATTTTTATCTTTCATCCCAAAGAGAAATTATCACGCCCAAAACTTCCGCTTGGTAATTTTTTTCGGGAGTAGATAGAGGGGAGGTACGTTTCTTGTCTTCAATGTGGGTACGCTTCGGTTTGGACCCGGGCAGCAAATGCGTCCACGAAATGACTTTTGCTTTCTGTATAGCACCAGTATTTCTGTATCTGTGCCGATCTCCGTCTCACTCTCATCTGGAAACGACTAACGGAACTGTAAGAAACCGAACGCTGCGAAAACTACCGGAGAAAGTATCCGCGTGTCGAGAACCGCAGCCTACCGCAACACTTCGTAAGTAGCAGATTCTTTCTAGATACCTGTAGGTTCCCCAAAAATTATCCGGAATGTTCATTACAGGCGAATGCTGTGATTGCATCAACTCACTTATTGCAAAATAAGAAATTAGTTTATAACAGACTAGCCGATTGTCCGTCATTGACAGGTTATTTATTGACATTATACCGGAAAAGTAACTAATTGAACACTAATCTCTTAACCCCTTCTCGTCCCGTCGCATACCGCCTTACGTGCCTTAACCTTCAGGGACACCGAAAACTATGGATTCAACACTATTATATGCTATTTGGAAGTATTTATTTCCTTATCACTACCCCTCTACCTCTATGTCGATGAGGCTGAACGTCAACTTAACCGTCATGGTGAATACTAGCATTCAACTCAGCGATCCCGATACAGTGGATTCAACTCCAATCTTGGCAATTATCGCATTAATTTGCACACCTCTTCCACAATTATAGGTGATCCCGTCTCATGTCGTTAGGGGTTTACTATAAATGCTTCGAGAGTGAATATTAATTAACCTTAGCGGTCCCGAAAACTATTTATTTGAGACTAATGTTGGTCGTATTCGTATGTTTAAAAGCCACCGCTACCCTTTATGTTTGTTTCTAGATCGTAAGTGACATGTGTAACAAGTTTGGTTGTAATTGATGTACTGGTTTGAGATTGTATGCGAAATATACACACATCAATCCATCCATTTTTAAGTTTTAGAAAGATAGATGGTGTATTACAGTTCTTAAGTTGTTTACGATATAAATTAATTCCATATAGTTTATTATTGTAACTGATAACATGGATCGCAATGTAAATCGGAAACACGTTTTATGTCCTTTTATACCAAGTTTCTGAACGTAAGTATCGGTACCAAAGTACGAGGCTCACGTTAACAAACATAGGGGAAAATGGCTCATGATATGAAACGTTCAAGTTCTCTATCTGTGATTCGAAAACTGATAAATATCTGTTGTTGGTTTTTTTGGTTAGGGAGAAGGGTGGTCAGAGGTCCGTGTCGATGATTTTTTGATTAGGAGTGAAAAACTGGAAGTGTATCGTGGACGTATCTGCACAAACACTCCCTCAAATATGAGCGACCAGTCACATCTGCTCGCTAAATCAAAAGGCCGGGAAAAAAGCGAAACAATGGCTCGTCTTTGATAGTTACTAGTAATGTTCGTTTTCCAATTGCAGACGGACGGATGGTTGGTTGGATGGTGTGTGTGTGTGTCTAAGTTGGAACGCGCATCATGCCTTGAAATCGAAATAAAAATAAATAATATAGCGCTACTTGCTTTACGGGCGCGTTGTTATGCCGTAAAAATGCCAAGCCGGAAAATTAAATGTCCTACACTCTTGCTTTTATGGCACTGATTATAAAATTTTATAGGTAACTCATTCTTGATACGTTCCTAGAGCGGCTTCTGCTTCTTGTCCTTCCTTTATCTGTCACCGTTGCCATGTGTTTCTTTTCCGCTTGTGGCCTACTAATTTGCTGGTAAATGTATCTTTATTTGTATGTCAAATGAATTTATTTTAATTCGCGAATATTAAATAGTTTGTTATTTAAATAATTAGTCACAGTCCCGAAATACAGTTATTTACTTTATACGGACATAAATGTTTTTTTTTCTGTTTATTTATTACAAAACTTTTATCCTATGAACGGACATAAATATTTCAACTGGGATTTCTATTCCTAATTTCTGGAAACATATCACTAAATATTTTTGTTTGCCGTTGATTTATTTTCAGTTTTAGTAAAAATGTTATATAATGAACCTGTCATCCGTAAAAATTTACAATACTTTTCTTGGAGGTTGAAGCCTAATTCGTCTATCGTTATTGTTTTTATAGATTTAATAATTATTTGACACTTTAATTTTACAATAAATAAATTGGCCATAAGTCGGAAAAAATTTAATAAATCAATTATAGAAATATCATTACTGAATGTTTCGTCCATAATTTAGGAATTCATCAGGTGTACATTGAAATTGGAGTATTATAAATAATTTGTATACAATGCAAAGCTCAATTAATATGTGCCAAACATTGTTATTATATAAATAACTTTTGAGTAAAATTTCATTTTGTTTCATTTCATGCTGATGATGTCCTAAATTAAGGACTAAACGTTCTGTAAAGATAATTTCAGTGATTACGTTATTAATGTTTTCTGGCTTATGACCAATTTATTTCTTTTATTTAATGGGTCAAAGAACTCGAAGGAACACTGATGTTCGTTTTTTATTTTAACTATCTTTTTTTTAAGACTTGTATTGTTAAAATGAGGATTTTTTAAAAAAGTCAGAATTTTGTATTACATGGATCAATGTGCTAGTTTAAGAGCAGACATGCTGTTTATTGACCGACGTTAGAAGTTATTGGTTATCTGATAATAATGATAATACAATAGCCTCGCCGGGATTCGAACCCGGGACTTCTGTGAAGCCAGGTAATGATGCTGACCACTACTCTCCACTGTAGGTCGGTTTTCGAACTACCTGAATTAACAATATTACAAAAAAAGTGATATTAATACAGAGAAATTACATTTTTCCGTAACACATACTTCAACATTCTTTTACAGCCCCAACTGTTGACATGAAATTAGGCAAATTATTGCTCGTCGAACCTTGATAAATATAATAAATATGATAAATTAATTGAACTTTTTAGCTGTTTTTTTTAAGTTTATTCAGTTCAAATTAAGCGTTTTTTTTACACAGGAACACTTTAAAGCTTAAGAAGAAGGGACTGAATTTTGTGTACTGAGTAAATGCATATTTGAAAGATATAAATGTTTTTTAAGTGAAACCCGAATTTCTAGTTCTTAATCAAAATAGGATTTTCGCTGGAATTAAGCATTATAAAGTATAAATAATTTGTATACAAATGTGTGGGCTGTGATATAGAATGCCAATGTTTATTATCTAAATTTGTGGTTTTATACTTCTGCATGCTGTTCTTTTAACTCTGAGATTCATTTTTGTATACCATTTCCGGAATTATTCTGTGATCCACTCCATTACACTGACTTCCAATAGTTTAATTAATTTATGTCTCATGTTTGCTCTTATATTTTAATCTCTTACGGACTTCATCCTATCTGTTTTTCTATTACCGATTGTAAACTTTGTGCTCAACATCGTCATTATTGGTTTGAGAGGGACGAGGAGAGTTTAAATTGATTGCGTAGGTTTATTAATTGCAGTTTTCACCCTGAAGCGACGCCGCATGTATGGGGTTAATTTGAAAAGAGGATTTAGAAGGTAATAAATATTTTTTCTGGGAGTTTGTTTGGAAACGATGCAATTCATAGTTTCGTGGTTAAATTTATCTCTCGGCGGTGAAACGAGTGATTAAGAGATAAAATAGATTTGCAATTTGAGAATTCTACAAAGGCGACCTGTCAAACAAACTTAATTCTACATAATTTCCTGCGTTTTTTAGATTAAAGACACAGAGAGGTGGAGGGAATATGGAATTGAAATTGAAAGCAATAGGTTTATCTGTAAAGGTATTTGTGCCTTCAAATGAAATATGTGAAAGCAATTATGGATCTGGGAATTATATATTTTTTAAAGAGTGCCTGACAGTCATTTCTCGTATCTCGGATAACTTTTTTCTATTTCATTTTGGTTCTTTGATATGGGATGGAGAATATTACTATTGACATACTTGAAAATAAGCTTCCGCATTTCCACGAACTTTGGTTAAACGATTACTATTTAGTTATCGGGTTCTTCGACGTTATTGATTTTGTGAATCACCTTCTTAATTTCGTGTGAATTGATTTTGATTCCGTAGTGGATATTAGAACAGCAAACTTCCTAGGAATCTATTGATTATACGGAAATTAATTTGATATAGATTTTAATGTTTAGGTTTTGTGCGTAACAGATTCGTACCAGCCACTTATTTTTAATAATATGGTTGTGTTAAGTCTCAGAACCAACAAATAATTACCTCGTTATGTAAGTATTTTATGTATTCTGAACAGCTCAGCTTCTTTCATATTCCACCGTTTCAAGTAAAACTCACTTTCGTGAACAAATCTCTGGTTATCGTGTCATTTCTTTTCCTCCATTTCTTCGAGCGCCAAATATTTTAGCTATGCAAATGTGAAGTCCGTAACGTTGCCTATCTTTACGACCGTCTTAAGTTTTTTTATATCTGTTGGGTCATCGAAGCAAAATGTCGAAGTCTAGCCTAACGTTCTGCGGCGTAAAACCTCTCGTTAACCATGATCTAAAAAGAAAAAAAGTAATAGATGTGACGCACATAGGACGAGATAAGAATTTTGTTATTGAGTGCTAAAAGTTTTTAGTTACGTCATACAGGTAATTTTCTCAAAGTACCACTCTTAATTTATTTCGTTCTGTCAGAACCCTAGATCGATACGGGCTTTCATGGCAGGAACATAAAATTGCTTTTATTTATCACATTAGTAGGGAAACTTTAGTTGGGTATTAGATTGAATAATATTTCTGCAGAGAAAAATATTGCTAAAAATAAGGACAAGACACTTTACTTTGATTAGACCTATTTCACGGTGGTCAAACAATATCATTTAGTCGATCATCTATTGCTGTTCTTAATTTTCTTTTTCCGTTAACAATTTTTAGGTTTATTTTAAGCTATGTCCCAAGTATTCGAGAAATAAGCTGAAAAGTAATAAAGAAGTTGTTCTGCGGATTGAAAGTGTAATAAAATTCACAGAAAAATATAACATATAAATGGAAGTTTAGCCATTGTGAATATTAAACATCAGCTATATATCTATTTTGGTAACTACTCAATAGTGTTTAGTCATCTGAAGTAAGATTTGTTTTTGCACATAATTTACGGATTATAAACTTCCTTAAATTTTTGCTATAATATACTTATTTTTTTTGGAAGTTTAAATTACGATTTGAAATAACAACATCGTCATTTAAAGATTGATTTATAAATTATATTTTTATTTCATCGCAGTTTTTTAGAAGTCTCGCAATTATATACTTGCACGACGTATTGTCACTTCCTTTATATATATATATATTTTTTCTATGTATATATTTTTTTGAAAATACACACGGGTTGATCCAAAATATTACTCGTAAATTCGTAGTTATATTTAAGCAAAGTGAGTCGTGTGTCAAGTGTAGAATTATGTAAAAGTGTTCTCCTCGCCCCCTGCAGGTTGAATTATATTAAATTATTTGTTGTTGTTTATTTACTGTAATTTTTGCCTGTAGTCAATTTGGTCGTTTGTCATGCGTAACTTTTTTGCTTTAGTTTGAGAGCAATTCCTTGTGGAGATCCTCACAAATCATTGGTGTTATCGCCAGTTCCACTCTAATGGCTTAGCATACCAACGTATGACTTAAACAAATCATATTCTGCTCTGAGGAATTTATTCGTGAATGTGGAAAACTAGGGAAGTGACGTATTCTCTCGCTTCGTGTAAGAAATTGCGCAAAGTTTTCGTTGTGTGAGTTAACGTCCATATCGTTTTATAGGGTCCTGTAGTTGAGAAGCAAACGGTTTAACAAACTGTGCGGGGAAAAACACTACAGGAAAACCAACTGGTTCCTAATTTATGTAGGACCTTGAGAAACAACATTTGAAAGAGTAAATTGCAGCTGGAACAGAACCGAGATATTTTGAACGCTCACAGAAAAACTGTGGTTGTCACAGTAAACAAGTTATTAATTCGAAAAATGGCCAAATTTGCTTCTACGCACTTTGTGTAAGTTTGTAATGTCCTAGCTGGTGTCTGTCAATGTAGTGCATGACTTGAAAAGTTGGGATTTGTATGTAACAACTGATTAACTGTGACGACATAAATATTTGACTTTTTTGTAGACCTAATGACAAGAATAAAAAGAAGAATTAAGGCCACAATCCAATTTCAAGAAAATATGAACACAATAAACGAAGTGGACTACCTCCATTATTTTTGATATTGGAAAGTTACGACGGTTAAATAAGTCAGAAAAAAATATTTAATAAACAAAATTACATATTCTTCATATGCAAACGAAACGTTTAAATTAAAATAATTAGAATAACTCAAGAAACTGCAGGTAGTTTCTCTTTCTTTATTGTTGTTATTTTTTGCTTGAACTGCTTGCTTGTGGTCTTCCTTCTGTTTATTCAAGTCTCTGAATCGTTATTCAACAAAAAATTATTTTTGAGCTTATACTTAATTCCTTGATGGTTTTAATGAGTCACAATTTGTAAACAAGAAACTATTACAGGATTTTAAAAATAATTTAATTTTGAATTTTTCCTTACCTTTCGGGAAGCAATATAAAATTTATCATTATAAATAAATTTAAATATATTTTTTACGGTTTGGATATCCGTCTCTTGAGCATGAGATTCATAAATCTCCACAAGACTTTTTATGGCAAGTGGAGACAAGTTGCTTATTTTTCAAAAACCTACAGACATGTTTACATTCGTTCGTATCTGCCCCGAGGAGGTTTCGCTGTTAATGGTTTCTTTACCATGTGTGACTCAATGGTTATTGTCGATTTTAATGTCCTGTTCGTGAGAGGACTAGTTTAAATTGAGAGCCAGGCGCGAATACGTTCTTATAGCAATCGTGCCGTATTTTGCGAGGTTTGCTTCGGGTGACTGGTAACAGTATTTGAAACTTGAACTCCGGGAAATGTCACTACGTCATTCAGAGTCGAAAGTCTGTAACTCTCTGAGAACTTGTATCTGATATCGTAATTCGGCAGCATTAGCACGTTAGAAATAGCAATGATCAAGCAATTTTTAACGCTGCACTGTGCTTTCGTAACGGTCCCCCTTCAAGGAATCACGTCATGTTTAAGGTTTGCCATGATTTCTTCCCACACCGACACAAACTGCTTTAACAATCGGTTTCTCCTTACGTGTCATTTTATTACGATCGTCCGTAACTTCCTCATTTTATATTGCAGTTTTATTGTAGATAGTGCAAAGCGACGTTTCCTTCAGCCGCTGTCCAAACTGTGCCACTTAATGATTATATTATATATATATATATATACGCTGATGACTTCGAATTATGTGGCCCTTTTCTTAATCGTAAGAGAAGGAACTCGGTGGTCTACAGTCTATTTAATACAGGCTCCTCCAGGAGAAAATGTACGGTCTGTGCAAACAAGGCAATTTTCTTTATGACACTTATATAGATGTAAAACTGACGGGGACAGTATTTCTCCTGAAAGATGCCCGTGAAAGAAGACCGTGATGCCATGGAAGAAAAGTCTGACAACTGACAATCCAAATAAAAAAAAATTAGTCCTTGGCGCATCTAGTAGACTCAACTTCCAGCTGAACTAACCGACTTTTAATCTTGAGGATTGCTATTTGCGTTTCTAGACCTTTGTAGTTATAATTAATTATTTGCAATAATACTTTTAAGCATAAAAAACTTGTGCCAATAAAAATGACTAATTACCAAGTAGAAAGAACAGGTAAATATAATAATGTCCAAGCTTTAATTCTTCACGTTATCATGTGAGCGGGCGAAATTATTCCTGCGTCGTCTGCGATCGTCAGAATGATATGAGGTTTTTATGTATAACGTTCTGTATGATAAAGTATTCGAATTTTCTCCCTCTGATATGTACATAGCAATTGACTCTAATACTCTTTTTCTTCTCTCCGTTATAATCTTTTATCGGCCCCTTTCTTTTTCATTTATTTAAACTCCCCTCTCAGCGCCTTTCCAAAAACCCAAATTAAGTCTATTTTCATTGCCCTTTGTGTTCCACTGCTTGACAATATTTCATGTCATCCATTACGTAGGTAAATGATCCCTTTCTTCTGTCGGCACCAATCATCAAACAATGCACCGAAACTTAATGCAGATTCTTTATGAAAATCTCTAATACAATTTCCGGCTAGTTTGTTTGTTTGTATAAAATAGCCTAGACCGCAAGTAATATAATGCATCAACGAAGTACATTTTTAATTATTACCCATTCTCGCAGTTCATTACATTACATTATTCAGATTTGAATATTCCCTTAAAGTCCGGGGGCCCTAGTTACCCTTGGCTACCTTCCTCCACCCTTCCGCATCCCCCCTTTCAAATCCCTTTCCTATGCTATAAGAGGGGAGTTGCCACTATGTGGATTACCCTATACATAGCCTGAGTACACCCCAAAAAAGTGTTATTGATCTGGGATATTCCAAAGTCTGGTTCGTAAAGTTGCAAGGTGAAATGTTAGATAGTTGCAGTATTATAAATAGGATTTTTGCTGTAATTTAAAAATGAGTAGTAATAAATGAGGAAAGTAAATATAAATTATAGCCAACCACGGACATGTGGGTCAATCTAATAAGAATTTTCTGGATTCGTTATTGTATTTGAGGGATATTGTTTCTTTTAGGGTCAATTTTCCCGCGTCGGGGAATCGCCATTGTTACCTAATGTAGTGCCTAATATGCGTCGGCGTTCCGACGCTCAATCGTAAATTTCGGCCGTGTGTGTAACTAAGAACGCGTCTGCGGAATTATTACGGGGATGTGCTCGAGGGCCGCCAATAACCGTGACACATTACGCTAATCTCTCCCGCCCTTCCCGCTTTGTCCCCATAGAAAACCGGGGGCTCCCCGCTAATATTACCTTAAATTAATTATCGTGACCCGCAACAATGTAAATTGGCATTCGCGTCATTATCTCCATCACTGCATTGTTTGACCTCTAATAAGCTTGACCGGCGATTTTACGAGCGCTGCCATTAATCATATTGATTTGAGATTAGCCCGCTGCAGCACGCAGTTGGCTGCATAATGCGACCATGTCATTGTTTAGTCGCAGTAAATCTTAATGGTGCCTGTATGTGTGTCTGAGTGTACAATGACCGTCGCTATGCGCAGAATTCGTCTCCTGCCCTCCTTCCCTCTGCTCAATCCTTGCGCGATCAACTCTGCGACTACGACGGTGATGAGGGTCTCGTGTTTTCTAGCGTTGTCGTTGATGGAAATCGCGAAAGGCAGAAAAAACTTAAAACAATTACCTTGGCATTACTGTTACCTTGCAGTAATTTCTTAGAGCTTTATCGAGCGATTGCAAGAGTCGATTAAGCGACGCAAAACATTTATAATTAATATATAAATAGTAGAGTTTCGTCGGCATACTCGCTATAAAGTGAACCTATAACACATCTATATATAGCACTTCTCTCTATGAAAGATCGAACAATAATTCTCATATCGTATTGTTACTAAATTTCGAAACTGACAAAATGATTGATGAATGACAAAATTTTTACAATATGAGGATATTTCGTTTTTTCTGTACCTTTATTTCTGCATAATGATATCCCTGCATTATGAGCCAACATAGAATCGAGTTGTTTGAATTGTTGGCAATTTTTCTTCCTTTCTGTTGACGATTACAGCTTAGCGATATCATTGTGACATTTGCAGAATTGCAAATATAGATGGTTCCGAATGGATTCTATCGTCAATACAGTAGTGATAGAACCACACAGGCCGCGGGAATAATATCGATGATTTATCGTCTGTTTACAAAACGGCCCTCAAGTGTTCCAGCGTTGTAGTTGGTAATTTGCATCCCTAATATTGTTGCACTGGGGAATGTTGCTCTTCTGCCAAACTTGTCGCCGCTCACTGAATTTGAATATTTGTTTTAAATGTAATATCCATGATGTCAAGGGGTTGAAATGGTGTCTGGTCTCTACCGAGATTAGTTTCATGTGTGCTCTGACATAAAAATTAATCATCCCAAAATAATGACGTATTACCCTTTTTGTCTGAATTGGCAATCTTTCTTATTCATTATTTTCAATCAGACGTAAATATTTTCATTTTATTTTTGCTATTGTTTAATAAGTACTAACAGACCTAAGTAAGTTATGTTTTTCCCAAACCACACGGAAGACATTACATTTTATGATGATAACATTGCATAAATTCGTTCGTTCGTCAGATTTCTCTGTACTGTAGGAAACACGCCATTTTGTATGTCTGACGCAAACAATAATCTCTTCTGGACATGCAAGTACTTCAGATGACGTGAGTAAAAGTAACTGTTGAATACTTAATCAAACCGGTTGTACCAGTATAAACATAAAAAACAATCGTTAAAAACGGAATATAATAGAGGCTGTTTTCTTCGCCCTCAGATGTATTCCGTTCCGACTGATATTCTGTGTGGAATGTACAGGATGAATCACGCTGACGAAGGGGGACGAGATATTACAGGAAGGGGGATGTTAAGTGCATTGACACTCGCCGTTCTGGACATTGTATTTGCTGATTGGATCTTTCAGCAGCCTCTGGCAATCCTCTCATTGTCTTCTTTCAGCTCTCCCTCGGCCTCCGCATTTCACAAATCTGCCAATCTCTGGGTCATTACGTCCCCTCTTCTTTCAAGGAGCTGTTCATCTGGACCTTTAGTATGTACACAATACAAACAGGAGTCGTTAGGGTTCCACTTTATCGCTTGGTTAGGCAATCTGAGGATGCGGGTTCAGATTCTTTTTATTTTATTCGTAATTCATTTATTTAATTGCCATTTACGAAGGCTCCCATGTCTTTTATGGGTTTTATCTTTCTGGGTCTCCCATCAATGGTAGGTGTTTCAAGTCACCGCATACGGTGAGTGTAAGATCATATTTCATACAAATACAGAAATTTTAATTAAAAAGATTTTCTGGTATTGCCATAATATTTACAGAGGTTTATTTTAACATGAATCTAATTCTAACTAGTAGTTAGTCAGTAGGAGTGTCTAAGCAATATTTTTGTCAGATTATGTTTTATTTTAATGGTATTACATTTAATTGAACGTTTATCTTGTTGGTATATCATCAATATGATCTGCCGATAAATTTACGATTGCTCCAATTCGTCAAAGTGAATTTGAATTTGATTTTCTCAATAACGTTTGGGTCAACTAATGCACTTTTTTTAGGGTAACAGGCTACATGAGGGTAATCCACATGGTGGCAACTCCTTTAATAGCATAGGAAGGGATCTGAAAGGGGGGATGCGGAAAGGTAGAGGAAGGTAGCCAAGGGTTAACTACGGCCCCCGGGCTATATTTTAAGGATCCTACACGGCATTGCCTAAAAGTAATGCAAGGGAAATCCTAGAAAAACCTGCATCAGGTAGGTCGGGCATTGGGTGCTTGTCCCACGCCCTTCCGATAGCGGGAGAAGAGTATGCCGTGGGGACGCAGCATTCCCTTCTCCATGCCTCGACCAGTTTAGGAGGCAGCTGGCCGACTGTTCCAATGGTAGCAGAGAACAACTCTTACCGTATGCCCAAGGTCTGCGACCTCGGAACATGCACCTCTCAAAACAGGCCAAGGTGCCTCGGCATGTGGGAACCTTAGTTCAAAAAACCAGATAGATGTGAAGGCATCCCCAAAGTTAGCCTTCGCCAGAGCTCTCCCAAATAATGCACAGAACGTAGGAGTTTTTCATTTAAATAATAACGCCAAAGGACTGACAGAATTAGTTTGAGATTTTCCCCTAAGAATCAGCATATTTTAGAAATTGATTAGTTAGACTGCCATTCAATGATAAATTTGTTTAAATTAACAACTTTGAAGATGAGATTCTAAAAAGTTCTCGGTTTTTATAGTTAATTTACATCAGCGTTTAGTTGGAGTACATTCGTAAACGTTGCTAAATTGTATCAATCAATCGAGCTTAATTTGTTCTCTGGGTTCAGTAAATTAGCTTATTCACTTTGAAATGTCTCAGGATAATATTTGTGAGGCAGGATTTTTGGACAGTTGAGGTTACTAGGTTTTTTTTCTAGTAATGTAATGAAGGATCACAGTTACAGTAATAAGAAATTAATGTCAATAGATTCAATAAAGAGCGTCGGTTCCATAACAGTTAACCACCTGGGTCTACGAATCTTCATTTGCTTTTTTTAAAGCTTCTCCTTGCAAGTAATGACCGAGTAATAGCTTTTAATTCATAGTCAACCTGCGGAACTGATTCCCCGCTTCAATTATGTATATTATGGACTATTACGGAGTTCGCTCCGCTCGTCACGATGAAGATGACGAAACTCGGTTATGAAACATGGCGAAAATCTGCCCCCGACCTCGTCAACAGTCCTCAGTCATTTACGGCCGCGTGGTCAATTTCATTCCGAAATGATCAAATTCATTTGATAACACTCTGACGTGAAAATTATATCTCTTTATTATCTTTGTTACTTCATCTTTGTTGCGTGAGCAGTCATGTATTTTTTTATCTAATCGCTAATCGTGCCGGCTCATAAATTTCCGTTTGGATTCTAGTAGCTTTTTATTTTGTTATACCACATAAATATTTGTACCATCTTTTATCTGCGAATTGGTTCTTATTTCACGGCTGAAGATTATCATCGGGGAAAAATGAATTAAACAGATAATCACATACTTGATACTTTTGTGTGTATGTGGAGAAAATTCTTTGATTTCGAATTAAAATGTATTAGGCCACATTCTAACATAAGTAATATGATTGTTGTAAAATGTATTGTCTGCTAGCACACGATTTGAAAAATTCTTAAAGACGTGATGTGCTACATCGTCTTTATATTTGTCAGTAATGCAAATGTTGAGAAAGCTATAAAATATATTTAAAATCTGAAAACGGAGAAGAAAAGTTAACGCCGAAATTCGCAGATGATTTACTTCTCTTGCCGGATCGGAATAACTGCTTGAGAGGTGTGGCTTAGTTCTATTAATTCTAGTAGATATTCAGTTATTCATCTAGCGAATATTAAGATTCGTTCAAATTCTGGTGTCAGTCAGTTTATCATTTTATATATATATTGTAGTAATTGGTAATTAAGGCATTGTTCTAATTGAAAAGTTGAATTGTAGAGGACTCATTATTAGTGGATATAGAGCGGACGCCGCAACAAACCGGCAAGGCAAAGAAAGCATTGTTGATCGGTCAAGAAGGTTTTTACGCGCTCAAAATTTACGAGACGAACAGTTCAGTCAGGCAATGAACGGCGAGGCATAAAGACCAGCAAAGTTTTTGTACAAAAGTAATACAGTCGGGCAGCAGACAGCGAATAGATCAGACGAAATGTTTTACAGTTGGCAGTCAGAACGAGAGAATGTGGTCCAGTCACAAACATGCTTTCAAATATTAAAAAGTAAAGCAATCTTCAGTCGGGAAGGAGAGAGTGCAACTAGGGTTGTATTCGGTGGTCGAGCGGGGATTCATCAGGCTGGCCATAGACAAACCAATGAAGTCCATTTTCAACTGAAGTCACGAGATCTACAAATCCAGGTTGCAGTAAAGCATCGAGAACCAACCAATTTGTGTTAAACCAACTAACAAACTACGCCAATTAGAGTCTGTGAACATTTAGAGTCTGTGAGTACTTAGAATCAGTGATGCCCCCAAAATTATGGACGAAAAGCTAAAATGAGACCTGGGCGGCCGTAAGTAGAGAAAAACTTTAAAATCATGTTTAAAAGATAAAAGTCAGATCGTTTTTTAATTATTTAATTATCGATAAACTGAGATCGTTAACTCTTGATAAAATTGAAATTGTTTAAATTCAATCTATTAGTATTATTTTCTTCAGCCACAAATTTCGTCTATGTTCAGACGCATTGATTACCATAAAAAGTAAATGTAATTTTTGATTATATAAATTCAGCCATTATTAATTATTACAATATATAAAGATATAGTTGTGTGCGTCTTCAATATAATTTGTAGTTTTTTATTATTTTGCTTTTACTCGGATCATCCATTGTTACGTGAACACTTTTTGTAGAAGAGAAAAATCACGGCAATATAATTTGTATTTTTTTCATAATTTTTCTTTTAATCGGATCATCCATTGTTACGTGAACTCTTTTTGTAGAAGAGAAAAATCACGGCAAGAAAATATTGGACGGTACCTGCTGTGACGATTTGGTGCCAGGAAACTCAATTCATCAATTATGACTTGTAAAACTTCGTCATCAGTCCTTGATATTCGTGAGGCCAGCTTTCCTTAGCCCGTAGTTTCTGGGCCGTTAAACCACAGACAGTTTTATCACCTCCTGTCTGAGGACGCATTCACTCACTTCTTGGTTTTTTCTCTCGCTACTGGATGTTGTGTGTGTGTGTGGTTGGTTTTTTGTGTCGTTTGTGTTCGCGTGCGAGACACACGTCATGAGTTTGGCTGTCTGCCCTACATTAGACTTGGCCCGACTCGCTCCCGTCTTCACCCATTTTTAACATTCACCATCTAGACCTGGCAGAGGACTGGCACCACCGCATTATTAGTCATCGACAACTCTGGGTTTTACTCTGATACGTCTCCTGTTTCCCTTCTGAGGATAGCGTACTCTAAGCAATCCGAAGATGAGCAACAGGTTGCAATGTTCAAAGTTGTATCCGAAATTCACTGATTGAAACCGGTCTCGTTTTCAGTAGAAAATCCAAAGTGATGATTTGTATCGTCTTCACCAATTTATTTTGATTAGAAATTTTATTTTTCTTATGGTCAATTGGAAGAGATAAAAACTCAATATCGAGAATTCGAAATAAAACCCCATGGTTCGCCCCATGGATTACCGAGACCGGACTTACAAACTCTGTTGTGGTCACTTGACACTAGAGCAAACGTTATTTTCTATTGCCTTATAACTACAGTGGAAACGTGAAACACGAGATTCCAAATTCTCAGTTTTAAAGACTTTTTCTGTTTAATGTATTTACGAATGTCAGGTTTTACAATTTCGATTAATCAGACATACATCAATACTCACTATTTCTAAAGATTTTACATTATATATTTTCTCATTCTCGTTCGTTGATTATTTTCTGAATTCGTAAAATAACGGCGGTGTTTGTTTGGTTATTACGTATATTAGCGTCACTCTTAATGTCAAATTTCGGATCCTATAATATATTCGCTGGTATATTTTTGAAAGACACAGTATTTACATCGACGGATAGAATGGTTTGTACTGCACTGTACTGTTTCTTTATTGTGTACATTAAAAAGTAAAGTCCTAATTGAAATGATGGTATGAAAGTCAATGTAGATATCTAATTACTTTGGATCCTGTAAACCAGGTCTGCCGAGCCTCGCCTAATTGCACTCCCGTAGCGAAAGGAAAATAAAGTGCCGAAACGGAAGTTGCGTTCCCCCAATCGCATCGAAATCCAATACTCGATATCACATGCGACACTTTAGCACCGCGTCCGACTAAAACGTGGCTGCGGCTACTCGCGGCCATTAGCCATGGCCACGCTACCTCTCCGGAAGAAGGTTTTATTATTACGATGCTACTTGTGCGGAAATTGTGATCTTCTATCTGGGGGGAAAAGACAATTCATCTGGGAAAAGAAAAAAAGGCCCTCGAGATTTTTCTAACTCTTGATAACAAAATAACTATCCAACAGAACTAGAAATTCAACCTTTCTCCAGTTCTCCAGTATTTCAATAACTGAAAATTACCGTCACTCAATCGGTTCATTTACTTCCTTTTCATTCGAATTGGCTTATTATATTTTTAATTTCTAATTTGAATTGCGATCTGTGTTTGCATCCGGATTCTCAAATTATGAGAGATCTAGCGTAAATTAGAGAATTTATAAAAAAGGAATAGAAAAAGTACTCCATGACAAGGTCGACTTGAAATTAAATAAATTAATCAATAATGAAAGTTATTATCCAAACACTAAAATTATGATGCAATTAATATTGAAATGGGATTTGATGCGTTTGTTGAAGATGTGGTCAGAAGGTATCTGTTCAAACTGAGTTTAAGGTTGGATGCTATTGGAAAGCCCACGTGGAATCTGCTAGAACATGTGGTAATAGAGAGCACTGTTGAAAGTCAAATTGGCAAGTAGATAAAATCAAATTTAAATAAATCGATCCTAATTTTTATTTACTGACTCTTTCGATTGGTTTAATCATTTGACAATAAAATTTATGTTTAAATAGACATTACGTACATTATGTTTAAGAACATGAAAAAGTAGTATTTTAATTTATGGGATATAATAATTAATTAAATGGTAGTATTACATATAATTCGTGTAAAATTCATGACATTCTCCACCCTAGCACTAGGCGCGTTGTTGATGAAGGAGGTGAGAGAGTGTTGCATTAATTGCAGAAGTCGGGTGGCGCCAGAGCTCTGGGAACCCCCCACCACGGCAACTGTAATCCGATTTGTAAAACCATTCCGCGAATTAACGGCCAGCGAGCGGTGAGGGTGTCGGCACAATTACATCGCAGCTCCGCGATTCATAAAACCCGAAACAAGCCGCCCTTGCAAACAGACAATCACCACCACCTCCACGCTATTAAGAGCCATAACCATTAGGGACCTAGCAGCACTCCTGCGTCCTGAAGCTTTGTGACGGATATCCATTTCTACTAGAGGAGCAGCTCCTAAACAAACCTCATCATATTTTGTGGGAATTAATTTAGTTAATGTCTTTCAGACTTGATCTTGAACTGCCATTTCAGAAGGAAGATTAAGCGTGTTCTTGTATTGACCAATCTTTAGCTGTAACACTTATCCACACTCTTTATTTCTGCTAGGAAATTGAGCACAACCAGTTCATTGTATATATTGCTAATATCAGATATATTTAATGTAGTAATAGTTTCATTGCATTATTAACTTTTATGTTTCGCTGTTAACAGTTTTATCTTCTTCTATCCTGTGCACAAATCACGTCATATCACGAGTACATCTCACAACCTTCATTTTATCAATAAATAAATGATTGATGCATTATGTTGTATAGGAAGATAAAGCTCAAAAAACAGTATTATAAGAAATAGTTATTTATTTGCTTTGTTTCTCAATTACACAGTTAGAAGATAGTATCAGCGTTATACTTATGTTGGTCACGTAATTGGAGACGTTTTATCAGTCTCGACCTTGCTGGTTCCTCTTAAAATATCAGGAATCCACTTCCTACTACCATCTGTCTTTGTATAATATATAATATGACGTTAATTACTCTCCCTGTTCATTTACTAATTGTTTATTGCATTATATTTCACGTGCGGCGATTTGTTTTCTCCTATCATTTGCATTTTTTTTTATTTTTTGTAACTTAATTTTTCCCCGGTTTTATGTATTTTTTCGTTTTTCCTTGGCTGCATTTTGAATTTAATTTAATCGAATCCATTGAAACACTTTTTTTTTCATCTGGCATTTTTAGTATATTGTATCTCTATTATGATCTGTGATAAATATTGCACGAAAATTTTAAGAATCCTGTTTATTTACGCATATTGTAACGAGTTTCTTTATTTCATATGATCTGTGGTCAGGCGACTCTGTCCCGCCATTCACCTTTGTCACTTTTACCACGTGTTAGGAATTTCTCTTCCAATCCAATTATTAATAATTAATTGGTAAATTACTCACGCCTCCATCGTGGCCTCCAAAACTATTGATGTCTAGATTAGTGCCCCAACTTACCACTAAAATATATATTTAAAATTTCTTGCATTATTGTATTGACTGTATTTGCATACAATTTAAATAATTGAATTTTACGTGATATTGTACAGAATTAACGGCTAGAAATGGTGCTGCATGTACTACAGCCTCTGTCTCGCCAGAATTTAATTCAACCTTTTTTTGTGTGTATGAGAGAACACGTGATCGTGGGCGTGTGCGTAAATTTATTGGAAAATTGATATGTCGACGCAGTGGGTCTGCCTGCTGTGTGGACCGTACATTTAGCTGAAAGAATTTTCGGGGCGAAAACGAACCGATAAAGCGATATATTAGTAAACGTTCCTGTCTCTGTTACGGAGGAGTTGATGGCGAACATGTACTTTCGGAATATTCAAATGATATCCGTCTCTCATATCGAGATGAAATTGTTTTTTTAAAAAAATATCAAAATAAAACTTAATTTCGAGGCAGAGTTATGGGATTGATTGAAGATTGTTGGAATTGATTCAGATGCACGTGGGGCCAAAGATCATTGATTGAGATGTGCCGTTATAATGAATTAATTGATAGTCTGAGATTAAATACTCAGAATTTTTGGTCGTATTTCACATTTCGGGGATCGGCAGATTTTCTATTCGTTGGATTGCTACGTGCTTAAAACTTCAAGTTTTGTTTTGTTTGAAGTGAATTACTTTTATTTATTCGTCACAGATGTCATTCTCATCAACTTTCGTTCTCTCTTGTCTTCTATTCGCATCTTATTGGCTACTTTGTCGACCTCAATAAATTTATTTATATTTCCAATCACGTTTCTCTCTAGTACAGTACTATTTTCAATTCTGATGTTCCGTTGGTTGTCGTAAATGTAATCTTCACTGTTCCGTTTCGCAAAATTCATAGTAATTGATGTATTCGTAAGCTTCGTACTTCCACGGAATCCACTATTGAAGTAATTAAAATTTTGTTTCTGGTAAGTGTAGAAGTAACTAAGAAACGATTGTCAGAAATTGCGAGGAAAGGTAAAAAAAATCTGCTAATGGTCTCTAATTGAAGAAATCATTACTCGACTTACTTAATAAAGAAACTAATGTTCTAAATTCCGTTGACGCTATTTTGTATCATTTATATTTATTTTTTTCATTTGTTTATGTCTTACATTTTTATTAAAATCACGTCCTTTATGCAATCGACATGAACTAATCGGCGTATAAACTTATGGGGTTTCGACAGTCAATAAAGACTTATATTATTACATTATATACGTGCTTTACGTGAAACATTTGAGATATACTTAATTATCCTCGACGTTGAAACGTCACTATGTCTTTCCATCGTATGGGTGAAAGCTCATCAAGATATTATCTGTTAAATTCGTCTGAAAATATTGTACTTTAAAAATCTAGACTATAGTTTAGCTTCCTCGTTTTCATGAATAAGAAATTACCCTATCCTACAATCTACTAATTATTTTTCTTTGGATAAAGAAGTTAATCGCAGTTGTTCCTTCGACCATTAGTGACACACAATATGAGGCTACTTAGCAAACAGCTATGAAGGGAAAGGTAAAATTTTGAGCGAATTACAAGAAACTTTGAGAATGAAAACGTTGTCGGCACGATGACTTCCGCTCACACGACTTCAGTTGTCGGTAAACTACACGAATTGGTTCCACGTCCACCACTTCTCCTGTTTTATCCGCAAGCGATTACTTCATGTTTCCTAATATAAATAAATGGCTTGCTGGACGGAGATTAGCTTCGAACGAAAAAGTCAAAGCTGAGACAAAACGCCAATTTTGCCTGTTGTGAGAAATAATTTTATACTGAAGAGCTGGAAAAGCGACGAAGTGATAGAAATGTTTTATCTCTCAGGCCAACCTCTAACTACTCTAGTATGTGGATCAAATTTTTCCGTGTTACCTTGTAGCGGTCGTTTCCGTTTTCATTTAGATTTATTGAATCCAATAGTCCACAATTGAGACCCACTTTTCCGTTGATTATTATATGCTGATCCGTAATCATGGTGAGATCAGGTTCAAGAAAATTTCAGTTTGAATATTTACGATCTGCCAATCAGTAAGTAAACACACATGATTGTGAATCCCTGTTGTGTCCGCAGGGCACTGGACTTGCGTGGGAGGTAGCGAGTGTGTTTGTGACATTATCAGCTTTCTGTTGGGGACTCGAATTAAAGTGTACGTACAAAGGGGCGTGTATATTTACAGGGTCGCCGTAACAGCAACAAGCAAGCGGCGTGTGTAACAGGAGCGGCGTGGATAAACTTAGCGGAGAACCACGTGACTAGCCTCCATCTCAAACGGAAATAGAAAGCAACGTGACGTCATCTCATTAGGAGACGCGCAGCTGTCCCGATTAGCGACGACGTCTAATGATCGTGTCACCAGCAAACGGTCCAAGTGACACGTGCACGACTCTCCTCCACGTGTCTCGCACGTATCTCTGGCGGAAGACCACCAATTACGTTGGTTACGCCTCCAAGAAATGTCGCTGTCATCCTCCGCCGTGGAGGAGATGGGCGAAACGGATCATCCATTGGAAAGATCCTAGCTCAGTTTTATTGACTCTCAAGCCACCCAAAATGGTTCTTGCCTTACGTTAAGCTTCTTTTGCCGTGATTTTTCTTTTATATTTTTTAACAAAAATCAATATTTTGTGTATTTTTAATTAAGGCAAATAAGAAAATTTTATTTCTCTTTTTCGGGTCCTTTTCTACAGTAATATTTATCGTTTATTGAATAAAAGTTCAAAAAAGGTGGTGTTGGGGTCGGCGTCACTACTTTGCATCTCGGAGGTCTCTGCAAGTGCTTGGATGTTTATTATTATTATTATAAAGAAAAAAATTTAATCCAAATATTTTACAATTGTTATATCTCGTTAACATTAACATGTTAAAAATAACGTGAGGAAATTTAGTTACTTGCTGAACAGAGTGGTAGCAGAGGAATTAAAAAAAATTAATTTTGCTGTGGTTGAGAGGTCAAATTGCTGTTTCCCTTTTAGTCTTGTGGGGTTTAGGAGGAGGAAGGCGTGATTCTGTAAGAGAGATAATGATAATTGAGGTGGTGGATATTTCTATTACGTTGGATTAGGGCGGTTTTAAATATTGGTTTTTGGGTTGAATATTTAGGTCGTTGGGGATTCTGGGTCCAGTACGAAATCCCGATGCACGATTTCCCGACAACAATATCCCGATTGACGTTTGCCCCGACAAGTCATTTTCCCGAAAGGTGGGTTTTTAAGAATTAAACCATAATATTAATATCGTATTTCAGTTTGTAAATCAGTTTTAGTAATTAATTAATTATGTGGAAGAATTTCAACCGAACTTGGTACACGTCTCACTTAAGATCCAGGAACAAACCTTGCAGATTTAAGGGGACTCTAGCATCCCTATGGGTGGGGGTAGAAGTTAGTGTCATTTTCAAAATACAAAATATGCTATTACTGCCTATATTTGTCACTCCCTATACCTGTCTTCTTGCATTTAAGGGATGAAATTCGATACTAAAAGTATCGAGAGTGACGTTATGGTTCTGAGTGACCCAGTAAACTATTTATTTGACGCCGATATTATTATCGCATATTTTGTATTTTGAAAATGAAACCACCTTCTACCCCGAGCCATAAGGGTGCTAGAGTTATCTTAATTCCGCAGGGTTTGCTATTATCATCTTAAGTGATAATTGTACCAAATTTGGTTGAAAATTTTTCACTCATTATTGAATAACTTAATTTACAAAGTGTTGTACAATATTAATATTATGGTTTATTTCGTAAAAACTGACCTGTCGGGAAAACGTTAATCGGGATATTGTTGTCGGGAAACGTGCATCGGGCAAACTTCCGGACCCGTGGATTCGTAAAGTTACTAGGAAAGTTAGCTATAAAGCGGAGTAATTTGTTTTGGGATGTTTGGATTTCATTTTTTGTTGAGAGAGATAAAGGAGAATTGAGTTGTGGTTTTAATTTGTGTAATCGGTGGAGTATTATTTTTTTAAGGTGGGAATTGTGAAGCAACCACGTTAGTTTGCAATAGAGGCTTAGGCCGAGGTATTTGTGGGAATATTTAGTTGGGATAGTGGGGTTGTTAATAGTGACTGAGAGGTGAAGGGAACGGTTACGGATTTGGAAGGATTGATGACTATGCGCCAGACGTTGGCCCAGGTTGAGATGAGATTTAAGGATATTTGAAGGTGGTTGGTTGCGGATTGATAGTCGTGTGCGTGAGAAGTGATTGCCATATAGTCTGCGAATATTGGGGTGGTGTGGTGCCATGGAGTAGAGGAATGGACCAAGGACGTTGTCTGTTTACATACCGAGGAACAAATTAGTTCTCCAACCGAGTGAAATATAATAGTGTAGAAAGTAGCTATGACCTTAGTTTTTGATGCGACTATAAATAAAATATATTTTAAAAATTATTATTATAAAATTTCCCATTATTCAGGGAAAAAAGCTGGGTCATGAGCCATTCTCAGACACAAATGAACGACAGCGGTAACGGCTGGAGGCCGCGGAAGAGAATTTTCTGCATCTCGCTTGTGATGAAAACTTAGGAGATCAGCTTCGAACGAACCGAGCGAGAATGGATCGGGAGGCAGCAAAAACTCGTCTTTCTGTTGGCAAGATCCTCGCAACATCACTCGACCTCACTCTGCAGCCCGAATGCAATAGCAAGTGGGCAATTACGTGGACTCCTGGAACACCATACCTACAGTCAAGACCTTGGGCCCCTGAAAGAGCTCTTCAAAATACCGGAAATTCTGCCAACGTTTGAACACAGAAAGGACACTATATGCACAACTCTAAGTTTGTTTTGTCTAATCACTTTGTGCGAGTCTCCGACGCCGCACGAGGAGGGAACGGCCGTTCTCCGCGCCGTAATTTAGAACAGGACCGCAACATAGACCAAAGACCAATGGCATATTTGACTTGCAGACGTGCCTTTCATTGCAGTCAATGGCCACCGCTATCAGCCCTGACTCTCTGTCTATGGCATACAAATGAAATATATTTTGTGTGTATGGTCTTGCCGCACTCGGATGCTTGGTGCTGTCCAACAAAGGAAAGGCATCCGTTTGTGCTATTCATGCAACTTGCGATACTCCTAATGAATAGAGCATTGTTTCGTGTAAATGGAGTTCAAACAAAATTCCCCGCTATTGAATCAGGTGTCGCCTCTGAAATAAATACGCCCGGTCTTTTGCGTCGCTCGTCCGTGGTTTTACGTGCATTCGAATTTCATTTGTTTTATTTATTACACCTCCCTGCCCTGATTATATAAATGGCACTGATCTGAGAAAATGTGGAATGTAGGAAAGAAGCGATATCTGAAATACAGGAATGATTTTCTGGGGTGCACGCTGTGTGACGCCATATGTAGCCTATTTGAGAATTCCGTTTAATTGAAAAGAACTATATCTATATACGCATATACAGTATAAAATTTTAGAAACTAAAATCGAAATGATTCTGCTTGCCATCGACAACGTGAAGACGCCTTGTGACCGCATCGAGTTAACGTGTTAAACATTTTGATGAATTATTGTATCGTTTTGTTCGAAAATCCTAGTGAAATAATACAGAATGACATAAATACCGTTTGTAAAGAAATAGGAATTTAGATGCCATTTTTCTTTAACCGTTTGTAACACACTAATCGTAAATTATGTAGATGTCGAAAGCATCTCTCTCCTGTTAGAAGTTACTAGTGTCGCTTTGGTAACTCATTGGACTAGACACTAAAAAGAACGAAACATGATAGAGATATCACAATATGGAGACAATTATAAGTACACAAAACATACAAAGCAGCAAATAATATTGTTTTTACTTCTGCGGAAGATTATACAGAAGAAGTTTAAAGAACGTTGAAGATTCTGTGCTGTCTTCGCTTGGAACGAACCGACATCGACTTAAATATCTTATCATCAGCAAATGAAATACTCGCGTGGTTTTTAATAATTAAATAAGCTTTATTTTATTGTCATCACTTTCTTGTTGAAAACAGATACTGAATGAGGAATCCGCTTCATAGCTTTTCTTAATATTAAATTGTTCAATATATATTTAAACTGCATTAATTCGTACAGATTATAAATTAATGTAGAATAATATTCTATAGCGTATTCCTTCTTATTAGAATGATCAATAGCAACTTAGCTCTTCCTCAGTTAGATCAGATTATTTCTGGACAGTGTTTATACTTAATTATCGGATATTCACGTAGCCCTTCATTATGAAGATAAATAAATGTTACGACTATATGTTTTTCATGGTTGAATACTAAAACCCTGCTGCCCACACTTGTTAAACGACCATTTACTGAAAAGAAATCCTGATTTAGCTTTGCCTTCCACCTTACGCTGCAGCATTAGTTTCGCCAATACTCTCCAGTTGAATAACGAATTCTGATTTCTAGGAGCTTTTTTTTTTAAAAAAAATCATAGTTTTTACGTTTTTTGAAGTTGTCTTCGAAAATATTCGTAGTGATTGATTTTCTTGTACTAATCTCATCTGCCGGTACCGATTCAACGAATCGTAAGCTAAATTTACAAATATTTTCCCAATGCTTTATCACAATTTAAAGGGCCATGAGCTGTGATATAAATGCAAGGAATAAAATAATAATTTGTAGTGTATACGAATCTACTAAATACATTTGAAATATATTCTATTTTCCCGAAGAGTGTGTTAGGGTATTTACAGGTAATTACAGTGGTTTTGTTGCAGTTCTGCTATTTTAAGATAATTCAATGATTCATGGTTGGGAATGATTGTTATATTAATGGAGAGTAGTTGAGTTGCTGTGAAATAGTTTCACTAGTAATTTTTCTCGCTAGACTATTAAAAATCAAATGTATTAATATTATATCAAGACTAATTTGTTTTTATATACAGTGGAATAACCCCTTATAGCGTCTCAATAAAATTTCACGTCGACATTTTTTTTCATAGGAGAAAATTTATACAATTGGAAATATAATGCTGATTAATTGGTATTACACCCATTTTTATGTAGATTTTCTGAGCTGGGAAGAAATATTCTTGATATATGTTTTTTAAAAAAAATAGAGCACATAGATTAGTGAAGTTAAAATAAGTACAAAAATCAATCTGGTTGAATTTAATATAGGTATTCGGCCTTTGTAGTTTATCTCTTTCTTTAAAATGGTACTTCTTTTTAATATTGTCTATAAACTTATACTTTAATTTTTATTATTTTTTATTTATATACTTTTGTAAATTGTTTAGACGATTATATTTTATTGTAATTTCATATATTTATCACCGAACAATTATGGATTAAATACGTACATAGAGCTTATACACATTTCTTTCTAAAATTGATGGTGACATTTTATTGTTTTGTTTTTTATCAGTTACCTATTCTTAATGTCAGTAAATTTTTTTGTCCTACTTAAAGCAGGTCACGGTATTTTTTTAAAATTACCTTTTATGTCCATGCTTTGAAAGATATTTTTTTCTTCAGTTTGGTTTAATAAGGTTCGTCATATTCACCTCAATTGTTGTTTATATAGAAATTTGGGAACTCGTGTAAGTTTCTCTGTGTGTCGGGATATTATTCTCGTCCGCACCAGTGGCTCATTGTTCGGGGAAAAAACGAACTCACTGCTCTTTTTTTAGTGCTCATACTACCCCCGGACGGTAGTTGTGGAAAGGAAACACGAATGGGCGAAGAGGAATTTTTCCCTGCTTTGATGTCGTTTCTTTTCTCGCCCGACTTCGGAACGTGCCCAAGATTGACGGGGACTGCATATCGTGCGATTTTTCCGTCTCGTGGCGTGTTGTTCAATCACGATGTAAAAATAGACCGTGACATTAAACAGCAAACCAAACAGTAGCCAAATGCAAATGCGATGCCTGATATTTTAAGCGTTTCTCTTTGTGTTGGTGCGAATGTGGTCGTGGCGTCATCTTTGTGCTTGAGATCTCGAGGATAGGTCACACTGTCCTCGGTGACTCATCCTGGCCTAAAAATTAGGGGTTGGAAATCACGAAACGCGTCGTTAAAATGGCATAATTCCTCAGAGCCGAGACGATTTATTATAAAAAAACGTCTCTGGTTTTAAAGTTACTGAAGATCCGTTGGCGAATAAAAAAATCCTAATTTCTCTTTCATACCGTCCAATATCTATACGATGTCAGCCTGTTTTCTATGACGTAAATTGGAAAATTTTTGCACTTCTAATTATTAATATATTTTGTTCAACTTCCATTTAATCAGTTTCGAATGCGGGATTTACCTCAATTTAAAAATGAAACAAAAATTCTGAAAATTAATTATAATTTCGGTAAATTATATAAAAGTTTTCAGAATAGTGGGCACAAAATTAGTGAAACTGGACACCTTTTTTTTTTAAAAAAAAAAAGCAGGAGTAAAATTTATTACAGACATCAATTAAAGCAGCCGTTGCAAAATAAATTCTCTTTCTGTGGTGTAAGGTGGAATTTTCAGGTATTAATATACGAGGCTTATAAAATAATAGTAGTTCATGTTTTATGAAAGAACAGCTCCCATCAAAATAGAACTAATGAAAATGTAACGATTGCTGTATTATTTTGATGCAACTTCACCTTCAGTGATATAGGAAGGGAGAGAAAGGTAGTGAGTTGGTTACATAGGGCCATAAGGCCCCCTGGCTGAAGTTGAACGCGGTATTCGTGATTGAGAATGCAATGTATGTTTGAAACTTTAGGATTAACGCTCTCATCGCCGTCGTAGACGTCGCAGCTTCAAATTTGACGTAATTTTGAGTCTGATGGATCAGTCCTTTACTTCCTCTCACCACAAAAAGTTGTCTGTGTCCCAGTCTTATCGCTCATAAAATAAGTGTATAAAAAAACTTAACTCTTAATACTTTCATGTTTAATATGTTTAAAAGTGTACTATATTTTATGTTTAGTGTGTCGAGGGAATTGCAGTCCCCATTTACTGCCTGGTTTGGTGGATTACAAGAAAACAAAAATAGGAACTTGTGAGGCACCCTGTATTGCGCAAAAGATACAATGGATTGAAGCACTAGGTTGACTTCAGAATTTAAAGATTTTATGTTACAAAAACAGGAGTAGAACGTCAATATTAAAATCTTAAAAATAGGCTGTTTGGTTCGAATGTCAATTGCGTCGTTTAAGATAGTTTAAACTGCAGTTTGTTGTTATAGCAACCAAAATTATATAAAAACGCCTCTGATACTGTAAGTTTCCAAAACTAAATTTTTTTGTAAGAAACTTTAAATACATAAATGACTTTAATACATTTTTTTGAATTTTATACTCGTTTCAAATGGGAATAATTTTGACTTTAGATTATTGTTAAATTCACAAAAATATTTTAAGTAAGATTTCTCGAATGATATATAAAGTAGTTTATTCATATTAAAAGTGATATACTACAAAATATCATCGATATATTTATTATGGTGTCACAAGTTTAGAAAAAATAAATCTATTTTTATGAATAGTTCACGAAACTGTAGTTGCGTTGTTGTGCTCTTTAATTATACTTTACAAGTTCCAGGATTACGGACTTGATAAATTTCCAAGCAGTTAATGCTGTGAAGGCCTATCCACAATAAACAGAAAATTGAATTTGACCCCAACTTGCACTTATAAATGAAATTTTTCTAATCTTTGAAGTTTGGCATTATTTACTGTATTTCATTGTCTGCATAATCATTCTAATTTTTTTATCCAATGGGATCTTATTTTTTTCAGAGTATCTCTTTAAGTTTTTACTTACAAATGATATTTTGTATGCACTTAGAATTGATTTGCGTGATCGCGAGAGTCGCCTCAGTGGTTCTGCGCCATCTGTGGTTGGAGGAAAGTTTACATATTTTATTTCTCTCGCTTTAACCTGTTGCTCCAGCTTTGCACCACAAAGACGAAGCGATCTTCCTGTCCCCTTATTTTTTTATTCACAACGCACAGAATTTGAATTTGTCACCCAGCGTTGAAGTCGAGAGGGGAATATGTGATGTATATTGATGTCGTTTTAACATTTATCAACTGCACTTATTCCTTAAAAAAAATCAATTGTTCTTTGTATTATAACTAGACACGCCATTGCTCTTAGCACAAAGTGTTACGTCATGAATTATGCGTATCCAAGATGGATAAATGCTTTCCATGTCCTCCTTTTGGTTGTCGTTTTCCTTGTCGTCGTGTGAGATGTTTACTTTTTTTTCAACACTATTGTAAAGAGGATAGTTCAGCTGTGAGTTTTTCGGAGACCTCATAGAAGGTATTGAGAAGAGTGCATAAATTAGACGTCAGTATTCTGCCTGTTTTTTTTTTATTTTTGGCATACTTCTTCTGTTAATTTTAATAATAGTAAAGACTTATAAAATAAAATAAATTATGACAGCAGGTACCAAATTAAACATTTTTAAAGTCCTTCTACATTTATCTTATTGCTTAGCTGCAACTATCATATCAAATTGTTAAGACATTTTAAGAAAATCACGAGCTTTGTAGTACGAAATCCATTCTAGCTTTCAATAGGTTGATTTACGTAACTGAATTTTATCAGGAGCACTGTAGTTTTAATTCTAGCACCCGAGGGGTCTTTTAATTGTTCATCCATAAGTTAATAGGTTGACAAGTTCCGTATCAGGATCACATAGCCCTATAATTTTCTATAAGATAAATAAACAGAAAAATAGCCAATTTGTCAGAAAAAAAATGTGTATTTTCAAGCAAAACAAAAATCGTTTCAATACGATGTTTCGTACACAAGTTTCGGACTTCATCCGGTAATAGACAGTTTTGAATGCATATATGTGTATGTTAAAATTAGAAGTACAAATATAAAAATCTGTGCATTGAAACAGCGAAATTCGAAACCACGCTAAAAGGTACTAAGACAGACTAAGCGCCCACCCAAACCCACTTGTCCGTAATCTAATGTCAGAAGAAGAAGAACGTAGAAGACTCAAGAATCTCAAGCCATCAGGCTTACCGTCAAGTTTTAACTAAAAATTGTATAGATATATGTTGTAATCGTAACTAAATCGTGACCCTGATAAGCATGTATATTATATGGAGAGGGCTTAATGGAGCTTTCCTCCACAAAACTATTGTATTATTATAATTAATATCTGTCAACATAAATATTACTTATTGCCCCATGGGCAGATTGTAGATAAATGGAGTTATTAAAAAAATAATTATTGTCATGGACCGGGCCCTATGACGGTTACCCCAAAATTGTGTACGAAACGTCGTAAGTTTTTGGTTGTTTAATGCCCTTTTTTTCTGACAAATTAGCAATTTTTCTGTTTATTTATTAAATGCTAATTGTCATAATAATTTTCTATATGCTACAGAGAAGTGCCGTTCTCTCGTTTGTTTTAAGTTTCCTATAATTTTTGTTACTGTGAAAAAGATTAGTCTGCAATTTTGACCCCTCACGCGATCTCATTTTTCATTATCCTCTCATCTGACTTGTATTTGTACGTGTAAATATTTTCCCTTCTCACCTCATCCTCAGAATTAATTTAATTACTTTTTAAGTCAAATAATGGAGCGCCCAAAATTGTCTTCGAATTATGTTTTATGTCGACCATAAAATTTGGTTTTCCTTTTTTGAACCGTAATTAATTGACCAGTATCTGTATTGTTCGAAATCTGTTAATGTAGGAAATTTCAATATTGATCAACGTAAATGTGATAATCCGGTTTATTCCTTTCCTTGATCTGCATTAATGGACCGCCAAACCGTTTGATGGCGAACTCTCGCCACCTCATCGAGCATGTGCACGTCGTTTTCAGAAGTTTCGGAAGCTTTGCAGATCGTTCGGTAGCTGAGCTATAATTACTTGGCGAATCTCTTTGTTCTGTCCAGCGGCCCCACGAACCTCGCTGTCCGCTGACGAACGACGCGGAAAATATGTTTGTTTGCGAGGCTCCCTCGTTTGTAGATTTCACGAGCCGTTTGTCGAGTGGAGCTCTTCTTCCTTGACGACGCTCACACTTCATTAGCGTCGGGCTCACCTCACCTCACCTCGTGGAATCTCCGGCAACGGAAACGCCAACGGGAGCTCCTCTGGTGTCACGCAAAATTGTGCCCGAGCGTGAAATATAAATTCAATTTTGCAGCGGCGGAGAGCTCATTTGGCACGGGGGCGGGGCCTGTTTTGTTTGATGCGGTGATATTGGAAATTGCCAAGTCTGGGGTTGAATTAAAACACGAATCGATCGGCCTTCATAAGCTTGCCCTTCTGCCCCCCCCCCCTCCTACCCCCAACCCTCACCCTTCGCTCTGGTTTTTAGCCTTCCCATATTTTCCCAGGCGAGGAGCACATTGGCGTTCGAATAAATATCAGCTTACCGTATCTATTAGCGTGAAAATGTGATTGCGTCGATGTAATCCGATTTCATACGTGTCGCGATTGAATTACAGCTAAATGCCGGCCGCGCGCTTTCCACTTTGCTCTTCGCGTCGGGCGTTTTCAATCTCGCCTTTGCATTAATGTCCACCCGTTCTTTTTTATTTTGCCCTTTTTTTGTGTGTTCGTTATCCATGACCGCTCGTGCTCGTTCAGTGCGTTTTAAACTGTATCGAATTTCGAGTAATGGGTAAAGTATCTCCGCGAGTCTTTGTACATCAACAAACACGCTGGTGAATGTGTCAGGACTCGCCGCAAAGCAAAGCTGAATATGGGGTTCTGTGATTACCACTAAGAGCAGTAGAGAGCTACGACGGTGAGTTTCAAGATAGCAGATGGCAGTTTTTTAAATCTGAAAGCTTCTTACGGCTTTTTGTATCAACGGAAAATAGTTACATCGTAATCCGGCGGGTCAGTTTCTTGTGAAAAATCCCTGTGACTTACAGAAATGTAGTATATATCGCCTTTGGTAGCCTGACGCATGTATATAAATATATAAAATAAACTATGACTTTATTCTGATCAATATACTGACAATACTTCCTTCATTTATAGATTTATTTTATTCTTAACTTAACTTAATCAGCTTTTGAAGGTTTTAGCGGATGCAGTTTCTGGAAATTTTTTAATTTATTTTGCACTGTCTGTAACATAAAGTATTTAAGGTCAGGCATACATATTTTTTAATTTTATTATTACGAACTTAAAATTTTTTTTCTTACCTTTTTGATAAATTATTTTTCGTTATGTTTCTATTGATGCTTCTACTTTGTCCTGGATTATTTTTTATATTCTATTTGAATATTTATATCTTCACGATTTTTCATGACTCGGTTCAAGTTTTGTTGGGTAGAAAAAATGTTTTCAGTATCACTATTTTCCCTCTTTATCCACATTTTACTGTTTTATTTCTAAACGATTCAGTTCTTTCATGTTTCGGTACACGCCTTTTTAATTTATTAGCCTTTGCGTACTGATTGACTCGTGTACTCTATAAATGATTGATGGACCAGATTCGAGCTAATTACCAACTTGAAGCGAGTTGTTAATGACCTATTCACCCCTCAGCCGGTCTTTGTATACCTCGTTGTCCTGGTTTCAGGATCAGTCTTTCTTCAGCGAAGAATCACTTGGCCATTGTTCTGCTTCTGTTAAACAACTTTTCCCGCTATATATAAGTTCTATAACGCACGTAGATATTCGCAGTGAATCGTTCTTTATTATTCCAAATTTCTCTAGGAACTCATTTTATGACAATGAAACGTTTCCTTTTGTTTTGATCTGATAATTATTTTGTTATGCTTTGAGTAATAGACTTGTATTAAGAAAAATGCAATTAAATAACTCGCTTAATATTTCTAAGAGTGCAGTATAATATTTAAATATATACTTACAACTCATATTATTAAATAATTCTTTAAATACGAATAACGTCAAATAAAACAACAGCTGAGCAAAATAAATATGGAAACACAGTACAGAGTAACTCAAAAACACGTCACACACACGAAGGACAATAAAAATACGACGTCCCGTAGAGTTCAAATTATGAAATGGAATATTTTGCAATTCAACACTTTTGCATGAAAGATAATATTAAATTTTAAAGAAATTATAAAATCTACTTCCCTGAGTAAACCACGTTATTCAATCAAATATTTTTAGACTGATTCGCGATTATTGACGTTTATCTCTGTTGAAAGACTTGTATGCTGTGGAAAACAACCACAAATCTCTTACACTGTAGAGTCATTAAGGAGAAACGGTTGTGATCAGCCGTCAACCTGTAACGGGCAACCAAATTGGTTTCAGAAAGTAAGTTAGAATTCTGTAGACAATAAGTCTGTATGCTTGATGAGACTTGAGGTGTTTTTCCGCCATGGGAAAGTATAACAGTGACACATTCAGGAAGTGAGAGGCAGGAGTGTGGGCAAATCCGTAAACAGGACAGACAGAGTCTCAGGACGAAATATCTTGTGCAATAACGTCTCACAATGGTAAATTTCTTTCCGTCTTTACTCGTTTCTCAAAATGTTCGAAAAATAAACACGTATTAATTTTAATAGATATTAAAACTATAAGTATTATCCTGATCGGTTTTAAGTTGCTTCTTGCCTATAACAAATTAAAATTAAATATCTACAAATCACTCGGTCTCAAGACATTTATGTAAAGGCCAAACATCCCCATAATTTAACTTGTATTTGTTATCTATTTCTATCTTTCTGTCACAGTGTTTACTCATAATGTATCATATTCAAACATGTCCGTCCCGCTTTCTTCAAATAGTCTTCTGACCGAAAATTTTCCTCATTACATGTTTATTTTTGACCACCAAGATATATATATATATATATATATATATATATATATATAGTAATATACACCAATGTTGTTATTAATATAAATTTTTAATTTGTTCAATTTGGTTTCGTAAGATGAAGACCATGTAATTGAGGGTATATTTGCAGAGTCACTGTATACCGAGAGAACGGCGGATTGAGAGCATTCCCAAACGCTTTTTCTTGTATTTTACGTATTGTTTTGGTGGTCAGCGGCGCGATATGTCATGACATGTGGGAGACCGGGCTATATGAATTTCTCACAGTGGCAACCTTATGGAGGGGCTTCGTTTTGATCAGTAGAATTATCAATCTGCTTGTGGTGTTCGTCAAACAGAGGTAGTCGTGTCCAGTGGGCCGAGCGACGTTGACTGAAATAGGCCAAGCAGTGTTAAAGTTTGATTTTCAGTTTGCTTGTAGAGTGAAGGTCGCCATAGGGTGAGGTCGTCCGGACTCGGACGAGGAGTAAGGAATCTGAGAAAGTAAAAGTTATAAGCATTTTAAAGAGTTGAAATGCATTATTGGACTGTGAACGAAATATAATTTAGCAAATATTTAACACTGACTGGTTCTCATCGCGAAAACATCTTGGGCGTTGGAGATTATATTAGTGCGCCTGTAATCAGGATTCTATTTGTCTGGAGCTCTAAAACAGTTGTGTGCTGTGAAAGTGTATTTGCAACAAAATGGCCTATTTTCAAAGTTAAAAGTTTTATTTGTTTATAAGTTTTGGTATTTTAAATTGTATGCAAGTGAAATTGATGATTAATTGGTACGTAAAGTTTATATTAAATTCAGTACAATTGTAATATATTGTAAACATTGCATAATTGTTGTACCGTCAAATATCATTTCATTTTGTGTTTGTATTTTGGGGAAATATTTTAAAATATAACATTTTTGAAATTTCAACTCAACAATTTTTCTGTGCATTATACATTTAATTTCAATTCTATACTTTTCTGAGGCCCGTTGAAACACCCTGGGATAAAAATAAGTCTAATTTAAATTAATAGCCATGTTATGTAAATTTATATGTACAATTAATTTTTCTGTTTTAATAAATTCTTTAAACATTATATTAATTAAATTTCTGTTTCATCATTTCATACCTTTCACTAAATGTTAAGAATTGCTGTTAAAATTTGATAATTTGAAAATTTCATTAATTTGATTTAAGTACTTCAAATTAACATTTCTTTAATAAGCTTAAACTGAATGGTAAAGTAAAATTTTTACTCTTTTACGAAATTAAATATTCCAATTAAGTTGCTTCTCAAATAAAATTAAAATAAAGTAAATAAAAGCTATAAGTTATGTATTCAATTTAATGTTTTCAAATTGGATATTACAATATATTATAGTAAAGTGCTACTTTTTCTATAATTCCCGTTCAAAATTGAGAACTTATTCGTCAACTGCCGATGATATTTAAATTTTATTACATTTATTCCCAAATTTCAGAAGTATCTTTTACACATAATTTTGGAAATGGCCAATGGACGTCTTCTAATAACAACCAATTTTTTTTTTTATGTTTGAGGTGAAATTCTCGAGTTACCATTGCAAACAATCCATGAACTTTTCCAAACGTTCCTTCTTTCTTTGAGGAGAGGGCCAATGTCACTAAGAATATTATCATATATATTCGTTCCGGCTTTGTTGTTGTTCCTGTTGTGAATTCGGGATATTCAATATCGAAATGTTTGCGGAGTCTTGTATGAACGGTAGAAATGACGGAATGTCGCAGCTGAAACCCGATATAACGTGGTCAGAATACGGAGGTCCGATGGAGTTCAGTTAACATGTGTGCGAAATACGAGTCCAGATGATTAGAAAATTACATCTCTTAAATTTAACATTTTTATTTATTTTTTAATGTTTAGAAGTTTTTATGAAATTTATTTAATTTAAGCTCCTGTCTTTATTAGTTTAATCAATCATAATTTTAAATCATATAATATTATGCAATGACAATGCTTGTGCCTTTTCAAACATCACTTTTAAATTTCCGTATTTCAAATATAAATGTGATATAAATGTTAATAAAATATGGCCCTATTAAAACGCGGGGAATAAGTAATATTCGTGGACACAGATTGTGTAAAGTTTATCCGAAATTGTTACAGCTGCGTCGGTCATCCGGCCATCAACAAGCATCTTTCATTAGTCATCCAGCCATCACCTTGGCTGCATTTCCTAGAATACGACTGGGTGTAGGGTCTTTAATCGATTCACCCCTCGTCTTTTTTAGATGCTTTTCCTCGATCTCGGTCACCAGCGTTTATTCCGTCTTGGAATTTTCTTTGGCAGTATCTTTAGTCTTCAAGGAGTCCGCCTAATGACCACTGGTGGTAGCTTCCGGTTTGGAAGATCCTCTATTTTTTCCCCATAACTTTCTGACTGCTTCTAATACTACTTATGCTATGGCTCACTGCTCATCCGGTTATTTTCTACCTTTCATTTCGTCTTGTAAGTGAATTTTGCTCGACTCCCCTTGTGGTTGAGTGCCATGCGCCCGCCATCTTGCGAATGTATGCAAGTAAAAAATACATTCATAAGCATTAACAGTTATTTGTGTAATTTTGTTATATTTCCAACCAACCGTCCCGAAATCCCATCCAAATATTGTGTTGATTTAAATAAAATGAAGGACAACATATTTTAATAATTGAATCGTTCTTATAATTGCGTTAAACAAAAACATATGATAAAAATTAGATACATGATTCACAACATAAGATATATTCACTGATGCGGAACCTCAATTTTAATGACTGATACATTCTAAAGAGAAATTCGTTACTTAACGATATGATCGAAGAACACATGAATGAGTTTTGTCACCGTGGAATAATAATAATAATAAGAGTGGAGCTGGTAGTGGCCTTAAGGGAAGAAACTAAGGACAGGGTAAAGAAGGAAAGGAAATTTACAGACCAGATCCAAGTACCAGTCAGGCACAACACTTAATAAGAACATGTCCCTAATGCGTTATGAATTAAATACTAAATACAACCGATTATACCTCAAATTAACTCCATAAAATGTAAACATGCATCAATAAACACAGGTTTATTCATCAAATGAAACATCGGGATCAATAGATTTTTCTGCAGAAAACGGAAACGTGTTCTTTCAACTACGGGAAGATGTCCTAGCACTTCGAGTGGAGCTACGTGTCTGTTTTGGTTATTACACGTGTGGCCTTTCTTATTTTATAATATTGTACAACGAAAAATAACCTAACTTAACTCCAATTTTACTGACTGTGCTCATTTCCCTCACTCCTTTCTACTGTGTACTTTCTACTGATGCATTTCAGAGTGCAGAACTGTTTGCTCCAGTTTACATCGATTGCACGAGCTCGAGTGTTTGTTTTCTGTTTTCAGAAGTCATCCAAGTGTAAGTGTCCCGCGTAGGTGACATTTTGGTGCTGTTCTGCTCCGTGTCCGTATTTATCCCGGTCGGGTCGGGTCGGGTCGGGTCCGGTCCGGATGGCCTTTTGTTTACTCTGCCATTTACACTTGAATGGGACTAATGGCCCAACGCCAGGCCGCCATAATTAGAATTAGAAACAAATCACGCGTTAAGCCGACGAGTTTGTAAATGCGGGCGGACGCATCGGTTTATAAAGATCTGTCTAGTGGAAAGCCAGACAGACCCGTCGTCTTTGGGGCTGGCTAATGTACCATAGGCTCACTACTAATCTCTTAAAGCGACGCGTTGCCCAATTTAGAAGTGATGCGATAAAGCTCCCTTCTTTCCTCTCTCTCTCTGTCTGCGTGTCTGTTCGTGTGGTTTCTCATTTCGCCCTTAATCAATTATTATACTCGCACCCTTCAACACTCTCTCCTCTTCCCTAAGCTCCTTTCCTTGCCTCCTTTGAACCACACCCTTCTAGCTCATTTAACCCCTGTCATCACTGGCACTTTTTCGAGTGGAACGAAGAGTGTGACTTGTAATTTATTTTGAAGCTTAAAAGAGCACAGGTATGACGTAGGGTGGAAGGGACGCGTTCCTATATTGGTTATTTCGAATTTTGAAAGACTTGTGGTGTTAATGAGAAAGAGGAGGCTTAAGATCACACATGGAAAGGCTGAATCGATCCCCGGAATCAGAACGACATCCTTCTAATAAAAATGCATTTATTTGCCTAGTAGACAAGTACAGACCAGTAACATATTACTGAAATTAAATGAATAACTAGTTTGATTCCGTAGTCAAAATTGTCCTCCTTTCTCTTGAAGTACATGCAAGAAATTTAGATTTATTTATTGATTCACCGTACTTAGAAAACTGGTAAAATCAAAATTACCATCTTCTAATAAATAAAATAGACTGTATGTTTGTGTGTGGATGTATATGCATGTATATATATATTTTCCGAATACAAATCTACACATGTGGAGAAATTTTCACCAAATTCGACAACCGAGATTGGAGTCAAATCCGGGGTTATGGATGTCGCTGAGTTTAATTATGACAACCTGGGAAACGCAGGACATTCAGCTACTTATATATCTTCTATATAATAAAGAAGGATATATATTTGTATGTATTTACGTTAATCTTTTTACAAATTTAAACTTTTGGACAGTTTGCAACAAAACTTGGTACAGATATTCTTTAAAGCACGAGAAACAGTACAGTTGGGGGGGGGGGGGGTGAGAAACCCCTAGCATAAAAGTGGAAAAATTGTAGTTGAAAGAATTTACGAATTTGCGAATATGAGTAAACGTGATCATTTTGTGTTAAATTACTGCGCGCCAAAAGACCGTGACGTCACAGCACACCCGCGCGTGAGAGAGATACTGAACAACAAAGGAAGTAGTTCCTCTTTTCGTAATGAAATAAAACACAAATATTTGGATCGAATAAGATTTGTAATTTTATCAGTAATACTCCATCGAATGATAATAAAAAACAATACGAAATATTTTACCATCCTTGCTAAAAATTAATTAGAAAAAATAATTATCGTCCCCATCGTTAATAACTTCAATATGTGTAATATTTGTTTACATACTGTGTTTCAAATGTATGTCAGCGGAGATGTATTAAATTTCATCGTATACTACTAGCCATAAAGTACTATTGTATCCTGTATAATATTTCAGGTGGTAATAAGAGTTCTATAAGGTACGATTGCTGAATTATGTGCATATAACTATCAAAGTATTCATAATGACATACGGAATCCTCAATAAAATTTTGTTATTGTCGTTATTAAATTATTGCACTGTTAGTCAAAAGTATGTACAGATCTACGAACATTTAAATTAAAAGTACTATTAATTGTATTTAATGCAACGTATTTCTGTAAATTGGTATAGCTGTAAAAAAAAGAACTGTGTGTGATCTGTGTTGTCAAACAGAATTTTCAGGTAAGATAACAATTTGTTTCATTATATTATTGTGAATGATAATAATTCATCTAATTTATATTCCATATTTGGGAAGGACGTTATAAGTGTACAATTTCTGAGAAATGAAGTAAAGCAAGAATATTTTGATTGAATAAAAAGTATAACTATATAATATACAAATACCACATCGAGTGATAAATAAAAATCATGAAAGGTTCTACCATCCATGGAACTAATTTTCTTTTAAATAACTGGACTTTTAACGGGGCATATTTAATGAGATCATGGACCGAGATTTTGCAATATCTTGCAATACGCACATTTGCAAATTTAGGAAGTATTTTAAATAATATATATACATATATATATAGCTTCTATTACATAAAATTGCCTATATTTGTGTATGTTCCGCCTACAAATCTACACCCGTGAAAAAAATTTCACCAAATTTCGTACACGTGTTTTTTGGGAAACAAACACTGTGGGGTGTGTGACACGCGTTCCGCGCACAGGATTGGGATTGGACGGGGTAAAATTTTCAAACATGCTAAAATGGCCGATATTTGCGTTGAAAAATTTTTGTCATGGTTAATTGGACTGATAATATTTTTACCAATGATATTTGTGTATAATTTCAACCCCTTTCGGCATCGGAGAGGAGCACCTTTGTGTGCCGATGGAGTGGCATTACATAAAATTAACGCAGAAACAACCGCGATTGCAGTCGAATCTTGGGATATGGATGTCACTGAGTTTAATTATGACAATCCGGGAAAATCCGGACATATATATATATATATATATATATATATATATATATGTATGTATATATAATTCAATAATGGGAAAGGAAATATGTTGACAGAATATACAAAAATATTATTAACTAGACATATAATAAAATCCATAAAATAGTAGAAATTATATAAAAAGATATTTAAAGACATGAAATGAAACGCTAACATGGGATGAAATTCCAACAAGTATTAGCAGACAAATAAGGTAGTTTTCTATCAATATTTGGTTGAAATTCGTTTTTAAATTAGTTAAAATCTTGGATGGATTTAGAATCATTAATATTTTTGAAACTCACCAAAGTATCGTTTTTGTCCGTTCCTAATTTGTGTAGAGCTTAATTAACTGGCCTGGATTTGTGATACTTTTAGGAACAATTTTAGAGTAATCCTAGGTAAGGAGAAAAGTAAAAGTAGATATATAGATGTTTCTTAACTCCGATATTTCAGGCACATACTTTATTTCATTCGTTGTCAGGGGGTTCTTAAAATTTTATTTTGGAGGCGGGCTAATAGTGGCAATATAAAACTGTTTTACGTAATTTCATTGTAAACTTCAGGTCACTGGATTCCAGAAAAGACCGGAATTTTTATGATTAAGGGTTTTGATATTTCAATTTCCAGAATAGAGACATAGCCTTTACAAGCTCAAGACATAGAGACCATGAAATTAAATTCAGTTAAAAATACTTATCCGTTCTCCATCGAGGTTCTAAAATTTATGCCATGGAAGAATAGTGATTTATTAAAAAATTGTATATGGGCCTGCATCAGGTCAGGAATTTCGATACCTGGTCCGGTCGAGATTCTTCCATCCTAATACTTTGATTCAATTTAATTTCATGGCCTCTCTGGCTTGAGCTTGTTAAAGCTATGTATCTATTCTTGAATTGATCAATTAAATCATAATTATAATATTTAAATTGCACAGTTAGTCATTAATCAATTAGAATTAATACTTAAATACGGTTTGAGATGAAATTTCGAGAATTTGATCTCATTTAGTGGAATCGACATCGACTGATTTACGAAGTAAGTCACACACTGTCAAATATTAAGCGGTTGACGTATTTTATATTGTTAAGTCTTTCACGTCAGATTTTAATTTCTTCGTCGAATTTTGTTGCTGCGTATACGAAGGAAGGCCACTAACGAGTAGCAGAACTTCCTGGTGAGTTAATTTAAAACATTTTCGTAACAAAGTCACGTAGTGAAAGTACGATTCCGTAGAATGAGTGACATCTGTTGGTACTTTTTTTTCTGTTGGCTCGCTTGAAGTAGCTTTCTTTTTACCGTCGCATTAACCTGGTTGTGGGATTTCCTCAAGTCTTCATTTGCAAGTCTTCTTCTCCTTTAGAGTGATGCGTGTCTACTCCAATTTGCTGCCGAATAAATCTTGTGGTTGTTTCCATTTCCGCCTTTGGAGCTACTTTCGTGCTGAACGGAACGATATCTTTAGGATACAAAACCACAGCCATGCAAAGGTTGCAATTTAATCTACGGCCTGAAATCTGTTTTCTCTTCAAATCTAATTTTTTTTGTCGAGAAACCGCAAACGTCGAATTTTTATTCTTGAATCGGTACATATTTATGCGAGATATTTTAGTTTTTAAACCAATGCTTTCATTTATTTATTCATTTAGATCCATTTAGACGTATAAAAAACTTTAAGTTCCAGTTTTTTTTGTTCGTAATAATTATCCTGTCAAATGCAACCTTAGAGAATATATGCAAATATAGTTTCTCCTGGCAAATCTGATAAATGTAGAGATCGTTGGCTGTATATTGTGTGGACCAACGTTTCTACAGTCTCTTTGACGACGATGACGGAGCTAGCTGTCGAAACATTGTGTTCCACACAATATATAACTGGAGAACTCGGAGAAGGGAATGCTGCATCCCCACGGCAAACTTTTCTCCCGCTATCGGAACGGCGTGGGACAAGCACCCAATGCCCGACCTACCTGATGCAGGTTTTTCTAGGGTTTACCCTGCATCACGGGTAGAATCCTTAAACTATTGCCCGGGGGCCCTAGTTAACCCTTTGCTACCTTCCTCTACCCTTCCGCATCCCCCCTTTCAAATCACTTCCTATGCTATTAAAGGAGAGTTGCCACCATGTGGATTACCCTCATGTAGCCTGTTACCCTAAAAAAAACATTCGTAGCGAATATGAATTAATATTTGGGAAACTCTGACTCTGAAATTTGAAAATTTTGGTGAACATATTCTTAAACCATTTGTATTTTGCTAACCATCCACTACTCGTCGTTACGACAATACCAGGCAAGACAAACGTAATGGCGAGAAAATATCTAAAATATCTGCTATCCGATCGAATTCCGGTTGTTTTGGTGTAGTGGTCAGCGTCATTCTCTCGCTCACCACAGTTTTAATCCCGACTTGAGCTTGGTTGTTTGCGTGTCAAGAAAACCGGATCTAAGACTGAAGGAGAGCCAACTGTGACTCCAAAATCCAGGGGTATAGGAAAAGTAAGCCAATCAGGCGCCGCCGTTACGTCATCATCACACTCGAAGCGAATTAAAACCGAGAAAAAGTTTATTGCAACGAAAGAATCCGACCAGAAGGAAACTGTAGAAAATGAAATCCAACGATTGCAGCAAAGGAAATTTCAATCCGTTGTTTTATGAAAGAAAGGACATCGAACAGCCTGTGTCGGTGACAGTGACAACTTTATTACCCAATTCTAAGGATTTCTCATAACACCGGTCTTTAGTAAATCTTGTAGTTCATGGAAGAATTGAGTTATTTTTTTCCTTTCAAATTATGTATATTAAGTGTTTATTTCATCCCCTAGCAGACAGACGTTTTCTCAGTTCAAAATACCCGCGGCCACATACACAATAATTCTTTTCTTACTTTGATACCTTCCTGTGTATCATGGTATTTTACTGTCGGGGATATTGCCAACGTTTCTTTTGTCGCTTAGAGAAACGATTATATGGTATTTTGGAGTCTTAAAGCTGGTTAATTAGCAAAAATTCCCATATTAAAATTACGATACGAAAATATGCATGAAAATGTGATAGTTCTTTATAAATCTTCAAATAATAAACGTTTTTGAAACCGTAAAAAGAAACCTTGTTTTCTATTATTACTCCTACATAATTAACACGTGCTTGTTTTGTACAAGTTTTTATTGAGGTGCTCAACGAATTTGTCTTATTACGGTTCTTCTCCTTGTCCCCTTTTTCATTTGGTTATATTTCTCCACAGCTTACTCACTTCCCAGGTCGATTCTATTCTGGCAACAAATAACATAAAGCTAAATCCGGCGGCTCTTTCTTCTGGAAAGCTGCAACAGGTGAACCTGCGACTCGAGACGTGGAACTTTGACTCTGAGATAGCAGGACTCGAATATATGTACTGTTTCGGACTTTCAGGAGGCAGCCTCCGACAGGTATGGTGGGAATAAAAAGGAAGAAAGGGGGCTCCTTGATTAACGTTCTGTCACAAAGGACGGATGGCTAGTACACATTACTCCTCCCTCTTTTAACTTTGTGAAAAGAACGCAGAAGGCCGCTGCGCTTTCCATTACGTCAATAGGTGAGGGGAGGAAGATGTCTACTGATACAGATGAACACCGACGTCATTAAGAATTTAGATTTATTGATTTTTCTGTTGAAATAGGACAAGCAACGCACCATTACGTAGGTGTTAGCCACGAGAAAAATCGATTTCTGCAGTGTTGTTGCATAATTTTGTTGTTTTTCATAAATTGGACGATGATTTTTTGTTTCTTTCTTTGAATTAAGTCTTTAAAAGTGCGGATAAATTTCAGGATAGCGAATAAAGGTCTGCAAGACTTATTTTTATTTCGAATGTATTAATTATTTGTTTACATATTTGTCTCAAACTACCCACGGGATGTTTCCCATTCGCAGCAAACTATGCACACACATAATTGAAATACGATAAGTGAGAAAGAAAAGAGGGGGAAAAATAAACTAAAACTTACGGCAAATAATATGTACAAAAATGAAAAAATAATGTGTTAAATAGGTGTAAATGAGAAATAAAGAGAAACAAGAAAATACTTGATTTTGAAAAGATAAATGCTTGAACAAGAAGAAAAGAAATCGTGACATAAAGGTGAAAAATAGTTACATATACTTATTCACATAGATGAGAGAGCGAAAAGAATCAATATATATGAATTTATTGCTACAACTGAATTACAATCAGTGCAAGTTACAAATAATGCTTAAATAATTAACACAGAAATTAATGATGATTTGAGTGAATATATATATTAACTTGTAGATTTGTTCACTTCAAAATAAATTCCAGTTTTAACTGTTTAATGATTTTGGCAATTACACTATCATCTAGATAAAATTATCATTACGACGAAAAGTCTAGAAAAATTCGCTTACAGGCCAAGTTTATAAAGTAATATATTCCGTCGTCAGTTTTTAACTTTTTATGTTTCAATTGCGATTTCCTCATTTCCTGTAGTAATTCGCTTGAACCACAAAATATTAAGTTTTAATATATTCAATTTAACATATGTTACTATTATTATAATTAAACTTAGAATGGCATTACAGACGTTTTTAAATGAATATATATAATATATATATATATATATATATATATAGAGAGAGAGAGAGAGAGAGAGAGAGAGTGAATGAGAGAGAGAGAGAGAGAGTGAATGAGAGAGAAAGAGAGAGAGAGCTTAAAGTGTAGAGAAAACGGGACAAAGATTAGATAGACTCTCTAAAATGTGTTTTTGTCTTTATATATTAACATTTATATACGTTCGTAGAAATTTCAGAATTTGTGTAATTTGTATACAACTGTCGGTTTCAAAATATTTTTGATAGAACGTCTGTTTTTAATTATAGAAAATGTTTCTTTATATTCAACGACTTAGAGACCAAGCTTATATATAAGGATCAAGCCATAATATATAAACTTGTAGATTTATTCCCTACAAACAAATGACAGACATTAATTAAAAAGTTCATTATAAAATGACAACAAAGTTTCTGTACCTATTTGTAACCTCTTCGGGTTGTAACTTGACAGAAAAGTTATGTGATAAATTAATGAACTTTATATTATAAACGTTCATTTAGTCCGGCTATGTTAACGTCTGGCTGAATGAACTTTTACATTTTAAAGTTTAATAATTTTACTACATTACTTTTCTGTCACAGAAAATTTGACGTTATTTGAATAGGAATTTTTCAAATAAATGTATGTTATTGATAATTAACATAATTTTATTTTTCAGTATATGGTAAATTTCTCGCGGTGAACGTAACTAGTAAACGAATAAATGTAAACATAGTAGAATTTAAGAAGAAAAATTAACAGAAACATGAGGTTTCTTTTGTTAAAATAAAAAAAATACGTCTGATTGAAAATATTGAATAAGAAAGATAGCCAATTCATACAAAAAGGTGATAATATAAATACCACCCAACGTTTCTAGGATCCTTGTCCCTTTATTCAGGTGCGAAGTGAGTTTTTGAGTTTTGTCAACTGACAAGTGCAATTGTGTCGCTCTAGGCTCTTCGTATCTGACGAACGGGACAAAGTATTTATATTATCACTTTTTGTCTGAATTGGCTATCTTTCTTATACATTGGTTTCTTTTGTTAATTCAGGCTGAAGGGGTTAATACAAAATGTGATGTTGTAGCGTATGTAGTTACGATTTTCTGACACCAAGCTGAGACTCTTTGTATGATGGTCCTTACGATGCTTTGATTTTTGAGACTTGTTAAAATATTAGTTGACGGTTAAGATGTCAAATGAGAATAGGGAATGACGATGGTGGGTGCGGTCATCGAAAAGTGGACGATTCCACGAGCAGGAAACGTTTGGTAAAGCAACACTTGTCCTGAACTATTTATTTGTTGTAACTTCACAGACAATGGTCCAATTAGCCGTACACCATATAATTATTTACCGTTAAGTGGGATTAACATATATTATAACCGTACAGTATTTGTTAAAGCACTATATATTAGACGTTGGATCTCAATTGGTGAGGCATATTTAGTAGACCAAAGATGACAACATAACGAAAAAACTTCTTTTTCTTTTTAAAAAAAAAGCCCTTTATTTTAAATGAGCATCGGCTCCAATAGGATCCGTGAGCCATGTTCATATATTGATTCGTAACAAGGTAATTTGATGACGAGAATTACTTATTCTTATTATAATTTGTAAGGGTAGATAAGAGCGGACCGAACGAGTCTCGTTGTTCACGCATTAGCGGCGATGGCGGAGCTCACTTAGGACGTTTCGGGAGTGTATTTTTCCATCATCGGGGTGGGGTTGGGGCGGAGGGCGGCGTGCCAGCAGCGGGTTGTTTTTAATCAGGCTTCATCGGCCGGTGGCGTTCCTGCGGCCGGGTGTATCGCTACTGGAGCCGATGGAATGTGAGGAAATTGCCCGAGGGGGTGGTCATTCCACAAATACCCGCGGCCTGCAAGGGGGCGGGGGTGCGGGGGCGGGGTGGGCGTGCTTCATTAGGGGGCGCAGGTTTACATTGTTAAATAACCGCCGGGCCCCCATGTCGAACCCGCATTTAAAACACGGCGCGGCGCCGACCACCAAATCAAATCACACATACACAACTCCCACCACCGCGCCACGCGCCCGCTTTAATTAAAATAGACAAAACAATGGCACTGGTTTCTTTCCCTCTTTTTATTGTCGCTACATGTAATGAAATACCGCAACCCAATTCGCTCGTTCTGCGAGCTCAATGCCGTTGACCAAGGAAGGAGTTCGTAGTCAAAGAAGGCCCCAAATTATTTCGCCCCTGAGAGACTCCGCCGCCTTTGCCATTATTTTCTGCTCCTCTCTCAGTATTCGGCGGTTATCAACTCTTTTTATTCCTTCCTTCCTATGCCCATAGTCTACATTTTCAATATGAAAGATCGCCAGGCTAATTCGTAGGTTACTCCAGCAAAAGTTTACCTTTGTCTATCAAAGCTTGACATGCAGAAATCTAAGTCGTCACAAAATCACTTCCTGCGTACCGGAACAATTCCACTTCGTTACTTCGAAAGGCCTGTTAGTGAACCTTTTTTTATGTGACGCTGCAGAAAAATTTTAAATTGCATTTTGTAAGGGACGCTTTTAGTTTATAATGTGGAGAAGAATAAAGTGCCAAGTGAAGGTACGAATTGGATCAGTAGTTGATTGAAGACGTTTGTAACAGCATTAAACTGTTCACTCTTCTGCCAAAAGGGAGTTAACAATTTTTCACCTTGAGTTTTATTGATTTTATTTATGTTTCGTTAGTGAACCTGTTGTGAAACCGAATACGTCAAAATATTGTAATAAATACAAAAAGAGATTAATTATTTAAACACTTTATTGCAAAAGATTAATTAATGATTTGAATTCCATAGTTAGTGTATGAATCAATTATATTCATTTTTATTTAAAGTGAAGGATTGCAAAATAATTACGAAATTCTTTAGAAACTTTACAAGACAATTTACTTTTATTCAGTTGAAATTTACAACATTTTTATATGAGATTATTTACAGTTTTTCAATTTTCATAGATTTTACAACTATTTTCTCAGGGTTATTTATCTGGGCCTTCTAAGTAAAGAAACAACCTTTATATTTACGTTACACAATCAAATTCCTTTACAACCTAAGAAGTTAAACAATCAAATAAAACGTGAAATCGAAATCTGACAACTTCACCTTTAATTATCGTTTACAAAACTTGATCAAATTTGTTCGTACTTACAAAACATCTGCTGGTACCAGGCTTAACTCGCTTGGTCTCGGGCTCACCTCACGATTCACACTAAAAGCCCATAAAATCACTGAATTTACATGGATTAAAGAACACTGTCATAATTCTGGATCTCCTCCGGAAACTGGAAGTTGCAAACTCCTTCTGGATTATTGTTGGACAAATTGTTCCGAATTATTTCTCTCTGGAATTGTTGGCGGTCACAGTACTTATAGATTTTTATTTCGGCGTGATTTATTTGATTACTGCTTGTAACTTTTTCGTTGAAATTTTACTGTCCAAAACTTCTTACACCAATTTAACTTTTAATCTTTCCGGATGAATTTGTGCCTGTCTGATTTTCAACTTTCGACTCTCAACACCCGACTCTTGTTTCAGAAAGCGCTCGCGGCCAAACAAAACTCGCCTATACATTGTCGCCTTTGAAATTGGCGCCGCTAACAATCCACCACAAATATCCAATTATCAAAATCATTAATGGCCTCTAACTAGTACTACAATATATATATATATATATATATAGCTGTGTGTGTGTCTAAAACTGATCGAAATAGTTGTAAATATATAGAGAAAAATTACGTTAAGAGTTTAAAATTATCAAATTATATATATATATATATATATTTATATAATTGATGACTAAAATACCTAAATTTATTAACAAAATTATGAAGAAAATTAAAGGCCAATAAACAAAATTTTCGGAAGTAATGCTTTATTAAATTAAATTTCACTACAAGTTTTAACCTATGTGGAACTTCATCATGCGAAATCTATTAAATAATGTTAAATATATGTGAAAGATATTACTGTCTTAAATTAATATGTGCAACCACACATCTTTCTAAAAGGTGTAGTGAAATTTAATTTAATAAAACATTTAACAAAAAATATTTTGGAAACATGTCTGTATATTTGCCTTTAATCTTAAAATAAAATAAAGACGAAAGATAAAAATGGGAAATTAATAAATACCCGAATAAGAACACGTTATAGAAGGAGGAAATATGAGATCTCTACTCATTCACGTGATGCCAATACTGTCTCATTGCGAGTAAAATGTTTCTTCGTTTAGGTTAAACCTAAATCCGAACGAGTATGGATAATGACATGTGAATTCTAAAAGACTACGCATCAGCCCTTTCAATATAGGGTTTTGTTTTCAATTATATAGACATTGAACGTAAGCATATATCAAATATATATTTGAGAACATTGATAGATGGTGAAAGACAAACTCACATGCCATAAAGTGAATGGGTTTCTTTCAGGTTTCGATGGTTAACTTCAAGCTTTCTTTTACAGCATTCGTTGATTACAGCGTATGAATCGTATGTGAAGTAAAATTTGTTTCGTTCGTTAATGAGTGGCTTTGTACCGTTTCTGGCTACACGTTGTAAACCAACTCGGAACAAACCGCTCGCTGCTTTATTTATGTAGATTGACTCTCACGCGAACTTCCACTTAGAGAATTTAAACTGCTGATTTAACAGCATGACTGCGTTGGTGTAACTCTTGTCTTGAATATAACGAAATAGGTTTAGGAACGTTTATTATGACTACTGTAGAGGGGAATATTACTTGACGTGGAAATAATTTGGGGGTTTCTGTTTACAACATTCCTGGAAAATATAACAGTTTAATTTAAACGCTAGTAGTTCCGATCCTGTGGACGAAGTTCTGATAGTTGTTAAGAAGCTTAAAAATAAATAATAATGTGAAAATGAAGAAAGAAGAGAAGCCGTTATGTTTCAAATTTCATTCCGCGAGATACGCTTATGCAGAATTAATTTTTTTATATGGATATACTCCGTCAAAGTAAATCATTGGAGGTTTGGTGCCTTAAAAAATATCGAAATAGATTTAGTTGACGACGTGAATACGTTCGGACAGTCGGCATGAAAAAAGACAAACTATGGAAAATGAGCAAGGTTACGCAACGAGAAGGTCTGGTTTCTCCTCCAGATGCAATCTTCCTCTGCAACACTTTCCAGCACTGCACATGGAAACGCTAACTGGAGCACGTCACTTGTACACGGATCTCAAACTAAGCCAAAATAAAATAGATACGTTAGCAAAAAATCTACTATCTTACCGAAAAATCGGAGAACATATTCGCACCTGTGTAAATTATTGCGCCATTATCGTGAGTTTAACGATATGTAACTAGAGAAGGCATATTCTTGAAGAGAGTGTTATTCATCCAAGGACAATGCATTTATCAGAACCCACAAATTGAAATGTGTTGTGCTGACCGTCCTCTTAACAGCTCCACACTCGTGAACTGAAATTCGGCTATCTTGCATGTTCAACCTTGACAAAGTAGAAACTCAGATATGAAAATTATTTGTAATATCAGTTTTTGAGGTTTGCACCATTAAACGGGACTGCATTATTTATATTGAAGATATATAATAATACTTTATCTGAAACTGATTGTTAATTTGTGTTCCTACGTAACTCATGGCTTATCTCAGCATTCAACAAACATCGGTTTGGTGGTTTTTCATTGTGACTTGTTCAGCCAGTGACGTATGACAGGGTTCTCAATTGCTCACTCGGAAAGCCTGCTACGACTTTCGTGTTTTGACGTTCTCTGAACCCGTACTCTTGTTGAAATTCGGTAAACTGTTTAACCTAATGTTGTACCTAGAGAAAGTAGAGATACAAATATGAAAATTCATTTCAATCTGTTCCTCCTGTTTTATAAATTTTGTAAGTAAGTTAAAATAAATAAATTAGCCAATAAAGACATAGAAATTGGATATTTAATATACTTTTGATCAATAAATTAAGTATCAGGATAGGAAAATGTCGGTCGGACCAGGAATCGAACCCGGGACTCACTCTTACCGGGCGATCACTTTAGCCACTGACCTATCCCTGTCAACTGCAGATATGGTGCGAAATTCCTTTGTCAATTAGACCTGATGCAGTTTCACCTAAAATTTATTTTTTACAAACACAATTCTTCAAGGGCTAAATTTTAGGACCTCAAATGAACGGATTTTATGTCAGTTGATTATTGGTTTTAGAATTTTCAATTCTCGAATATATAGATAGAAGGCTTTCACAAGCCTCAAGCCGTACAGGCCATGGTTAAGTAGAATTAAAGTCGACAGTGACAGCTCAGTGGGTTAGAACGTCTGCCCGGTAAGCAGGAAGTCTCGCGTTCGATTCCTGGTGCGCTCGACATTTTCCTATTCTGATATTTTTATTCAACATTACCATGGCCTTTACCGCTCGAGACGTGTGAAAGCTTTGTGTCTATGTATTCTTGAATTAAATAACTTTTTAAAACAGCAGGTAATACATTAATATCAAATATGGATTTAACTTTTAGTCCTTTCTGTTAAATATTTCTATGTTGGAATCTGTGAATTGAATTTTTTTACACTTCTTTGAATCCAAATTTAACTTCAACATAATGAATAAATTTGTATTCCATCGATTTATATTCATTTGGGTCTCATTTCTCAAATTTCGTCTTCATTCTTAATTTAATTCGAGATGTAATTCTCGAATTTCACAATTTTTTGTGTGACTTTATTGGGTAATACATTAATTTTTATTACACTTAATGTCAGATAAATATATTAAGTTTATCACATTGAAACGTTCACCTCGTCAGTTTAATTTATATAGATTTCATTATTACTTAACGTTTTTCTCATTTGCCTTTCCTGACGTGGAAGATGAGGGCATGTAACATTTTAAGTGTTCAAACCCTTTTCTATAAAGAAGCTGCAAGTAGGATTAATGGATGAATATTTCGGGTAAAACAGTGACCATCATTCGTGAGGTGAAATTATTTGAAAGTATTGGCTGATGTAAATACGTGGATGCTAAGGTTGGTTCGTCACAAATTAGAAGTCTGTATCAAATCATTCATACGATTCGAATCTATGTTTTTCTTACGGTTTCCTACGGAATATTGGTTTACCTGAAATTCACCGATTATGCATTCAGAAAAAAGTTATTATTAATGCGTTTCTTTGTAATAATTTCTAATGTCGTTATCCTCTTTCCAAATGTAGCGTTTCTAACATATAAGAATGTACAATTATTCGTATTCGCGATATCCGCTTTTTAGAGTTAGTAAATTTTAATGTCACCCCAATTTGTTCGAAAATTTTCCTCGTAAGTTATTTTCAAAACTGCGAATAAATGCCGTTTGTGTATTGGAATGATGATTACATATATGAAACGTTTAATTTGATAATTCCTTGCTGAGCATTAAAAAATATTTTGCCCTAAGTTTTTTTAAAGGTAAAATAGTAGATTTCATATGTGCATTTGTTTGACTGTTCTGTGAGCATATTTCGTGCACAAAACCCGCTGGTATGCGAAGGACTGGAGGGTTGAGGGTCGTGGAGAGAGATTTGTAGCTCCGATTTTCATGTGCAGGGACCCTCGTGGCTGTAAACATCGTAGGGAAGTTCGCAATGCATTGTACCTCACGCGTGACACGCAGAGGACCATCGTGCATAAGTGATCTTCAGGAAATATCACTATCCCTTATGAAGTTTTATTTTATTTAGATATATCTGTTATACTGTTTTGATGCGATAGATTGAGAGTCTTCCTCGTACACAATTCATAGTGATTGAGTGATTTACAGAATATGAAAAAAAATAAACGTCACGAGAATTGCATTAGTATTATTTTAACGTTCCCGATGAAATTTTATCTATTTTGCATTTAAAAAATTAAAATACTGTGTTCTTATATCCGGCCTTAATTTGTTTGTCATCTCTTCAACGTAGAAAATTGATTACTATTCAATAAATACCTAACAGGCTGATTTTATGCTGCCTTAGATTTTTCCTCATCTAAATTTTCTGTTTTCGGGGCTAGTACTTTTGAATTGTTTTTTATATCCAACTTTCAAACACTCCGAAAGTGCGAAAATTGGAGCATTTAGTTATTTAATTGATTCGTTTCTCCTTCGCTTATCACAAAAAATAAGGACCTAGTTTGTTACCTAGCTTAAGTATTTTTGTAGATATTAAATTTATTCTACATGAAACATAGTGAATACGTTTAAAATATTCTGGCAAATTTGATCTGTCTCCGAGAGTAACTTCCTCAGGTCCACGTAATAAAAGTTCCCTTCTTTACAGTTAACAACTACTGTCATTCGTTGATTTGTATTTCTGTATTTCAGTGTAATAAATTTTTTATGATATTGTATCATATTAGATTTTTCTCTTTTCCGTCAATATATATATTAATTAAAAATAATAATCAATCTTTTCTTTTGTTTCAGGTAAGAAGTTATTATGAGCATTGAAATAGCACGAAATATTTATTTCTGGAAGTGGTAAGTTGTTAAATAAGGAAAATAAAAACATAATGCCGGGACCATTTTGGTACGTTAAGTATTGCGTAAGTTGGTAGAATAACTACGTTCACTATGATGTCGAAAAGGGGTAACCCAATTAATTTATTTTCTCATTTTCTTCCATTGAAACGTACTTGAAATTATCGTTGCTGTTCGTTTAGAATCAAGAATAATATGGAGGTATATACGAACTGAAATACTTATTCCATTAGAAATTTCACTCTTAAATTCTATTCGGGTCTAGTACAAAATCCCGATACACACTTTCCCGTCGCACGTTTTCCTGGAAACTATTCCGATTCACGTTTTTTCAAAATAAATCATAATATTAATATTGTAGACATTTAATTTGTTACTTATATTTTTATACATGATTATTATTATAAATTAATTTATTCATTAATTCGTAGAACAATTCTAACCAAACTTGGTACACGCATCACTTAAGTTTCAGGAACCAACCCAGTGGAATTAAAATAATTCTAGGGCCCCTATTGGGGGTTGGATAGGGGTGGCATTTTCGAAATACAAAATATGCGATAAAGGCCTACATTGGCGCCGAATAAATAGTTTACGGGGTCACTCAATTTCATAATGTCACTCTCCATACTTTTAGTGTCGAATTCCCTAACGGCAAGAGGTGAGCTGAAAGGGATGGGGGGGTAAAAAATTGTGAATGCTACCAAGATTGGTGTCTAATCTACTGTTTTGGAAAGCTCTGGGTTTAGTTATGGCACTACAGACGAGTTGAGATAAAGTTTCACCCCTATGGGTGGGGGTGGAAGGGGGGTCATTATAATAATTTGATATCAAAACCGGTGTTACAGTAGTCGCTGAGTTTAGTTATTGCATCCCAGTAAGTTTAAAAACCCTAGTGGCCTATAACAATAATTAGGAGAAAAATAACTTAATAGTACGGAATTTAGTCATATATTTGACAAAGAATTTTTCTCAAATCTTAAACACGTGAACCAATTAAAAGAAACTTATTACTCCTGTAACTTACATTCCGGAATCAAACATTGTAGGGGTAAAAGATCCCCTGATGCGAAAGGGTAGGGGTGGAACTGTGATGAAACTTCAAAAATGTAATACCACCTTATTAATTTCGAATAAATTGTTTTTGACTTTGGTGATTTTAATACTGTTACTCTCGATGTAATTAAAGTTTTAACTTCTTAAAATGTGTTGGGATTGTGACGTGGATACGTCTAGCATTTGATATACTACGTATTAATTTCAAGTTTCTAAAGGGACCGCACGGATTTTTTACTCTTAATGTATCTGAATATTCTAAAATTTTTATTTTAAATTATTTTAAATTTTGAAATTGAAGAATTACAGACCTACATAAATTTTATAATTAAAGAACTTATTTACCGTGAGCATTGCAACACTAATATCGTGCCTTGATGTATCTGCCAATAATTTTTCTTACGCCCCCACCCCTAGGGGTGAAACTTTAACTTAACCCTGCTGAGATGCCATAACTAAACTCAGCGTTTTACAAAACAGATTCGACACCAATCTGGTAGTTGTTGCAATTTTTTATCACTTCCTTTAACCCCACCTCATACCTGTCCTTATGCCGGTAGGGAATAAAATTCGATACTAAAAGTATTGAGACTGAAATGAATCTGAGTGACCCCACAAACTATTTACTCGGCACCAATATAGGCCGTTATCGAAAATTTTGTATTTAGCAAATGCCACCCCTTCCCCGTCCAATAGGGGTTGGTTCTTGAATCTTAAGTGATACGTGTAACAAGTTTGGTTGAAATTGTTCCACACATTAATGAATAACTTAATTTATAATCATAATTATATATAATAAGATAAGTAAAATATTAAGTGTTTTACAAGATTAATATTATGCTTTATTTAGTAAAAACTCACCTTTCGGGAAAATGATCTGTCGGGAAAACGTACAACGGGCAACTGTTTTCCGGCCGGATCCCATTCGATTCGTCTGACATGGGACATGAACATCATTGGTGAATATAATTAAAAACAATTAATCCAAGTTTAACAGTATTTCTATTTGCGGTTGACATCATATTTAATTCATAAATGTACTATTTTTTAAGACGGCGCATATCGAATTGAGTTCCCAGAAAAGTTTACGTTTGGATGTACAATTCTTGATGAATTGCTGAAATATTTCTTATTAACCTAAGAATTCTTCAGTTAGTTTATACTCTTAATAATGTGTGTTACGCGTTAATTGTAGGTTAACGTCATAGACTTGCACAGTCTCAATTTTAGATCGTTATTCAGCAGCACAAAAAGCTTTCTACTACATAGTCCTATTCGTCTTTACCCTTTAATATGAAACCATATTTTCACAGAACTGACATACATCTTACATTGATTTAAAAAATATTGTATTATAATTATATAAGCAAAAACATTTAAAATACATTCCCATGATCAGAAATAGTTGTTTAATAAACGTAAATCTTTTACCGTAGTGTGTATCATGTTTACACGCACATTTAACGAAGTCACGTCAACTGGTTAAAATCCACTACCTTACTGGTTGGTCTTTGATATCAATGTACATTTCTTTTATCTATAAAAGGGATAATTAACTTAAACAAGATATATATAATTAACAACAAACAATTTTCATATACGAGGGCGAATCAGAAAGCCTTTGCTCTTATTTTTATTCGCCAAAATAAGTACCATACAGGAAGTGACAAATATAAGTACTATTGTACGTATCTTACACTATTTTTCCACATAGTCCTCAAACCGGTTCTGACATTTGTTCCATCGCAGCACTAAATTTGAGATGTCCCTGTGGTAGAATTCGTCCAGCTAACTGTAGGATAACAGTCAGATTGTTGTTGTCTTGGCTTCATCGTTGCATGAGAATCGCTGAACTTCATCAGCGGTGCGAAAACGTGGAAATCAGTACAGATTTCCACGTTTTCGGACCATTCATGTTCTAAAAAAATAGGGGTAAAATCTTTCTGATCCTACATTTCCATTATGTAATTTCTCTTCTGAGTATGTTTATAATTTCAACATACCGATAATACTTCGTTTTTACAGTTAACTATGGTCTCAGTGTTTAAATTTATTTGAATTGATTCAGGTATTCTATGCTTGATTTTAAATGTCTATTTCATCATCATTCAAGTTATGGTTATACGCCTTACAATGTCTAGACAACGTTCTATTTACTTTCGCTTTTGGTTTCCTACTAAGTTTGTGATTGTACATACTTATTCTTAAATTATTTGTTGTATATCCAATATTGGAATTATTACAATTTAAGTAAGGAATTTATATAAAAAAATTAATTCGTTTATTTATTTTCCTTATTTAATTCTGGATATGATTAATTTGTTTCATAGTGAGTATAAATTCGGTTAGTCATTACTATATAAAGTATGTTTAATGTTGTACGTTTTGTAAGTTACTACATTGTTGTCGAGACATTGTAAGGCGTATAACCATACGTTGAATAATGATGAAATAGTCATTTTACACAGAAATCAATTTAACATCAACCTCAGAATAACTTAATCAGTTAATATAAATTTGAACAGAGAGATGATCATTAACTGTATATATATATATATATATATATATATATATATATATATATACACGAAAATTTGTTGTTGTAAATTATACATAACTATCGTACATAGATATCGAAGACCAACCAGTAAGCTGTTTGGTTTTAACCGGTTGACATCACATCGTTAAACATGAACAGTACTTGTAAACATGACAAATACTACGGTATTTTATTATTATTATTATTATTAGAAACTTTTATCCTAGTATTTATCAGTTGTGATCATATTTACATAGTATCACTACGGTATAAGATTTAACTTTTATTTTAAATGTTTTCTTTTGCATAATTATAATTATGTTTGTTTAAAAAAACTTGTAAAATGTATGTCAGTTCTGTACAAATATCTAGTACCTGTACCAATTTGTAACTTAAGGAAGGCACTACTGATGAAAAAATAGATTAAATTTTTCATTCCGAATGACAAGGTTAGATTGACCTTTAATTATTAATTATTTTCTGGTTTCTATTATTATTTTAACTAATTATACTTGAGTGATTCTTTTGATGTGTTATTTACGTCTCCGTACTTGCGGCCTAGATCAGAACTTTGTTCTTTTGCAGAATTGTAATATACTTGTGCCAAGTCGGTAATGTATCCTTTCAAGGTTCGAGAAATACGACGGGTTTGACGCATAGTTCAAGGAGTAATCTATTATCTAAGCGGGTTTCCACACGTAACTTTCAACTCAAGGTTCCGGAACTCCTGTGTCGGCGATTCAGGATAAATTCTTTTCCCTCTCGTTTATGGAATTAATTTAGCCTCAACGCTCAATAAAATATTGTTATCTGCTTCGTCTGACCTCTTTTACCTTTGTTGACATGTAAATAACATCGTTGGTAAATTCCGATCGGTTGGGTTGAAGCACTTCATTTCGCAGTAAAGTTGTGTTGGATTTCTCACCATCCGATTTTCCCGTCTTTCATTTCGTAACCAATCTCCGCGGTCGGGTGTTGCGATATTAATATCTGATCAATTCAGGTTTCCCAGGCTTTCGAACCGAGGTCGTCGGTTCGATCACTGACAGTTTTCGTAATGTTTACGACCCAAGAAAAGAAATCAACGACCCGTTGGTCTCTCAGTGAGGATCACTGAAACACCTTTGGAACCTGAAATCAGAACGACCTCCACGGATGACAGAATATAGTAACTTAATTAAATGCAGGTGTCAAGGCATCTTTGGACTTTTCCCATTCTCCTCGAGGTTGTGACTGCTTGGCCCCTTGCAATATTTATTACCGTCCCGCTTACATGTGCTTACCTGCGAGTCCCGATTGCTCAACAACCTCCGGATTTGCTTTTATCTGTTCTTATTTTGTGACTGGCTGGCGCATCTATCTTGCAGACTTCGTTCACCTTTCTCTGTCCTTGCGCTGTAGCGCGAGATTACTTTATACCTTAATACCTCCAAAACTGTTGTCTTAAGTACTATTGCATTACTCACTTCTAAAGAATAAACTATTGAAGTGCAGACCAAACTGTCAGATAAAGAAATACTAGATTTAAGCTCAATTTTGGATCGAGATTATTTCATATTACGACGATCTCAGGTTTTTCTTTTGACTCTTCATATTCACTAGGAGATTCCAAGGCAGTTTCTGTACTTAATTTGAGAGGTCTGGAGCTAATAGACGGATTACGTATGTGGGAAGTGAAGCTCGGTCGTCCACCCGTGACTCACTCACATGCTTCTCATTTCACTTGCAAACGCTGCCCGTCGAGGTCTCGATATTACAAACCTTCACATGAAAAATAGATCACATGTAGTAGTATTTCATATGTCGGATATACATTTTCTCTTAGACCACTTAATAAATCCTCGACGCGTCATTTTATTTACATGTACACTGTGAACCAAGGAAGCCTTTAATACGTTTCGGCCTTACTGCCTAAGCCTCTGGTATCTTCCGCGAGTTGCGGACATTACTGGAGACTTTTCCCCCCTGTGTTGTCCGAAGTCTGAAAGAAGATTACACGTTCCATGGTGTAACCAGACACGCGTGTAGGATGGCGGTAAAAATTAGGTGGAACAGTCAAAGTGAGTGGTTCGGAGAAGTGAGGACGGCACGAGATCAATATTGAACACAGTTCTTCGAAAGAAAGAAACTGAATGAGACATACACAAAGAAGGAACCGCCTCCTCGGTCGATTACAGGTTTATCATTTAAGTTTCATGGATATATTGAACAGGACCCGTGATAAACGATCATTTCTATTATTTGACATGTCCGGAAATGTCCAATGTGTTCAGCGTAGATTAATAGTATTGAATAACTAATATGGAACAGAAAACACAATAGAACAGGATAACTCGTATAACAATATAATGTACATTATGTTTACAACTAGTTTTTAAATAAAGCCTCATATTAAAATAACTGTAAAATAAGTCGAGTAAAATAGTTATGAATAAAAATTAAATAATTGGGTACTTACGTATTAACGCCACCGCAGCAGAAAAAGAAGTTGTGCACGCGCGAACAAATACATGCGTGAATTATGTGTCTTTGGATATGGAGAATAAACCAAAGAAGAAGTTAACTGGACCAGATTGCATTGTGGAAATTGATGAAAGTTCTTGTTTATCAGAGTTCATATGGCGACAGCATCAAAGTGAAAGAAAACAGAGACTGTTTTGAATCTATGTTGAACTCTGTATCAACTCATTTTCCACCGAAATCCGATTGACTACTTGGCATGTTAACTTCTTTCATTCACGCATGTAATTGTTCACGTGTGCGAACAACAAGATTGCTCTTTATTGACGCATTATCACAACTTATTTTTCTGCTGCGGTGGCGTTAAATACGTAAGTACCAATAATTGCTTTTCATAAAATAAGAACTACGAAATAAAACATCATCCGTGATAAGTGAAACTTTACAACCCTTAAGAATCGCAAACCATGGAACCTTTATTCGGGAAAACCTGACTTTTCGTCATGACAACGTCATAACTGGAAGGAAAAATTCATAATATAAAGTAAGCCCTTTGTGATACAAAATTGTTTATACAACACACATGCAACAGTTTTCGTGCCAACATAATTTTAACTATTAGCGAAATCGTCAAGTAATTCGGGTACTGGTCAGGACTCTCCTTCTTCAGACTATTGTAGTTGTGAAACAACAGTACGAAAGACTGTTTATCTTCGGATTTCGGAATTCCGCGTCACGTGAGATGTCTTCTTCGAAACCACCAACCAGTCCCATGAGTAAGTGATGCCTTAATATCGACCGAACCACAGTTTCGCATCGACGTTAAATATGAAACAACGACCACACAATCCAAACGCATCGCCCTGATCGTAAACGCGCAGAGTTTATCGTGCATTTCGTTACACGCTGCCTGCCCGACGTTTATGTTTCATTTTTGTGTTCGTGAGGCCTTTGAGGATATCGTAAAACCCGAAGAATATTGCCGTTTCGTGATGACCACAATATTTCTGTGGCGTGAATAAGGAAAAGTATGATTAAATTAGACGGTTTCAAAATTTGCAATTTGTCGCGACGTGGTGAATAGAAAATATGGAGTTGAAAGGAGAAGTTGTTTAATATTTTAGCCATACTCGCAATAAACAGTTTTATGACTTTGTTTTGTTGTTGGTCTTTGCAGCAGCTAAGAGACTTTTGCCGGCACTCGAGAAGCCTGAAAGGGATGTCCAGGCGACGATGTCGACGAGTTGTCTGCCAGCCAGAGAGATTTTGGAGCGTGTCTGGAAGTCGTTCTTGTTTGTGCACTGTTATTAACTTGCCGCGAGGCTTCTCTCCTCCGCTCTAAACAGCTTTAATATGCTGCCGGTTCTAATAACCTCCCAATATCTGCGGCGGCTGAAATTTATGGGCCTCGAAACGACAGGATGTCGCTTCTTTGGTGAGTTAACGTATCGGCCGGAGAGACAGATGTATTCATAACCCTTCAGCGAGGCGTCTCTGAGGGTCCAGTGAATTACGATAAATAAGCACTCAAAATATGCACTACGCTTTGCTCATCACTATTTATTCCCGAAGGACTGCAAAGAGTGATCACTTTTTTCCTTTCGCCGTCGTTTGAACTGCCGTTATATGAATTGTCTTACTGACAGACATCCTTGAGTTAAGTAGGATGCGTAATAACACTCCTAGTGACAGAAATAACAAATTATAAACAGCAGTCATACTCTGTTCTTCGTTTTGTTACTCCAAATTTCGTGAATCGACTTTCTCGTAATATTTGTCCTTCAAAGTTGTATTTTTTATTCGTTTTAATAAATTTACGATATTTTTTTTTAGGCAAGTGGTCGGTGGTCATCTGTTTTGGAATACAGACACTGATACAATTATGGTGGGTACGATAATGAGATTCAGTTCCGTACATGAATGAAGTGCAAGAATTGATGTCGTCAATTCAGTTAGTGACCTCAGAAAAAAACGTGGTTTTTGACCCTATGGATCTTCGAAAGAGAGAACGTAGTTTTGAACGCAACCCTGACGGATAGAGACGAAATATTAGTCAGACAGAGAGCAAACAACATGGAGTAGTTGACGAGACTAGTTTTTTAAAAGTGGAGAAATAGTTGATGGACAACGCAGTCTCCATCCAGAGGTCAATTTAATCCAGATGAAGAGAACTTCCTGATTTCTGACTAATGCTTACGATCTCGCAGGCCAACAAATTTCGCATTCACCTGGAAACCACACAGATAACGAGACATACTCTCAAGCATCTAAGGGGATAAATTTCAACAGTATTTATGTATGCATTGTCTGACCCTGTAATGTGCTTCGAGAACTGTAAGGACCGTCTGTGCTACATGGTCCAGAATCCTATTTAGACCGGAGACCCGTAATTTTAAAATATTTCCTTAATAGTTACTAAGGATTATCGAATAAATATTTTAATGTTGGTTTCTTTAACTTTTATACTAATGTTAAAATATTGTCTGCAACGAATCAACTGTTTCATTTCTGGACTTCGCCTGAAACTTTTGCTGTATATTCCAATTATTTGTACCATTTTCAATTATTAATCTGGTTATCTGAGTCCGTCGGTGGTCTTAGGGTAATATTTAAATAGATTTGAAAAGATAAGACATAGTGAAAATATAATTTACAGATCTTTCATTTTCGGTTGGATGACAAGTAAAACCATCCGTAATGCGGAAAGAATTAAATACTTTATCGTAAGTGCGCAGTTTCGCCTCAAAGAGTATATATATATTGTGTGTGTGCTGCTGCAATGCTCTCATCATGTCGCCTGGATATTTCTCTCAGAAGTTGCTAGTTTTTTTCTTCTTCTGTACAAGTCTTTCATTGCAACAGATATCTTCTATATACAAGAGAGGAATTTCTGAGCACGGAATGCATTCTCCTCCATCTTGCTGCTGCAATGTGCGCGGAACTGGAACTTTCATGTTTATGTCACACAAAGAGTTTGCGATTAATGAATGTTTGATTTTTTTATCATAGTTTTAAAACGTTTTCCTTTTTAGAAGACGCTGTTTTTTTTGTTATTATTATATCAGTAATTAATGACAGTCTTGGCTGGTGTTGGTTCTTCACGGTTCGCTTCTTATCCAAGGAACTAGGAATCGCGATGATATTTGCTTAAAATCTTATTGTACGTGATAGACTCTGACAATTTTTTTTTTAAATTTACATTATTTTAATTTTCGATACAGTTACGAGCGCTGGAAATTATCGTTGTATAATTAATGGAATTTTCCCGTTACATCGTATTCGATGCTATGATAAGGTAATATGTTTCCTCTCTCTTTCTGAGCAGTTTTACGTATAAACCAGCAGATGGAGGAAACACATGCCGGTCCTGCGAGGCCTATTCTCTTGCAGGCAATACCTGCGAGGGATGTTCTCTCGCAGGCAGAACCTTTTAGGAGAGATACGAAGGGGCTACCTTTAGGTATGCCTTTTCCTCTCCGCTTTCGAACTAAGGTTCCCACAAGCCGAGGCACCTCGGCCTGTTCTGAGAGGTGTATGTTCCGGGGTCACAGACCTTGGGCATACGGTAAGAGTTGTCCGCTATTCCCATTGGAATATTCGGCCAGCTGCCTCCTAAACTGGTCAAGGCACGGAGAAGGGAATGCTGCGTCCCCACAGCAGAGCTCCTCTCCCGCTATCGGAATGGCGTGGGACAAGTATCCAATGGCCGACCTACCTGATGCAGGTTTTTCTAGGGTTTGTCCTGCATTTCTTTAGGCGAATGCCGGGTAGGATCCTAGAAATATTGCCCGGGGGCTCTAGTTAACCCTTGGCTACCTTCCTCTACCCTTCCGCATCCCCCCTTTCAAATCCTTTCCCATGCTATTAAAGGGGAGTTGCCACCATGTGGATTACTCGCATGAAGCCTATTACCCTAAAAAAATACATGACTGTGGAATAGAATGAAAAATAGTGTGTTCAAAATATTGGCGATAAAGGAAGGTAATTGGCTGAAACAGCAGTGGTGACATAACTGCTGTCTCTAATTAGATCGAGTACGATGAATGGTGCGTAGTCGAGAACAGTTATTCTATATTTATAAAAAAAAGACCAGAAAGTATTAAACAGCTGAAAGATGATTAAAATTAGAATTTATAAAAGAACTAAGCAAACAATTTGTTTAACCACTATCTCTATTCAATTATCCAATTTACAGTATCAGATTTGTGTTAAAATTAACAACATGTAAAGAATTTCATGGTACTCCCCAAATAATCTAATTTAACTGTAATAATTATTGGATATTTTTCTAATTTGTGTGTCAAACATGGCTCGTGCCGAAGCCCGGTTTCTCTATAGGGTCTATGGAGTAAAATATAATAGTGGTAGGAGATCAAATGGTAGTGGCGAAAATTTTCCCTTTTGAAATTTCTGTCCGCGTTTTTGTGTTTATTCCATTCATAAGCCACCCGTTAATTGTGGTTCTCAAATAAGTAGGTTAGTAAATAGGACGTGGCGTTACGGCGGACTGACGTGCATTGTCCTTAAAGCAATTGATGACTTGTGAAAGGGAAGATGTTTTTGACTCGTTGGACCAAGGTGCAGAGTTATGCAAGTAGAAGAACCAGTTTGTTCTAGTATTCATGAGAAACTTTTAAGCAAATATTCCTTCCAAGAGGAGGGGAGGGGGATATTAATTTTTTAAATTCCTAAATTCCCGAGCATTATTTCAGGAGGATGTGGCTGTTAGCCAATTAGATTAATATTATAATTACGTAATATTAGCAGGTGGGAACAGTGTGATTCAACCGAAGATCTTGTCGGCCAATAATGCGTTTGCTGACAGGATTCACATTATATAATTAGCTATTTAATATATTCGCCTTTATATTTCGACCTATTGTAAAATGTTTTGTTTTTCCGTACAGTGTTAACATATAGTTTGAACTAAGTAAATATATTTTGTCCATGTTAAGATTCAAAGCGAGTAAATTGTTTTAGATTTATCTTTATGTTTGTAATTAATCTGCTTTGAATCGTTTTTCTTTCTTCTTATACGGGTAGATTGCAATAAATGTTATATGAAGGTCGTCATAAAAAAATACCGTGAGTGACTTTTGGAATTATCTCTTGGTTTCGTTCATTCTCACTAATTTATTATACTCCGTTTCATAAGAAATAACTAACGGGAAAATAATACTCATTACGGTAGAATAAAGGTGGTAATAAAGTAAAAAAATCTGTTATGCGTATATAAGTACATACCTTATAAATACAGTTTTATTGCCATTCCCTTTCTTCAATTGAAAATCATACCTGTCACACGTCTTCAAGTGTTACTAATCCGAATACAATGTTATCTCGTTTATAAATAAGTGACAATGATATTAGTAATGAAAGTGAGATTAATCCAAGGACAATTATCCGTAGCCGTAAATTCAAGTGCTTCGAGATTCCTCTGAGCTCCCTACTATCGACTTCAAATTCATCAATCTCTCTTTTGGATTTAATCAGGTGTGCAATAGTTTATTTAATGCAGGAGTACCATCTTTATATTTTAGTTCTCTTATGTTTTCAAATTTGTTAAGCAACTTCCAAGCATAACTTAACTTTGACGCTTGACCATAAAACCCCTTCTCAACATATTCAACCACGAGATGAAACCATGACTTTTGCATCCGAAAATTTGTATGAGATAAATATCATTAATAAAGTGCATTATATATTGTTAAGCTGTCTTTTTTACGTTTATATCGCTCCAATAAGGAAATAGTTTTTTTTATACAGGATCCTAGGCAGAGGAAGTATTAAATTAGAAATTTCAAGTTTGTTACAGGGGCGTCGTTCAGCGTTCCACAGATACGAAATAGTAATCAGATTTATCTTTTGTGATATTTTGAAGGAAGTGTCGCAAATCCACTTTAGTATACGAGGTTAAAGTCACAATTAATAAAAGGTAGTCCGGAGCGTCGTAATAGTGTTAATGTACGCTGTGCCATCTTCTGTACAATTGCGTGCTGATTCATGGAAAGGCAATACTGTTATCTAGAGTCCTTTTACAATGGTAATGGATACTATCAGCGCCTGAAGTCGCGGCAAATAGACCGTGAAATGAACCTTGGGTTGTTGCAGACATTGACACCTGTTTCTGCTGTTTGTTCGAGGCACCACCCTTAAGAGATCTTGGGTGAGGGAGGAAGCAACAAATACGTGTTATCTCAGACTCCTTTATGTACACAAGAAGTTGTTAGCTGATGAAAGGGGAGATGCTTTTGCCCTTGCTGGAGGATGCGTGAAGGCTGCACTGATTCCGACAAGTAGCCAGTTTCATCTAGCTAGAGTTAGGTTTCGCAAGACGTGTTTTCTATCTCAGTTATACCTCGTGACGGCCAATCTTAAGGATCAGTTTCTCACGTTCTTGGGCACCGCGACTTTTTCCTCCCCACGTCCGTAAAAAACCAGCTTTTTGTCCACCTTCATGATATCTCCACCGTCAGAGAAACGTTCTCATAAATAAGGAAAACAAGTTTTCTTAGTCACTTTTCGATTAATATTTCAGAAACTTTTTTATTATATGACAGATAAATATCAATCTTAAATATTAGAGGAAACAAGAAATTATAAGTTTTTATATTGTTTTTTTGAAGGCGTAGACAGGCTATGCGTAGGGTAATCCACATAGTGGCACCTCCCCTCTCATAGCATAGGAAAATGAGTGAAAGGGAGGATGCGGAAGGTAGAGCAAGGTAGCCAAGGGTTAACTAGGGCCCCCGGGCTATGGTTTAAGGATCCTACCTGGCGATTCGCCTAAAACTGATGCAGGGAAAACCCTAGAAAAACCCGCATGAGGTAGGTTGGGCATTTGGTACTTGTCCCACGCCCTTCCAATGGCGGGAGAGAGGTTTTCTGTGGGGTCGCAGCTTTCCCCTCTCCATGCCTTAACCGGTTTAGGAGGTAACTGGCCGACTATTTCAATGGGGACAGCGGACAACTCTTACGAATATGCCCAAGGTCTGTGACCCCGGAACATATACACCTCAAAACAGACCGAGGTGTCTCGGCATGTGGAAACCTTAGTTCAAAAAGATGTGAAGGCATCCCCAAACATAGCCTCCTCCAGAGCCCTCTCGGAAGGTTCACCTGCGAGAGAATTCTCTCGGAGGCTCTCTTCTGGTTCATTATATTGTTAAACGAGGCAGATACCCCTCGGCCCGTTTTGAGAGGGTCTGTTTTGAGAATTGTATGTTCCGGGGTTACAGACCCTGGGCATACGTTAAGAGGTGTTCTCTGTTCCCATTGGAACAGTCGGTCAGCTGCCTCCTAAACTGGTCGAGGCACGGAGAAGGGAATGCTGCGTCCCCACAGCAAACTCTTCTCCCGCTATCGGAAGGGACAAGTACCCAATGCCCGACCTACCTGATGCAGGTTTTCTAGGGCATGTCCTGCATTAGTTTTAGGCAAATGCCGGGTAGGATCCTTAAATCATAGTCCGGCGCCCTAGTTAACCCTTCCTATGCTATTAAAGGGAAGTTGCCACTATGTGGATTACCCTCATGTAACCTGTTACCCCAAAAAAAGTATTAATCAGATTCAATTGTGACTCTCATATTCATATTATTTTATTAAACAATTTTAACTTGAATTTTTTATGTACAAAATAATTATTTATTTTTACTAAGGTGTTAGGGTTTGAAAAATTACGTAGGGATCTTCAGTCGATTTATCGTGCCATTCCAGGCCGGATATTTTCGTAACCTTGGTATAAGAGGTAAAGTCGAACCATTTTTCTCTCAATTATCTTCTTCCTCCTCAAATGAGATGTTCCCATCAATTTGTGTTAGATTAATTTAGAAAATAGATGTGTTACGCTTTGTAATGAACTTTTCAATCACTTCGTCTAGGAAAATACCATCTTTACATTGCTAGATTAATATTATATTGTTATATAAGATTTACTATTAAAATAATCACCGGTGTTTATAATTCCATTCACAGCTCAGTTCCATGTATTAGCATTTATTGTTTAGAGGATATTATTTTATGTTCGGTGAACTCGTTAACTTATATCGCTATATAGTTTAATATTTTATTTATCTAGTTTTGAAGTGTCTTGATTGCCACCGTCAGTCCTTGGGATCCTGTATTCCCTGATATCGTATCCAATACAGATAATTTATCACGACTTAATTTTAAATGATTCTGTTGCATAGTCTCAGTGTCGGTGTTTGTTAATGTGCAAGTGTGCAGGGTCTGAAAAGAGCAGAGACAGGACGGGGAAGGCTGCTGCGACTGTGATCGATATTCTTGGTCCTGCTGTCACGCCCGTGGTCACTTTATTGCTTTCTCGTATTGCCATAGCAACACGGCAAGACGGCCGTCCGGGGAGCATTTCAGCCTTCCCCTCGTCTCCACGCAGCATAAATCATCCTCCTCTATCTATATGCTAGACACCCTGCTAGAAAATTTAATTACTCTGCCGTTAAAGTACTTTACAAATTTTTCATTGATTTTTAATAGCTTATTGGCGGGTCTAAGGTGGGACAGCCGATGAACGTTGGAATTTACCCTCAGAAGAAGTTATTAGTTTATTAACTATACTTCTTACGTGAATGTGAACATTCTGAACGGTTCTTAGCGTTAGGATTAGCTTTTGTCTACGCTGTTTACTGATGATGGTCAGGACTTGGGTCTATTATTTTTCTTTAACGAGTTACTTATAACTTTTTGTTCCTTTTGCAAGCTATTTTTCATATACTACTTTTTGTTAATCTTCGGCTCAATTATTAAGTTAATAAAATGTCGAATGTTAGTTTGTCTATTTAAAAGGGTATAATGGGCGGCATATAGTAGATGTACATTTCTAAAGTATATATATTGTAATAATAATTAGAGGCCATTAATGATTTTGATAATTGAATGTTTATGGTGGATTGTTAGCGACACCAATTTCAAAGGCGACAATGGACAGGCGGGCTTTTGTTGTGTTGAACCGCAGGATTTTTACACAGTCCGGTGTTGGAAGTCGGAGATTCGGGTGTTGGAGTGGGATGACGAGCAGCGTGGCAGGCAGATAGGTCTAGCCAGAAAGGTTACAAGTTTTAAAATTGAGTATAAATTTTGGACAGTCAAACTCATCGTGTACTGTTACAAGGAGTAACCTTATAAATCACGCCACAACAAACATCTATAAGTACCGTGACCGTCATCAATTCGACAGAGAGACAATTTGTAACAATCCGTCCAACCATTAATCCGGAAGGAACAGCAGGTTCCAGTTTACAGAGGAGGGACCCGAAAGTTACGACCGTGTATTGGTTAATCAAATTTAAATTCAGTGATTTCATGGCCTTTTAATGTGAATTGTGAGGTGAGCCCGAGTCCAAGAGACTTAACCCTGGTACCAGCAGACGTTTTGTAAGTACAAACAAATTTGATCAAGTTTTGTAAACGATAGCTAAAGATAAAGTCGTCAGATTTCGATTTCACGTTTATTTGATTGTTCAACTTCTTAGGTTGTGAAGGAATTTGATTGTTTAACGTTAATATAATGGTTGTTTCTTTACTTAGAAGGCCCAGACAAATGACCCTGAGAAAATATGTAATGATATGTAATGATTAATAAGGTTGATTAAATTAATAGGAATCATTAACAAAATTATTTTGTATTTAAAAATTTATTGTTGATGATTACACATGATATTCCCTGCTTTGCACGCCAAATTCCGTCAATTTAACAAATAAAAATCCCAATTTTATTTTAATAATTCGTGGCGTTCTATGAAAATATATAGCTTTATAATTTTACAATTAATTACGTTGAATTTCTCATTATCTCAGAGTCACCACTGGGTTTGAAAGGAAGAACAAATACTAAATATTACTAACTATACTATACTACAATATTAATCCAAATAAATTAAAAGTAAAAGAAAACGAATGACAAGAAAAACGCGAACGAAATCTGACTATACCCTTTAATTATCGTTTACAGTCATTAATAATTGTTTTGTACTCACGACAGTGCTACTGGTACCAGTTCGGACTCTTGTATCTTGAAGTCAACACCGACTAAACAGGCCATTATACACTGATTCTACTCATTAGATTTTGAGCACACGGTGGTTGCTCTGGATCTCTGCTATACTGGAACCTGGATCATCTCACCCTCAGCCAGTTGCCGGACGTACGTCTCCTCAAAGTCTCTCTATGCGAAATTTGTTCAGTTTGTGAAGCAAAACTTCTGCTTCCAAACTGCGATTTTATAAGCCTCTCCGTCAAAACTGTTTACTTGCATTTTATGTAAACTATTATCTCGTCGTTGGACTTCCTAGATAGCCCTATTCATATTTCTGGATCCGCAGACTTTTACTGTTTTTAATTCTCTATGTGGACCGAAGTGCTATGTCCCAGTTCTTGCCGCTGACTGCGTTCCTCTAGGCGCGTGGTCTCCAGTCTCCCATTGTTTACAAAGACCCGCTGTGATTGTTGTCTTTAAGCACCCGTTCCGCCAACAATTAAATTATATTAAAACAATTAATAGCCTGTTTAATTGGTATTACAATATATATATGGCGCGCGACAGAGTTTAGAGTTAGGTGTTGTCTACGCTATTGTTACAAACTAAGTAAAGTACAAACATTGCAGAAAGAGAGGTTCTATAGGAACGAGCTAAATTTGATCCTCTCTCAGCTGATTGAATTATCGTTCGCTCGACTTTACTTATTTTATATTATTTACACCGGAAACGTTTAAATTAGGAATGGTAAATTTTTAGCCGCCATTTTGAATATTAAATTTTAACTTTTTCAAATAGTGGGGGTGGCAATTTAAGATAGCCTCAAAATTATTTACAGCTTGGGAGGAAAAGAAGTGAACAATATCTTTGTGCCAGCAGTCACAATCAGGTTTTACAACGTCCACTATTTTGTCTCGATATGGCGCATGCACTTTGGATATTTCCAAGAACCTTCATGCGACTCTACACAGCGACGAAAAATTTTTCGTCGAAATCATTTCCTTGTGAAAGGCGAACAAAACCAGTGTGGCAAACAGAAAGAAATTTTCCGATCCCCTAATGCATGAAAAGTAAGCAAAACCTAAAACTATTCATGGCTAGACAAAATATTTACGCAAAAGGGGAATGCTATCTCGACATCTATGAGATAATCGGACAGCGGAAAGCTGTACGCGTACCAAGTATTTAGACAGCTTTATAGAGAGCAGACGATAACAAGTACACGACCGTAAGACAGAAACATTAAAAAATCCCATAAGACTCGCTGTCCGATAAAGAGCCCAGTAACTTACAGTACATGACGATTAAAAGACGAACAGAGCCATAAAACTCCCAGGCTGACCAATTCCTCTTAGATGAGTCTTTTTGCCATGTTACCATTTAGCCGTCGCGTATTGACAGTCTTGCCTTTGCTTGACTGGTCCGACCGCTATATCTACAGCAAACATTCAGCAGAATTACGGAATTAATCCAATTATAAAGAATAATGAATAAGAAAGACAGCCAATACAGACAAAAAAAAGGGTAATAGAAATACTACACAACGTTTCTGGGATCCTTGTCCCTTTCCTCAGGTGCTAAGAAGAGCCTAGAGAAATACAACTGCACTGGTCACTTGACAACACTCAAAAGCTCTTAGCACCTGACGAAAGGCACAAGGATCCCAGAAACGTTGTGTGGTATTTATATTACCCTTTTTTGTTTGTATTGACTATGTTTCTTATGAATTATTTTCTATCAGACGTAATTTTTTTCATTTTAATTCAATTATAGTATCAACAGTCACAGAATCTCGGGAAGGCGCACGCAACCGTAAAACCTGAAAAGGAGCAAAAGTAGTTTAGTTTCTTGCAAAGTGCTTTACAGCTCTTACCTAGGGGACACTAAAGGAAATGAAAAAGCTTTCCTCTATGGATTTATATCGATTCTGAACCGCAGTGTATCGCTGTTTCTTGGAAAATAAATTCCCCCGTGACAATAGTTTTTAATTATTTTTACGTAATTCTTTTCGCTTCATTTTTTTACGACTGTACCCATCTACGCCTGCTACATTATCTACCGAGAAAATACTAATGTTCTAAGAATATAATAAAAATTAAACCAATTATTACTATTGTATACAATCTGTGTTGTTTAATTGTAAAGAATTAGTCTGAGTAACGAGTTTTAATAATTACAGTATAGATACAGTAATATAAGTATTTCATTAAGATCCAAAGAGTCCGTGGAAAAATAATAATAGAAGATAGTAGTAGTATGTGCTTGTAAATGTCAAGACAGTAAAATTATTTATTTTACTTTGTACCTTCAAATGTCATTTGGCTGAAACTAGGTTAGGGAATATTAAAGAAAGGTAACACTCCAGCCAAAGAATTGGCGTTCAAATTTTTTCGCCCAGCAATGTATCCGTTCAGAAAAAACCGAGGAGACATTAGAGAAAGCGGAAAGCAGCTAATTGATGGCCAGGAAATGGAATGAAAAAGTCAGGGCAGTTGGGTGGTAAGCGTCTGAAAGGAGAAGAAAAAATGCCAGGGTCTGTCCGCTCTTTAAAATTTTATACTCGTAATTCATAAACCATAAATTAAAAACTAAAACCATAGCTTAGAAAACAATAATTGGGTAAATTCTCATTCGTAAATAGGCCTAATGAGGACTGAAATAAGTTCCATGCAGCTGATGTACCAGGTGATTCAATTATCAGTTTTAGCAGGATATCATCAAGAGAAGTGAATTGAGGTGTGAAGGTTAGCGAGATAAAAACAATCATGAGTTTATTAAATAAACAAAAAATCATGTCTGCTGAAAATAATTTTAAAACGACCTTTATAACAGACAAACTTAAAAAAGAAAGGAACTTAAAACTAAGTAAATTTGAATTTAAAACTGTCGGACGTTTCGAAGCGGATTAGCGTCTTTATCTAACGGCGAATAACATAAGACTTTAGTTGAACAATAAACTAAATTCAAAGATGAAAACGAAAGGCCAAAGAATTTAAATCAAAACATCATATAACTTCACGTGTTAAAGATGGAAACGTCGTGGCTCAATCCTGCTATGACCCGGGTGGAAGCCCAAGAATTCTTCATTCATAATAAAACGTGCGGAGACTTTCTGTGCCATGTTTAGTATTCATAGTATTTATATGACTTTCAAGATACAGAATTTCGGAAATTAATCTTTTCCAATAATACAGTTCTATGTCTAAAATGGCGGTGTTGTCAAAATCTAAACAGTGATTGGTGATTGGGCTGTGTTTACAAGATGCCAGTTTGAAATTAGATTTATGTTCTTTAATCCTAGTATTTAAAATTCTTTTTGTTTGACCTATGTAACAATAGTCAGAAATTTGAACATTTAATTTTATCTACAACATTTGCGGTGGACAACTTATTAATTGGATCTTTGTGACCTTTGATGAAACCTGAAAATGATGATTTAGACACAAATTAACAGAAAATTGTACATTTTTTTAAGAGTTATATTAGATGAAATGTTAACATATCACAGAAGGGTAACATACATATGTTCGGGTTGGGTCCTAAATTAATTTTAGATAATCTAATGTTCATGTACTTCGAGATAAATTCAATAGGATAGAGGTTGCCCAGTAAAATATTTTTGACATAGATCTGGTTTTCAAAATTATAAACAATAGCACGCTTGTGTGTAAAAGATGGTCATCATAATGATGAGTTTATCATGAATTTTATATCAATTAAGTGTAGTTATTTTTTTCAAAATTCAGAATGCGGAAGCAGCGGAAGGTACGGAAAAACACGAGGAAGGAGATAACTGGCCTCCCAGCCCTCCGTGACGGCCGGGATCCTCTTGGGCAATTTAACTTGATAGTAATTACTATAGTGCATGACAATGGCGGAATTTTGAAGGCCACGGAGAAATGTGCCTGGCGGTCGGGGAGCAGAGGGTGCGTAGCCATAACTCTCCCTCGCCATTGTGCCTGTCTGATTTACGAGGACGCCTTGGCATCTACGAGATGGTGGCGAATTGAGTCCTAGGACGAGCGACCGCTCTGATTCCTTTTAGTTATTCTTGCGACTCTAACGGACCGATCACCTGGCTATTGATCTCTAATACAGCAGGTGGTCGGGTTCTTACAGGGTGAACAATTCACGGCTGCTATAGAGTGAGGACATGGATTTGAATCTTATATAAATAAAACGATAACGTGTTGAAAAGGATAAACTTAAAAACGGACGAACAGATTTCATATTAGAATTTCTACTCCCACACGGTAATGCAAAGGTTACGAATTTCAAGTCAAGACACTGGAATTCCGGGGTGAGAACCTTGTAGGAGAAACAGGAAAGGGCTACCTTTGAGGATGCCTTTTCCACTCTCCGTTTTTGAACTAAGGTTCCCACAAGCCGACGCACCTCGGACTGTTATGAGACGTGTATGCTCTGGGGTCACAGACCTTCTTCGATGTTCCCATGGAACAGTTGGCCAGCTGCCTCCTAACTGGTCGAGGTACGGAGAAGGGAATGCTGCGTCCCCACAGCAAACTCTTCTCCCGCTATCGGAAGGGCGCGGGACAAGTACCCAATGCCCGACCGACCTGATGCAGGTTTTTCTAGGGTTTTCCCTGCATTATTTTTAGGCGAATGCCGGGTAGGATCCTTAAACTATAGCCCGGGGGTCCTAGTTAACCCTTGGCTACCTTCCTCTACCATTCGTCATCCCCCCTTTCAAATCCCTTCCTATGCCACCATGTGGATTACCCTCATGTAGCCTGTTACCCTAAAAAATAAAGAATTCCGGGGTCTCAGACCTCGGGCATACGGTAAGAGTTGTTTGTTGTCCCCATTGGAACAGTCGACTAGCTGCCTCCTAAACTGCTCAAGGCGAGGAGAAGAGAATGCTGGGTTCCCACGGCAAACCCCTCTCCCGCCATCGGAAGGGCGTCGGACAAGCACCTAATGCCCGACCTTCATAATGCAGGCTTGCTAGGCTTTGTCCTTTTAGGAAAATGCCGGTTGGATCCTTAACCATAGTCCGGGGCTCTAGTTAACCCTTGGCTACCTTCCCTCTTCCCTTCCGCATCCCCTCTTCCTATGCTATTAAAGAGGAGTTGCCACCATGTGGATTATCCTCATGTAGTCTGTTACTATAAAAAAAATCATAATAATAAAAAAGAATGAATGGAATACAAGAGAATAGAATCCAGCTGCTGCTTCACATCTACTCACGTCACTGCCGCAGCAAGCTCCAATCATAAATTACCACGCCAACTATTTATTCAACTCTACAATGAGCAGTCTTGAATAGTTCCAAGTTGGAACACAAACACTCGCTGGGAATACAATAATCTACATACAATATCTTATCTATACTTGCTAACACGCTGAACGTTTCAACTGGATAAACTCTAAACCGACCCAACATATTTCTCTTTAACATGCAATTACATCCAAATTAAACGAATATGTGCAACTTTGCAAATTAGAAGCAATGATTAACTAGAAATAACAACAACCTTATTTTCTATCCTTTTCCCGCCGCCATACAGAAAAAAATCCGCCTTCTGAACAACTCATTAGTCACTCGGGAATTTATTAGTTCCCCTTCTAAAAATTAAAAATAATGAAAGTAAACATTTATTTGTCATTAAATCGTGGTAACTGCTACGAAAGTCAGTATATTTATTCCGTGACAGAAGAATTTACAAACACTAATATCTCGGTGAAACTATTCCCCGAAACTTTGCGTATGTTATAATTTTCGTTCCCAGGGACCGAAGGGTAATCGACAGCCTAATTTTATTATTTTTATTGTTATATTATTTAGGTATTTATTATGCTATAAGAGGTTTTTCTTGTTTATGCATTTCATACTGCTCGTAACACGGGACAAATGCGCCATGCCATGCCGTGATGGCGGCCCCGATTTTCGCCGCAGCGAGAGCGATGATTGTGACTTGTTTACTGCGGACCAGAAAGAGCCCAGTCATGGCTTTCGTCAGCTCTTCTTCCGCGGTGCTGACGTTTCTAAGGCCCCATTTCGTGGAAGCACGCTTTGGCACCTGAATGGCGCAGACTTGCGTAAGATATTCCACCACAGAGAGGTCTTTCGGCCGTAACGAGGTGGGATAGAGCACAATAGAGGCACCCTTAAGACCCACCGCCATTTCTGACCGCGCCCGAAATAGGATAAACTTCGCTCAAGTGACACGTGGGGGCGAGAAGAAGACTGGGGACAGGAAGAGGGTCTTCCTGAATTGTCCAATCAGTGCGACGTAACAAGCGATTAAAATAATCGAATTTAATTCACCAATATAACTGAAAAAAGAGACAACGTGTCACTCCAAAAAAAAGTTCGAAAAGTACGCGATGCGAAAAATTCCTTCTCCATGTTCTGTTAATGTAAACTTTTAAGTAATATTTTCATATAATTTAGTAGCTGAAGACGGCAACTAAATGTCCTCACTATACATTTTTCAGAAATCTGCGACGTCCGCTCCGTGTTGGTGAAGCTCTCTAGAAATTGTTAGCAGTTCACGTAGGTGTGAGAACGCATTGACCGAAAATAAGTGTGTGTGAACATAGTCAATCCGAAGACATCATTTCATTATTGAAGACGAAGAGTGATTGCTATTGTGGCTAGACATGAATATATATATATATATATATATATATATATATATATATTGTAATAAACACCTTAATAGGTTAATTAAATGAATTAATTAACACAAAAATTAATTAAAACTTGAATGATAGTTAGTCAAACGTTGAAGACGTCAAATATATAATGATTAAAAAGGTGGTCTTAAATCATTGAAATAATAAAAAAGATTTAAATTAAAAAAATTATTATTGTTGATAAATTTACATTGTATAAGATCTATTTTGCACGCCGAATTTCCATTTAACAACAAATACTTTAATTTTTCATTTATTAATTCGTGGCATTTTATGAAAGTACAGTTCTTATATCATTACAATCAAATACGTCGAATCTCTATATCTCAGGGTCATAACTGGGTTTGATAATAAGAACACTCCAATTAAAACATTAACAATTCAATTCATTGAAGTTAACGGAATACAAAATTAAAATACTAGAAACAAAAGAAAACGAATGAAAAGAAAACGCGAACGAAATATGACTACACCATTTAATTATCGTTTACAATTATTAATAATTGACTTGTACTCACGACTACTTCTGATACCAGTTTGGATTCTTCTTGCTTGAATTTAACACTCACTAAAACAGGCCATTCATTACTTACTGATTCTACACTTTAGAATTTGAATACACGTGGTCGTTGCCCTCTCGTGTGTCTGCTATCCGGGAATCTGGATTAGTCCACCCTCAGCCGGTTGCCGGATGTGGATTTCGATGCGAAAATTAGTTCAATTTGGGCAGCAAAAACTTCTACTTCCAAATTGCGATTTTATGGGTCTCTGCGCCAAACTGCTTACTCGTGTTTTATATAAACTATCATATCTCGCCATTGGACCTCCTGGATAACACTATTCACGCTTTTATGTTAGCAAATTTTACTGTGTTATTATTTTATGTGGACCGTTCTGTCTTGTATCTCCGTGCAGACTGACTGTTCTTCAGTTTCCATTGTTAAACAATGGAAAAACCCGCCTTGATTGTCGCCTTTACGCATTCGTACTGCTAACAATTTAATTTTAAAACCAATTAATAGCATGTTTAATTCGTATTATATATATATATATATACAATGAAATAATTGAAAAGATTTTGCCTCTCGTTGAGGTCGCCATTAAATGTAATAAACAATGTAATTAAAAATCATCTAATGAAATAATAACATTTATTTAATTTAATGAAACAATTAGTTTATTATACACAACTATTTTACCTTACAAAACAAATTAGTTGCTTAACTTTACAACAATTTTATACGGGATCTTTATTGGGCCTTTTAAATAAAGAAGAATTAATTTTTACAATTCACTACTGACACGTATTTTTAATAAACTTTCGAAATGTAATCGAATAAAATGAAATAACACGAAATGAAATCGAAATCTGACGATATTCTAGCTTTTATTAACGTTTACAATGTTAATTTTAAATGTTTCCTTTTTACTCACCGTTTGTACCGGTACCAGGGCAATTGTAGAGATTTTGCGACACACTTTCATCTCGAACACTTTAACAGGCCATGTTTCCACTGAATTTACTTATGGTTCACTTTGCTAAATTCCGGCCAATTGACCACCGGACACAATTGTTCAAGAACTTTCGTCCTATTTATATCTGTCGACTTTACTTTAAAAGTTCTTCAATATCGTAGGCTAATTACGACCGATATCAGCCGTTACCAAGCATCAACATACTTTGCAATGTTATCCTCGGCCGGTGCTCCAAATAAGACTGCTAAATTTTAGTTTCGTATTCAGCAAGGTCTCATGGCTGCCTACCGCTCCATCAACTTACGCGCACTAAGTCCAACAATGTCTCTGGCCTGTTTTCTCGTCCATTATTGTATCTCTGTATGTTCGCCCGGTAACAATTCAGTTCAATAGTTTCTAATTATTAATAATTTTAATTGCCATTTTATCATTACAATATATATATATATATATATATATATATATATATATATGTATATGTATATGTATAGCTTTTTTTTAATGCAAGAGAGGCTTTGGGGAACTTCCAAAACACATGTGGACGTCAAATTTGTTTTAGAAGCTGAATTTTAAATACTTTCAAATAGCTCAATGATCTCATTAAAATATTTTGCGTAACTGTTGAGGAAAATGGGTCATATTTCGATAGGATTTGGAATGCCTTGGGTGGGGAAGATGATTTGGATTAAAGGAATCAACCGGTGGCCGACCGGATAGAATCCTACCACGTCAAATTTGTTTCGAATTAAATGAAAGTACACTATTCGTGTACCATGGGTGGGACGGGGAGAATACTGGTCTTTTCCTTTTAGCGTATTCTGATACTAAACAGCAGCCAGTAGAGTAAATTAGAGTAGAAACATAAGTAAAGTTTCTTGAAATTATTAATGATTTATTTCCTGTACAGCAGCGAAAGACGTAATTACACGAAGTTTACTAAAAGAGACAGTCAGCGGAATGTTGGATGTAGTAGTAAACTGGACACTGAAGTCTCGTGGAATTATTTTACATAAATGACAGTTTATGAGTATGTGTGTGTGTGTGTTTTCTGTATTCTGCGTATAGAATTGTGACCAGCTGCGATCTGTCAGGAAATCAAGAGCAGGATTTACTTCGGTTCTTTCCATTCTCCAAGACCCGCCAAATTTTCAGGGTATATTCCAACAATCGGTATCGATTGAGCGGGACCAATCACATTAGGTAATCGATTCAGTCCGCTACCTTTTCTTCAGCAGATGTTGTGGGTAATACGAACTACATACATACATAGTCAGTCCTGCTGGTTCCAACTTTTAAACCACTGGACCAAAGTGTTCATTTTTGTGTGTTATGCAGTGGCGGCTCGTGCGTATGTGCTCGTGTAATAATTAATTTTTCTCAGTTTTAAGAGCCTTCATAATAATTGTGTTTTAACACTGCGAATCTGTGCTTCGATATCGAAGGCTTTAAACTTCACGCCTTACGGAGCATTGGTCCCTGGACATCCAGTGCTATTCCAGCTATAGCACAGGAGCTGGCGATTTAGTCACACCTGCGCATGCGCACTATACCTATTCACTGTCCCCTCTGCGCCACCCGTTACGCTCAACAAACTTGCAAGCTTTGTGTGCTGCCATGCCAACAGCACAAGGAAACAGCCCTCTGTGCTATAACTCAGAGAGGCGGTCGCATCAGGTGACACAACCAACGAAATCGAAATAAATTTGAACTATTCATTAGTTATAAATTTTATTTTATAATAGTTTATATTTTCAAAACAAAAGTAATATTAGTTCATTTTTAGTAAAATACAAATTCTCAATCTAACGTTATTTTAAAGAAAATAAAATTTAAGAGGTATCATAATGCACGACACTGAAGACAAAACTGCTCAGTGGCTTGTTCCATAAACTTTATTTAAAATATTTACTGAGGAAAAACACTTTCGGGATAGAAATACTAAATTATTCCGCGTTTAAAAATTACACACTGTTGGAAATTATGAATTAGAAATATAGTATATTACGTGCGGCGTCAGAGTATTGGTAACACTATATCTGATATATATGGTAAGAAATAAAAGAGATTAAATGACAAACAAAATTTATTTAAATTAATTAAACAATTAATTTGCCTCACGTTGAGGGTTCCAAAATGTAAGAATTAAACAATAATTAATTAACTTGCCCCACGTTGAGGCGTCAAAATGTAATGAATAAAAGACAATTATTGAATTAGATGAATTTCGTCACGTTAGTGAAGCCAAAATGTAATAAACAACAAATAATTAAAAGAATTCAATGGTTGCCACAGGTTAATGACGCCAATTTGTAATGAATTGAATATTAACAAAATTTAACAATTGATTAATGGATTAATTTAATTTTATTATATTTATTCGAAAAGGATTCAAAATAATTTACCAAATTTTAAACTTCACAAAACAATTAATTTATTCCAAATAAAATAACATTTCTTGACGTGATTATTATCAACTCTCATCGTAGGGTCGTTTATTTGGGCCTTATAAATAAAGAACCAACCTTTTTACATTTAAATTAAACAATCAAAAATTTTTCTTTACGACATTAACGTTAAACAATAAAATAAACGTGAAACCGAAATATGACGATTTGATCCTCATTTAACGTTTACAAACCATTATTAAATTTCTTTCTACTTACAGTCTGTGCTGGTACCAGGCTTTAGTTTTTGGTTCTGATGCACTTTACACTTTTCACATTTAACAGGTCATAGTTTCACTGAATTTAAATTGATTACAAAACACTGTCCAAGCTTCGGTATCTCTCAACTGGAACGATTACTCCGTACACCTCTTGTGATCCTACGCATTAAGTCTCTTTCTCGCCGGTATTTCTCGTTCTAATTATTGGTCAGCCAGATTGTTATCAACTCGTTCTCGATGAAATTCGTAAACAGTTTTTGCTATTTGAATTTCTGTGCGTGGCTTTGCTTATAGAAAACTTTACTGCAACTTTACTCGATGAATTTATGTCCAAAACTTTTACTGATCTAAATTTCTGCCCGCGACTTATCTTGATGAATATCTGCCCGCAACTGCCGCAGTTAGACTGGAGTTTTAGAATGCCTGCTGCCGACAAAGGCTCGCACACGTTTTCCTATTGTTGTTTTTTATTTTCGCCGATAACAATCCACCACAAATTTCCAATTATCAAATCACTAATGGCCTCTAATTAGTATTACAATATATTTATTGATTTACATACCTATCAACGTAAAAATGTTTGCTTGGAGTGATGTAGCACATAACTTCACTAACTCACTAGTCGCCACTGGTGTTAGGATGTTCAGAATCTTGTGTCACAATTTTTTAACAGTCTTACGTCAGTTGTAAAATCCTGTCGCGTTACACGAAAATGTTACTTTGGTCGAGTACTGGAACTTCTACATTGTTGACGATGCCTATCAGAGAGAAAGGCGATTCTAACTCAATTTATAAAGTCAACCATTAGGCTTTCTCTTTCCTGTTATACGTAGTATCACTTCTCTCCTATTTTCTGTATAATTGTGTTGCACCCTATCTAAAGCGCGCATTCGCACTTCTTTTCTTTGGTTTATTTAAACTTAAATACTCCATGCGGATGGAATAAAAACACATTTCTAACATGTTAACGAGTTTTTATTTTCGTAGAAAACATGTGATATTTTGTTGTTTGTCATGAAAATAATTGTTATTTTCCTTTGGTGAAGCAATTGTTCTATCGTTGCGGGAAATTCTACTGATAAGCGAAAGTGGTGTTCGTGTTCATATTTTGTAAACCTTGGGGGAAAATGCCATTGTTGCTGTTGTGGCTGTCTGATAAGACCTACTAGATCCTCAAGTCAACCTTGACAGTTTCCGCCAAAGGCTGGTTTTAAAAGTTCGCCCGGCAGGTGAAGTGGTCCACGCACGCAGATCTCTCTTGTTGCGATCTGTTTTCGGGCGAATTCGTTTCTTGGGACCGTCCGCTTCCTGTCTGCATGAAAAGAACCCGGTGGCCATTACGCGACCAATTCAGGCGTGGTCGTCCGCTTCTTCTTTTGACGTGTCTTTTACAATTGAAAATAACGCTCTGCCTCGCAAAAGGGCACAAAAGGCCGATTGCTGCACATTATGTTTCATATGGTTACGTTTATTAGCGTTCACTAGAAGTCTCTATTCGTGGATAATTCTAACATTTAATTTAAATAAATTGTCGAAGTATGAAAGCAAAAATTAATTAAAACTCCGTTCAACCTTCGTTTCTATAAATTTGTTGTAGTCTTTGGTTGGTTTTGATCGGGTATTCCATTGTCTGGGTTCGAGAGAAAAGTTAATATAAATACGAATATAAGAAATAATAGAATGGAGGAGGAAAGTCGTATCAAAGAGGAAGGAGTGGAAAAACTGACTTTTGGAACAGTATCTCTCTCTGTCTTTGGCGTATTCTTATACTGTACACACTGTTTCTCAGTCCTGTTTATGCCACACTTGCCTCCTTTCGTGGATTGCCTACATTATCTGTATTCTACAATCACCATAAACTATGCAAAATATTTAACAAAAAATCTGCCATTCCGCCGAGTGAGCTGCGTCAGACTATAATCTGTAGTCATATTAATCCTAGAAACAGTTATTTTCCTGGCGTGTTGCACTCAGGTTTGCGGTACATACGTCGATTACTTTCACAAGGCTGAATCTGGTCGATTGTGGTCGGGGAAAAACCTTATCAAGGAACTGCAGTAGTGTCCTTTTGTCCTGACGCAAACCTCAAAGGCTCGAAATCTTACATTAAGCAAAATTCGTCTACGTAATAATATATTCATGATATCGTCAATCACTAAGAGATATTTGTTAATTAGATTCGAATGTTCGTATTTTTTTACGTAACGTTGGGGAGGCAATTAATGTTTTGTTTTCGTTGTGGAAAGGAACATTATATTCTAATCTTGCTCTTCTTCAGTTATGTTCTTCAAACACACGTATATAAAAATTATTAATTTATTCAATATTATTTTCTTTTTAACACAGCTTAGTGGGAACTGAAACTAATTTTTCAGAAACTAGTGCGTATTATTGACGACACAAATTTCATCGCATCCGTTACGAGGTATTTTTTTATTTTAATGTGAATCGTTGTAAATTTTTGAGCTGAAACAACTTCAATTGACCCAAAGTAATAAATTCAGTAATTTATGTCAAAATCGTTTTGATTATGAAGACTTCGTATTTAATTTTTTATTACTACTTATTAAAACTTTTTTTAAAATTTACATTTAATGTGAAACCGATGTTACGTTCTTCGACATGACACTCAACACACAAACGCACTACGAACCTTTTTAACTCTTTGGTGTGCCTTCTCCTGCAATTAGGATTTGAGCTTCTAACAAAAAATACCCGTGGAGAATTAGTTTAATTTTGCTGTAGAGTGGGAAGGCGTGCGTTAGGTGATTTCAGACTGAATGTGATAAATATTGGGTTTAGTTGCATGTTTGAAGAAGACTTTGATTGGCACATCTTGAGAAGGAAACGCCAGCTGTGTAAAGCTCAATTACGGCAAAAAGGAGAGGAAGCAGGCTGAAGGGTGTGTAATAACAGGAAGGTCGCAAAAGAAGAAGAAATCCAGATTACTGAAAGAGAGTGAATACTGTTTAACAAGAGATCGTCTCTATTACCAATATAAGTCCCTCTGATTACCACCAATCGTCATCTTCTGGAATGAAAAAATAACACAGCCCAGGGAAGAATAATAATTACTAGGAACAGAGTGTTGACTTTTCGTGATTCAGTGTATTTATGTGATATATTGAAATGAAAATATAATACGTCTGTTTTGAAAATTAATAAGAAAAATAGCTAAATATAGACAAAAATTCCTGAGGTTTTGAGCTCGTGTCCGTTCTTTTTAAGCACCTGAAGAAAGAAACAAAGTTTACAGAAACGTTGAGTGGTAATTATATCATCAATTGTCTTGTCTGTATTTGTCTATTTTCTTAGTATGTGATATATTGTTTGAAGGTAGATGAAAATGGCGGGGAAGACTGTATTTGCCTTACGAGAGCTCGTTGTTCTGACTTTCAGTGTTTTATCCTTTGTACGTTGTGGTTTGTGTAACATTCCACATCCAAAGTTTTTTTTATGGTTGCGTTTGGTCTCGTACTGTTCACGATAAATTTTAAGTGTTTGTTGATTAAAGATATTTTTGTGTTATTGTATGGGATCGTTTCCTATGATGGCATAATTTTGTCCTGACCTGGGATAAAACGTCGGTGGCCAGTTTCTGCATTTCCGGAGTCGCCAGCCACAAAATTTTGCCCCACGGTATGGCTACCTTGCATGTGCCGCTTGCAAATGAGGTTTTGGCGTTTATTCGATGAGCGAGCTACTTTGATGATTGTTTGGTGGTCCCTTCTCTAATGGACTAGAAGGTTCGTGTATTAACGGCAGCGTCAGAGTTTCATAGTAATACCCCTCTCTGTAAATGAACACAGAGCCGATCGGTTAGGCCAACATTGATGTTAGTTAACCCCTTACCCCCACCCCCTTTCATCGTCCTCTCTCGCTCTCTCTCGCGATGTAATTAAAATGACTATTTCACAAACAGAGGCTGTAATTATGAGCTCGATATTGGATTGTGCCTTTGCAGTAGCCTCGCCCCGCGCGCGCACGGCCCTTTATTCCTGACTTTAAATGCGCAATAGAAGAAATTAACGATGAAATTTGCTCTCTTGTGCTCCGTATAATTAGTACTTTGTATCGCGTCAAAGGGCGCTCCCTCGCAGTGACAATCTTCAGGCGAGAATTATATCAAAGCGGCCGGCGAGTTTCCGCTACCTCGCCGTGGGTCCGGATGGAAACGATAGATTAATTGCGCTTTACAGACATTGTAACGTCCTCGTTATTCTTAAAAACATAGACACAGCGCATTTTTTTGGAAATCAAGTTCGCAATTATTTAAAGAAATTACCTAACTTTTCCTGACGCAACTTTAATTATATTAGTGACAAAGTTCTCCTAACTACGAATCAATCTTGGTGTATTCAATAAACTTCTTGTGAATAAGGTTTATCTTTACTTTTTAGAAAATCTCCAGTATCTACGGTAAACATCAGTTAACAACGTGATCATATTTTGGCCATTACACGACTGTCATCTTCTACTCCAAAAATAATATATAAAGAGTTTGTAACCTCCAACCAAACTAACACGTCCTAAAGTATAACTCCTAAACACTCGTTTATTGCATTTTTTACATTTCATTTTATTTTTCTACATTTCTTTATTATTCTACAATTGCGCATAGTTAAATTTTTTCGTTCGCAAATATATTATAAGGTAATGTGTACTCAACTTATTTATGTAGTGTCGCTTATTAACAGGCAAATGGCTCTATGAATAAGGAAGTTAGCCAATTCAGACAAAAAAAGTGATAATATAAATACCACACAACTTTCTTATTTTCTTATTCATTATTTTCAATCAGACGTATTTTTTTTTCATTTTAAATGACTTTGTGTTGTGAGGCGTTGCGCCGCGATGTCCAGCGCCGCAACTCGACGTCAGCAGTTCACTGTCCAACGGCAAACACGTCTCCTTCGTATAATTGCCGGTGACTGTATTTTCTCACAGTTACGTCATCAAGACAGAAATACTCGCGACCTCTCCAAGATTACAACTCCCAAATTTATGTCATCCTGCTTCACACCACGCGAGTCAAAACTAAAAAAATAAAGCAGCAATCGCTCATATTTGGCAGTGATATACTCGCGATGGTTTTTTCGTACACAATAACAATGCGGTTGAACTCCCCTTGAAGTTACCCTTGATTCAATCGTCAGTTAAATTGGAATTTGAATCGTCTAGCAGAAACTTCGGTACATTATTAGCTGAAATATACACAAATTCATTGTGACATATAAGGTTTACACCTATTACTACCCGGAAGGTACAATATGTTGGTCCTAAAACTAAATTCGAATCTCTGTTTCGTAAAAAGTATCTATGGTCTAGGCCAACCCCCCCCCCCCCCCTTCCTGTCCACTATTTTATTTAAAAAGTGTAGTGAAGCCATTACGTTGTTTTAGACAGTGTTAAATGGTAGGCTTTGACAAAATTCTTCCCTTAAAAAAATTAAATTAAATAAATATTAATTTATTTCATATTAAATTATGCAATTTTTGAAAATTATTAATTATGAAATTTTGAAAGATGAATGAAGGGGTTTTCTGGATTTATATTGTCATATAATTTTAATATTTGTATTGTTTAAGTTTATATATATTGTAATAATCAAAAATGTTAACAAATTTAAATAAACCCCATGCTGGAGCACAAAATGTAATATTCAAAATTATTTACAAATTTATTTAATTAGATTTTAAAGTGAAGATAAGCCTTACGTTATAAACAAATTAAAAGTTTAAATGAAAGTATTTAAATAAAAACAAGAATTCAAAATATAACAATTTATTTAATAAAACAAATTATTATCTCAGTTGAAATTTTACAATATTATTGTGCCACAGATTAATTTTCAGGGCAGCCTATCGGGCCTCCAATAAAGAGTTACAAAATGACAATTAAAATCTTACAATGCGAAATATTCCTGACTTAAATAATTATTGAAATACGAAATCTGACGATAATTATATTTATACATTGGGTTTACAATTAATAAAATTCCTTCTTGTTTACTTTACCCTTAGCTGTTCATCTGGGCTTGGATTCAATTGATTTTTTTAAATACATCATAAAAATTGCCTTATTTCACTGATTTAAAGATGTTTTAGTTTTCAAACACAAATCACTTTCTGCTCCTAATTGTTGCTAACGTTGTTTGAACAATCACCGTTAATAGCTTTGTTCTCTAAAACTTTGATAATTGGATGAACTTGGCAATAGACGAAGGTACCAGGAACTCTGAATACTGAATCCTTAAAACACACCTTATGCCATCCTGGTCCAAGCAACTCTGAATTCTCAAGTTCCGTACGTCTCTGTGCTGCCTGAGGTAACAATGCAACTCTAGCAAGCAAGCATTATAGGCTCCATATTCTTGTAGACAATCCTTAAGCTCATATTTACGCCGCCGATAATGAAAATTGTAAAATTTTGTTGATTAAATAATTACATATTCTTAATTACCACAATATATTTATTATATATATAATACTATTATCACAAATTATGTATAACGATCTATATTGATAGTTATTTATGAATTTATAAATAAAATATTTTCAACTTCTAAAATGAAGACAACGAAGTTGAAATTTTGGGTTTTCTTTGTTTCCCTCCTGTTCTTAGTCCTCGAAATAGAGAATAGGATAATTCAAAAAATACATAAAATTTTTTATAAATTAAATGAATATTAAAATAGCACACGTTTAAGTTCTAATGACTACTTAAATTTATGAATATGTAAAATAGACGAATGTAGTCATATATAAAGATCATCAACTAGTGTATTTAAGCAAGATAAATGCTCGACTTCTGCAACCAAGTTTTTTTTACTGAATTACGAACTGTTTTGTGGGGGGTGTTTCGGTTTCATTGCAGCTCGTTCTCTTCAGACAGGATATCTTCCGTCAGGTGCACCTCGAAGATATCAAGATTCATCTCCCAGTGGGCGGAGATTTTCTGGAAGGGAGAGCCTCACCACTCGCAGTTATTGGGACCCTTCCGCCGTAATAAACTCATCTTTCCTACAAATGGAACATCCTGCCGTAGCAAGGAAAGCGCGGCGGTCTGAATTTAATTGTGCGATGTCTTTACAGAGACGGCAGCAGACCGGAAAGGCACCATTACAACTCTCCCGATAAATTACTCACGGCTACTTTTTTCCCCATCCATCCCCCTTGCCTCGCCTCTCCACCTCTTCCTTCTCTTCTTCGGGTGCTCGCATATTCACAAAAGAGCAACAGAACGTGTCTACTTCCGGTGGTAGACCTGTGCGTGGTTGGTCACAATTAACTCGGCTCAAGGCCTCCGTCAACAAAGAGGACCAGTTCAATATTCACGCTCAATTGGAAGACGGGTTCAGCGCCGCCAATTACCCTCCTTCTTCACCTTTCCTTTCCGCGGCACGTGAAGTTTGGAAACATCTGGTGGCGGTAATTGGGTCCTCTGACTTGTAGTTCCCCAGGGGGAATGCCAGTTCGCACCCCACTGTCGTCCACGTTTATAGTAACTATACTCAGAACATAAGAGTTGTTACCCCGTTGTCTAAACTGACGAAAATAAAACTTGTGATTTGAAGTTCAGCTTGCAATAATCACGTTCAACGGTTACGAGAGTTTTAAAGTTTCCGCTGCAGTTCTAACAAGAAATAGGAAAATGAGACAAAGGCAGAAAATGAAAACAGTAATTAATCTTTATAGAGAAAATGAGTGTGAGCTTGGTTACAACGCCAGACGCGTCATATTTGCGTAAGGACACAACACAACTAAAATACAATTAAAACATATTAACAACTATTTTTGTAATGTTTTATTTTTCTCACCAAAACTACACAATTATTTCATGCCACATTCGTGTATTTCTGCAATTAGTGGACACAAAATTTTGATAAGTTTGAATGGTGGGAAATTTTTCACAATTATATAAAATAAAAACGTTTTGTCAGAACTTCAATGAATTAAACATCAATTTGGTCATTTGTCATTTTAGAGTAATACTTTGTTTAATGATAATCAATGAACAGTAAAATTTTAGATTCATGTTTCAGAATATTTTATGTATACACTTTTAAAACAAACGTATTAAAAGCGGAAGAATATTAAAATCAGTAATGCGCCTCTATTATTTTGAGATATTCATTTTAACTGAAATAATTTTTATTCGCATGAGTTTAGTGGGGGAGCTTGTTACCGACACGTCGCGGTTGTAATCCACTCTTTCCCGCGAAACATTCCCTCTTTAATCTTTCAACTTTTAGGAAAAGTTTGTCGTCAATATTAATGATACAATATAAATTTGTATGCTTTAATATTTGAAGCCACAGACAAAGGCATATATATTCATGAGCGGAGTCCCCCTTTGTATTTAAGGGCACTGTGACGCGATGTTTGACGGACTGTAATTCCCAGCAAAGGTTGCCGTCGTTTGCAATGACATCGACTGAACTTATCGCCTGAATCCGGAGCAGAGAAATTTGGCAGCCGCAACGATTTGCATATCGCGAAGGACCTTGCGGTGTCCATTTATGCTAGAGGATGGGGTGTTTGCTTGCGAACAATCGGGGCTTATTCGGCGGGTGATTAGTGGGGCCATCCGTCATGGCGGAATTTGCACGCAATTATTGCAGGGCTGATGCAATTTCCACTGGGCGATCTGGGCACGAACCGTGAGCCGTCCTGGCAGGTTGTGAACTGTTGCCATCAGGATTCAGAGCAGTTCTAATCAGGGTGGTCTATACCATCCGCTTTTTAATTTAAAGTTGGCGTAATTCAGGGTGGCTTCCAAGCTAAATGTGTAGCTTTAAAACTTGACTTTCCCCAAGAAATCCTTGTCATCGTTTCTTGCTTTTTTTTTGCAACTACTCTATACTCTGACCTTTTGGTCTCTATTCATTAATTCTCTTTATTCCAGCGCAGATTCTCGATTACGGTATATGAATTCATAGTTATATCTATCCTGAAGGTCACACCTAACAGCAAAGTATTGTTATGCCTTAAATATTTAATTTCTAATCAGACAAACCACGTGTACTAACATGAATTATTTATAAATTATGTAAATTAAAATTAACCAAAATTTAAGTCACGGAAAAGACAAATGCTTCCAATCAAAGCTCAGTTCTATTAACGGATTAGGCCTCGGGCACGATAGAAGCGGCGAGCGGTAAGCGTTTGAGAGGTGGAGAGTCAGAGAGGCACAGCGATGAGCGGGGCCGGGTACGATACAGAGCTGCTGAGCGTCGACTTACTGCAGTAGCCGTCATGATGTGAGGTGTTGAGTGAAAACAAGAACTATTTATGGAAACGCGTTTTACGGAAAGGCAAGAGGAACTATGGCGTTCACCCCATAAATAGGAGTAGAAGGCATTACGGAGAGTACCACCATCTGTTTAAGGATTTAGGAAAGATTAAACACGTTTCTTTTAAGTAATTCAATATTTTATATCCCCAAGCAGGTCAAATCCCTTTCTGCCATCGTGCTATTTCTGTGCTGTTCGAGGTATTCTGAAAGCCGCCAGTAATTATTCCACAAAAACATTTCCTTTGCGACAATTCCTAAACCGCATGTTGTTACTTTCTTTAAATATTTCAACACTCCATTCGCATCTTAATTTGATCACTCCAAGCCAAAGATAGTTGAGACAAGGATACCTCATTTAAAAAATATTTCTCATAGAGAAACGAAAAAAAAAATTTGTTTCCCTTACATTTTTCAATATAATACATATTTGATGACAAAATCCAATAACACACAATTGTCATGTGGATCCTCATCAGGTTTTTAATATGTTATCTTAGCATGACGGCCAAAACGTGTCGCAATTTAATAATTAATTAATAAATTACTTTTTCAATTAGCTGTTTATCAACAAATTTAACTACACTGACATAACTTTATATAATATATAAATAATTTAAATAAATAATTATTTTGCATGAAAGTGAATTTTGTTTTATTGCAAACTTCTGTAAGCTGAAGCTGTAATTGCCTAACGATAATATTACCACGAACTTTTAGCATCTTGTAGAGTTCTGCAAAACCATCTAAAATCAAATCTGTCTCTTCCAAATAAAATATTTTAAACAGTTCCAAACCAAGGACTATTGTATGGTAGATTGACAGACTAAAAAACCAAATAAGTTTCGAAATTTAAGTAACGTGATCAATTTAACCTACGTCAATATAGGCTTACATAGAAGCTTTCGGCCTGTGTAAGAACCATACTCATCTTCCGAAATACAAAATAATATTCATAAGTGGAGAAACATCTGTATAAATAAATTAAAGTAGATACATAGTTAGATATATAGGGAACTGAGGAAATGCATACAACATGTAGGTAACAAACCGTTGGCATTGACGTAGGTTCCATAAATCATTTAAGCGAAATTTGTCTGACTTAATTGGTTTTTAATCTGTTAAAATGTTATTTTACATAACTATATCAAGACTCAGTACGACTCGAAATACGTCGTGGCAGAGATGGCTCAGTGTCTAGATATAATTTTTTTTAATACAAATATTGCTTCCTTCCCTTTTTACGTAATATAATAAATACATAAAATTATTAATTAATGACGGATTTGATGATATTGTCCCGTGTTTAAACGTATAAGCAATCCTTTGACGCTGGGCGGTGAGAGAAAATTTAATGTCCGACCACTGCGAGGCAGACGGTGTCGACCTATCTATCGCAGCTGTTTGTAGCCAGCGGACATTCTATTGGGATATAAAACTGAGCGGAGTCGCTCAGTCTTCCTGCTCCCAGACGCTCACCGCTCGCCGCTTGTAGCATGCGCGAGGCCTAAAGCCTGACCCCGGACATTTTCTCTCACCGCCCAGCGTCGAAGCACTCGTACTATGCTTATACGGTTAAATACGGGTCAATATAATCAAGTTCGTCAATAATAAATTATTTAATGTATTTATTATATTTTGTATAAGTGAAAGGAAGCAAAATTTGTTAAATTTGTGTATTCAAAAAAATAATATATTGATACTGAGCCGTCTCCGCCACGTCGATTTACGAGTCGTAGTGAGTCTTGACTTACCAAAATAACATTTTAACAGAATAAACACCAAAATAGTCCTCCAAATTTCAGTTACAAGGTTTATTAAACCTACGTCAATATCAAGGACTTGTTACCTGCATGAAGTATGTTCTCTACATATCTAAATTTGTATCTGGTTTAATTCATTTATACAACTGTTTCTCGCTTCTTATGCATATTAATTTGTATTTCATAAGATGACAATGGCTCTTACAGAGGCCGAAAACTTCTATGTTTATTGACGTATGTTCACTTAATAATTTTAGTTAAATTTGGAGGACTTATTTGGTTTTTTAGTCTATTAATCTGCATCATAATAGTCCGAGGCGTTAGGATAGGGAAATCTTTATCGGAACAGAAGTTTTATTCCTCTCCCGGTCCAGATTTTCTATTCTAATCCATAAGATTTTAATTTGATTCTACTTCAGAGTTATTATGACATATTACACTGTCTCATAGAGTTGTGGAACGTTGTTAATATTTGGCATTAAGCTGTATCTCGAGGTTCCTATTCGGGAAGCAGACAGGATGCTGACACCAGTGATCAGAGCTTGCTATACAAGGTGTTTATGGGATCAGTTTCCAAGGAAATTCTCTCTGCAACACCAGTTTACGTGGAAATACAATCTGCTGCTCTGTGCATAACGTTAACAAGTAGAATCACGAATGGCGTCGTCTACAATTTGACTCCAAGTCCTGCTTTCCCATTTGCTTCTTCGTCAGGTTCTTATTTCACATTTTACAGTGGAAAACCGAGAGTTGTGGTGAGACCGTGAGTTAAAATTCACTGAATTCATATTTGTAAACCCATAATTAAATGTAATTATCGTCAGATTTCGAATTTCGTTGAGAATTTTAAGTAATATTTTATGTTGTTTTCTTGCATTGTAATAATACATTGATGTAGTAAGTCCATGATAACTTGATAAAATTAAATTGTTAACAAGTATTTTTTATTAAAGATTCTGAGAAAGAGTAAAATTTTTATTGTCAAACATTAATTAATAATGTATATTGAAGTTAATTTCTTAATAACTGTTGTAAATTCTTTTGATAATTTATGTAAAGTTAATTTTTCTACGTTAATAAATTAATTTATTTGTTTTTTAAAACAATCTTGAATAATATTATAACATCCTATCATTTTAATATTTAAATTACTAAAAAATTGACGCATGAACGTGGCGATTTCACTTTCACTAATTGGTGATTACTACAAATTAGTGTCAACGGGTGGCACATTTTAACTTTGTTTTATTTAATTGTCTTTTCATTCGTGTTCACAAATTGGCGCCCAACGTGGGGCTAACTGTCATTTTAATAGTTAAAATCACCACTATATATATATATATATATATATATATATATATATATATTAGAGATTACCAATGTGTAATGTGAACTTCATAATATTATTGTCGGCGTAATTATTCAGGCCAGAGCATTGTTTGGCGCAAGAATGCAGAGACTGTAATGGTTTCTACGGATTATTGTCGAAAAGCGTAGGCCACAGAACTTTGGTGGAAAACAGGCAGTGTGTTTTGGGAGTCTGAGCAGAGTAGTCAAGGCGAGTGTGTTTTGGGGGTCTGACCGGAGTTGTAATGACGAGAGTGAATATAGTTTTCGAGACCAGCCGAGGATTCTCGTAAATAATTAGGAATTCGGCAAAGTCTAAGCTGAACAAAAGCTGAATATATCACATTTTGGCATTAACGTACTTTACAGTCACACTGTGTGAAAATAAATAAGACGACGTTAAGTTTATGAACAGTTGTTAGAAAGGCGGCGAAATTTTTGTGAAGTGAAGTGAAACGAACTAGTTAGTAATCAGTGTTATGGTCTGCAAATTGAATTTTATTGTTTAAAATTAAAATTACTGTTGAGTGCACAAACCGGTACCAGAGCAGCTCTAAATAAAAATGGTACATGTAGAAACGTGATTTTGTATACTTTTATGCAAATATAATTTACCGCCAGATTTCTCTAGTTTTTGTTGTTTATTGTTAGATTCTTTTATAAAATTTTGTTATTGTAAATTAAATTCGTATTTTTATTTTTTAACTTTGGTGACAGTTTCCAGGGGTTAAGCGCTTGTGTTTGGACTAAAGGGCCTGGGGGTTCGCGCCACGTGTTATCCGAACATTTTTTTATTTCATCTATGTATTAGTTCTAGAAGTTTCTAGTCTTACAATATTCTTCCTTTAATTTCGCTCCTGTACACCACGTATTACTGCGTGACAATATAATTACGATAGTATTTTAGGTTACTGAAATTTTGTGATTGAGTAGTATTTTAGGTAGTTCGAAGAACTGTTTCATCGAAAAAATTTAAAAACTAACCCCCTATAAATATTTTATAATTATAGACTCTAGTAGAATGTGAAGATCTGGCAATGATCTAATTAAATTTAGTAAACCTAGCTTACAATGTATATTCTTGATACTGTAATTTATTGTGTAAATACAGTTAAATACCGATTAAATGTTGCATTAATCGGATGTATTGGAGCCATTTCATGTTCAGTACTAAACTGGCACGAGCATCTGTTTATTTATTATTCTGAGACAGTTGATTCAATTAAAGCTAGTACCGAAATCGTGACATTTAAAGTTACTGTGCGGTTATAAAGATAGCAGGTATCTCGTTAAGGTGGTTTCGGTTTTTCAGATTTAGTTTTGTTCTTTCTTTCGGAAGTCTCTCACATGCGCACATTATTATGGTGCTTCCTTAATGTGTTGGCTGTTTAACTATAATTATTCTAGGAACAGACAGTTCGCAATGATTTCAGCGAAAAACCATTTATAACACTGGAAGGATCAGAATGTCAACATCATTAATCTGTTCTGGGTATATGAAGCTATTTAAATTCATTTAATAAATGTTTTTCCCCCTCGGGGGAACTTTTTTTATGGAATCTCACTAGGGAACAATCCGGGGGATTTGAATGTAAGTTTCAGGAACGGAAGAAATAAATCACCGAATTTTGTACGTGAACATATTATTTCCTACTCTTTATGAGAAGTTTGATCACAGATTATTTTGTCTTTTGCATTTGAATTGAAGTATATTTACATGTATTGCTAAAATGGAACTTATCTTACATGATACTACTGAATGTACTGATAATAATAATGAAGTATATATTTGTAAAAAGGAATACATCTTGATGTTTCTCCAAATAATAATAAAAATGAAAAGGAAGACCGCTGGCGTTTTGTCTTTTCAGTGGACACAGCAGAATCATTGACTTGAGGATGACTCAGGCCGGTCTTGAGGAGTTGGCGGTGAGAGGCACGGCAGAAATTGAAAGTCTCCGGCTTTATTGTGGGCTAGCAAGTGAAGCAGGACGGACGCAAGGCGAATGCGCTTTGTTTACGTCCGAGTCTCCGCGGATTTTAACCATTCTCCTCATTCTAAAGCAGAGAACAGAGAACTTGCCTCAGCGGCGCAGATTCGTTCCGCGAAGGATGGCGTAACGTTTAGAATTTCTCCTTGCTGCTGGTTAGTTCAGTCCTTAATGGAGCTGCAACACTCATGAAATTTCGAGCAGCCACAAAAGCCCCGGAGGATACACGAATCGGACTTAATTGCATCGCCTTCCAGCAGGAGTCTGATGAATTGCCTTTATAACGATTTCCTGACCTTACGTATTCATCATGTAATACGCGGAACGAACTTATGTAAGCTCAACGATTCAAATTGTCTGCTCTTTATGAGACGGATCTAGTTATCTCAGCCCAGTTTAGAGTGAAGATTCCTTGCTTCATATGGGATTCCTGGTATATTTTCACTTACTTATTAACATTCTCTACTTGTTCTCTTTTTGTAATGCACCTCAAGTTCCGCAACTCTGAGGACCATCTCCGGTGATTTCTCTTGTAATTATGGTAACTGTAGCGTCGCATAGAAAATAAGAGGAAACAAAGGAGAGGTTCTTCTTAGTAATGGCAGTTTCTTAATAACCTTCAAGAGTCTTTTTCTAAGGTAACTGTTATAGAGCCTGCACAGACTGAGTTTCCGGGGAAGACTTGATGTGTCACACACATTGAGGCTAGTGCTGGAAGGAATGAGTCGGAATGGCTGTGGACCGCTCGTGTTCCCTGATTGTTCACCTGCACCGAGACGATAACCTGCTTGACTTGACCACGTGACGGTGCGTAGTGAATCGTGGGCAGTCGTTCATTCACGAGGTATATTTTACGCAGACGAGACTGCCTTGTTTTTGCCGTCCATTGAGCGGACAGGTGTGGATAAATATAGCTCACTCCTCGGACCGTGCCGAATCGGCACGCTTTTATACCTTCCCGCCTGAGATTCGATTGAACGCCGCGGCTCTTAATGGTTTTCATCGGAACTCCCGGCAGCGTGGTGAACGCACAAAGCTGCGAATGTTCTGCTCATCTCACGCACAATCGCCACCGGAAAGCACAGAGCAGGAGACCTGCGGTGTCAACGGATTACGAACAAAGAAAACCGTGATTTTGCTGCGGCATCCAGTGAAAATAAAATCCCTCTCCCTTTAGGTGAGCGCTGCCTTTCAACACAGTCCATTCTTTCAGTCAGATGTGGTCGGGCATCTCAAAATTGGAACAGAAGTTGTCGAACTATTGTTCAATATTTTGGGATTCAGTGCAGAGATAATCTGTGGAACTTTTAGCAGCATCAAAGGATTCGGATGAGTACCAAGCGTTCCATTCCTAGCAGAGAGTTTCGGTTTTCTGATGTCTAGTTTAAAAGCTTCAATATTTGAGCTAATAAACTCGTACCTAAGACTTTAAACATTGTTGATCAGGAATACAGTACAAGAAATTGCTCTTATAACTTTCCTCTACGAATCTAGCATTCATTAGGCAGGAGAATATCGTTACATAACAACGTTCCTGCCAAGCTAGACTTTTTTAAATTACGTGCGTTCTTTATTCTGTATGAAAGATTTTGAAACGTTCTTTATTGTCTTCACCTACCAATAAATGCCGCGTTTAAACCGATTGTAAATAGTCATATGTAATCATATTTCCATCAGGAATCAATCATTTTTAACAAAAATCCTTATATAAATATAAAATACTAATAAAAATCTCATATTTATTCTAAAAACTGTACTTTCGCCTTATTCTGCCTCCATAATCTGAAAAAAATATAATTATTCAATGAAATTCATTTTTCAGTTCTACCTACTGTATAAATTCACAGATTAAATAATCAATGACTGGAAATTCAGCAAACTAGTGATAAAGTAGCAGTACAATGTGCCGGAAGATCAATTTAAAAGTAAACATGTTATTATTATCATATAATGAATTATCTGTGTCTTTATAATTTAAACTAATGAGATAAAGTGGTATCGAATTACAGGCAAAATTAAGTGGTAAAATAAAATTCAGTCACCTTGTTTGTTCTTGCGGCTCTTGCGATTTTTAATCACCTGACGAAAAAAACAAGCTTTGCAGAAACGTTGTGTGGGATTTTGTCGCTTAATTTTTCTAATTGGCTACTTCTTTATATAATTAAATCTAACACAGCCGTTTTACATTTAAAAGTTTTTATTATAATTAAATTACCATTTGTTTTATATTTGTACATGAAACGGCACGCCTCGTTTGAATCTCGGAGAACGTTCCGTGAAGATTACAATTATTTATTGCATCCTTTGTAAAATGAGAAGGGTGGATAAAAAGCTGGACTAAACTGAAATTGTAAGATTAGTTACCCCCAGAACGGGTTTTAATCTCAACCGAAAATTAAGCCAGAATATTCTTTTAATCTTATTCTAAATTTTGGTCTTTTGAGTGTGTTTTTTTTACCCACAAAGGAATGTTCAGTTCTAATTAAAAATATAAATAATGTGTGAGCCGTTCATAGCAAGTTCACAAGACAAGCACTAGCGACAAAAATTATGTTAGGTTTATTAAATTATTTACGCCGAAACATGGACGTTGATTACGTTATCCAGTTACAGTGATAGACGAAAAACATATACTATGTAACGAACAACAACAACAATTGACGAAATGCCTTGATAAAAGTTATTGAAGACATTTTACGGCAGATGACAGATGATTATGACAAACGCCAAAAGCTCCTGTAATTTATATATCTCATTAAATAAAGAAATGAAGAGAACTGTATGTGGTTCGATACATAACAAGTAAATTTTTATCTTCTTTTACTTTAACCTTGGCAAAATTTCCTGTCATTCGAGATATTACAGAAAATTACCACGTTATTTAACTAACTTAAAAGATCTTGCTAATTCCTATTTCTTCTTTGACAAAGCGAGTCCGACAGCCTTGACTTCTGCGTTTCACGTACATCAGCTAAATTTTTCTATGTAGAAAAGTAATTAATCGAATTGTTGTGGAGGTTTTCTCGTTAAATTAGTTGGAGTTGGATAGATACAGTTTTTTTTATCGAATTATGTCCGCGTAGGATTTGGAATAATCCAGTTATGACGAATGCGATGAGGTGCTTTTATTAAGCATTGATTTAATACCTCGCAAGTGTGTGTGTGTGTGTGTGTGTGTGAACAAAGCCAGCACTGGCACAATATTGGGAGCTCTGCAAGTGAAATCAAACATATTCCGCTTTCATTCAGCCCCGGTCAATTAGAGCCACGAATTGATTAGTGTGATGGCGAGACCTCTGCTAAATGCAAGTTTGCCAAATGAATTACAAGCCGGCGGAATAAATCCCCCCCGATGTTATCTGCGTGTATCTGCCCGGACTACCTGAACAGATAAAACGATTAGAATACGTCTGCGGCAGAAACAACACTCTACATAAATCAATCTCACTCCTATGTTACTGGATTTTAAACAATGTATATATGACGTATCACGCATTATGCTGAAGTAGCTTCAGGCGAATGTTGTAGTATGAATAATTATTATTATTATTGTACAACGAATGTTTTCCGGTGGAAATAGTGGATAAAATGTTTCTTAAATTTTAGCCGTTTCGTCCACGTCTTCATTTACCATTTGATATTTCGTTTGAAGACATATACAACTATGTTTTTATGACGGTGCAAGAGATTAAATATGAAGATTTTTTGTTAAAGAAAACTAATTATTTCTGTAACTCACAACAGGTGCTCAACTGTTGTCCTCTAGGGCCAGACCGAATTAAATTTCCGTCTATATTAGAGTTCAGACTCAACGGCTGAGTTTCTCAGTTATCATAATTACCGTAATTATTGCTTACTTTATTCTGCGATATTTCAGTCTCGCGCTTTATTTATTCCGATTTTTTTTCATCTCCTTCGGTCCAATTCTTACAAGTTTACTTATTATTCGCCAACATTTAGTGTTTTCTACAAAACAGACGATGGGCCACCTGTAAAAACGTCTCTACTTGGGGTCACAATTGTCTACAGAATTTCAAATCAGCTATTCTCTCTTAAAGGATAATAATTGTCTATCAAATTTTGCAGTGAAAAAGAATCTGAGATGTTGGTTGATACTTGGCGCCGGCGCGTGCCATGTTCGACGAGGATTTTTTTTCTCCCATCACTCTTTTTTTGTACTTGTAGCAGCGTTTAGCACGCTTGCTTTGTTGACTCTTCTCGCTTGGACTTTTCAACGCGTTGGTTTATTTTAACAGTCGGGAATGACAGCTCTGCTTGCCGACACCACTCAACCCTCCCTCGATTTTTTCGTTTCCCTTTTTTTTTTGTAACTACATCACACCAGCCCGTTGAGAAGTCGTCATAAACGAAAATTAAAATATTTATAAGCTGTTTTTGGATCCATATATTTTATTAGAGCTGCCGAACGATTGCATTTTTTGTCGGTCTTTAACTATTTAAACGATTACTTACGGATTTTGATATGCACCTTCGCCGCGAAATCCTAATATTTCCGTTCCAAATAAGGAAACAACTTTTATCCAAGGAACTGAAAGAAAATGTGAGATTTATCTGGTACAACTACGGCAGCTACTTCATACTAATGTAACTTTTTTTTAGTTTAACATGTTTAAATGAGCGATAATATTGTAAAAAGCTTCAATGAACAGAAGAGATGTCTTATTAGTACAACAGTGACCGAGCACCAATCAAAAGCTGCGAAGTCAATGTGTATATTTTTTACATATGTTACATATTTTAACCCTTTGCACTCGAGGGCTCCGGAGCGGAACCATTTAAAATTGTCTTCAAGCTCGAGGGCTCCGCTACGGAGCCCTCGAGTACAAAGGGTTAATCTCTCGCAGCCAATTTCTGTCGCTCTCAACGCCAATAAAGGCGGGAGGCCGCAACATCTTCCGCCAAACCGACAGAACCTTGTAGGAGAGACGGGAAGAAGCTACCTTTGGGGATGCCTTTTCCTCTCTCCATTTTTGAACTAAGGTTCCCACAAGCCGAGGCACCTCGACCTGTTTTGAGAGGTGTATGTTCCGCGGTCACAGACCTTGGGCATACGGTAAGAGATGGTCTCTGCTCCCATTGGAACAGTCGGCCAGCTGCCTCCTAAACTGGTCGAGGCATGGAGAAGGGAATGCTGCATCCCCACGGCAAACTCTTCTCCCGCTATCGGAAGGGCGTAGGACAAGCACCCAATGCCCGACCTACCTGATGCAGGTTTTTCTAGGGTTTTCCCTGCATTACTTTTAGGCAATGCCGTGTAGGATCCTTAAAATATAGCCCGGGGGCTACCTTCCTCTACCCTTCCGCATCCCCCCTTTCAGAATCCTTCCTATGCTATTAAAGGGGAGTTACCACCATGTGGATTACCCTCATGTAGCCTGTTACCCTAAAAAAATGAATTCTACATTCGAAAAGAATTTATTATTTCATGAAAGCTATTTTACGTGCAAATTCAAATGTTTCTTTGCTTTTGTATTTTCTGAAAAAAGAATCTCTCTTACCGACTATCTTCCTTTCGTCGTTGAATCAACTGTGAAGCTTTTAAAAAGAATCCAATGGCTCTCATTTAGATTGCAGATTCCTAAGCCATAATGCATTGCAATAACATGTTATAAATTTTGCTAATCTGAACAACCAAACTCACAGCTGTCCTCTGTGGGCCAATTAATAATTCCTTTTAATCAGTTTCTTGTGAATCGTTTTTAAGACATTTGCAGTGACAAGTTTTTTTTTTACGTGCTGGCAAAATGAGTTGCTTGCTTGCAATGAATGCCATTTTGTTTCCGCTGTTGATAACCTGTAGGTGTTGGTTAATAAGGGAGCCAGACCTAAAACTGGTGTATGGAGATCAACAACGTTCTTATCTCTCGTCTGACCTCCAATGCGGACATTGAATAGAGAAAACCAGTAAGGTGTATACGGTTTGCGTTACTTTGGCTTCTAGTATCTATTAGCTTATTTGAGAAGAAATGGGAATTATTTTCAAGACTAATGGAAGGATGTGCGCGATTAATTTAAGTACACCAAAAAAACCACTTAAAGGATTCAAACCGGGATACTTCTGTACGAATCACATTTTGGTCATATCACTACATTTAATCTACGATTTGTGATTAAACCTAGCTAGATGAGAAAGATGGCCTCGTCCATTTTTTACAAATTTGTCTCAGATCGAAGCTTTTAAATTAGTCATGTTTTTGTTTCTGTTTCTTTTTGCACTTGATATGATACCAATTTTGTGAATTTCATTATACATTTTATGATTGATTTATGTGGGAATTAATAAGTGTGTCATATATTTGTTTCTGTTGCAGGTGAGTTGCCGTTTCTTTGCCTTCGCAGTGAGCAGATGACGTAGCGTAAGTAAAATACTTTCAGTTCCACGCAGAACTATCGGGAGTTTCAGATTTCTTTCGGTTATTTTTCGCGATAAATATACGCAAACGTGGGAAACACTTACGGTTACTATTGGGCACACGTCGCATCAACGCTTGTTCCTAAGAAATCAATTACTAACCATTTAACTTTGTTGATCATGTTGGAACTTATTCTTTACTTTCATGTTTTTAATCAGTACTGTTTTCTTAATATAGACACTATACACAATTAAGAAAGCACTGACCCGATTAATCTAGTAGTTTTTTTCCGTTTGTCGTCAAGTAAGGAAATAAATTTCCTCTCAAACATATGTATACAAATAACAGTAATAAATAATTATGCTACAATTACTGTAATGAAACTTTTAGTGAGGCTTAGCGGACATCTTTTCTACTTGAATTGCCCTAAAAAGTCAGCTATTCGTTAAAAGATTATCTTTTACATCATATAAGGTTTATTTTGGACTGCATCTTATGTTACCGAAAGAAAATACCAAGTGTTGAAGTCCTCAGGCGTATCGTGTCAGAGTTTACGGTTTTCTCCTCGAGTTTGCTACGGCAAATTCCTACGTCGAGGATTTGAACCACAATGCCGCGGCTGAGGTAGAGGGAAATAGAACTGCAATTAAACTTAGTAGGTATTCAGCCGATGAGAAGTATGTAAACTACTGTACAATCGAGTTAGGAACTTCGGCAAATGTCTCCTTCGTTATATCTAGTTCGACGCGACTTTCCACTTTTTCTCTGTTAATCGATCTCCTTTCTCTGTTCTTGCGAAATTAAGTTATATATTACGAGTTAAATGGTACTCATTTCTGGTATTCACAAACTTTAGAAACCGCCAAACTCGCGCGTGTACAGTAAAATACGATGCGAAGTCGTGTTGGAAACTAAAATGTTTGTCTAGTGGAAGATTCCTTATTTGCGATAACCCTTGGTCATATTTCTCTCGAATCGTCAGTGTTAAACAATTTATGTGATTAATGGCGAATTTAAAATGTCTATCGTTAAAATTAATTTGAATGTAGACTATGGGTAGATTTATTTTTCCGTCTAATTTACGATTGAAATGAATAAATACTCATGAGACGACGGAGTAATATATTAATTCTCTATATAATAAAAAAGGATGTATATTTGTATGTATTTACGTTAATTTCTATACAAATTTAAACGCGTGGACAGATTACAACAAACATTGGCTCATACATTCTTCAAAACACGAGAAACGGTACTGTGGGGGTGAGAAACCCCTAGCATAAATTCGAAAATAATTATAATTAAAAAACGTGATCATTTTGTGGTAAATTATTGCGTGGCAAGAGACCGTGACGTCACATGACAGAGGTACGTTACTACGCGACGGACAAAGCAAATAGTTCCTTTTTCCGTAATTAAATAAAGCAGAAATATTTTCATTGAATAAAAAGTATAATTTTATCCAGTAATACTCCATCGAATGATGATAAAAATCAATACGAAATACTTTACGATTCTTGCGGAAAATGTAAGTTAAATTTAGCAGCCATATTTATTTTTAAAATTAAAAAAATAAAATATGGCGACGTTTGTTTACATTCTGCGTTTCAAATGTATGTTGGCGGAGATTTATTGAATTTCATTGTATACTGATTGTCATAAAGTACTATTGTATCTTGTATTATATTTCAAGAGATAATGAGTTGTATAAGGTCGAGTGGTGAGTTATGTATGTATAAATACGTACGGAACCCCCAATAAATTTTTGTTATTGTCGTTATTCGCGCCATATTAGTGACTCCAATATGGCGACCAGTAGTCACTAACAATGTCATCAATTTAATGTTTCGTTATGTCTTAAGACTGAGGGACAGTTATATCCTGCAATACTTAAGTAGTATATTTAAATATTCTATTCGTAAAGAAATTCGGAGGTATAAACATATCTGGGATTGGTGCAATAAAATACATTGTATTTTATAGCTGTTATCGGTCGAAAGTATGTACGGAACTAGAAACATTTAGATTTAGGTTAAATCACTTCTTGAGTGAAGCTTAATATAAAATTAAATACTTTTTTTGGTTTATATAAATAAGTACACGGGCACACAGCTAGTAATAAATAAAGAAATGATAAATTATAATATTATAAATAATATTTTAAGTTCTTAAATTATATAATTAAATATACGAATAGAATATTTTTATAACGTAGAAGAGAAATTATATTTGATTATACGTGGATGTTAATTGGAACAAAACGAGACAACGTAAGTCAGGAGTAAGAGTTTGTTTGCCCTCGTCGCGTGGCCGAGTTCCAGCCAGGACGGAGACGTCGCTCCTTATCTGCCGCCTCACGCCTAATTTGGCGAGGTGGATGTAATTAGCGTCCTCGGGGGCAGTGCTGAGCTGGTCGGTCCATTGATAACGAGCGGTTATCGGGCGAGGGGTTCCGCCGGGAATCGATGTGCGACCGCTGCGGCTTCAGTCTGCGCCGGGATGCTGCTCGGGATGCGTGCAGGTAAACATGCGCTTCATTACACCAATATATACGTTCGTATTGCTTGGCCACGGTGTTTGCTCACATAGGGATTCGTTTTTAGTCCTCCATTGCACGACCTCAACAGGAGATACAACACTGTCGTCCTATATAACTGAATTCATATTAGTGGCGTTGAGGTTAATCCTCTCTCTCAGCCCTGGTCTCACTTCTCAGTCTCGACGCTGCCGGTGTCGTTCTTCTTTCCTCGATGTTCAGACGCCAAGCTTCCGATGTTCACCACTAATTTTCTCTCGTAAATAAAATGTGATTCCTCTTATTCTAGATTGCTGCTTTCCCATTAACAATTCCATACCCTTAGTATTTAGTTGCATTTCTCATCTTGTGTTATTATTAATCTCCAATATGTGAGATTGTCATCTGTCGCTCACTTGTGAAGAAACCTACTCTGTCCATGCAGCTATACGTGGATCGTGCAATATTCTCATACTGATTTTATTAACATTTACTTCCTTCTAACAGGTGATATTACCAACATTTTGTTCCAGATCCTGACGAAAAAAATCGCACATCTATGAGATACAAATCATTTATTGAACATTTTAAGTTGAGCAACTTAGAAAGAGTTACTGTTTATTAAGTCTTGTTTTCGGCTTGTCACCGTCCTGCTTAAACCTTTGAGTTGACGTGATCGAATCGACCGTAGAATTAAGAGAAATTGGAAATGGTGTCGGATACTCGACGCAAAGGATAAAAAATTATGTAATATAATGCAATATAGTGCAACATTGCTTGAAATTATATAATTTGACTGATTTTATTTCCTTAACACGCAATATTTATTTACTTGTCGTTTCCCTTGTGACACATTTAAATATTTTAAAGATTAGAAGTCTTCTTGGTTCATTAAATATATACACCGATGCGTGGGCCGTCGTACATCATGTGTAATACTCAAATATTTACGTCACACGAATTATTCTTTTACCGTGTATAGTGTTTGTTCATTTTAGAACGCAGAGTCGTTTTATTATCCTGTGGGATGAATGAAGAAAGTCGTACATTATTTACATTTTATTTTCGTTAAATTTAATCGTGTTACAGATGCCCTCCACATGCAGAACTCGGGTTTCAATAATATTTCATTCACATATAACAAATTCTTATACACAAACTGTTACTGCTAAATAATTATTTCTGAAGTAGTGTTTTTTTTAGTTTAAATTAAAATTAATTTTATTGCAAGACATTTAGCTTCAGAATAGATTTTCAGCAACATTTTTAAAAACAAGCTTAATCTGAGTGACTCCTTGAAAATTGCTCATATTTAATCCTAAACTCTTAATTTTTGTTTTGACTTTACATTTCAGTCATTTCATAAACCGCAGATGAACAGTGACATGATTAAATAACGACAACAGATAATAGACAAAACTAGTTGATAAAAATAAGTACCGCACAAGGTTTCTGCAAAATTCATCGCTTTTTTTTTCAGCTGTAGCGTAGAGATTAGTTGGCGCTTTTTTAAATTCACGCAGTTCAATCTACGCGAAGTAAATAAAAAACAATGATATTAATGGATGAATTTTTCTTTGGATTCTAGCCGGATAAATTCGTCGAAACCACACGCGAAGATTCGATGACTGACAACGTCAACGTCTTCTGGTGCGTTGATGTGGACAATCTTCGAATCTTGGCGTGTTTTTCACGAACTTATCCAGCTGGAATCCCGAGAGAATTTCATCCACTGTCTACACCGGGAAAACCTTCGGTTCATAATGATTTTAATATCTCAACTGTTATGTAATTGTTAATTTTGTTTTTTTCTCGTAACGTAGTTATAATTTTTCTGCAAAGTGATTTTGTTTATGTGTAAGATTTGTAATGGCATCAAGAAGGTAAATTTGTTTAGGAGAAATATTAATGATCCAACTTGAACGCATCTTCGGAATGTAAGCAGTGGCGATTAGAAGGTATTACAACTTTGCGAGTGACTGGCGGAGAAAATTACTTTATTTGTCTTGTTTATGATTTTCCTATCTGAAGCTGTCACATTATTCATTGTAATAACCTATTTTAATTTTTCAAACTGAGCTTTCAACAACAACATCAAAAAACAAGACCGGTTGGTTTTAACTTATTTTAATATTAAAATATTACTTCCGAACTTTCCCCATTTTTTTTAGCCAGGCCTCTCACATTTTATGTTTGGACATTGAGGCTATCCCGATTAACATAAACTCTTGTTGTTTATTTTATATTCATGATGTAGCTTTCCAGGTAGAAACTGACAATTAGGTTTCTAGAAGATTAGCACTTTCGAAACTTTGAGAGTCGATATAATTTGCTACATTTTTGCAATTATTTTAACACATCAATATTTACAATGTTACTCGATAAATGTAGAATTTACGTTCGTCATATTTGAGCTATATAATCGAACGAGAGAAAAAAACTCGATACAACGAACGTAACAAAATTTAATGCTTCGTGCTAATTAAAAAATTATTGTTTAAAATAATAATTTTATGAATTATAACGCACTGCTGTCGGAAGGGAATTTTTTTTTTGTGCAAAGGTTTAACACGGAATTCATTGTAACGTGCGTGGCTGATTTAACGCTTGGAAATGTATGCAATTTTTATTACGTTGAAATAAAATTGTGTGCAGTTTATAGTAACTGAGAAATGTCGCTGCTTTATTTTATGCAATATTTTCGTCTAATAATGTAAGACGAAACGGAAAATACAAGTAACATTTTAAAGATTCTGTCGCTGTATAAAATATGGCCCAAAACAGCCAGAATAAATTTATTCACTGATTTAATGAAAAGTTACACATACGGTTAATAATTGTAATTTATAATAAAAATTAAAGTTAAACAATGTTTCTTCCCTGTATTTGGAACCCCTTCAGGTGCAGAAAGTGAAACATAAAAGTTTCATCGTGTTAGTAAATGTCTACATATACAAGAATAAAAATCGAATTATTTTGTATTAAATTGAGAACAAGAGTTAGTTAATAAGTTTGTCTTCATCAGTCCTCTGATTTATCCGTCTAATGTTTTAACGCATGATATTTTTTTTAAGAATTAAGTAATTAAAATAATTTTTTGCCCGGTTACAAGTCTAATTTTTTAAAATTCCGATCGTAAACCCACATATATATAACTCTAACGCATGTTTGTCAACATCGTTTGACCGGAACAAACACGATAACAACTAAACTTATTTCAATTCATTGTCATTTTTCTATTACAACTTCTTCATGGAACATCATAGTCATATCGTTTGCCAAGTCGTTCGAGGAATGTCAAAATCGAATCTGAATTATTGGCTACGGATATCTTCACTGTATTTGGATAAATAACCATTTACTTAGGAATATCATTCGTACTTCTTCAGGTGGTTAATAGCGAGTCAACGATGGGCTCTCTCTCACATCTACTCTCAAGACATTTATAGTGTTTTCAAAAGTCTGTTATTTCAATAATAAAGATGTCGTAGATTTTCTAGTTTGTAGCTATAGGTATAAAGGCGAGCATGGATTTGAAACGTTAAAAAAATATATTGCTTTTTTCTCGCTTGATTGTTGGAAAATAATCTAAAATATTAAGTTTCAGCTTGAATATTCCCATTGATAAATATTTTCACGTTTCTGTGTGGACATAAATCTTCCTGTTATCGACAACTCATCACGCCAATCGAAACGATTTGGTTTTCCTTCCGCCACATTACTCTGGCCAACCCCTTCAAGTCTCACGATCGTTCTCCACAGGTCCTTCTTCAAGCCACAGATTAATTTCGCATGTGGTGATGTGCGGCGATAACGATCACCTGCTTTTCTATTGAAGAGTCAGTCTCAGGTAACGACGCCGTTAGTCTTCCGGCAGCACTCGTTCTCCTTCAACCACAGGGGAAATCAGTGGTAATTGCCATCATGGTCCAATTAGAGCGCATCTTTCAACCCTACGACAGATGTTTGTCTTGTGTTTGCTCAGAGTAGATCTCTGGAGAAACATTCGATTGTCTGTGACAGTTGAGGGGGACGTTGAACTTTTATATGAGGCTTGGAAAGACTGACAACCTGGAAATTTCAGTCATATTCTGATTTGAAGTTTTACTAAATATAACGAGTATAATTTAATTTCAATATTCGAATACTTCGTCTATTTCAGTCTAACAATAGTTTAAACCTTTGTAACAGACGTAAAATATCAATTTAACCAAATATATCCTTTCTATGTGCGTTTTGGTGTTTCCTCCTCCGTTTTATATTTTGTGAAAACGGTTGTTACTTTGATCAGCCGCTATTTGAAACTCGAGCTGCTTTGCAAGGCCTTTGTCGACGTCCTCGATCCGTCAAGGAAAAATGAGGCATAAAAAATTATTTTACGAAATCTGTAATAGGTCTTCATCTCATTTTGTTCCCCTCCGATCTCCACCCCCCCCCCTCACCGCAAATTAGTTACAGTTTAAATTCTACATTATATGAGAATGCACTGCGACAGTCTGGCTAGAGCGAAGCTCTTGAAACTTGTGATACAGTTTTAATAATTAAATTGCAAAAGTGACAAAAATAAGAAATTATAAAAAATGGAAAGAAAAAAACAGTTAAGTAAAGGCGGAAATGAGGTGAAGTTTAGATTGCTGTCATAAATAAATCTCATTTTACAATATAATTTTATTCTTTTGCAGGCAGTGATATAACTCGTTAACGTTATATGGAGATAGGAATATAAAAATATAATCTGGTGGTCTACAACACGGTTTTTACAACATTGATTCTGCTTTGTAAGTGTACACTCAGTAAAATTGAAAATTTCGTGGTTACTAATACTTTGTTCCCCCTACCAATTGTTTTTCTAAGAATCTGTGGAAGGGTACGAAAATTTGTTCTTTACAGATTTTTATCAGTAATATTTTGCAATACCTAATATAATATTGCACGGTAAAAGGCCATTTATGTTAAGTGCATATATGGACGTGGGTGAGGCAAATATGTTGGACGCAAGTGACAGCCATCGGGAGTGGTTTTCTACAAAATCGCGGCCTTCTTCGACCGGAGTCTCCGAGTGTGTTTCGTGCGAGATTAATTGTAAAAGCACTCGGTGCACATTAAATTAGATTAATATTTAACTGGCGACACGGCACGCAAAGCTAGCGAATTCTCGGGGAATTAAGCGTTTCATCAAGTCTTCTTGCCGAGGTGGAGGAGAAGCCGTAAACAAGGACACGCGGCGAAACAACAGCGGCAGGGCGAGGCAACTATCCGAAATTGTCTCTTCAGTTGGCGAGGTAGCTAAAGAGACTTATTACGTCGGGCGGAGATATGGGATTAAGAGCGAGCACAAACTATGCGAAGCATGCGATAGCCCGCCCGGGTAATTAACTTGCTGCACTACCTGCGAAAAGAGGAGGCTCTCCTCTCCTCTCCTCTCCTCTCCTCTACTCTCATCCACAGCAACGCCACGGTATTCAACAAAAACAAAACATCATCACGTTCATTCGGCTCTTCACGTAGTTATTAAATTACACTTGCAAAAAATTAAGCTTAGCCAACTGTAACGCAAAATTTCTTCACTCCTTACTCACGTATCGGGTAATTCTTCGGGGGAAAGAAAATCGTACTCATTGAAAGAAGGATGGAAACAACTTGTGAGGGCGCAACATAAAACTGGAAGCTTTTTTTCTTTTTAAGTAAACGACATACTTCCCCTTATGTATCACTAGATGAAATCCAATTACACTAATATACCGATGACAATGATATCGATTATATCATCAAGACCTAAAGTCAACCTTGACGCATTTCTCATATTGATTTATTTCCGCAAAAAATTTATTTCTCTCTTAATTCTCAATATATTCTTGAACACTGAAACTCTTTAGACATTACGTGTCACAAACTCTTTGCCAATTTCACAGAATTTTTTACGATTAATACACTGCTGTTTCCGCTTGATTTAGCGAGACTGTATTAATTTCTTTTCAGTTTTCATCATGCCTCTCTATTAAGGCAGCATATAGCGTGTGTTGCTGTAGTTGCGACCTGGTCTTGAGGAGCCCGGCACTTGTATGACGTGGAGAGATGAGCAGCTACAGGAAGTGTTTGGCTTCGTAAGGCTTTGCGACTTCAGCGGAATGCGAACTCTCTCCCGTTGCCAAGTGCTTCGCTGCAGAATTCCTCGGCATCTGCGCTAATTAAAAGGTTCATTCTCTACAAAAGGAAAGGGTGGACCTTGCCCATTTCTGTGGACACTCGGCCCGGAACGAGGAGGATATTGTCTGGAAGGTTGGGATCATAATTGCAATGTGACAGCAGTTTCATGGTATTTTGATTGAACGCACTTGGAGAGTTATTAGGGATACCTTTTTATGTCACATTATCAGTCTTTTCCTCCACCTCCAGCACATCGTCACCTATGTCACACCTAAATTCTAGTCAGTAAAGAAAAAACAAAGAATTTCTAAATTAAGTAATTATCAATTCAAAACCAAAATTGAGACGTACGAAATACGAAATCTGACGACCACCTTTAACTATCGTTTACATACTTAATTAATTTTGTTTCTACTTACAAATGTCCTGCTGGTACTAGACTTAGTTTTCGGGGCTTGGGTACACTATTTTTCATTAAAAGGCCATTAATCGCAGAATCTACAAATTACCTTTTTTTATTTTGCCAAATTTTGCTATATTTCGATGACTGCTCCGCTCCATAATAATTCACCAATTTTATTCCGCAACAATTCCTCCACGAAGATTGTACAAAGTTCTGTTTTGACGAAACTGGTGTTACTTTACAATATTCACGTCGCAATATCGCGGTGAATGTTTTAATCAGCTCAGTTTTATAAAGACCGTTCTCTGCAACGTTTTCACCGTCAGCCGCTTTTATTCTCCAATGATTCATCAGCTTTAATTTACTATACTCGACGATGTCTGACCTCTGCACAATCCAGACCACGACGACCAACTGCCCTTCCCTTACAATGCGCGCGGCTCACGACAAAGCTAGTCTATGTTTTCCATTGTTGTCTTTGAGATCGGTGCCGCTAAACAATTCATCATAATTCAAGTCATTAATGGCCTCCTTAATTAGTAAATTGCTGCATATATATATATATATATATATATATATATATATATATATTGTGGTGACCATCAATGTGTTATGAAAGGATTTTTTTAAATTTCTTAAATATTAATATTGTTGACATAATAATTATTGCCCAGGTATTGTAAACAGTCAGCGTGAGTAATTATGTGGAGTACTGCAATCGTATTATTATCGGCGTATATTTGAGGTTGAAAACTTGGACGAGAAAAGGAGCAGTCAGTTTTGGGGGACCGGAGGTTGGTGGTCATGGCGATTTTATAATTAAAGACGCCTAAGGTGATCGCATTCAGCCTATGATATTAAGTGAAACAGTAAAGTGGAGAGACTGCATTAATATTCAGAACATTAAAGTACAATAGTCAGTTTTCATTAATATCTAGGACACTAAAGTCGGCTGGTAGATTTAGGATGAAGATGTTCTAGAACTAATGTTGGAGACGTTGCCAGTGGACAGTTAACCGGAACTTTAGCAACGTGAAAATTAGAGTTATGGAGTAAGATTTTGAAAAGTTAATAAGAGAAATACAACCCGGCGGCGATTTTAAAACTGATCAACATTCTGTAGGTAATTGCTTACCGTCAGATTTCTTCAGTTTTCTTCAGATTTCATTAGATTTTCTTAAGATTTCTCTCGATTTCAGATTTTTTTATTTTAACATTTTCTTGTAAATTTAATTATTATTTTTGTAACATTTCGGTATTCATTTGATTTGGTGATAATTGCAAATTACTGTTACTATTAGAGGTCCCATAAGCGGTCCTGAAGAATTAAGAATTTCACTGAAAGCTGTGGTAATTATTTAAAAGCTTATTTACAGAATACAAACTAAACAGAAATTTGTATTCAACGTTTTATCTTTAAAAGTTACTTGTTTAAATACATTTATAAATCCCCATTATTTATCCACACCGTGGTGGCACTGTTAGTCGACCATTACAGTTTTTGGCACCATTTCTTTAAATTGTTTATTATCACAGTAATTTAACGCCGTAACGTGAGTTTAAAATATGTATATCATTAATTTGTTTATTAAAATAAAAATGAATGTCTGTGTGTCCCCCTATGCGCTCCTAAACAATTCATCCGTTTGCGATGAGCCTTTGGTGATTTGTTGTGCGCACCCCGCGAAGATTTCTGTCAGGTTATCGAAGCGTTAGGAAACTCCAAAAGTGTGAACGGGGATGAAATGTTAAAACATGATATAACGGCCAATTTATCTTTGATTAGCTACTTTGTGGGGTCTATGTGTTGAATACTTCTATCCAGATGTATTTAGTGTATAATTTCAACCCCTTAAAGCACCAATAAAGGAGGGGTTGGAGGGACGTTACAAACAAAATAACGCAAAAACAACCAAGGTTCGAGTCAAATCGGGGTTATGGTTGTCACACTGAGTTTAATTATGACATTCAACTTGCCGTTTAAGTCCCCCAAGCGGGGGTGGTCGAAGGTAAAAATTTTCATACATGCCTAACGGACGATATTTGCGTGGAATAAACATTTATCTGGTTCAATGACATTGATAGTATTTCTACGGATGTTGTTTGAGTATAATTTCAATCCCTCTAAGTATGGAAACGCAGAACCACTAAGCGAGGAGCTGAAAGGGCGTTAAAAATAACGTAAAAACAACCAAAATTCGAGTCAAATCCAGGATCAGAGAAGTCAACGAGTTTAATTCTGACATTCACTATGTTAGTTAACTTGTAGTTCAGCCCCAATGTCTGGAGGTGGGGGAGGATGTGAGTGAAAGGCCGTTTCATAAAAGATCTGAGTAAACAACGGAGACTGCTCTTTAATCTCGGGTTATGGAAATCACCGAGTTCAATTCAAACAATAACCATACTGCTTTATGTGTAGCTCATCCGCTGGCAGTGGAGGTGCCGTGGGTGAAACAAATTTACGTTTACAATCTTAACTGTCTAGACCAATTTCAACCAAACTTTATACACATATTACTTACGATCAAGTAACAAACACCGAGGGCTTAAGACATACCTACCGCCTCTAGGAGTGGGTGGGATTTTTTAAAATAATCCCAAACGGCAATTATTAGCGTCGAATAAAACGTCGTAGGGGTCGCTTAATTTGATAGTGTCATTGTAGAATTATTAAGTGTCTTAATTAAACTCCAAAAGGCAAGGGAGAGAAACACCCTTCTCGAATGGGTGGTTGAGGAAACGGTTTACATAATAACCCTTGGCTACCTTCCTGTACCCTTCCGCACCCCCCTTTCAATTCCATTCCTACGTTATTAAAGGGGAGTTGCCGCCACGGGGATCACCCACATGTGGCCTGTTACTCTAAAAAAAAAATAGATCGATATTAGTGTTGATTCCAGGGTTCTAGGATTCGCTGAGTTTAATTCTCGCATTAACATTGGTGGGTAATAAACACCCGGGCAATGCCGGCCACTCAGCTAGTAACTATATAATTATAAAAAAGGTTTTCATTAACGTAACCTTTTGTTTTGTTTCTGTTTTTTGTATTTGTACCATACGTCTTTTCTACCGCTTTCTGATTTATCCTGTATATTACCTTTTATTAACGAATATTTCGTGAGTTTTGATAGTAAATTTATCCTCTAGTGTTTCGTAATATCTAATCACTGAAAATGATGACAGACAGTAAAGAAATAATTTTTAAGAAACATCTAAAATGTTTCTACCTCATTGCGGAATCCCATTTAGACTAATGCTTAAAATTTACAGACTTAAATATAATTTAATTGTTTTGTGTTCAATTTCAATAAATTTAAATTTATTAATACTTTCCTAAGAGTCCTATTAGCTCTTGTGCTTATAGAGATTTAATTTTTCCACCATCTTGATAGGACCAATTGTTCAATTTCTTTCGATCAAAATGAATGTAGGTTACAGTGGGGATAACGAGTAGCTGACTTGTATTGAGAGTTGATGGAGGGTCTGAGAATTGAGAGAGTGAAGGTGTGAGGCTATATTTCTTGCGTTTGAGAGACTGAATGCGTGCTGATTGAAGGCCTGGCCTATGGTAACAGGATCGGTCCTCTCCATAGCCGAGTGGATCGCGTGGAACTGCACGTGTGAAACTCTACCCAGCCATTAGCCAAATCACTCTTGTTACATTTGCTCACCTTTCATACACGTACTACCACAGAGTGACTTTGGTTTCCTGGAAGGACTGCGTCGTCGTTCCTGGAGCGCGAGCTGGGCCGCAAACATCCTGATTTTGACGATAACATCAAACGGGACCACGTCCGAAAATAAACCGAACTTCGGTATCAAGCATCTGCTACGGCTCACAGGAAACTACAACAACCTATCAATTAGAAGAGTCTTGTCAACAGAACTTGCGAAAGCATGTATTTTCGCGGCGGATGTTCTAATTGCGCACTTTTATTTCACCCTGGTACGTTCATGGAAAAGTCATGCTTGACCAACCACTTACATGTTACACAAAATGTATTTTCGTCCTTAATTATTATTATTGTATTAAGGACATGTTTCCTTCAAATCCAAACGATATATTTCAATTTATACCTTTCTTTAACCAAGTCGGGGATGGGACGATTGTAATAGCGGGAAATTGGGGAGTTGTAATACTGGATACTAGTGTTTTTCGTTGTGGAGGATGACTTCTAGGGAATAAGTATATTTCAACGTAGGCTTCTGTCCAAATTTTATAGGAATATTGAAGGTGGATAGGACTTTTGGAATGGTGTTTTTCATGGATCTGTGGCCGCAGGATGCACGGAGATGGGCAAGACGTTGGTGGAAATGTAGAAGGCGAGATGGTGTTGGAATAGGTTGCTAGATGGGTACAGGAAATGAAATGAAAGGCAGAAGCGAAGGATTCTTCTTTCCAGAGCCCTCAGAGAATGAAGGTGACGTGGTGGGATGATGTAGGAAACAGGATAGTTTTGGGAGGTTTTGGTAGCGTTGGGTTCCACTTTGCACTTGGAGAGCCATTCTTGTAGCTGTACTAGGTACATGTTAACGGAGGTCAAAAGGGTATTAGGATTTATATCTGATGTCCAGAATACGGTAAAGTCGGCAAACTAGGAAAGTTAACAAAACGTGCATTTGAGATAGATATTTATCCAAGTGAATAAAAACATTGTTAATATCCCACTCCCTTCCAAAAAATCTCGACTTCTGTAAGTTCAAGGAAGTGAGATGTTGGCCCATCCAGGACCAACGAATATCAGTTATCTTTCCAGACACTATAACACTAAATATGCAATTCAACTTTTTACTGTCAAAAAGTTAACGTAATTTCTTGCAGTATAATTAGTTCACATTCTGACCTTTCAGAATTGCGTTTGTGGTCTATGACAATACTGGAAAGAAATACAGCAATTCGCAAAATTGTGCTTACGTTGATACCGATACGATTAAACTTGAATAGACGCTTTCGAATCATTCATATTGTGGAGAAGACTGAACTAGAAAGCTGAATTGAAATTTTTTATTTTTATTTTTTAGGGCAACAGTCTACATGAGAGTAATCCACGTTGGGCAACTCCCCTTTAATAGCATAGGAAGGGATTTGAAATGGTTAGAGTAAGGTAGCCAAGGGTTAATTAGGGCCCCGGGCTATATTTTAAGGATCCTACCCGGCATTCGCATAAAGAAATGCAGGGAAAACCTTAGAAAAACCTGCATCGGGTAGGTCGGGCATTGGGTACTTGTCCCAGGCCCTTCCGATAGCGGGAGAGGAGTTTGCTGTGGGGACGCAGCATTCCCTTCTCCGTGCCTCGACCAGTTTAGGAGGCAGCTGGCCGACTATTCCAACGGAAATAACGGACAACTCTTACCGTATGCCCAAGGTCTGTGACCCCGAAACATACACCTCTCAGAACAGGCCGAGGTGCCTCGGCTTGTGGGAACCTTAGTTCAAAAACGGAGAGGAAAATGCATCCCCAACGGTAGCCCCTTCGTATCTCTCCTACAAGGTTCTGCCTGCGAGAGAACATCCCTCGCAGGTATTGCCTGCGTGAGAGTAGCCCTCGCAGGCTCCTGTTTCCAAATGAATTGAAAAAAATGAATGTACTCAATTTACGAATTTTTTCCGTAGTTGTAGCTGTGATATTAAACTTTATTTTCCCGTGGAGATGAACACGGTGCATACTATTTTTATTTTTCCCCTTCGGAACCACAACATAGATAATTTAACACTCATAAAACTGATCTACTCGTAACTGTTTCATAGTTCAGTATCTGAAAAAAATTTTGATTTTTTATTTTAAAAAAAGGGAAGTCTGCAGACAGAACCTTTGGGGATGCCTTTTCCTTTCTCCATTTTTGAACTAACGTTCCCGCAAGCCGAGGCACCTCTGCCTGTTTAGAGAAGTGTATGTTCCGGGGTCACAGACCTTGAGAAGAGTTGGAACAGTCGGCCAGCTTCCCCCAAAACTCGTCGAGGAACAGAGAAGGGAATGCTGCGTCCGCTCAGCAAATCCCTCTCCCACCATCGTACCCAATGCCCGATCTACCGGACGCAATGTTTTCTGTGCTTTGAGCTTCATCCCTTTTAGGCGAATGCCGGGTAGCATCCTTAAAATATAGCCCGGGGCCCGAGATAATCCTTCGCTATCTTCCTCTACCCTTCCGCATCCCCCCGTTCAAATCCCTTTCTATGCTATTAAAGGGGAGTTGCCACCACTAATTACCACTGGATTACCCTCATGTAGCCTGTTACACTAAAAAAATGAAAAAAAAGTTTGACATCATGAATACACTATTATCTTTATTTCTTAAGTTTTGTAATATAAATATTAGGTTTTTTTTTGAGTAGTGGAATAGCATTCAAATTAGTTTTTGGATAAAGGACACTCAATTGTTTCCGCACTGATTCCAGTTATCAGATGTGTAAATAAATAAAAAATTTTGGTAATGTTTGCTTAGGTTCAGGTTTCCAGAAGCGTTTTGTTTGTTACCAATTAGTGAAATCTTAGTTTCATATAGTTTACAGAGATCATTTACCGTACAGGATAAAAATTGAATTTTATTGTGGTCGTGTGCTTGTTTTGTAAAATTTAATGTATCTACATCGAAAGATTATGGTCCTGTTGTTCACGATATAGTTATATTCGTATATTTACTCTTTAAGGCCAGTTATAGATCTGCCTAATTTGGGCTGTAACACGTAACACATTTTCGTTATCTTTCAGTACTGGTGTATTTACCATTCAAATCATATTCGTGTGGTAAAATAATTGTTTGTAGGACGTAAAACAGAGCGGGGTACATAATTATAAGGTATTATTGACCTAAAAGATGTAATTTTCCTCCTCCCCCATCCAGTTTTCACCTACTCGTCTGTGGGGAAAATAACCAGTTCACCAATAACTTAGATTCTTTCCATGTGCAGGATATTTATTTATCCCGGTTTCTATGTATACGAATCTGCTTTCATTCAGTTAGTGACCTTGGTAAATGGCCGTCAGATCTTCTCTTTCCTCAGAGAATCCTAATCTCTGCCACTTTATAATTATTCTGTATGGTATTGTACCTATTCTTCACGAATCAATTATTTTCACTGCATCGCTATCAACAGTAGTAAAAGTTTGATTTTCCGTTGATGGTGTCAGTTGACGTGTCTTTAGCAGAGTGTGTGTGGCGTGGATCTTCGTTTGATTGGCCACGGATAAGACACGTTTTCTGTTGCGCTGACAACGAGGTTTCTGAGGATTGAGGAAGCTGGAAGCTCCAGAGGTGGTGGTGCGTGATTCAGCCCAGTGTGGGCGAGAACCAAGGTCTCTGGGCGCCAGATCATCTCCTTGAATGCCAAGGTTACTCTACTCACATTTTGCTTTACATATGTGTGTTACTGCTGTTTATACGTTAGTAATATATTTAGGAACGCGGAATTCTGACTTCCTATTGCCAAGTAATGAGGTAAAGGGAGACTGTAAAAATATTATGCGTACCCTTTTACACATTCACTTATGTGATTTTTTATCAACAACAAGTGTATTCTAACGTACTCAAGAAACAAGAACAACTTAAAGTAATATACCACTTCAAGTCCGATCTAAACTTCACAAAATTCGGATTAGCCACTCCTTTTGGCTTGAATAGTAAGTTATTATTATTATGAATTTATGCACATGATGTGATTTACTGTAAGTTATAAATATTTAATTTTTCTACAAGTAAAACATATCATTCGTATGTAATACGAGGAAAAATCAGAAAAGATTTGCCTCATGTGTTATATTAGCCAAAATAAGATACATACAGGTAATTACGAATATACGTACTATCGTACGAATCTTACACTATTTTTCCACATAGGTTCAGATATTTGTGCCATCGAGACACAAAATTTGTGTTTCTGACCGTGGAAGCACCGTCGGAGACTTGGCTTCATCGTTGCTTGAGAATACTTGGAGATCACTAGTGATTTCGTATATTTGTAATTACCTGTATGCACCTTATTTCGGCTAATACAAAATAGGGCCATGGACTTTCTGATTTGTCCTCGTATTTCTAAAATGAGTACTCCTTTCACTTTCTTACTAAGAAATGGATTATAAGTTAAGAGCCCTGAATCACTCGGAACTTTCCACACGCGCATGTGATGCAAAGTCTCTCTTAAAATCTTTAAATTCTTGTATGAATTTGATGTTACTTTTTTAAAGGAAAAGATCTGATTGAAAACGAAGTTTACATTGCGATTGTGTTACTGTAACTGCCGCACTCTCCACGACTTCTCTCCGGCACAATTTCGTCTACGTTGACAGTTATACACACACACACACGTCGACTAAATCATGTTACAATGTTGTTACAGTATATTTCTTTTAATGAGTTTTAGAAACCACTCTAATTATTTCTCAATACCTCACGTCGACTTGCTTTTTAATTTCAGGAGTAACGATACTGAAAGTATATGCGTCGAAAGATATATAATACAAGATTGTTACTGTAGCTTTACATTCTATTAGCGTTTTAGCGACACCTTTTTAGGAAAGGCGTTTTCATTCCCTATTTCAGGATGATGTAAGCTGCGGTCTCGTATCTGAAGGATCCTTTGTCTGGACAATTTATGTTAGATAAGTATTTTACATACATTCTTATGAGACGAAAGGCTTCAAGGACGCGAAAAATGATTCATACCACTTGAGTATTCATAGTTTTCCGCATGGTCATTTCGTGGAGTCACAAAATTTTTGCTTGCTAAATTTAATTTACTTTAAAATCTTTTCGCGATTCTTGGATCTCGTATAATAAGAAGAAAAATTTCTAAGCCAAAATTATACGTTTTTCTATTTCGGTTTTTAGTAATGTTCGACAGCGAAGTTGTGTGTTATGTGAAGAATTTATGCTAAAATGCCATCAGCGCTTGTGAGGACTGCAATTATCACCGCCATTGATCGGACGGCACGCGCCTTTGACTTACGATATGGCAGATTGAGCTGTTATTTAAATTGTTGGTCGGGTTTAATAGCCGGGGAATTTTCGACATGAGCTGAGTGGGGTGGCTTATTTATTTATCTGTCTGCGGGATCATAAGCCTCGTGTGCCTAGGGGATAACTGCCTCCCCTTCCGAACCTATAACGGCGCCCTTTGAAGGGAACGGCCAACTGCATGCCAAATTGCAGAATGTGGTTAGTTATCTGAGGGGGATTGGAGGGGGAGGGGGGGGGAGATTCGCTAAATCGGCTTCCCTACGTTACCGCTTTGATACCGTCAAGTTACTTCGCAAGGAATAGACCGGAATGTCTGCAATAAAATAACCTGCAATACAAATTATAATGGTTTTTTCTTTCAAAAAAAACTGTTTAACGTTGAAGATGAATTGCAAATAATTTATTACCAACGCCGGCAGGAGAGCTATCTGCGTAAAAGTTTTTCCATGTATAATTTCGAAATTGCAAATGGCTGGTAATTTCACGAGAAGTTTTGCAATTAATGATAGTTTTCAGTTTCGGTCTTGCATATGCTGGAATCCGCAAGCCTGTATCAAGGTCTTCTCAGGAAAAACCGTTGTTGTAAGTACAATGGATCGTTAAATGTAGTTGACAGCACGACCGAGATTCAGTCCATGTTTGACTGGAGGTTGGCCTTAGCCATTACCTCGCGTAAGTCACGCTGTAGAATCAGTGACCAACTGTTTATATGACATCGACATTACTTTCAGATCTGAACAGCGCAAGTGACTATGAATAGAGAGTGTAGCATTTTTTTTTATATTTTTTTATAGTAACAGGCTACATGAGGGTAATCCACATGGTGGTAACTCCCCTTTAATAGCATAGGAAGGGATTTGAAAGGGGGGATGCGGAAGGGTAGAGAAAGGTAGCCAAGGGTTAACTAGGGCCCCCGGGCTATAGTTTAAGGATCCTACCCAGCATTCGCCTAAAAGTAATGCAGGGAAAACTCTAGAAAACCTGCATCAGGTAGGTCGGGCATTGGTTACTTGTCCCACGCCCTTCCGATAGCGGGAGAGGAGTTTTCTGTGGGGACGCAGCATTCCCTTCTCCGTACCTGGACCTGTTTAGGAGGCAGCAGGCGACTGTTCCAATGGGAACAGAGAACAACTATTACCGTATGCCTAAGGTCTGCGACCCCTGAACATACACTTCTTAAAACAGGCCGAGGTGCCTCGGCTTGTGGGAACCTTAGTTTAAAAACGGAGAGAGGAAAAGGCATCCCCAAAGGTAGCCCCTTCCTGTCACTCCTACAAGGTTCTGCCTGCGAGAGAACATCCCTCGCAGGTACTGCGAGAGAATAGCCCTCGCAGACACTTCTCAGGGAAGCATTTCTTTACGCGCGATGGTGAATACCTTACGAACTTTAATGTGACGCTGCGAGACAAACGGAAATACATAGCGAGAAAGAGCGATGTACGAGGTATGTTCAAAAAGTATCGCGAATCTTGAATTTCCGGGGAACTCCGTATATTCGATTTTCGATATTTTTATGGCGTTATGTTGGTACACGTGTCCCTCACTTATGCTGGCAAGGTCGGCCATTTTGAATGCTAAGTTAGTTGGTGACAACAATTGAAGTTGGACGTGTTTTGGTTTGTCTTCGATTTTTTGCCTGTTCCACAAAATGGAACAAAGAATCAGCATCAAATTTTGAGTGAAAAACAAAATTAACTGCGTGGACGCATTCCGAATGTAGACTGTGGCGTATGGTGACGCTACTCTGAACCAAAGCAACGTTTATCGGTGGTACAAAATGTTTTCACAGGCCCGAGAAGATGTGAATGAAGAAGAGCGTGCCGGACGCCCGAGCGCGTCAGCAACAGAGGAAAAACTTGATGAAGTGAAGAAAATTGTATTGGTCAATCGTCGAATCACCGTTAGAGTTTTTGAGTGGCAGGCTTGGCATTTCATACATTGGACAATGGATCTTCTTTGTTTTAGAGGTTCTATTTTTACGTGACAGTGGTATAGAGTAGATATTTCAAAGATAGTATGGTTTTGGGGGTCCTGGGATAGATCAAGGAAAAATAGAGGAAGCGTTGCTTTTTGGACCGGATGTCTAACGAGTAGATTTTGGGTGGGTGAAAATCCTAATTCTTTAATTGCTGTTAATATTATAGTTGTATCATAATTTGGGTGAAGGCCTCTAATGACAACTCTGAAGTTTCTCTCGTCTCTAACTTGGAATGTGTGAAATTCCGCATTGTTTTCTTCAGGGTATTTAATAACTGCTTTAAAGTCGTTTATTGACGATGTTTTTAGTTTAATTTTGTTATCTGACATGTTGTATATAAATTTATCACCACAGATTGTTTTTAACTGATTAAGATTATTAATTTTACTGATGAATATTAGAGGGGGTAGCACTTGGCGAGGTGTGGCGGGAGACAATCATTCCCTTCACCCTTAACACCAAACATTCCCTCAACCACTCCTTCTTTCTCAATGGCACCAAAATACCTCTCCAACAAACTACACCATACCTAGGCCTTATCCTCGATTCCAAATTAAGATGGAAACCTCACATAGCCCACATTACTTCCAGAATCAACAACAAAATAAAACAACTCTTCCCTCTTATCAACAGAAAATATCCCTTAGCACCAAAAGACTCTTCTATCTATCCTTAATCCTCCCCATATGGTCGTACTCATGTGCCATATGGAGATCCACTGCCTATTCCCAATCCAACAAAATACAAACCAAACCAAACAAAATTCTCCGTTTAATATCAAATTCCCCCTGGTACCTTCGCAACTCAGTTATCCACAAAGACCTTGAAATTCCCCTAATCCCTGCCATAATTCATAAATCTACCAAGTCCGTAATAAATAGCTCCATCAACTATCCAAATCCCTCCATTGAGGTATTCTACAGTAACCCACCCCCTCTTTCACAAAATCGCAAACTAAAACGTAAACTCCCAATTGACATCATCCTCTCCCTAAATCACTCCGGAATTACCTAACTCTAGCCCCTCTTACCAACTGACACTACATACTCCCTAAATATCCGTTCTTCCCATCTTCCCCCATAACATCCTTAACGCTTCTAACATGAAGTTACCCTACCCCAATGACCAGATTGATCGCTAACATCATGTCGGCTTATATGTTAATATGCGGTTAATCTGTTTCTCTCGTCTCTAACTTGGAATGACAAAGGTGATATCCAAGACCACAAGTTTACATGTGAAATATTTACAAATTGTAAATACCTTGTTATTTGTTTAATTTTTACAATTGTAAATACTGTTATTATTATTATCACAACTGTAAAGGCTCCGGACTAAAAGTTAGCTTTAATAAATTTTTAAAAAAACCGTTAGAGAAGTTGCTGAAGACCGAAACATATCGATTGGCTCGTGTCATTCGATTTTGACCAATGATTTGGGCATCAGACGCGTCGCCGCGAAATTCGTGCCAAAATTGCTCAATTTCGACCAAAAACAGCGTCGCTAACATTGTTAAGGAGTTGTTGGACTCGGTCCGCGACGACCCAACTTTGCTCCAGAGGGTCATAACTGGGAACGAGTCATGGGTTTATGCTTATGACGTGGAAACCGAAGCTGAATCATCACAATGGAAGCTGCCGCATAGGCCAAGACCGAAAAAAGCGCGCCAAGTTCGGTCGAATGTGAAGGATTGGCTCACAGTTTTTTTCGATTACAGGGTCGTGGTGCATCACGAATTCTTGCCGCAGGGTCATACTGTCAATGAAGAATATTACCTGCAAGTTATGCGCAATTCTCGTATTTGTGGAAGAACCAAAATTCGCTTTTGCACCATGATAACGTTCCTGCTCACACATCGTTGCTTGAGCGTGAATTTTTAACCAAAAACAACACTAGTGATGCCGCAGCCACCTTATTCCCCAGACTTGGCCCCCTGTGACTTTTTCCTGTTCCCCAAACTGAAGAGGCACATGAAAGGACGACGCTACGACACGATTGAGGCGATAAAGACTGCATCGAAGGAGGAGCTGAGCAGGATCACAACAAATGATTTTTCTAAGTGCTTCGAGGATTGAAAGAAACGTTGGCATAAATGTATTATATCCGGGGGGGGGGATTACTTTGAAGGGGACAAGACAGATATTGATGAAAAAATAAATACTTTTTGAAAAACCACCAAATTTGCGATACTTTTTGAACATACCTCGTATACGGAAGTAGCGTACTTGAGCCTTTAAATAGTATACCGGCGAGTCTGTATCACAATTTCTCCGTCGATCTTAATGCTCACATTTTGTGAGCTTTTACGTGAATAGCAAAACCATTTCAAGGAGCGACACTATAAAAATGAATATAATTTAAAAAAAAAAATTGAGGCAAAATTGTGCGAATCGATCACCGTAAAGGAAGGTGTGATTTACATCTGCGCTGCAAAGTGGACGGGATGGCCTGCTTCCTCCTGAATGTGCGACAAACCGTGTGTCTGGCGATTCCTTCCAGTCCAGTCACAGTCACCAATAAACGTGACAGGCGAGCAATAAGCATCGCAAGACTGGACAGAGGTGGACGACGAAGCTCAAACTCCTCGACCGGAAAGAGAACACGCTCCAAGTAATGCGCCTTCTTCATCCACCTTCCATCTGGCCAAAATTAAACTCACCGAGAGACAACGAACGTGTTTTTTACTAGACATATTCTTTTTCTCGCAAATGCTCTCGTGAGATTTAAAATATTTTTATGGCTCAAACTTGTCGTGTTCTCTAAATGAACTTACCTGTTCAATATCGTTACTTTTTGTTAAAAAATCTGGATGTATTTACTGGGTAAGTTATTTAAGGATCCTGTTTCGAATCGTATCACAATTTCTTTCACTAAGACATCAATGCATGATGTGTCCAAGATTATCCAAACACCTTCACAATAGCTCTTTTATTTTTTTATTCACAAAGCTTGTTGACAATGGCGTAGAATCAATTTGTTGAGATTTTCCCGGGTCCTCATCGTTCAAGACGCAAAAGGTGAGACAGTTGATGGTTTAGGATCGAGTGATTTTCCAGAATACTAACACGGTTATTCCTTCAATAGGTCTTCTTTTTACCTGCTCTCTCTCGTGTTTTATTTCTTCGTGAGCAGTGAAATACTTTGTAAAATCTCGACGATTCTTATGACTGGACAAGTCTTAGTGAGTGATCAAATATGTGTATTTATGAGAGATTCAGTATTGAACGAACTTTCTTAGACTGTCTTGGTTCTTGATAGCACCAGTTAATTTAATGATTCGGATGATCGTTGACTTTCTTTGCAGTCCTATTCATAAATGATGGAAGATTTCACTGATTTATCTGTTACAGACTGAAAATTAGTAGATGACCGCTGTTGGATTTTCCATAGGTTCTTTGGGTGTCTGCCTGATTTCAAAAGAAAGAAATAGTCTTGAAAGGAAAATTTTATTAAGATAAAGGAACAGAGGAAGGATCAGCATATAACTCTGATCGTTTTCGGTGAATTAGTAACATCAATTCATATCATCCCTTTCACACATGAACTTAACTTGGATCATCTGAGCTGATTTCATCACGGTGATCTTATCAGCCACGGTTTCTTCGTAAAACTAAGCATTGAAACACCCGAACAATATATATTAAATGCGTCGCTGTCACCTAGTTTCAGATCAGAGGATTGCGGACCGCCTCTTGAATGATTGAAAACCATCGCTTCAGGTAAAAGCGACTTCTTATATGACTAATGATGATAATATTATAAAGTCAAAGTTGGCATCGTCAGACGTCGTTCTTGTAACTAGACTTCAGTCCCTTACAATTGTGCTGAGACTTTCACTCATCACTATAAATGGTTCTTGCAAGTGTAGGGAAGGCGGAAATTTGCATGGCAGTAGAACGTCGTCGCCGTTTTCGTGGTGTTTGTAGAAGTGGGCGTGTTTTGTGGATGTGGAAGAGAGGAGTTAGAGCCGCCCACACGTACAGCGCCGGAAGCAATAACCGTTAGGTCGCTCGCTCGGTGGCCATTGTTTCGGGAGCCTCCCTTCTACGTGTTCTCACGCAGATTAGGACCACGCACAATTACGCCATTTACTCTAATTCGCCGCACTCTTGTGTAGCCACCAAACTGTCCGTCTCTTTGCATTTCTAAACAATAGAATTTCTACCTCATTAATTTAATGTCGGACGTTTCGACCCTCAGAAACGCCTTCTTCCCTAGGACCGGGCGTCTGTCACATATCTTGATAACTACTCTACTTCTCTTTCTTGTAAACAAACGGCGCGGATCTTCAGAACGTCAAACCTAACCTAATAACGCCTTTGGTTGTCTCTGTGCTTTGAACTGCGTCAAGAATTTCCCCCATACCCCGCCTCTAAAGACGCTAACATTTTTTCACTATTCCGAACGTCCTTGGTGTGTAGTCGAAACAGTCATGTTACCGAAGAAAGAGGATCTTTTATGACTAAGACTTTGAGATATACAACCTCTTGTGTAACAAGGAGTAAAACAGACCAATAAGATCCGCTGTTACCTTACTGCCGACCTCATCAATAGTCCAGAACCAATCAGAAGCTACCGCATTAACAATTTTACCCGGCTCAAAAAACCGAAGATTATTTATTAAATATATTCTCAGAGAAAGCGTACGGTCAACTGTTGTAGACATGTGTGTTTAAGGTACCAATTCACGTACAGTACAGTATCCAGCTGTTCCAGGACTGTCAGACGACGTCAACTGTTGCGCACCACACACGATTTAGTTTTAACTGAGGATCTCGACGTCAGTCACCCGACTGCACAGTTCTTGGACTAAGGGCGGACCGTATTTCTAGCATACACGTGTAGTTTCCGCATAGTCTTCCTGGGTTTCAGCAAACATTTCCAAAATTAATAATTTCTTTACATATCAAAAAACTGGAATCAGTGCGGAAACAATTGAGTGTCCTTTTACCAAAACGAATTTGAATGCTATTCCACTACTGAAAAACATAAAACTAATATTTATATTACAAAACTTAAGAAATAAAGATAATAGTGTATTCATGATGTAAAACATTTTTCCCCCTTTTTTTAGAGTAACAGGCTACATGAGGGTAATCCATATGGTGGTAACTCCCTTTTAATAGCATAGGAAGGGATTTGTAAGGGGGGATGCGGAAGGGTAGAGGAAGGTAGCCAAGTGTTATCTAGGGATCCTACCCGGTATTCACCTAAAAGGACCCTAGAAAACCTGCATCAGGTAGGTCGGGCATTGGGTACTTGACCCACGCCCTTCGGATGAGGGAGAGGGGTTTGCATTCCTTTCTCCGTGCCTCGACCAGTTTAGGAGGCAGCTGGCCGACTGTTCCAATGGCAACAGCGAACAACTCTTACCGTATGCCCAAGGTCTGTGACCTCGGCTTGTGGGAACCTTACTTCAAAAAGGTAGGCCCTCCATCTCTCCTAAAAGGTTCTGCCTGCGAGAGAATAGCCCTCTCTAAGTATATGCCATCCAGAAAAATATTGAAGCGCTTCATATAATTATTTTAATAGAAGAACCTACAGCGAAAGCTAAAAAACTATTTTCGGTAATGAAGTGACTTAGGAAGTGAAACCTTGTCTCGTACGTCATATGGGCGAAAATTAAGAGTATGTGCGAAAGTTTAATAACGAATGGAATGGAGAATACCTTTGCAATTAGTAAACCCGTACATATCGTAATGAGGAAATCTATTTCAGCTGCAGAAAGATGGGTTGTAACGTTGAGATATTTGGCACCGGTCGAAGTTTGGAAGATTTGAAATTTTCTGCAGTTATTTCTCCTCCGGTTCTTGGAAAAATAATACCGGTACCTTGTATTTGTAAGGACTTTAAGAAAACATATTTAAAAGTAAGAAAAAATATATTAAGCAAAATGAAAATGAAAAATATATGTATTTTTTGAAAATTATTAATAAGAAAAATGGACAAATAAAGGCAAAAGAAGTGATGATTCACTTCTTTTGTCTGAATTTTTCTATTTTTCGAATTTTAAAGCCAAAATTAATTATATTATTAATTTTAACAAGAACTGAAAATCCTTGTTTAAATTAATATAATTAACTAAAATTTAAGGATGTTTGTAATAAATTAAATTATTATAATTAAAAATTATTCAATTTATATTAATTTTAAATTCATCTTGAAAAACATTTTTATTTAATGCATTAATTTTTTAGATGGAATTTCTTGGATATTTTTGATCTTCTGTGAACATTAGTAGTTGAAGTAGCACAGTGTTGGTTCATAAATGCTATCAGATCCGTTGCCTGAGCGCTTTCACCGCCGAACTTCCTTCAACTATTTTTTGAAAGCACATTCAAGATTATTAATTTTGACTTTTATAGTAAATACTCAATAACTTTCATAAGCTTAATTTTTTCGGGTCTTCGTATACAATTTTCCTTTCATTTTTCACAAATTGTGGATACCGCTCAATAAATTCGTTAATCTTTGAAACATATTATACATAAAAAACTGATGAAAAAGGCACGAAATTTACCAACTAGTTGGAAGATAAGGATGACGATCAGAACTGCGGATATTCCAATACTCGCGACAGTTCTTTCGGATCTGCAGACGATCGGATGTCGGCCTGCACGTTTATGGTAAAATTTTATCAGGGCATCTTTAAGCATACATTAGTTATTAACCACTCCCACAGCCACAAGGAACTACACCTCCATCGGAAGAACGTGGGTCAAGTTCAGAGAACCTGAACTTAACGTTAACCCTGCATCACATGTAGGCGAATTGCCGGGTAGGATCCTTAAACATGGGTCCTAGTTAACACCTTCCCAGAGAGCTCTGGAGGAGGCTAGCTTTGCGGATGCCTTCACACATCTCTCTGGTTTTTTGAACTAAGGTTCCCACATGCCGACGCACCTCGGCCTGTTTTGAGAGGTGTATGTTCCGGGGTCGCAGACCTTGGGCATCATACGGTAAGAGTTGTCCGCTATTCCCATTGGAATAGTCAGCCAGCTGCCTCCTAAACTGGTCGAGGCACGGAGAAGGGAATGCTGCGACCCCACAGCTAACCCCTCTCCCGCCATCGGAAGGGCGTGGGACAAGTACCAAATTCCCGACCTACCTGATGGAGGTTTTTCTAGGGTTTTCCCTGCATCACGGGTATGATCCGTAAACCATAGCTCGGGGGCCCTAGTTAACCCTTGGCTACCTTGTTCTACCTTCCGCATCCCCCCCTTTCAAGTCCCTTCCTATGATATTAAAGGGGAGTTGCCACTATGTGTATTACCCTATACATAGCCTGTTAACAGCTAAAAAAGCAAAAAAACACTTAATATGAATACCGGAAATTTCTTTTGTTACTATAAATAAATAATTTTTTAACTTGTACCTGAATGTTAACATCTGTTAATTAAAATGTTTTTTATTTCCTGTTATTTTATAATAGTAAATATACATAGATATTATATATATGTACACTATTAGTCGCGGCGACAAAACTAGGCAGATTAGTTGCCAAGTATGAGAGTAGCAAAGCGATGCTTAGAGTCCGCTGCGAAATGTTTTACCCGTGACTTTTAGTGGATTATTTTCAACCAAGCATTGTAATTGAATAAGAACGGGTCACCGTTAGCCACAGAATATATTTGTAAACACCTGAGTGACGTTTTGTGTAGTTTTTAATTTCCTGTGTGTCCGTGTCTCGTTTCGGCCTTAGCACCGGTGGGACCGTCGCCTATTTTAATCCCGCGTACTAAATCGCTCGACGGCGGTTGTATTTTTGGGTCGTCTCGGGCCGAGACCAGTTTTACCCCAAAACACACGGCCAGACGCACGCACGTAAATCACACCGTGACCCACGAACCACGCGTTCTCCACATCGCATAAGTGTCCGCGGACAAATAAAATAGTCTGCTGCGTCTTTGTCCACAAAAAGACTGCTCCCTCGGCAATCACACTACCTAGTGTCCATTTTTAAACATCCCTTCAATAGTTGTTATTATTTTAAAGAAAGGACCTCTCAGGGAAATGAAAGAACCACATGCTAAATAGTGGGTATCAAACATTAATGAATAGCACAGATAAATACTAAGTAATTCAAGCTAGAATCTCGCCTAAAATAGCCCGAGTTGCTTTCTGCCTGTCACTCTGTTCCTGATGACGAACAATGTTTCCTTACCACTAGTAATCTCCACTTTCACTCTATATTTACCTTGTTATCCACTTCTTCTGAGCTATTTATTACTTCGTCGATTTCAACTTCACTAAAAGAAATATATCTGCATTGTTTATCTGTCGTGTTTCTTTTATCACTCTACTTGTTTGTTGCTTCGTTTTCTTGATGATTTTATGTGTCTGTTTTTCTTCGTCTTTCCACTCTTTTCTCGCCATTTTGCCCTCTTTATCCAAACAGTCGAATACTTATATCAATATTACCCTATCATTTTCAAAAAATTTCTAAACTGGTATTAGTTAGTTACCCTATTAATATTTTTGTGTCTAATTTTGTGGGAGGGGAATTATTGGCTCGACCCTCTCTGCCCATCCGGTTTTTGATTGTCGTTCAGTGCGAAGTTGCTGTAAACTGTGCCGCTGGAACGACTGAATGAGTGTGTGTGTGTGTGTGTTCAGCTGAGGCTGGACTTTCTCCTGCACGGCAAGAGCCAGCTGAAGGCTGCGCAAACACGCGTGGGCGTTCTCTGGACCCGCAGTTCTGTCCGTCGCTTACCAGAAAATACCCGCAACCTTCTCGTGACCACCGAACGTCGCGTTCTAACATGGCGCTTGCTTGCATATTCATGTGGTGCAAATGAAGGGTTGTATCCAGATATAGCGGCAGAGTTCGGAGAAAAGTTCGTGAATCACGTTTCGCTCGAATCGCTCATTAATCTTCAGTCAGAAATTTCCTGTTAATCTTCTTTGTACACTTGGAAGTGAACGATTTTGCAATAAAAATTGGATATATGATGTGTGAAACATGCACGCTGTCATTTATTTATTACGAGTTTCGACAAACTGATTGAAACGCTGTTCCCTCTCTCCTCGCTCTCTTCCCAGAATAAAGCATACACGCTGGAAACGACGATACAAATTTCACATATTTATCTCTGGGCAGTCGCTTATGTTTCCTATTTATTATTACACTGAATAAAATTAAATAAATCAGTCTTAAGCAGCGCGGGTACATTTTTGTGATCAGTAACATCTGTGTCATTAAAAATCATTTCGGCCGCTAGTCACAAGTTAGAAATTTTGTCAACTTCAATTTTCTCATAACAAATTGTCAGTAACGCTATAAATTATATACATACATAATTGTAATTTAAAAAATTATCATTTTGTAAGACTTTGTTTCTCAATTTATTTGTTTAGATAATTGACTGTATCGTCTGTACAGCTGAAAAGGTTCCAATCACGGAAGAAACGCTTTGTTTAATATTTATTATGTTTTAATTAAATTTTTCTTCTTACTCTTTGTGTTATTTAACTAACTTTTTAATATTAAAAAATTATGAATTAAAAACGATTAACACCCCTACGTTTCGGTACTTATTTTGTCCTCTTCAGATGACGATCTGTAAACAAACATACACAGTGTATATTAAATTAACAGCTATTGAGGTCTCCACATCTATTTTTGCAAGGAAATCACTGCAACTTTCTACTATAAAGATAATTATTAGAGGAAACAACTCCACTTGTTACTTCTTCTTTAAAAGATTTGCATTATTTTTTATGACTTTTCTCTGAAAACTCCACAAGATGTCAATTATGCTAGCTGTTTGTTCTTCCTATTGAAATTTACTAACCTTTGCATTTACTTAATTATTTTTGTTTTGTTTCCTTGTCCTTTTGAATCTTATCGGAAGAAACGTGACGCGGAATACAGTGTGTATTAATGCGCCGATGGAGTGACTGATGACTAGGCTTCTTCCACACCGGCTCCGTTCTATTTCTGCCACTGGAACACGACTGGTTTATTTTAGAAGCTCTTAATGAAGCTCGATGCAAGTTCACCAAGGCAATCGGTTTCTTCTCGACGTCGGTACCGTGCCACTCAAATATATAATCAGACATACTATTTTTATATATCTTTTTACTGCACATGTGGGCCCTATATTTCAATGGCCCGGCTGAAAATATCCTGTTGCGTGACGAAATAATTTATTGCGTGGACGCTTCGTCTATGTAAAGCAGAACGCCGACCCTGCATATGGCGTAAATGTGAGTCTTATATTAGAATCCATTCTGATGGAGACTATCAGCTAGCTCGAGCTGGGTGAATATGTTGGACTTAAACGGAAACGTTTTTAAAACCAAAAACTAGAGGAAAAGTCACGAAAACATTTTGGCATTCTGATAGGTCAAAAGTCTTGCTGCATCATTTTCTTCCTTCCTTCCTTCCTCCAGACCAAACCATGTGAAGGGAGATAGATAACTTTTTGTGAGAGGGGGAGGTCGGTCCGGTCCTTGTGGTTCTATGGAGAAATAAATTAAAAATCACTATATATACATATATATATATTTATAATTAAAGGGAAATTAAGAGTTAATAATTATAAACTGTTGAAGTGGCATTGTTACCGGCAAACATACACAAAGACACAATAATGGACGATAATAAAACAGGCAAGGTACTGTTTAGACATGGCGCGCGAAGTTGGTGAAGTAGACAGTCAGCGGCCAATAACGACAGAGAGTGGTCGTGGTAGTCGAGACAATTTAAAACATTTTTAAAAGTAAAGTTAAACAGCTGTTAGCAATAAGAAACCACGTCATTTGGTCGAAACCTAACAAAACAAGGCTTTTTTTAAAAAAAAAAAAGAGTTAAGTTGGACGAAATTCACGCAGTTGGTGACTCAGAAAAATTTCTCGGAGTGTTTCAAGTTTCGACAAACAATCCTAAAGTTCTACGAGGAGGAATTTCGGTATCACAGTGAAATTGGAGTAAGTGATGGTAAAGTTCATCTACGAGGTGCCGCCAATATTGCAAATTAAAAGTGAAGTATAAATTCAGTGTAAGAATGGCTTGTTTTATTATTTTTTTTAAAAATTGAGAGTGTGTGTCGATGAAAGGATACGGTTGCCCAGGTATCAAGCAAAACCTGTGTGTTGTAAATCATTTAAATAATTTTGTAAACGTTAGATTAAAGATCAAAAATCGTCAGATTTCATCTTTTTGGTAAAATATTAATTTTTAATTTGATTGTTATGAAAAGGAAATAAATGTTCTTTATTTAAAGACCCAGAAAGGACCCTGAGATCAAGAGAAAATTAATTTGTTTGTATGAAATAAATGTAAAAGGTCGGCGAGTAATTATTTTATAATTTTGAATTATTTTGAATAATAATAAATTAATTGTTCGGTCAGTTTCAATAAATATTCCTATTAATGCTCCCTCATTATTTAATTTTCCATTATGATAATAATTTCATTTTAAATTGTTTTCATTCCGATTATTACATTTTGGCGTGCCACCGTGTGGCGAAATTTAATATTGTTCCATTTTAATTTGGTATCATCTGTGAATTACATTTATTGGCGACCTCAACGTGAGGCACTGTTAATTAATTAATTCAAGTTATGTATTGCAATATATATATATATATATATATATATATATATATATAATGTTTTGGAATATTATTTCTATAAATAATATGCAGACACTTTTTAAAAATAGATATCGATGAGAAATATTTGGATCAATATAAAACTTATTAACATGGTTATTATAAAATTGCAATTACCGAAAACACATTAACAAATCAAAAATAAATTCACAAATATTGTAAAGAGTTTTAGTTGTTTCTAATATACAAGGAAATGAACATTTTCCGGACGTTAACCGGATTCTTAAACAATTTTTTGTTTGATGTGAAAATGCAACAATACACAAAATTCCTCGTTTGTTTAGCGATAGATTTTCCAGTGTTTTTAGATGAGACGAGAAATTTGAAAACGTCTAGTCCAAATAATCACGAACATGAAAAGATCTCAGAAACTTGACTCTAATTCTCATTTCTTCTAAATTTGTGAATGAGTCACTTTGAAAACGACTCTTGATTACCAATGTTTATTTATTACTAGCTGGGTGCTCTGCGTTGCCCTGGTTGTCATTTATCCATAACACCCGATTTGACTCCAATCTGGGTTGCTTTTGCGATATTTTTATGTAACCCACCTCGACCCCCTATCACTAAATGCCGAAACGGGTTGAAATTATACAAAAAAAACACATCGGTAGAAATACAATCAATTTCATTGACCCCGACAGATATCCATTCGACGAAAAATCGACCGGTTATCACGTTTGAAAATTTCTACTCCCCCACCCTCCAATCCGCGCGTTGCCCTGGGGTTGTCATAAATAAACTCAGCGACATCCATAACCCCGATATGACTTGAATCTCGGTTGTTTTCGCGTTATTTTTAGGTAATGCCCCTCCAGCCACACCTATAAGGGAATGAAATTTTACTCAAACATTAGCGGTAAAAGTACGATCAATCTGAGTAAGCCTCAAAAATATTTATTCAAAACAAATATCGACCTTTCAACATTATTGAAAATGTCAACCCCCGAACACCCCCGCTTGAGGGAGTTAATCGGTAAGTCTAATGGCATAATTAAACACAGTGACAGCCATAACCCCAGATTCGATTCCAATCTCGATTGCTTTTGCGTTTTTTATGGAATTCCACTCCACCCTCTCCCTTAATAGCGAATAAATTGAAATGATACACAGAGAACAGTTAGAAAAATTTACGAATCTCGATGATTCCGAAATATATTTATTCGAAGCAAAAATCTGGTTGTTTATATGATTAAAAATTTATATCCCTACCCACCCCCGTGCGTTTACCATGACGTCATAACTATTGCTCCGAAACATCTATTACCCCGATTTGACTCGGATATAGTTATTTTTGCGTTATTTATATGTATCTTCACCACATCAACATTTAGGATGTAATCTGCTCTCTGTACTTTTTTTCCTATCCAAATGGAATAGTATATATATATATATATATATATAAATAAATATATATATAATATGCAGACACTTTTTTAATACATATATATATATATGTATATATATAAATAATATATATATATTGTAATAATTAAAAAAGATGGCCTTTAATTTGCCCCACGTTGTGGTGCCATTTTGTAATAATTAAATTAGAAGCATTTAAATTATTGAATTTGGATTTATTCGTGCCACACGTTGTGGCAGTCATTACGTAATATACAAAAATGGGTGTGTTTTTTTAAATGAAAGCATTTAATTTCAAACAAACAAAATATTTTATTAGCAATTATTTTAGCAATACTTTAAACAATTACACAATTTAAAATTTATCTCAGGGTCTCTACTGGGTTTGATAATGGTGAATCATTTTATTTCTCAACTTAAACACATATTCCAATTTGAAAGAGAAAAGATTTACTCATCAATTAACAATGACGAAATTTACTTGTCAGCGAAATTAAACTAAAAAAAAGGATTCTAATTAACAAATTTTATTAAAAGGAGGGAACGAAATCTGACGCTATCTTTTAATCAGGTTTACATACTTGGTTGACTGTAAATTGTACTCACGGCTGCCCAGCATTCCAGGATACCTTTGATTTACGAAGCACTATGACGGGTTTTTGCATTTCTTTTAAACTCACTGATTCTAAATTTAATATTTTAGATCAAAAATCAGGAACCAGGATAATCTTCCTTTCGTCTCTCTCTCTCTCGATTGACTTTTGTTCGGCTATGTGCACCAAAAAACTGTTTGTTTTTAGCAGGTTTCGTAGTTCTGCTCAAGTGAATATTTCGTCTTGAGCAAACTGTTCATGGGCCAATCAAAGCTGTTGATTGGTAATTCTCGATGTTTCTCTGCAAATTTCCTTTGAACATTTGAAATTGTCTTGTCTATTTCAACTCGACCAAATTCTGTCGTGTCTGACTGCTCACTGCTTCTACTTAACTTTACTTTTTAAAGTCTATTTTAATATGACCTGTACTTGACCAAACCTTCCAGCCAACTGACCTACCGTCTCGAAATTTTGAGCGCGCATTCCTTCTTCCGACAAAGGAAACAATACCTGTCTACATTGTTGCTGTGTTCTGTACCGCCGTAAGAATATATTTCTCAAACAATTTATTTTTTTAATTTCTCAATTAATGTCTCAATTAATTGGCATTACAATATATATTGACAATTTGACCTACTTTTCTCGAGAAGGGGACTCAAGCCCTCAAAAATTTGAAATACAATTCCTTCTCAATTAGGCTCTAAAAATTAATGATTTAAGTTGAGTCAACTACTCTCTCACTCTATTTCCTATCAAATTGACTTAATTATTTTCAATATGTAACATCTGAGAAAACAAAATTTTCAAAATTTGAATCTATATGTATAGATTGTTTTTCAATTTCAGTAAGCATTAATCAGCTTTATAAATTACAATTAACTCAAAATTTAATTTAAAACATTTTACATATTTCAATCTAAATCAGATTATTTTTGGACATAGTTAACATTAATTCAGATTCCATATTTAGGAAGAGCCGTTTAAATTTACTAATTGGGAAGTTTTTTTAAATAATGTGTATTAACGGTTATATATACATTATACAGATTTATTGTACGACATTTGTTCTCAGGCCCCTTACCAATCCAAATAAGATAGATGACCAATAGAACTACAATATATATCAAGTGTGTATTAAATTTTGGTACAAAACTTTCCACTTTATTTCAAATGTTCAAATACAAAATTTGAGATGACTTTTAAATAATTGTGCAGTCAATTGTATTAAGCTGAACTCAAAATTTGGTTCATAGTTAACATAGATATTTATATTATCACAATTATTCCCAATTTGGAAATATATAAATTTTTATACTGAAAAGAAATGCTGAAAGTAGTTCAGAAATTGAAATATGTTCCCTTAATCTTTACTCATTTACATTCAAATATGTGAAATTATAATAATAGGCACACACAACAATTTTTTTCACGAATCTCACTCGAAATAATTCGCCAGATTTTATGATTAGAAATTGTACACTTAACATTCTTCCCAAACATGGAATATAAATTAGATAATTTATTACCACTCACAAACAATTTAATCAGACCAAATTCTGTTATATTAACCTGAAATTTTTGTTTAAGTTCACATATTACACTTTTATTTTTTATATTTATACCACTTTAGAGAATACGTTGCATAATATACATTAATTGTACTTTTAATTCAATGTAAATGTTCCTAGTTCCGTACATACTTTTGATTGATAGTGCATTAATTAAATAACGAAAATAACAAAAATTTATTGGGGGTTCCGTACGTATTTATACACACATAACTCACCACTCGACCTTGTACAACTCATTATCTCCTGAAATATAACACAATAGTACTTTATGACAATCGGTATACAATGAAATTCAATAAAACTCGGCCGACATACATTTGAAACGCAAAACGTAAACAAACGTTGCCACATTTTATTTTTTTTATTTTAAAAATAAATATGGCTGCTAAATTTAACTTACATTTTCGGCAAGGAACGTAAAGAATTTCGTATTGTTTTTTATTATCATTGGATGGATATATTTATACTTTTTACTCAATCAAAATATTTCTGCTTAATTTCATTACGAAGAAAGGTACCATAATTTTATGACGCGTGAATGTTTCGTTTGTCTGACGCGACAACGTTAGATGTGACGTCACGGTCTCTTGGCGCGCAGTAAATTAATACAAAATTATCACATTAACTCATATTCCAAAAATTCGTAAAAATATTTAACCACAATTCTTTTCACCTTTATGATAGGTACCGTTTTTCGTGTTTTGAAGAATATGTGTATCAATTTTTGTTGCATTTTGTCCACGCGTTAAAATTTGTATAGATTAACGTAAATACATACATATAAATATACATCCTTTTTTATTATATAGATATACCAGCTGAGTGCCTGGGTAGTTTTTTAAATTATCCCGGAGAAGAATTAATTCGACACTAACATATTTGTAAACATTTCATTTACCAGCCTCAAATGCGCCAGTATTTGGAACATTTACCCATTTACATTCCCTTCCCCCCTATCTAAACCGTTGGCATTTCATTTCAAATAAACCACGACGATGACCGACTATATTCTGGAATTAAACTACATAAAATATCATAATTTAAAAATAACGACGAATTAAAACAGTAAAAGATACTCGATAACTTAATTAATTCTAAAACTATTCCCGGTACATTAAAGGAGTAAATATATCCAACGTTTAACTAAATAGAGACTAAAATATAGATGATACCCTAAGAAAATAAACAATTTACCCGTTAACTGAAGCGGGTCAAAACCACTCCGGTAACTTTTTGTCTACCGTATCCACTGGAACATAAGATTTCATTACCTACCATGGTTAATGCGAGAATTAATCTCAGAAATTCCTATAAATCGACAATAATATCCGTATTTTTTTCATTACTTTTTATGTAACTCGTACGATAAGGGTGCTTCCTTCCCTTACCTTTTGGGGTTGAAATTATATACGTAAAAATTGTAGAATGACACTATTAAAATAAGAGACCCCGAAAACCCCTCAGTGTTTGTTTCTGGATCGTAAGTAACATGTGTATAAAGTTAGATAGAAATTGGTCCCACCCCTAGGGGCTGAACTACATCTTAACCAGTGATCGGTAAATGGCGGAATTAAACTCGGTGATTTCCATATCCCCAGGTTCAATACCAGTCTCCGTTGTTTACTCATTCCTTTATGTAACGGCCTTGCATCCTCATCCTCCCCCACCTTCATACTTAGACTTAGTGGTTGATCTACAACTTAACTCCCACAGTGAGTGTCAGAATTAAACTCATTGACTTCTGTAACCCTGGATTTTTCACCAATCTCGGTTGTTTCGCGTTTATTTGGTGTAACGCCAGTCCACACCCCTCTCTTAGACTTCCCATTCTGTAAAGGGTTGAAATTATGCACAAACCATCTAAAGAAAAAACTAATCATCGACCCCGAAAACTAAATATTCGATTGTAAAACTGACATAGTGAATGCCAGAATTAAACTTGTTGACTTCTATAACCCTGGATTTGACAATAATCTTGCTTGTTTCGCGTTATTTTTATGTAACACCCTTTTACCCCTCCTTTATTGGTGCTTCCAGTGATTGAATTTATACACTTAAAACATCGGAATAGAAACTATTAATCACATCGACCCCGAAAAGCATTTCATCGACGCTAATATCGGCCGTTTTAGCATGTTTATAAATTTCACCCCCGTTCACCACTTGGGAGTTTCCCAACAGAAACCTTCGCGGGGACGCGGAAAACTCACCAAAGTTTCATCGCAATCGGATGAATGGTTTAAGAGTACATAGGGGAAACGCAGACATTCATTTTTTTATTAGAGAGATCTACCTTTGACATTTGTGTTTAGAAAAAAGTGTAAACCGAATGATATAATTTGAAAGAATATTGCCCACGTGACTGTTTGGTAGTCTCCTTCATATATGTCACGCGTACTTAGTCACATGTCTCGTGAACGCACAATATGACACGATGGTAACACTTTTGTTGCAGTTTGTTGTAAACGTCGACGAAGCAAGAACGGAGGAGGAGAATTTTAGACTGGAATTAGCATCTGGATTTATTCCATCACATTAAAAACTGAACGGCCGTTAGTTACTTCGGGTAATATTTTGTGGGCAAGAAATAAAAAACACCCATGCTTACCTTGACGTGTCTTGGAACACATTTTTTAACGGAATGTTTCTTAACCTATTTATAGTAATGATATCTACCTCTGCTGTTACGAGCCTGGAAAAACGAAACATAAAAAGCGATCCTGATAGGATCAGTTTAATCGCTCATTCGTAATGTTAAAATATTTAACATAATTTACAATATTATATGTTTAGTGAAATTTATATTCCTTTTACAATAAATAAACTTGCCAGAAGACAAATTTTAAAGTAATTAATGTAATTAATGCGGTATAACATAAAATAATAACATTTCGTACCTAATATCGGATTTCATCAGCTGTACTTGAATTATAAAAAAACAGACATATGAAAAATTAATTATTAATTTAAGTACAATTTTATACAAATTATTCATAACACTCCACTTCATTTGAGACTTTTTTCTTAAATGATCATATCTCTTTTTGACAACTGAAGTACCAAATTAAGGATGAACTGTCGTGATAATATATTTTTAATATATTAATTGATACGTTAATGATTTTTTGTGGCGAATGGCCTGTTTAGTCATTAAATATTAACATGTCAGATAATAATAAGTATTAATTTTTCTTTTTCTTTTGTTTTAGGTAAGCGAAACAACTGAATGTTTTAGTAGGTAAGATATTGTAAAACCCGGCAATTGAAATACAGAAACATCGGCGGAACCAAGTATTAATGAATTTGTTATTCTGAGGAAACATTTAAATGATCTCTTAATCATGAACTATATCTCTTGAAAAGGATTGAATACAAAATGTTAAGTCTGCGGCTATTAAAACTTTTCTACTGCTAAACGTTTTCAGTCGTTTCCTTTGTCTGCTAATTTAATTGGTCCACTTGTTTTCTCGTCCACTTTTCCCGGCGTTGTTTGTGCTATATTCGGCCTTTCCGAACACCGCTATTTTCGTCCTGTTAAAGCTATAAAATCGAGCCTTTGTCTTCAAGTTTTAAATCTGTTTCTTGACTTATTTCAAGCAGCCTTCCAAATTTTCCAGTTTTGCGTTTTCTTCTCTTTTATCTGCTACACCGAGTCGTTGATAACGGGTGTATGTAATCTGGATATCGTAATGATAATCTGAAAAAAAACTAGTATTCTTCAAAGCGTCATTTAATTATTGATTCTATTGTAAATTGTCATTTTACATGTTTTCGTACCCCAAACCTTGTAGCGTCCGTCTTGAGATTTTTCTATTCGGACTTTTTCTGCAAATGTTTGTGATGTTAAGTCCTTTTCCGGTAGCTTGAACAGAGTTATAGCTGTACGTACTTTCTGTGGACGGCGTATTAACTGCGTCCAGAAGTACCAATGATTCTAACTGAGGTGTTATCCGTAGCCAATCATTCTAACTTTACTCTAACCGAAACTTGTGCACCACTTAATTTCAAGATGTAAGGACTTTTACAAACGCGGTAAATCACTATCAATTAATATTAAACAATTAGAGGCTATAAAAAATAAAAAACAGAATTAACAAAGTTTTTGCTTGCCTATTTTTCTTTTCAATTAGTGAACTGACAAAATTAGTTTAATATTAAAATATATCAAATGTAAAATAAAAATACTATGAGTATTTATAATTATAAGATACTGTTGTAATTATGGCTCATCCCCCCCCCCTAGAAGCCCACCTCGTTTACCGGGTTTTACTACACTTAACTTGAAATTCGCCTAATTATATAATCTAAGTTGTACCTGAAATATTAGGAATAATGATATAAACATGTATTGAAATCCGTTTAGCAGTTTTCGATTTTCTCTCTTTGAAACGGGAAAGGGACAGGTTGGCCTTTTATGTATATAGACAGATGATTATGTTTCTTTAGGAAAGTTATCTCAGGTAATTTTGTTTTACGTCCACGCTGTACGTTGTAAAAATTTGTAGCACAGAGTGTGGGCCAGTATGTTCACATGGCTCAGAAAAGAATCCGTGAGGAAACGATCGAGGTCTTGTTTACCGTAGTCAATATCGCAGCAGTCAGTATTCTCCTAGATAATATTTTTCTTTCAAGGACAGACAGACTTAGCGAAATTAAAACATTTTACTCTTTTTTTTTGTGTGCTGTATTTCATCACTCCCCCCCCCCCCCCCCCGTGGTGATACGTTTAAAATTTTACCTGAACTGTGAGTCTTAGTTGTACTGTACGGTTGTGACCATCGCTCAGTCGCTCACCGCAATGGCCATGTGCACTCTCGTTTAGGATTTGTTGTGGCCGGTCCTGGAAGTGTGTCTACCACTTTTCACTGTTGCGTTTTATTAGCGCAGAGTTCGTAAACCGGTTCCGTTCCTCGGAAACGAAAGTGCCGTAACACACAACTTCTTTCTCTCTCGCTCATTCCCTTTCGGTATCTATCTACCTATATCTATATATATATTTGTGTGTGTGACGTGTTTCGCAAATTTTGACCTAGTTGGCGATTAAATGGCAAACACTTGTTGCAATGACGAAAAATGTCTGGACAGATACAAACCTCTTATGAAAATGATCAGTCATAAATTAAATTTAATGAAACATAAAACGGTCGTGGGGCAAAAATATTTATTCTTCGTGAACAGGTCACAACGGAACTGGTTACTTTTCCGGCAAAGGAACTAGGAACACAAACTGTTTGGTAATAACATATAAAGCGCCTGTGTATACTAATTAGATAAAGAATTAGACAAAATTAAGTAGTAAAATAAATACCTTACCAGAACGTTTCTGAATTCCTTGTTTCGTTCGGCGTGTTTCAAAAACGCAAGAACGACACACCACACACAAAAATTTTTCGAGTTCGTCGCCTTTCTAGTGCTGTCTGGCGAACGAAACAAGGATTCCAGAAAAAGTTGTGGTATATATTTTATCACTTGAAGGCTAAAGATATCAAAGAATAAGGTCGTCATAAACATATTCACTATCCAATAGGAAGTGCGAAAATTGACAACCTGTTCCGTAATTCTTGTGTTTAGGACTCATTTTGGTTTGTGAAAAATGCTCACATTTAATTTTATCAAATACATCCATGTGTTTTCTATTTATTCAGTGTGTTTATTATGCGACACATAGACTGTGTAGCTATTTCTCTTGCTCGTCCATCAAAATTGTAAAGAAAATCCCTCAAATTCGTTCCATTTTTCGGGTTAAAAAACCGTCTTCACTGTCCCTCAAGGACTGTGTTTTTTCCTAACAAATACTTATTAATAGTTATTAAAATAATACTGTAGTCTTATTTCCTGAAACTTGGCATAATATGAACGTACTGATACATCCGTCAGTTTGGCAGGACGAAGAAACGGAAAGTGATGTTATATTTACAGCATGTGTATAATACCTGAGGTAATTACAATGCGACAATTAGGTGACCCTTGCCTAGCGGAGGTCAATTGGCCAAGGATGAATGGAGCGCATTCGGAAGCAATCAGGTGGTATTCATATCAAGAGGCCACTGGCTCTGTCGGTGGGGAAAGGGTTTCAGATACGGAACGGAAGACACTTGCACGATTAATACGTACAATCAAAGAGAATTGTGGAAGGAACAGACACATTCCCTAATTTGCTTATATTTCTTATCCCTTTATTTATCCAATCGATCCAGATTCCAGTCGAATTTCATTTTTTCCCTTTGCAATTGGATTAAACATTTTTTTCTTCCGGTCACGGACGTTGTACAAGAATGCCTATATTATGCTCATTACACTTAAATTCATTATTGTGTTGTTAGATATGAAATTTAGAAAGGAGTTATGAACATGTTTCATTTTAATATCTAACTGTAAGTTACAAAAAATGACGACGGAGTCAGTTCTACTTTTTCAACTGTGAATAATGTCGTAACACCAAAAGGGGTCCAAATGTAAGCATGAAACGTTGTGTGATTTTTCTTAAATTTTTCATTGCAAATATAATTTTATTGAATATTAAGTGTAATTTTTATTAATCAAATAATTTAAGATTTTTCTGACTTAATTGGCCAAAATCATTATATATATATATATATATATATATATATATATATATATATATATGGGCTGGAAAGCCAGTAATATGGTTTCCCAGCACGAAGCAAATACACACTATGCTTTCGAATATTTCCTCAATTATTAGTTTCAAGACTCTAAGTTAATAATTTATTTCCTTAATTAATGCACCACGGTAATTGCTTATTACGATTGTATTCGATCAATTGTAGTGAGACAGTGATTTTTGTTTTATTCTTCTTTTAAAAATGAGAATGATAATATTTTAATGTGCTCTGTTGAAAATTTGATACATTACAATTTATTAACTGTATTATAGCAAGATTAATTTTTCAAAACCTTGGACTAAGAGTAACTAAATATGTACGCTATTTTATTTTCTCACTACATGAACAACATAATGCCCAATTGTATTAAAATTCGCAGCTGAGGATTATAAAATTAAAATACACTCTACAACTTATATTTCTATGAAATTGTAATATCCTCTAATTTTATGTTTTTTGAGATGGACACTATTTTCGTATATCTTATTTAATTTAGACTGGACTCTGTAACCGAAAATAATTTTTCGTTTTCATATGTGCATGTTCCGAAGTTTTTGTATACAGTTGTTTTTTGGGGGTTTAGTTTCATATGTAATTTAAAAATTGTAACATAAAAATTCCGGGACTAAAGCTGTAAAGGTCGTTTAGAAATTTTTCGCTACTTAATTATTTTTTTTGTTGATGTTGAACCGAGGATATTTTGTGGAACCTGTTCGAGTCGCCAAGAAAGAAAAAAAACACTCTCAGTGTTTGACCATGAAGATTAGGCCCTGTGCTGTGATAATTGGAAGGGAAGAAAAAATAACTCGTTCATTTCCGCTATTGCTTCCGAATCGAACATGGATATTCTATTTTCTATATGGGAGAAGGTATTCGAAATCATTATCACATATATAATTTACTTATTCTAATAATTCTCGAAAAATCATATAACTTAAGGAATCAGAATAATATAATTTATCCTCTGAATTTACTACTAATATAGGTGTCGTAAAAGTGAGCACCTCTTATCGTGAAATCGTCAACGTTTTAATTAATTGTTAGATAATTTAATATATAACAGGTAACAAAAATTAAACCCAGGTCGTGCAGAAATACTACACGTTTTGCACATTTTAAACACGGTAAACAAACTGTACTTGAGTTTGGTTTAGAAACATTTTCGATACAAATAAGACTACATTTTTTTAAAAAATTGTAACTAACTTATTCGTCCTGAAAAGCTAATAATTGTTGATTCATCACGTATTAGGAAGAACTCTAACAGCATCGCACAACATACGTAGAGTTACGTGACGAACGACTTGTACTTAAACATAATTTATGCAGTCGATTTGTGTCCTACATGTGACAAAAATATGTAAAAAGTATGTAGAATATGTAGAAAGAAATACATTTATTTAAAATTTACTCAATTATTGAATAATTACAAGAGATGATCAGCAGTACATTAAAAGTTCTACCTCGGAATTTCTACAAACTTCTGAACTGGAAAGGAAAAGCTGCAATAATCAACAATTTTAAGAACTTTTATCGTCACTAACCAGTGAAATATATTGATTATATATCTACATATATATAAATCATTTCTAACCTCCATTTATGTACAACCCATATTTGACCAAAGCAGAGAGAAATTTAACAACTTTAAATTTCAAGAAATTTTCAATATATTTTAGTCTCTAATCAAGGTCAAAGTACTTACAATTACACATAAATAGTTAAATATATAACAAATATTAAATCCAGTATTGTCATCAAATTTCAAATTCGAATGCAAAGTCTCTGGCGATGTCTTGTGTGTCTTCGGGCGAATTATTTACAACCATTTTTCGTGTATGTAAATATAGTGGTAAATGTACCTTGATTAAGCAGTATGTAGGCAAGTGTTGATAAGTAATGATCTAGGAACGAAGAGGGTAACGTGGGAAAGAAGAAAAGGTAGACAGGAAGAAACTGGGTGAAACATACAGCGAGAATAGAAAATAAGAGCAGGAGAAGAGAGTCGCAACGGAGTTGTGTCAACTCTGTTATTTCCATTTGATTGATCGTGAAATCTCGCTGTTCCTGTTGAGAATTTGGGATTTCGACAGTTGTTGACTTATGACCTCCATTCGGGACCAGTTCAACCTTGACTCTTCTCCTTTACCGAAGGTATTTTCTTTTGGGATAAGTACCCGTCTTAATGGGTCTCGGTTACGTTGTATCCAAGGTCGTGACAACATTTGCATACCCGCCAGAGCTGTTATAATTCTCTTTATCGCGGTCCGTAAATTACGCACGATGCGAAAAGATATATATGCCGACCCGCTGACTGATAGTTATCGGCAAAACTAAATTACAGGCGTTCTTACAGCAATAGTCTCAAGTTGTAACGGCGGCCATTTCTTGCTCTTGGGTTACCTGATACGCCACTTAAAAGAAATTCACCTTTACGTGCTCCTTTTTACAATCCCCACGTTTTCTCCACGAGATTTCGAAACTAAAGCTTATTTTTAGCATGATGATAGAAAATAGTAGGTAATTTTTATTGAACGGGTGTTCCTCTTTTGCCCCGTTGAGCGGGCACGTCGTCATTTAAGGAAGACCAATGGTGTTCCATTTCATATTTAATTACTGCTGGTTAATTGACTCGTGAAAATCGCCCAGTTGAAGTCAAAATCTCTTCTCCCGCTACAAGGTTTACCCTGTTTCTTCCACACTCTCATTTCTCTCTTTTCACCTGTATATTCTAGCCCAGTGTTTCCCAAACTTTTTCTTGCCATGCGCCACCTAAGTCTTTCTAATGCCCCTATATGTAATATATAAATTTTCTTATGTTCATAAATTGAATTATTCCGTAAAGAAGCATAATTACAACTTGTATGACGCGGTACTTCAATAATAATAATTCAAAATTTACCAAATGCTTATTTCAAATTAAGATCCCAACAAATTTTCCTTTTGTACAAGTTAAACCATAGTTGGCAATTTTTAAAGTCTAGTCGAGCTCATTTTCGAATTTCCCCCATGTGGGGCTCGTTGGGAAACACTGTGTAAGCATATTTCTTAATCATAGTACCTTTCCCAAGAGATCTACAGTTTGTAACGACGTATACTTCTGATGCATTCCCTATAAACATCCTGAGTGAAATTCTACAGTTACGGTAAAAGACATTACACTTTTGAACCACTGACTATTGATTTTGTGGAAGTATAGAAAAACTTTTTATACTCGATAAAAAATTGGGGAAAGAGCAAATTCACAGAAGGTGAAATTAATCATTTCAAGTGTAATCGTCTATGCACCTCAGAAATTACATCTGTTTTAAATAGGGTATAAAATTCTGGGAGGAAATGTTTTGAGTACGGAAGTGTATAGTAGTCTAAAAGGATAACTTTATTAAATTTCAAATTTTTCATAGAAAAATGTGCTAATTTTGAATATGGCGTTTTAAAAAATTATTTACAGGTGTTTAACTGTATTTTTCATAACACATTAAACACAACAGTTAGAAAAAGTAAAATTTAGACACATTAATCGTGTTTCTGAGTGTGACAGTTTAGTTGAGGGTCATCCACGTGGTGGTCTCTCCCCTTTAATAGGAAGGGATTTGAGAGTGGGGATGCGGTAGGGAGAGTAAAGCAGCCAACTGCACAGTTATTATCTAGGATTCATAATCTGTTTGAAGGAAAGAAAGGTGAGAGGTGTGATATTAAGGAGTTGACAGTTGTGTTATAGAAACTGCAACTATAAATCGTGGCGCCTGTCGAGACTGGGTTAAATTAGCGTCCGGCCTGTTTGAGCTGCTAGACAGATCCGAATTCATGAGACACAACTCGGCAGCCACTGATTTGCATGGTGTGTGTGTGTGTGAGTGAGTGAGTGAGTCACTCCGTCGTGCAGATTGCCAGTGTGCTTGCTTATGCTATTTATAAACACTCTCCACGTAGCAGTTTTTCTCTTGGAAGGGACTTGGACTTGAAGCGCGTTACGTAAAGTAAAGTAGAGTAGAGCGGAGCAGAGTAGACCAGAGTGTGGGAGCAGTACGAGTGTTTAACTTGAGCCGTATTGGTTTACGTGGTTCCTGCGACCTTGACTGGTTCTGCAGCTGTTGCTGTCTGCACTGCACTGTCTGTCTGCCTTATTAGATACGCTTTGCCTGACACTTGGGTGTTTGTCACGTGTCTCTCCACGAAAACGATCCTGGTGTTAGCAGATAAGATGCAACTCTACAGCACACTTGATTTAAAACCACGCCAACAGTCAAATGATTTGTAGATAGCAAATGAAAAACAGTGACAAACGCTTTTATTTTTTTTAAAAAAAATACAAATGAAATCGACAATTTGTATTATCCGAAAAAAAAATCATCCAAAAAGCAATATGTGATTACCGTATTTCCTTGAGTTAAAATAAAAAATGGAGAGTAACAGGAAGGGAGAAATGTACACACAGACCAGGGTATCTATCTATCTATATAATAAAAAAGGATGTATATTTGTATGTATGTATGTATTTACGTTAATTTCTATACAAATTTAAAAGCGTGGATAGATTGCAACAAAAATTGGTACACAAATTCTTCAAAACACGAGAAACGGTACTGTGAGGGTGAGAAATGCCTAGCATACATGTGGAAAGAATTATAATTAAAACCCGTGATCATTAAATATTAAATTACTGCGCGCCAAGAGACAATGACGTCACGCGAGAGAAAGACGTTACTAGGCAACGAACAAAGGAAATATCTCCTTTATTAGGAATGAAATAAAGCAGAAATATTTTTTTTAAATAAAAAGTATACAGAAATATTCCATCGAATGATAATAAAGAAGAATACGAATTACTTTACCATCCTTGGGGAAAATGTAAGTTAATTTTCGCGCTGTATTAGTTGTGAGTCTAGCTAACAAGTTCATCAATGTAATATTTCGTAATGTATGAAGACTGAGTGACGATTATATCCTGAAATAATCAAGGAATATATTTAAGTATTCAATTAAATACTTTTTCGAGTTTATATAAATAAGTACACGAGCAACGCCGGGCACCTAGCTAGTTGTTAAATAAATATAGCGAAGTAAAAATGGAAGAAAAGGGAATAAAAGAAAAGGAAAGAAAGTGGGTTAGAAAAGGTCGGGGAAATTAATAAAAACACACGGGAAACTTAGTGAGTCATATGAGAAGTATGAGCGGAGGAAATTGCCCATCGAGGAATTGTGCTTTCCAATCAGGGGTCATCGCTTCGTCGTATTTGGTGAGAAGAGTAGGTCGTGGTTTATCGTCGTGCTTCCGTAATTCAATGAGGCTAATATCGGCGGTTTCCCCTCTTCTCCTCCAGTTTATCCTCCGATCTGACGATCCACGAACGCATCGGTCATTTAATCTTGGATGAGGAGCGCCAATAATGCGTGAATTAAAAGGCCGACAGCTTTCCTTTCCCAAACCGGTCTCCAGGTTGTTGACTCAAGTTTGAAGGCAATGATGTGACATTTCTTTACCTCAACTACGCGCAGACTCTTTATCATGGCTGATACCGCAGTAATGTCTCGATTCCATTCATCCATCTCCATAAATTTTGTTACGCGGAAAGTCAGTTTTATATATTTGAACATATAATAAATAAATAAATCAATAATCTCCCAAAAAAACCGAAAAAATTAATAATAAGACAAAGAAAATAATGTAATAAATAGTTATGATGACAGCGTTTCGTCTCTAATTTGGAACTTCATCATGTGAGCATTAACTGTAAAAAAAAAGGAGTTATAGAAGACCTCAATTTTTATTTAAGAACAAATATTTCTTAAATGAAGTGGAGTGTTATGAATAATTTGTATAAAATGCCAACATCTTCCATTAATATTTTCGAAAAATTAATATTATATAAATAAATTACGAATAAGTTTCAAAGCCGTAGTCTGACTGCCCTACATCTTGTAATATTAACATGTCGTTAATATAATTATTAAAACTAAAATTATTACTAAATTATATTAATCCCAAAATTTTCAACGTTTTTAGGAATTCTTTGACACAATGATGAGTTTTACAATAGATGAACATTTAGATCGGCCATAAGTATATAGTTTTAACTTTTCGGAAAATATATCGAATTCAATTGCAATTTCGTGGTCTGTTTTCTGCGGATATTAAAACATTGGTGAGTTGAATAGTGTGGGTGATACAGAATTTGTCTACTTTCTATATAAAGTTCTCGGTTTTCTTATGGGTAGAAACTAGACGTTTCGACGAGTAAAAGCTCTGTCGTCATCTCGAGAACTTTTTATCCAGAAATTATACCGGGAAAGTCTTCAATCTTTGATTTGTCTACTTGGCTTACATTATTTTCTGGTAATATAGATATGAACATGGAATGGTCATTATGACTGCTTTTATTAAGTAGTTTTATTACAGGTTGAAGTAGCCTTAAGGCTTCTTATTGTCCTGCTCTTTCAACACATGGCGAGTTGCCCCCCACATTTTTAACCTTCCCTTCTTCAAAAAATCCATGCGTTAGTGGGAATTAAACAATGCAAAGTAAGCTGCCAATGAATGATTTAAAGTATTTTGGATTTAGATTGGTAGGTAGATGATAACTTTCTACGTTATTAATATCGAATGTGAATAAATGTTTAGTGATGTCTCTGGTGAAATGTTAAAAATTAAATCTAAATAATTTTGAACAGCAGAAATGGATTTAGGTTGTACGCTATTGTAGGTAAGCCGTTTGTTGAGGACTGCTGCTGTAATGCACGTGGACAAATTCGTCCAGAGGTGTTCGAGTGAAAGGCACGCCATTACAAATAAAATTAGCGGTCAGCAAATTTCCCCGAGTGTGTATGTGTGGCGTAGATTCAATTAACGGAGATGTGTGCCCATTACTTGTGTAACTAGGAAATGGGATTAGTCACAATACAAGCTACGGTGATACGAAAACATAAAGCCCAAAAAACACAGTTCACACACGCACGAATGGAATAAATTTATTTCACACGTGAGCAGTGCGTGTTGTGTCGGTTGCAGAAACGCAAACGGATTCGGTCGATATTTGTTTGAAAAAATTTAATTTGTTCATTCCACCAGATCGTTTGCTTGATTGGCGGCGTGACACGAGTAATTTTTTTTTTCGCGTATTAGGCTGATTTAAATTTAATTCCTCTTCTGCTTTATCGCACGATACACTGATTTTGATATATATTTTCGTAATACAGCGATTTCACATTACCACAGAGGACAAAATTCAATTATGTGGACGCCCGCTGTGTGACGTGTCGCACTGCTGTATTAGAAATAATTGTTCACGTCAAATTTTATAATAGTAGACACTACATTTCACAGTGAATGGTACAACAAGGTGGCGGATGCCGTTAGGTTTAATTTGTGTTATTATTGACAAGCCAATTGAAATTCTCTGTTAGTCGATAGATTGCAAGTACAGTTTACATTGTTACACGATACTGGCTAAGTTCCCTGAATACAGAACTGGAGATAAAATTATGCAGAGAAGCAGAAAAGTTTTTATGAGTGTTTCAACTGTGCCCTGATGACGACGACGAAGTGCGCGACCCCGAGAACAATCGATCGATTGTTCGACGGGAAGGAAAACACGAGGTGGCTGTATCTATCTTTCTGTTTGGGTAGGAGGAGATACGTTTGTTTTCTGTGGTCCGGGCCGGTCCGGTCCAGTCCCGTCCCGCGCGAGTTTGCGTGCTCAATGGAGCTGAATGTGAAGCTGGCAGGGAGCGGCTCCTTTGTTGGTCGTAGTTGGTGCTGGGCCACGGACATGACAGGCGACTCGGCCCTCGGCTGCTGGAGAGGCTGGTCCGGCGTCTGTGAGTACATCTCCCTCCCTCGCAGTTCCCCTGACGAGTCACGTGTTAAATCTGTCAGCAGACTAAGTGGTGGATAGCAAATGTGGTACATTGTTGTCAGTATTTGGATATTAAAGACCGGGTGGCCTTCGATATTTAATCGCATGAATTGCGTGTTGACATATGTAATCTTGAATTTCTTGCTCAATGTATGTACGAATCACCAGTATTTCCACCTTACAACGAATAGTATTCAATTATTTTTTTATCAGGAAACGTCAGACCATAGTGAGAAAAATAACATATCATTTGAGAAGTGCGTAAGAAATCGCAGAGTAGATGACGTCTGCTACTTTAGTAGCGAGCTTTAACCGAAAAAATCGATTAAGTCTGGTCCTTTTTTGTATTTATCTTTACGTTTTATGTAAAAAGTTGTCGAATGTTTTAGACTCGTAAGAGGCATCAACGAATACACAGTAATTGTTTCTTATTATTATTGTGAAAGTGCACACTGACGTTTCCTTTTACAAATTTGACTCATTCTAATACTTGTGCGAGAGGTCGCGAATTTCATATTCTGCATTTAGCGCAAGCCTGGCGTGTTTGAAAACATCCTAATTATTTTACTTGTTGACTGTACGATTCATTGGTCATGTGTAAATAGTACCCACTGGGATTGTGTCTACGATATAAAGCTTTTTGTGCTCTCTTTCCCATCTTACACGTGCTCTTTGTAAGTAAAAGCCAAAAATCTTGCTGTAAGTTCATTTTTATGCGTCAACAGTCCCATTCCCCTTAAAAAGAATCGATACGCACAGCAGTTACAAATCGAAGCTGTAAACGGAAAATAATATGCAAAAATTTACCGTGGTATATTGAGAAAAATTCCCCACGTTGTTGACGTATCATCGTCGATTGCCGGGTCCATGTGAAAATTTCGAACGCTTGGTGTCAACACTTCAACAGCGTATTGACTGGGTGGCCTTGGATACTTTCTACGTGACTTTTCTGTTTAATATTTTATCAAATTTGGGCATCAGTAATAGCTCCAATTTAGGATAGTTGATTCTGAGAAATTGCACCTTACTTTCGTGAAAAATGCTAATTTCCAAACTAAAGCTTCTCCCATAAAAATAGCAATACGATATGGTTTTTTCAATTCCCAATAAAATTAAGTGTGCATATATTTATCTAGCAGAAGTACGTATAATGAGTGAAATATAAAATCGTCAGTATTCGACAAATGTTTTCCATTTGATTAGTACGTATGGATTCCTGTCAACCGTCTGTGATTTCTCCTCTAATAGTAAATAATGCCAAAAATCTCGGTCTTAAAGTTTTATGCAAGTTTATGACTTTGATTTGTTGAAAATCATTATTATATCAAGTTTATTTTTATATTAATGCGCTAATTTTGGTTGCTCATAAGCTTACGACAATCTACTATTGCCACAAAATGTTTGCCTCCCTTCACAGTTGACAAGATTCTCAACAGCATTAAATAGCTACTTTAATGTTAAAATAAAGTTTATATACTACGCATGGCTATTTCATGGATTTTTATAACCTATGAATACGACACATGTATTGTCAAAAACAAATAATATGTTTTTAAGGTACTTGTAAAGGGTTTTAGTTATATTAATAAAAATGGGCTGTTATGTTTATCTTATATATATATAATACCTACAATTCGTATTATCGGCGACTAAGTGTCTGATCTTTTTGGCAAGTAAAACCTTCAAGTATGTTTTTATTTTCTTGAAGAATATAAAATACCTATTAAACAGACTGATAAATGATTATTTTGTTAATTTTCAAATTGACCCCAATGTTTACGTCAGTCACAAATTTGAATGAGAAACTAATTCAGTTTAGCCGAAATCTAGTACAAATTCATATTTAAGAATTGGAATATGATTAATAAGTTTCTCATTCAAACTGGTATTTTTTTATTTCAATACTCTGTGTAACAGGCTTGTTAAAACACGAAGACCGCTAAAAATATTTGTGATTAAGCATAAATACGTCTGTTAATGTCTCCCACGTATTTATTTATAAAAAAACCGAACAAAATAAGCTGTGTAATTTATTCCCGTAAATACTGTAACATAAGCAGTTTGTATTTAGTCTTAACTATTAAAAAAAACTATTATTATTATTATTTTATATTAACACGTTACGCTACGAAGAAAATGATTTCCTACAAAACTTGGACACACGATACTTCTTAATATTAGCAAAATTCTATTAACATTTGAATGTGTCTATAAAAATCTTTCCATCGAAATGGGATTGGGGGGGGGGGGTCTGTAACGTGCCAGCTGTTGGTGACAGGTGACAAGGAATAGGCTTCCTCGTTTTTATAGTTTCTTCAATATTGTGAAACAAGGAATCTATATTTGCAGATCCAAGATGTTACAGTAGACCGAATCACATCGACGGATAATTGAATAATGGCGAGGTGTGGAGGGTAAAATCATAATATATATATATATTAAAACGCGAAAGTTTTGAAAATTTGTTTATCACAATATTTAAAATCTACGCTAATTTCGACATCTGTCTTAATATTATTCACAGTTGTTCGTCCTTCACAAATAAAATCGCGCGATGTCATCTGCACTTTTTCCCTTTCCCAGATAGTATTTGTTCTCCAATTTCTGAGCAACATCGAGCACAACACGCCTACGTGTTCCAGTTACAAATAAACACACATTCGCGTCCAGGAAGAAATTTTTCGGCAAGGTTGAGTTACAGGGTAGTTTCTTTTTGAAGCGTGGTGCCTAGATTCTATGAGATGCTGAGGGAAAGTAATTAGGATTTTTGTTTTGGCAAGTCCCTTGCGTGGTCTTTGAACTTGATGACAACTGAATTTACGGGTTGACAGTTTACGAGCTTGTTTTGATATTTTAATTGCTGTGTCCAACAGTCTAAAATATTATATATAATATTACTGTTGCGGCTGTGAATCCCTGGCCAGGCAATCGTGATGACTGGTGCGTTGTAGCCTTGGAGTGAATTTTTAAATAGCAACCGTTGCTTGAAGCTTCTTGGAACATCGCGAATCTCCTGACAGTTGTGATTGATCCGAGGATATCCAGCTCGTCCAGTTGCAAGCAACCGTTGCTCGACAAGTATATATGAGAGCGAGTGTGAGGTAGGAAGTTGTCAATCAAACAGAGAACCGTAATACAGATGATTAAAGAAGGGTATTGCTATATTATCCGCAGTTATACAACAGTTTCTGCATTTTGTTGCCCGACGTTTCGGCTATCCGGAGTGCCGTCATATTCAGGTCGTGAAGTGAAAGTCAGAGAAATGACGCGCTAAAAGAAGAAAACATCAATTTATAAGAAGCGTAAGAAGACGTTTCAGGGTTTTGCTTAATGAATAGGTTTAAACAGAAAAATTATTGTAAAAAAAATAATATCAACGTTTCTGTTCAATTATGTTTGATCGGGATTCTGATTTAAATTCATGATGTTTTCCCATTAGTCCTCCAAAGAGAAAATAGGATAGGTCAATAAATACAAAATTAAACATTCTACATTATCTATATTATCCTTTCATCATAAGAAACAAAGAGTATGTTTGGTAAAAGCCTGTATTTTAATTTATATTCTTCAGCCACGGTCCGCTAGGCTGCGTCTGAACCCCCGATCTTTTTAAAAAATTGAAGTTCTTTACGTTAAAACATTTTTGTAATCGTATATTGGTACATAACGAACAATTCTACTTCAAGCGGAGTAGGCCTATCTATTTGAGATTTCCTCTCAAAACGATTATTTTACCTTTACGTTGTCAATGGCGGCGCTTCGTAAAAATAATTTATTACTGATTGAGTAAAGAGCATGAAATAGTGAATCTTTATCTTTCTTTCCCATCCTATGCTACTAAAACGGAGAGGTGCATAAAGCCGGTGACCCACAAGTAGCCTTTCAGTTTTTTAAAAAATGATAATAATTAATTACTTTCTAAGTTAATATACAGACATATTAATATATAATAAAGAGTAAACTAAATGCCCTGTAGTTAAATACTGTTTTAATAGCTCCCCCTTCACTTTCAGCGGATTCGTGTTACACGCATAATTTCAGTCTTGTGTTATGGAACTAAAGAACTTGTTTATAAAGAAGTACCAAAGTAATAGCTAGTCAAAGTTCGATTAATCCAAAGACGATGCGGTTATCCTTACCTAATGATTCCAATATATATATTGAGTTTCCTAATTCGCAATCCGTTTCTTCGAATCCTATTCAAATGTTGGTAATTTCACCGTTTCTACGACTTCTGGTTTCCAAAGACTCCACTTTCCTTTGTTATAAGGATATTGTCCCTATTGTTCTGTAATGTGAGCTCTAAAGTAAACACGTGTAGTGTTGTTCTCGGGAAAGCTATTCCGAATTTTTTTAACATTTCTCGTAAAACGTAAAAAATTACGTACGGTTTTTAAATTCACAGCGCAGAATAAGGAATAGCTTTTCATACGTGTTTAATGTGTTTTAACTGTTGAGTCTGTAAACAAAGAAAAATTGAAGTAATTAGGAAATATATAAAGCATTCAGAAAAGTCGGAATAATTATAATTATATAATAGAGTTAAATTAAAGAATTACATCTCATGAAAATAGTACACAAAGTTTCCCCCAACTTTGGAATCCTAATCAATAATAATAATAAAATAGGAGACCTAATTTAAATCTGTTGAATACAACACGACCATGTTGAAGCCAAATTTTGATTCGAAGGCTTATATGTAAACTTGTATTAATAGCATCAAAAGATGTTAACAAATTCTACAATGTGTGGACTCGCCCCCTCATGGAACTTTATTTAGAAACATATTTAATTCAAATTATTCTGACTACGTTAATTTTATTCATACTTAACAAAAGGTAATTATTAGTTTTGGGAGTAATTATTACCGTCCATCAAATGGAATCAATTAGTGAACCAAATAACTTTATGAGTCTGATTTGGATTAACTTTCTTCAATAATGCGTGAAATAGGACATTGTATTGTATTTAATTACGAATGGATGTCAGCCCGTTGGCAGTTCCATCAAGTACTAAAAAGTAATTTAAATCTTCTTCTAATAAATAAAACAGACTGTATGTATGTTCCGCATACAAATCTACACCCGTGGAGCAAATTTCGTACACGACAGGGAAACAAACACTGGTGGTGAGACTAGTCTACCATCCCCAAGAGCGGGGGTAAAAATATTCAATAGTGTTCCTAGTTATGTTTTCTGTGTATAATTTCAATCCCTTACTGAATGGGAAAGGAGTACCCTTAGGGGTGATTAGAGTCAAAATCAGGGTTATAAATGTCGCCAAGTTTAATTATGACATTCAACTTCCCATTTATCTCCCACGGGCGGCGGTGGAAATTTTGAAACATGCAAACACGGCCGATATTTGCGTTGAATAAATATTTTTCAGGGTTAATTAGATAGACAGTACCTCTATCGATGTTATCTCTGTATAATTTCAAACCTTTACAGCATGGGAAAGGAGTACACAAAAGTGTGGGGGTGAAGGTCCGTTAGAGGAAAATAACGCGAATACAACCGTTATTGGAGTCAAATTCAGGGTAATAAATGTCGCTGATTTTATTTATGACAACCTGAGCAACGTGCGAGGAGGGCCTGGGCGGGGGTAGAAAAAATTTTAAACATGTTAATCGGCGGATTTTTGAGTCGAATAAATATATATAGGGATCAATGAGGTTCATAAAATCTCTCTACATGCTCTCTGTGTATAATTTCGACCCTTTCTGGTATTGGATGGGGAGCATCTTTAAGGGTGGGGGTGACGTGGCGTTACATAAAAGTAACGCTAAAAAAATCTAGATTGGAGTCGAATCCGAGGTTATGGTTGTCACTGAGTTAATTTACGACAACCTTAGCAACGAGCGGGATAGTGTTGGGATAGGGTGGGATGGGATGGGTGGTCGGAGTTGGGAAGGGAATAAAGTTTCAAAAATCTGGCCGATATTAGCGTCGAATAAATATTTTTCAGGTCAATGAGATTCATAATATTTCTCTAGAGGTTCTCTGTGTATAATTTTCTTCCCTTTTTGCATGGGAAGCACGCTAATGGTGGGATTTAATGGGTCGTTTCATGAAAATAACGGAAATACGACCGGAATTGGAGTCAAATCCTGAGATATGGAAATCGCTGATATTCTTTATGTTATCCTGGGAAACGCTCGGGGGTAGAATGTTTCAAACATGTTATCCGGCGTCAAATAAATATTTTTCTGGATCAATTATGATTATGATATTTTTTGTTGTTATCTGTGTATAATTTCAACCTCTTTCTGCATGGGATGGGAGCACGTTAGGGCGAGGGTGGAGGAGCGTTACCAGAAAATAAAGCGAAAACAACCAAGATTCGAGTCAAATCGAGGTTATGGAAGTCGCCGAATGGATTTATGGCAACCGAACAACACCCAGGGGTGTGAGGGTCTGGGCGCAGATTGGCAAGCAATGTAACCGGCTGATTTTTACGTCGAATAAATACTTTTTGTTTATCCCACAATAGCGGAGATGAAAAATTTCGAACATGTTACAACTGCCGTTATATTGGTCGAAAGAAACTTTTTCGGGGTCAATGAGTTCAATCCCTATGAGCTTGGGAGACGAATACATTTAGGGATAGGGATCAAAGTTCGTTACATAAAAATAACTCTAAAGCAACCGAGATTGGAGTCTTATCGGGGGTTACGGATATATGACAACCCGGGCAACGCCGGGACACAGATATTAATAAAAAGAATCCGTCCAGACCAACAGGGCAAGTATTTTATTAATAAGATAATAAAATCTGTGCGCAATTTAAACCAAATTATTAATTGTTTTTCACAGAAGTTGATAATTATTTGATACACGTTGTAAGTAGTGCAGTATTTTATTCTTCAGGAAGTAGTAGTAAAAGGACGCAATGAGCTTTCATAATCACTGGCCAACTCTTATAACAACATTCAACATTTGATAGAAAGCGGCTGGAGGGGGAAGAAGTGTTTAGGGGAGAGGGATATCCATTGTTTGAGTAAGTTTTCTTTGTGTATGAAGATGATCCTTTGTTTGAGAAAGGCGGGATGGAAGACTTTGGTACATGACCACATATATCGGAGGGACGCTCCTCTATATCTGTGTGTGTGTGTGTGTGTGTGTGTGACTGCTCTCTCTCTCTCTCCATCTCTGTACTACATTGAAAGGCTTTCTGGTCTGCTTTGTTTACTTGTCGAGTTCAATTATAGCTTAAAAATCCTGAGCGGAGAGTTCGGAGAAGCCGCAGTTGCCTCTGGAGAAGTGCAATTGCAGTAACGTTGCGAAACCGCTTCATTTGAAATTCCAGTTTCTTAACTCGTTTGAGAAAATGTTGGTTACCGTCGCCTGGGGCAAACGAAATGATGTGCGAATAACATTGCAAAACTGCGATAAGCACGAAACAAAATCTAATTACCGGCTAGATTACAGGAATCTTCACGGGTTACCTTGGCAACCGCCGCGTCGTGCCGTGTGATATTTGCGTGTTTTAGATGTGAACACACAATCTTCGAAAATGGGAGCGTTGAGATGACGAGAAAGGTTTGTTATTACACTGTACCAAATTAAGCGAACGTTAGAGGGATGACGCTCGTGTTTATCAAAGGATTTATGAAGCTTCTGCGGAATTAATTTCGTACGAGGCGCCATTTTCCTCTTAGCGTCATTAAAAATTTGTCTTACAGGATGGTGGACTATTTTTTAATTTGGGTTTCGGTTCAATTAGATTACAGTGGAGATCAAAACGAAACGTCTATGTATTTTACATACATACTGTCATTGTAAATGTGTTTATTGAGCTCTACAATATATTTAATATCAATTTTATAACTTTCTGCCTAATAGATTTATTTTATTATTTAAAATCTTTAATGGTAGTGCAAAAAATCTATTAAAATGTGTCATTAATCTTTCACATTCAAATTTTCACATTATTCTCAATATACTTCAATCAGTTTAATAAATTTTTAAATATTTATAAATTGCACGACCATCCTCATTGCAAGTTAGCGCTGGAATTTTATCTTGTGCAAAATATTTGATAACTTGTTAATTGAATTTCTTACGCATATTAGAAGCCAAATAATCCTACTATAACGTCAATGACATAAAGAGGACATTTTATTGATTTATTAAATTAGTTTCATTTTGATCTCATTAACGTATATATATATATATATATAGCCCGGTCGGAACGAAACGTTTTGTATACATACTTTCATTTTAAACGTTATCATTAACTTAACAATACATATGTTTTATTATCTAATAGATTTATTTTGTTACACTTAAATATCCACTAAAGATTTGTAATAATTTTTATCGTCATACCAAACACAGCAAAGGACTCTTTGGACATTTTCTTAGTGTTGTAACAATTTATAAAAATAAGAAAAAAAACAATTTTCTTTTAATTTCTGATGAATGTCCTACAAATTTCTCTCCATTATCTAGAACTTCATTACGTTTATATTTTTTGAGTTTTTTTAAAAAATATTTCTTCGTATTTTATTTATTTCGAAAATGAGTTACAAAACTTAGGATAATAAGGGTCTGAATTTTCAATTACTTATTTTCATTACATTATCAACGTGGTAGTTAAAAGAAAGTCCATTTCTACATTATATATTTTGTCTCCTTTTTACGTGATTGATCCTCGTGTGACCTCTCTTTTTATTTTTGAGGTGCTGTAATGACGTAACAGATAGATGTGTAGATATTTTAGACACGTCTACGTAGACTGCAGGGTTGGTTCGACCCTGCACCCCACGAGGGAGCGTGTGTAGTGACGCCATGGCGTGTGCCTCCCCATGAATGACCATAGCAGCCTATGAATTTGATTTCAGCTGCCTGCCAAACGAGGCAGCTGTCGCGTGGAGGGTTCGCAAAACATCCCCATCCAAAGGTAGTACGTCGTTAATCGATAATCACCTAGTCCACGTAAGGCCTTTGTCCTTCCTTCCTAACCTTCAAAGCAATTATATGAATTCAATCTTCGGACAATGCACATTGCTGATCACAGTCAGGGTTGGTGGTTATTGGGTTACTTTATCTTCTAGATGGATTATTTCCTATACCAGGATATTCTTTCTGTTATACAAACGACATAGCTGTATGTTTTCAATGATTTTCATTGTTTGCAGTTTGAGATATCAGTCGATGATGTAGTAGTATTTTCTATACTGTCTATTTTTTTACAATCTTTATCCCCTTTTTATGTTATATATCCTTGTGTCTAGACCTCACTGTTTGGCTTTCAATTACAATCATGACCTAATAGTTTCATATACTGTCGCGTAACTGGAAATTCCATCACTAAGTACGTCTATATCGGAAAAAAAAAATATTTGAAAGTTTATCATCGTTATTTTAATCTTCCCTTTTTTTTAGGGCAACAGGCTACATGAGGGTAATCCACGTTGGGCAACTCCGCTTGAATAGCATAGGAAGGGATTTGAAATGGGGGATGTGGAAATGTAGAGGAAGGTAGCCAAGGGTTAACTAGGGCCCCCGGGCTATATTTTAAGGATCCTACCCGGCATTCGCCTAAAGAAATGCAGGGAAAACCCTAGAAAAACCTGCATCAGGAAGGTCGGGCATTGGGTACTTGTCCCACGACCTTCCGACAGCGGGAGAGGAGTTTGCTGTGGGGACGCAGCATTCCCTTCTCCGTGCCTCGACCAGTTTAGGAGGCAGCTGGCCGACTATTCCAATGGGAATGGCGGACAACTTTTACCGTATGCCCAAGGTCTGTGACCCCGGAACATACACCTCTCAAAACAGGCCGAGGTGCCTCGGCTTGTGGGAACCTTAGTTCAAAAACGGAGAGGAAAAGGCATCCCCAAAGGTAGCCCCTTCGTATCTCTCCTACAAGGTTCTACCTGCGAGAGAATATCGCTCGCAGGCCTTACCCTATTTTTTTATTTTTTATTTTTAGACAGGCTATTTATAGGGTAATCCTCATAGTGGATTATAGCGTAGGAAAGGGTTTTGAAATGGGGGATGCGGAAGGGTGGAGGAAGGCAGCCAAGGGTAACTGGGCCCCCGGGCTATGGTTTAAGGATCCTAGCCGGCATTCGCCTAAAAGAAATACAAGACAAACGGCCTTACCCTAAATATAATTCGTTATATATAATTTCATCGTTGATTAATTGACTGGTAGTAATATAAAAATGGTAAAAAAATTCTTCAAACTGTTACGAATCAGATGACAAACTATACTTTTATTCGATTTGATCTCACATTTATTTGTCAGTGCCTCTGTTGATAGCCAAACGATATCAGAAATTCCCAAATCAGTCGACACGTTCACTCGTATTAAACTGGTCGCGTGTGCATGGGGCAACACTACGGTGAGGGCATTTAGCAGGGATACATAATATCAATTTTTTTTAATTGTATCAGTTACAGATTACGTACTATAATATTCTATTAAAATAATCCCAACAATTTGGAAAAGTTAAAAAGCAACAGTAACTTCAAAAATGATTAGTTTTTGTGCTCAGAGTTATGTCATATTTGGTGTTATAATTCAGTTCTGTGATTTCAGCTGAAACTCCGAATTCTGTATATCACGTTAGTTACAATCGTGGTCAGATTACTATTAGGTGGGGATTAATTTGTGATGCGTGATAATGGAGTTCTACCTCATTGACATCGCGACGAATGCATTTAATGGCGCGCAAAATTCGAGTATCATCAACACCGGCGATCTATTACCTCTTTCAGCGCTTGTTTGCCGTGCCTTAAAAAACCCCACTTTCGGATTGGTGATGGAAGTCACGTCGAAGGAGCGACTTCCGGTCATGCACGGCGGCCCAGCGCGATGGCCGAGTTTTCGGAGAACCGATTTACTCGTTTCGTTCGTGCTAATTTTTCGTGGAAAATCTTGCAGTGCCTATAGAGTGAGCTTTGATTTTAGAAAAAAACCAACTGAATAAAAATATTTGTAAAGGGAATTTTGAGTTGGAAATATTGCACAGGCTTGTGGCGGAATCATAATTGAAATCCAAATGTTTTGTTTTAAGGAAGACTAGTTTTGGTAATATATATTCTTATTTATTCTACATAAAAATAAGTGGTATGTTTGTTTATATTTTTTAATTAATGCCAATACCACAACACACTGACAGTATTGCAAATGTTTATACAATTTACCAATTACTAAAAAAAAAGAATTAATGTAGACGTTTCGAGCTTTACCTTTTTCTATAAATAGACTATTTAAGGGGTTAAACCTCATTTCGACAGTTTCTCTTTAATATCATAGGAAGACAGAGCTAAGTAGCAAAGGGTTTATTATTGTCCCTTTGGTACAGTTTAAGGATCGTACCGGCATTCGCGTAAATGGGAAAACCGCAGACAAACACCAATCAGATTTAGCTCTCTGTTCTGTCTGATGCAGCGTTTTGCAGAGGTCATGTTAGTCATATATTTTTATTAATGCATTTTTATTATATTATATTTTATTATTAAAGTTTTGATATCGTTATTTTGTATAGTTTCTGTTAAACGTGCCTACTGATATTTTACAGAGCACGTTTGTAGAATATGTAATAATATAATTGTAATGAAATTAAATTTGAATTTTTGTACTTATGCTACGATTTTTTCCCCTGTATGTCGTTAAAACGGTTAACTAGAAGCCTGAGAGTTCTTACGAAGTGATCCCAAACTCGCTATAAGAATGTGCTGTTTGAATGTACTAATTTTGGGGTCGTGTGAATGAGTTAACGGCCTTCAAAAGGAACGAGGCAGCTTTATCTGGAATTTATTAGAGCTGTAGGTGACGTGCGTTCCAAGATGGTCGGTCCTGCGGTGCGTGAAGGCGAGTTAAGGTAGGAATGATGTCACCACATCTTCCAAGGTCTCGATATGAGGAGTCTATTGTTTGGGAATGTTTCCTTGGCCACTCGGGATAGATTAGTTGGTAAAGCTGACTTACAAGGCCATCCAGGTAGCTGACGGAAATAGGTCGTCCTCCCAGTTTCTCTGATCGCTGCTTTTCCCTGTGACTCCCATCATCCCTACTTGTTCAGATGCTATTCTCAGGCTCTGCAGTCGGCAACGAGGAACGTGTCTATCTGCAGGATAACTCAGTGGAGACATTATTCACGTTTACATTTAACGAGAAGGGATCACCATTAGAGAATCAGTCGTGAAGGAATCGGAATTACAGTTGCATTAAAAAAACCTGAAGTTATGAATTTAAAGCACATTTCAAAGCTCTCTACAACATGGGAATTTTTCTGTTGCTAATCCAACAGGTTTAACGGCCAACGATCTTCCTGTCGTTCATTTAATTAATAATGGAAACGTAGTTCTTGCCCGTCTAATTATTTCTAAATGCCTCGCACGAACACGAGAGTTCCCACACAAGTGTAAAACTGCCTGAGGGGAAAAGAGTCAGTGTTGTAATAAAATGATCGAACCCACACACACACACACACACATACACACGGACAGCCATCGCGTGAGTCATAGCAGTTATGATATGAAGAGAGGAGAGAGAGCATCCTGGAATCTGCCACTTCCGAGCTCTATATCAATTCTTTCTTCTTCTGTAAAACTGTATATATGTTTGTTCATGCTAAATAAGCTAGAAATTGCTAGCCATCAGTTCCTAAGAAAAAAGGATGAAGAAAAACAGGGCTTACTTGCTGGACATCCGCTTCACTTGGCAAGGAGGAAAGAGTAACGAGACTGAATGCCAGTCAGGGTCTTTTGTGAAGGACCTTGACACCACTCACCTGAAAATAAACCACCTGTAAAACAGTTTTGCGCAGAAGACTCAAGTATCCTTAGAAAATATCATAGAATATCTGCTGACCGTTAAATTAAGGAAGTATAAAGAAGCGCACAACATATTACAAAATCCAGATTCAATATAATACATCAACATATTTGTCATGTATCTTACTACATTGTTTGGTGTCTGAACTTAAGTTCGAAATGCTGTGGTCGTGCAAGTTTCCATGTTATATTCGTTTGTCCTTTAATTATACCCCTTGAATACTTCGTTTTAATTTTTAATTTATTTTTCTTACCATTTGTTTTATTTTTTACCCTCTTATTATATTTTTGCACGTGTAGGAAGACACGGAAACTCTGTACATTCAACGATAAGTAGCTGAAGGAATGTGAGTTGATAAAACACGTCCTAGAAAGAAACACACAGTTTACCTTCTTTCCTTCCTCCCCGATGCGTGGTTAACAACAGGTGCTTCACAAGATAACATGCCTTCGTCTTTACATGGTTACCTCAATGGGAAAATACTGTAAGTTAACATTTATGTTACGAAACAACGATAGCCGTCGAGAAAAACTTTATCAGAATAGACAAGTTTAATTTCAGACGTTAAGCGAAATACTATTATTACCTAAAGAATGATACAGATTTACTGAGAGCGAGGAAAAGAAGTGTGGTTGTTATAGGGAGTACGAAGTTATAAATACCATAAAATAAATAGGTAGGAACGAAAGGCAACTGTGTACAAGGATTAAAATGTAAAAAGCAACGGGAGGAGAAAATCTACAATAAACGAACAAGAGGACGGATTAAAACTGAAAAAGAATATGGAAAATTCAAGTCTAAAGATATAAAAAATGGTAGTCTAAGACCGATAAAAACATCAGAATATGAAGAAAGGGAGCTTGTAAAAGAACAATATAAATGAAGTGTGAGAAAATGATAATTACTGGACAACCATTCAGTTTTCACTAATTAGCCTTTACACGCATAAAATATTTTTGGAAAAAGCAAATTGTCCGGATTTCATCATTTCTGATAATAAAATGAAACATCCTTTACCATATTTATAATTTTAACTACAACTAACACCAAATATTTCGTTTCTAAATTTTAATCAGCTTTAGGTGTTAAAGAATTGATAATTACATAGTTTATTTTTAAATGAATTCATTCAACTTTAATTTCTCTTTGATTTGATTTAATAAGACTATTTTAAAATTAGATGCTTAGGATTAAATTAAACCACATACAGTGTCAAATTTTATTAAATTACTCCGATATTTTATATTATTTCATATTCATCATATTAAAACCACATTCATGTCTATAAGACGTATTGGCAAAATACTATCAGCATGTATATAATTTTTAATGGACTATAATGGTTTCAATGTACGAAACACACAATAGATGAAATCATAAGATGAATATACCTCAATATGCAGAAAGCTTTGGATTAATTTAATAAAATTTGTGATGGTATGTGGTTTTATTGAATCCTAAGTATTTAATTTGTTTCATATTTTGAAGTATTATATTTTAGAAGAAACAGAAGAAGTTTACATTCGAAGTTCATCCATGTAGGCCATGAAATATTTGTAATTAAAAGATCCTGTAATTAAAAATATTTTATTTTCAAAAGAATTAAAGGTATAGCCGTGACACGACAGACGCCAATGTCCTTTAAACTCCTTTCAATTCATATGTTCCCTTTGAATTTTTTATGTTGCTTTTAGATTAATCCATAAAAGTAATGACTTAAATTGTTTACATGAGGGTAAATTCCAGCAGGCGTATCTTTTTTCTAGTTTTGACCTGGCAAATTAACTCAGCTTTCGATATGTGAGGTGCCCCTGCCAGACTCGAACCCGGTTCTTCAGCCGTCGTGTCTGGAAGCCTACTCACTAACCGTCCACCGGGGAGTTTTGCGTGTTTTTATTAAAAATAATGAAAACGTAAAACTTCAAAAAAAAATAATGTTATAAACGACGTGCCCTGATCTGTCATTGAAAAAAATAAAGAACTGATCAATAGCCGTGATTGTTTGGGCGTATTTTGGAAACAAAGCGCGTCCCGTTTGATGTTTTTCCCCCGCACGTGTCACTGTGGAAGGTTTTTAATTATCATTGGAAACTTAAAACCGCAGTGGCACCGCACTCGAAGCTGATATTGAACAGCAGCGTTCATGCGGCATTGTTCTAAACTAGATTAATCAAAAGTCTACGCTAATGTACTACTCCCCCCTTCACAGGATTACGACTCTTTAATTAAATTGGATAACTGTTTGATAATTATCCGAGTACGCCTATTAATTCTTTCCTCCTATTCCAGAAATATTGTTTGTTTTGGATTTCGATGCTTTTCCATTTATTCAAATTTTTTAACAGATGCTGTATTTATCTCTTTTATTGTCTTTTGCTGACGATATATATATCCTAATTTATCTGAGGATCCGTTCATGTGGGTCCCTGACGAACATTTTTCAGTCACGACGGCATCACTATGCTCGTATCTTCATCAGTGAATCTTGTACGTTTTACTCCAGAAATGCTTTGCTTGATTTGAACCCTTTGGGATACCCATCTTCATTTTCATAAATGTTCTTCCCTATGCTATTCATATCCCCCCCCCATCCCAAATTTGAAAGATTATTCGATTAAAATTAAACCTAGGTCCTGTGGCAGTCCTGTCGCAGTCTGAAGAGGAAAAAGAATAACTAATGTTTACAGAAATACAGATACAGTAAATAAACTCATATTCAGCATTATTAATTAGTACACACTTTCGCTGTTACAAGCGAAACTTTACAGGAAACTTTACAGTCTAATGATTTTACTGTTGTGATATTTGTACATTTTATATTATACTATATATATCTTATGGGGCACATTTTGTTTCACCTCCTTTACATTTATTGGATGTTGATTAGGTCTCTCGGTCTCTTTCTTCTTAATTGGCGATGTTGTATGGGAGGTGGAGAGGCAGCTGTATCGGATATTAACTGGTTGGGGTGAATTGTCTTTTTTATATTGAAGAAGTATGTATTTGGTTATTGTTTGGTGGATATATGAAATGTTGAGGTCACTATTGGACAAGTCCCAGGGACAGTTTGTCATATAACGAAGGATTTTATTCTCGGATGTTCGGATCTTGTTGATGTGTGTTTTGGCTGCGTAACCCCAAATGTTACAGTCGTACTTCCGTAATGGAGAAATAAGGGATAGACAAACTAATTTTTTCATTGAAAGGGAGAAAGGAGAATTAGGATTAATTAATATAATCACTTTGGTCTTGTCAGAAACTGTTGCACGTAATTTATTATAAACTAATATCGTTGGATTTAATTAAGAAAACCGGCTAAAGTATTTGTTTTTTTTTCTCGATTTTATTTTAAATCTATTGTCTGCCATGCCGTGTTATTCCGAGGTCTAGGGTCTCTGTACTTCTTGTATAGACTCGACAGCATCCCCGTTAGAAATGTTGGACGTGTAAGTATTAAAAAGCCAATTAACGTAGGCTTCCCCGCTGAATCAATTTAATAAATGATTTTTGGTTTTTCAACTTGTTCAATTTTTTTGTAAAAGCACAATGTTTCAGCGATTATTCTAATCGCTGTCGTCCGGTTAACTGTGACAGAAAATAATTTTGCAGACTTTCGTAGCTGTCTCATCAAAGAATGTAGTATTTGGTTGTTGTGCGGAAAAGTTACTTGATCAGGATTTTCTCAGTTGAAAGTTCCTTAATGATAACAATACATAGGATGCGTCTGATTAAGATTCGCGGACGACGAGTGGTCGCACGATCCTTTCAATTACGTACTTGTTGCACAGCAAGGTCGAGAGGCGATCGATAGCCAATTAGTTAGCTACAAACTCCGGGCGTGCTTAATTGTTCGCAAACGCTCAGTTAGGCGGCCGCACGTCGTGGTCCAATATCGGCAGATACAATCACTGGACCTGACAGCCCCAAGACACGGCCACAGACCCACTAATTGCTACGCGTAACCTCGTCTCGCACGTGTGTGTGTGTGTGTGTGTGTTCGTCATTGCCTTCACCGCACTAATTGCGAAACTCGGACCAGAAAACTTCGCAAGGCTCCTCTCAGTTCGGCTGCGGATGTGAGAGCGATTCAGCAGTCAAGGAAGAGTGTTATTAATCCAAAGACATCGCAGCTATCCGTACATAATAAAAAACTCGTTTTGACTTTAAATTCTGTAAGTAGAAACCAAAATGTCAAAATTCATCGAAATCTGTTGAGTCACTTTTGAATTTACCTCCCTTGTAGATTATCAACGGACTAAACTGTCCCCTTTGTGCTGGACGTCATGAAATCAAGCGACGCTTGTTTAACTTCTAGTAGAGTTACTACGTTTAACATCTTTAATTATTTGTTTCATATCCTCTGATCGCTGCCTTCGAATGTTCTTTTCTTTACCCTCTATTCTACTGAATCATTTCATTGTGAGCTGTCCTCAGATTCATCTCATCTTGTTTCCTCGACAGGATTTACAGATTTCTTTCGGTTTTTTGGACCGCGCTATTCTCACCTCTGCACAATCGTGCTGTCTAAAAAGACAGTTTCGCAAACCTTCCGCAATCGAAAGTCAGTGTGAGAAACTAAATGGTTTCTCTTCTTCAATAATCTTTCTTTCACTTATTGAATTCCATGTGTTTTATCTGCTTCATATACTGAAAACAATAGTTATTTTTCGTCGTATACTTACGAGAAGCAACTGTCTACGATCTCGAAGCAGTGCGACTTCTTCAAAAATTAATTGTAATTTATATTTTGTGGCCCCAGCATACTTATTTCTACTGTTGTCGTTCGTGCTAATTGAACTTAAATTACACGTGGTTAGCATCGTGATGCGTACCTACACAATGCTTGCTGCCTCTGATTATTTTCTGAGACAATGGAGATTTCTGCCAGGGTCTTTGTCGCTCCACGTGTGACTTCTTCAGCAAATTGTCTACTGTTTCCGAGAACTTGAAAATTCAGCATTTTTTTGGATCACATATGTAATATTGTAATTGTTAACTAAGGTTGTGGGGTTCATTTATTTTAAATTTAATTTACTCGACACTAATTTAAGAAAACATATATTTAATTTTTAATATTAAATACATATTTTATGTTTCTCTGATAGATTTTGTAATTAGTAAACTATTAATAATTCATCTTCCAACAAGAACTAATTAACATCCTATATATATATATATTATAAATTGAATTCTTAAACAAATTTAATTTAGTACGTTTGAAAGGCAATTAATGCAATATACAACTTGAGGATATATAATTATTTACTGTATCTTTGAAGAACAATTTAATGTAAAATTGACTATTTGATATTTAAATAAATTTAAAATTTATTTGAAAATTTATGACTATTTAATAAAATCTTTAATGTATCGAATTATAATAGCAATTCTTAATATTTAGTGACAGTTTTGAAATGATGCAACTGAAATTTAGTTAAAGTAAAATATAAATAATTTATTAAAACAAAATTTTGTTTCAGATAAGTTTCCCGTGGCTATTTATTTAAATGGGACTCTTATTTTTATCTCAGGGCGTTTTATTGAGTCTCAGAAAAGTATAGAGATAAAATTAAATATAAAATTTACAAGAATTTTTTTTAATTAAATTTTCAAAATATACTACATTACAAACACGAAGTGAAATGAAATTTGATGGAACAATAATTACACAATGTTTGTAAGCATTTTTACCAAATTTAAAATCATGCATTTACATACCAATTTCGCTTGATCTTTAACTTCCCTTCCACTAAATTTACTAAAACCAAAATTTTGATGCAAAAGAAACTCTAAATTTTCAAAATAGGCCATTTAATTGCTAATACACTTTCACACCCCACTTAACTCTATCCCTTTAGGATATCCTATCCAGACAGATAGAATCATGGACAACTAGCCCAATGTGTTTTTACTATGAGAACCGGTCAGTTTTAAATCTCCGCTCGATTATATTTCATTTACAAATTATTAATGCAGTTCAACGTTTTAACATGTATTCACCTTTCATTTTTTCACTGCTTCCTTACTCGTTCGATTCCGGACAACGTTGTTCTATGCGACTTTCTCTTTTTCGACGACGACAGGCAGAATCTGTATTTAAGATATTTTAAAGTTTTAGTTTAACATTACAAACCCGCACCGGACTCTATCGCTGCACGGTGACCTCTCGACAGACCTACTAACAATTTTTACTGACCGAATGAACAAGTTTGCCACTGCGGTAACTTACATTCTCATCGTTCAGACAAACCATTTGATTTATTCGCCCATGCAAATAAAAACTACAACGAAAAACATCAATTCTTTCAATGTCATGGCCATTATCTTACGTAATTGACCAATTCGGAATCTTATATTATTATAAACATTGGGATATATATATATATATATATATATATATATTTGATAAATGTATTTTCTCCGCCATAATTGTTATCATTATTAAAACTCCTTTATAAAACCCCGTGTTACATTTTATGTGTTTTTTCATTTTTCTGAGATTCTTTTCTCTGCATCAATATTATTATTTCTTGTCAAACGTATGCCCTGTTATCCCTAACGAGATTATTGTGCTAGAACTAGAAAAGCTAAATATAATTCCAGACTCTAAAATATCGAATATTGGAATAAGTGCTGGTGACCGAAGATTTTCTCACATTAAAAGTTTCAGAAGACAATTCTTCATTAACCCGGATAAGCTAAATTCCCTTCCGGATTCGATAATTGTGCAATATGAAGAAACTAGCTGTAGGGTGTATCTAGCAGCGGGGAACGATAACTGCTATCATTGCAAAAGTCCTGGACATATCTCGATAAATTCTCCTAATAAGAAGAAGCAATACTAAAGAATAATCTGACTCCAAATGAAAATTATGACCAAATTCAGTGTAAGAACCCGGCGCCCGCAATTCAAATAATTAACCCTAAAAAAACGGACATGGATAATTCACAACTAACTGCATCTACGAGCTCGACAAGCAAACCTGATAAGAAAGACGTCAGTAATCCTGAACAGAAGACAAGCAATAATCCACCCAAGAAAACAAAACAAAACATTCAGGGTCATAAATATAAGGCGCTTAGTCAATCATTAGATCCTCAAAAATATTATATGAAGACAAAACAGTGCTCCACCTATATCTTTGGAACAGTTAAAGACTCTTATACTAAATGCTACGGACTCAAAGAACCCAAGGACCATTATTAGAGATTACCAAATATCCTCTACATCATTCATAAATATATTGGACTCTTTTTACCCACACTTAAATGATAAAACGGCAAAAAGTAGAATAAAAAGGCTCATAAATTTAGTCAAGAAACAAGAAGCAGACGCCTCCTCCTAATAAAACAGACTATGACCACAGTACAGTGGAATCTGCAACAGTCACAGCTTCAAACAAGTTAATATAATTAATTATCCTATTATTCTGATAAATGATTAACAAATGCGAATTGTAAAACCTACATTTGAAATGTATAATTATTCTTTCAAACTGTTCAATTGTATGTATATTATTGGAATCATTGTGAATCGCAGCATACTTATGTAAACAAGCACTATTTGCAATTTATTAATGGGGCGCCAATGACCAAGTTGTTAACGCGACCTTTAATTAAAAAATATATATTATTATTAAAATAAATGAATATACAGCGATAAACGTAAGCAAACAACTCATTGCTGTTGCTCCAAATATCGTCAAGTCTTTGAAAAGGAAGCCAAATATATAATATTCAGTCGCTATACTTTTTTTCCAGACACACATTGATGGTGTAAAGAAAGATAACACTTGGTAATCGAAGGAAGATCCGTAAAGATAAGTCATGGAGATGAACTCGTGTATGGAAGGGTAAAATTATCAGCGACGCCAGACAGTCTTGGAAGTCTCGATCTATGTCCCCGGATGTTACGGCATTAAAGACGGACAGACAGGCCTTGTTCCTACAAATCAGTCGTCCATAAAATTGGCGGAGAAACGAGCCCATAAAGGGATGGCGTTATGAGTTCGCCTTGCTACAATATTATCAAGTAATTAATGATACACTTTATCTGAATAATATTCTTCATTATATTGTGGCAAACTGTGTTGGCATTTTTCAGTAAATATCCTTCATCAAAGGATTTATTGTGAATAACAGACCGATTATTGTCTGAATGGATTCACATCTTACCAGCAGCAGCAGCAGAGGGAAATGAAATAAAAATATATAAATATATTGTGCGATCGTTAGGCTGCATATAATCCATGAAAAGTAATTTACTTTTGTGATAAGATAATGAATAACCAAGGCATAGTTAATAATTCGGATCCGGATCTGTTTCTTATTTCCAACTGCCTTCTTTCACAGTTCTATATTAAACATTTCGAGACGGGTGTCCGGATCACCTCGCAGCGTTCACGGAACCTTCTTGAAATTTCTCTACCCTCATTTAATTAAACTCACATTAAGTATGTCAACAGAAACTATTTGTTTGCACTGTTGGTCTTTCATTGAATCAATTTGCAAATCCATATCTCTCCCTCCCGAGTGACTACTTTACCCACAAAATTTACGAGTGTGTTGACAGCCGTAAAACACTGAGGAGGAGGGCTGCTGTTTGTGGGTGTAGAATCGTTGACTCGTAAAGTCGTTTTCCCTTTCTTTTTATCTTCATTGTGTCCTTTACTGAGCGGCGGGGCCCTTTACCGTAGAGTGGGCGGCATCACTCAATTATATGCTCTTCTGCACATTTCCTACATTCAACGGGAGGAACGACGACAGAAATAAAATAAACAACGCGCTGCATTCCTCCGTAATGAGCGATATTGAACAATGGCGTTTGTTACGGAATCTTAACAAGAAGTGACGCGGCTTCGTCGATCTCTGGCTTTGGAAAAATTGCTCGACGCAATTCTAGTTCGCTAGAGGAAACAGACAGATACTGCAAATAGCCTTGTCATCCAACAAAGACTAATTATCCATCGACAGCACAATGCTTAAAAGTCGAGGCAACAAATAAATATATGTGGGACATTTCCACGAGGTTACTAAAATTGTGACGAGTGTGGTAACTGGATCAGTTAACCGTCAATATTAAACAGGGATATATGCCTTATGAACTAATTAGATTTGATTAGTATGTTTTTAGTACAGATTACGAAATTTTAATTTACATTTTAAGATATTTTATTTGGGAGAAATATATTTGTCAGCAAAATAGTGACTGATTTTAATGATTCTGAAAAAGTAATTTCAGATTGTATGGAAAGAAAACCTGCTACGAAAATGTTGAAGTCTAATGTTTGGAATTACAGGATGAATCAGACGAGAAAATTTTTCACGAGAATTATCAATTTGTTGGCTTTGTGAACTGTAAATTGTTTTTTTATGTAAGAAAAATGAAGGGATTTGGAAGAGGAATGACTCCCACGCTGCATCGATGGATTCAACGTGAACTATGAGAAATAAATCGATTTCTGTTATCATTTGGGTTTATCATTGGCCGGGAAACTTATGCAAGTAAATTATTTCTGATTTTGACAGGGAAAATTTTTCTTGGTCGTGTTTTCTTCAATCCTAGCTTTCCACCAACGGCAGTTACGCCAATATCCCAGAGAATAAGATGTGTAAAAGAATGAAGACTGCGACTGCAGCATGAGCGAGGACTGGGACAGTACGGGACGTAACGTACAAAGTGAAACCGTCTCGCTTTCTTATTTACGCCGCGATATTACTTGTTTTTCCCTTCGTATTCGAAAATAATTCATAATTAAGTGAGTTTTATGATCGAAACAATACGTTAGACATATTAAATCGTTGATTATTTACCGTGTTCGACGAAGGGGGTTTGTGGAATCTTATACGGGAGACTCTGGAAGATTGGTCACTTGATTTCATCTCAAGAAGCACCTGATGATTGACGGAACGAAATGACTGTGCAAATGTTTCGAAATTTCGTTGCAATGGATTATATCGATATAGAATTTATCGCTTATTTCGTTCAATATGAATGAATTACCTTTTACATCGAGAAAGGAGTAGGATTGAACCTAAAGCTTTTCAACGATGATAAATCTTGATCGTCTTGAGGAATGTAGGAAGGCATCGAACAGTCCTCCTGAAGTTGTTATTTGAGGCGCCAAAATTTTGACGTGTTCACGTGGACCAACGTCGACAACGAAATCCTGTTTACTTGGGGTTAATTGATTTATCAACTAATACCTATAATTATTGATAATTGCATTTTCTCCGTTTGATATTATTTATGTATTGGCCTTTGTAACGCGCACAATTTCCTTGATAGAGGACGGACGGAACCTATATGGAGCGTTGCTGAACTGACGGAGATAAAGAGAACTTGTGTTGTGTCTACAGAGAGCGAAATGTGATCTTGCAATATTATCCATACGCTAGCGTACTCTTCTCATATGACATTTCATAATTTGGTATTTGTGGGAATGGACATTGACAAATATAAACAGCTGATTAAGCTTTGACTACAATAAACTTATAGTTGTAAACAGTCTACCATTGGTTCGAGTTTGATTGAGCTTCATAGATTTAAAAATGGCTAAACACTGTACGATTTTTTTTCATTTCTTTTTTCTATTTTCTCGAGACCCAACATAGTCTGTATACGTTGCAAAATTAGGAGATGAGAGCAAAGTCTGAACACATTTGATTGCCTTTGGATTGATGGTTCTTTCTTCAGGATTATCATTGGTTCTTCTTCACCGAGTTGCCAGCTGAAAGTAGGAAAGTGACGGGAGAAGACTGGACGTTTTTGTGACTCGGGCGTAATTGTGGCACGGTCCAGGACCACAGCTGGACCGAAAATGAATCTGGTGTTGAGAGCGAGTGCTCGAGTGTACGGTCCGATGGCCCAGTAACCCTCGACACCTGTACACATGAGCGGCGACAAGCTGTGTTTTGTCTGTATTGTTGCGGGGAGCGTGAGAACTTCGCCTTCCAGAACCTGTTTTCTCCAGCCTTCCAGGTATCTGTCTGTCCGCGCCACGTTGCCACATCTCCGTGTCCTCCGCCACGGCACCTGTTGGCGGGAAACGTCTTCTGTGCCAGCTTATTAGAGGACGACTCCGTGACCGACCCCGATAAGCGATAATAATGACCGTCGTCCCGATCCGCTTCGATCTCTCTCTGAATCCTATACGAAGTATTGACAATGGCATATCTGTCCCTTGACGGATTATTGTGATTCCTGAAATCCAAATAACAGCTATTGGCACGTGTGGCAAGGGAAGCTTTCTCTGCACTTTTAATCGTAGACGAATAGTGGAAGAGAATGGTGTCTCATATCGTCATTGCAAACCTCAATAAAAATCACAATTTGCCGAAAAGTGGAGACTGGTAAATGCAACAGAAAGTTGAAGATTATTTTCAGAGAATTGTGACAGGAAAAGGTGTCTTTCGGTGATTTATAATGTTTATATTATAATACAAGGGATAAAACCCAGAAAACGTTTACTAATCCTCTACACAGGAAAGTCCGTCGATAATTTTGAAATTCTGTTTTCTAGTTTGATCCCCGTAGTTTTGCTTTATTATGAATATACTACATTTCATCTTTCCTCGTTAAACTCATTCTCAACGTTTTTGGATATATATATATAGTTTTTTTTTAACTAATGCTCTTATACTTCCAAATCTTCGTCTTTGCGCAAGTATTAGATATCTATCCGCATTAAAGCTGCCACGCTGAACACAATGCTGTTGACCGCAGATCGATAACTGCAGTTGTTTAGGATATATAGCGGTTTTTCTGTGTTTTTAAAAATCTTGCTCTTATTTTATATATATATATATATATATATATATATATATATATAATAAAAAAGGATGTATATTTGTAAGTATTTACGTTAATCTTTATACAAATTTAAACGCGTGGACAGATTGCAACAAAACTTGGTACACATATTCTTAAAAACGGTACTGTGGGGGTGAGAAACCCCTATCATAAAGGTATAAATAATTATAATTAAAAAATGTGATAATTTTGTGTTCAATTACTGCGCGTCAAGAGACGGTGACGTCACGCGAGAAATAGTACCCTTTTCCGTAATGAAATAAAGCAGAAATATTTTCATTGAATAAAGTGTATAATTTTATCCTTCGAATGATAAAAACAATTCGAAGTACTTTACGACCCTTGCGGAAAATGCAAGTTAATTTCGCGTCATATTAGTTAAGCCCAATATAGCGACCATTTGTTTGCATCGTGAATCTAGCTAACAATTTCATCTTTCGTAATGGATGAAGATTGGAAGACAATTATATTCTATAGTACTCAAGGAGTATATTTAAGAAGAAATTCGGAGATATGTTTGTTGAGATTGATGCAATAAAATTCTATGTATTTTATAGCTGTTAAATTAATGCACTATCGGTCGAAAGTTTGTACGGAACAAGGAACTGTTAGATTGAGGTTAATTCACATCTTGACTAAAGATTAATATAGAATTAAATACCTTTTCGGGTTTATATAAATAAGTACACGGACAACGCCGGTATCGTTGTACTTAAATTATCTGTCATAATACTGGTTGTCCATTTTGTTCTATCGGGTCCTGAACGTTTCAGTCAAACATTACGGAGCCCATTATAATTTCTTCGGACTTACAAGAGCTCTTTACTGATATCTGGTTTTTGGTGTCTGTTAAAAGTTGCCTTTCTGTGTTGTATCGAATAATATATTCATATACCGAAATTAAAGTGGCTGGAGAATTTTAATGAGTTTCCGTTTATTCATATGTACTTTCGACAAACATTATTGATAGTGTCAATTTACTTTAATAATAGTTTAAATCGACTTTTCACTCTAATCTGGAACCCAGTTTTCCTGTCGTGTGGGTTTCAAACACCCATTGCTCAAGTCTTCCTCTCATGATCTCTTCTAATACGATCCATAGTCTGAATTTGAAAGTTGTTGGCAGCGGTGTGATGAAACCATTCGGGTATTCCATTGTCTGTGGCGGTGTTGATGGTAAATCAGAAAGATGAAGTGATCATCTCATCGTTTATGTGGATGAAATCTTGCCATCATAAAGAAAAGTTGACTCGCAGTCATCGAACTTTTACCACCTGTGTGAAATCCCGTATCTGGAAGCTGAATCCTGCCTGTCAGCTCCTGCAGAAATACTTTCTTATCTCGTCCTTGAAGCGTTGCGTTTTCCCCACCTGCGAGTTAAGTGACAGAACTGTTAATGAATGAAGCTTTCTTCTTGTTGTTGCTTTTTCTGCAAGAACTTGAGCACCTGTCAACGTTTCAGCTCGGTTGTTTTGGCTCTCACGATTGTGTCTTTCGCTGAGGTCGATTAAGTTTACTGAGCGACGGTTCGTTCATTTTTCTTTAACCGTTGAGTAATTGTGATAGTTGTATATTAGTGTATAAGCACATGCGTGTGCTCGTATCTGCGGAACAGGTTTTTCTTTCTGTCTGTGTGCGCTCTCGCGGCAGTGCTATGAACCTTGATCTCATTTTCTTATTTTAGACCCCAGATGAAATGTCAAGTCGTTTCCGCTGCCCCTCAGCTCGTGTGTTTACTTTGAAAACTGACGTGCGCCGTAGGAAATTATGCTGTTAATTAGTCCCGGTCGTAAAGCGAGCGAGTGTGTGCGTTAATTTGCTTTCATGTTAACGATTCCTACGTATTAAATGAATGTAAATGTGGTGGTGGTATCGTAGTACTTTAATTATTTGTCATAATACTGGTTGTCCATTTTGTTCTATCGGGGCCTGAACGTTTCAGTCAAATCATTCATGTATTATTTTTTTTAAAACGTATTGCAATTTTCCCGCTCTACTGCACCTTTTATCACAGCGTCTTTTGGTCAACATGTATTAATTTTTTTTAACACGTATTGCAATTATTTCTCTTTACTGCACCTTTTATCACAGCGTCTTTTGGTCAAGTGTATATTCACTCTGTAACCTAATGTTTACAATTCTCTAAAGTCTCTTATACTTTTTTCTCCTTATTTTTTCCTGCCAATTTAACCGTTTTTCTTCACTTTTGGCGTCATTTCCAATTGTCCGGGGTTTCGCGTCAATGTTTCAACAATTTTTCCGATTTGTCTTGTCTTCTGATTCTATGTAACTTATCACATAACTAGCTGGGTGCCCGGCGTTGCCCGAGATGTCATTTATCTATAACCCCCGATATGAATCCAATTTCGGCTGCTTTTGCGCAATTTTTATGTAACGCTACTCAAACCCTAATCATTATAATTAACTCTGAAAAATATTTCTTCAACGCAAATATCTGCCGTGTTTGCATGTTCCAAAATTTGCACCCCGCTACCCCTGCATCTGAGGGGTAAATGCCAATTTCAATGCCGTAACTAAACACAGTGACTTCCATTACCTTTGATTTGACTCCAATCTCGGTTGTATTCGCTTTATTTTACTGTAAAGCATCTCCACCCCAAACCCGAAGGGTGTCCTTTTCACAGGGCGTCGGGGATGAAAATTGTATTCAGATAACACTGGTAGAACACTATCAATATCTTTGACCCCTAAAAATATTAATCCGACTCAAATATCGGCTGTTTTAGTATGTTTAAATATTTCCACCCCCGCTTCTGGGGGTGGAAGACGCGTCTCACCCCGACAGTGTTTGTTTCCTGGTCGCAAAGAACACGTGTACGAAATTTGGTGAAAATTTCTCGACTGGTGTAGATTTGTATTTTATTTAGAAAACGTTTGTATGGGAAATAAAAAAGGGCTGTTTTTAGGGTTTTCCCGGAAATTATTCGATTTTTTCTCGCCTTTTAAACCTTTCCTAGACCTCCACGAACATTTCAAGACTAAGATAAGATAAATCCGTTCAGCCGTTCTCGAGTTTTAGTGAGACTAACTAACAGCAATTCATTTTTATATATATAGAAGATTGCGGCAAACATTTCCTACCTTTTTTATTTCATAGTTGGTTTGTCATACACATTTCAGACGCATTAGCTTCTTTACTTACGTCCGATTTTCTCGAAAATGAACAATTAATCGACTCAGGGCCGTTCCTCTGCGTTGTTGGTCCTTGTGAAAATTTTGCTTTGAAATTGGGTTTCTGTTGAAGAGTTTTTCTGCCGATGAATTACTGAAGATGACGGCAGTGCATTTGGTAGTCCAAACGTCGCGTTACAATCGCTGTGTTACCCGGGTGGAAACCTGAGAACTTTTTCTTCATCAAATATACCGGGAAGGCATTTGATCTTTGATAATTATTGAATGGTTCTGAAATGAAGAAAATAGCAGCATAGGAGGATTTGACGTAGTTGATGAGGTGCTTTTAATTTTATTTTCCTACTCTTTTAATATTTTGTAGCCGAAAAACTAGTTTTTCGGTGTGAGATAATGGCGGCGGTCTATGCCTTTGCGATATGGAATATCGTATTAGATTTATTTTCGCCTCGTACAGGGTGAAAGTCCTGCAATAGGGCGCCGAAAATTGGTCCGTTTGGATGGACAGTGAGAGCCCCGTGGGGGTTGCGTGGGGGGCGGTGGTTCCGCATAGTGTAGGGGGAGTGGGGGATAGAGGGTGGGAATCTGCAGGAGGGGGAATCCGCCCTTGGGGATTTCAGTTTGAAAACTCCGGTGCGGTGTTAACCTGGTAGTGAGTGAGCCGTAGTGTCCAATTATGCCCAAGGATATCTTCGTTCCTCTCAAGTGTCCTCAGTGTGGATGAAAGTTCACCGCCCGACATCCCCGAGAAGTGATAATGTGCTGAATATTTCTAGTCGCTTTAATATGGCGTGTGTCCCGTAGCAACCTGTTGGAGGAGCTGCAGTTGCGTCTGTCCTTCGTCGTGGAAAATATTGATTTTCAAGTAAGCATGTTTAATTGTTTCCACTTTCGTGTCGCTAACTACAAGTCGTTTGCCTCTTTACCGTGATCTTTTTATTTTATTTCCGGATACTAGTAACAAGCGCGGGCGGAAATGCAGTCTGAGAAAAGATCAGATTCCACGCCGAAATAATAATTAGGTTCTTATGGACAAACTAAACTGAAATGCAGGTTTGGAATTAGTGAATCGGAAGTTTTATTCCTTGTTTTGAAGCTATAATTGCTCTTCTCCGCTGAAAGGACCGTATAAAAGAAGACGTGATTACTTGAGTTTCTTCCGCGATGTTTATAGTGAAGGGGGAAAAGAGGAAGAAAGTTCGTGAACAAATTTATATTATTTACACATGTGTCGTATTCCCAGTAAACTCTATAGTAAACTTTCATTCATGATGGAGCAAGATTTTGATTTTAAGAAGTCTCGGAAGAAACCGTTTCAGAAAAAAAATCTTTACCCTCGAAGGACAATAAGCAGGTTCAATTTGCTTTCACAGAGAAATCGTTTCCAACGTGTGTTGTACTTGAGATGAATGAGCTTTGTTTTAACCAGAATGTTAATGGCTTTTGTTCCTTTCCTGGGAGAGAATAAAAATGTGACAGAGTACATTGTATCTATAATGGTTATAATTAAGAGAGTGAAGCAGCCGAAGAACAAAAGAGAGCGAGAGAGGTAGAGGGATAGGAGGGGCCCGCAGGAAGAGTCAGTAGTAGGTAGAGAAATGTAAAAATAGCTGGGGGGGGGGGGGGGAATAAAGAAAATAGGACTGCAACTAAAGTCACAAATGCGCGGAATGGAACGGACAGTTGCACGTAAATTAAGGTTCTGTAATTCTAATTAAGGAACAGATCGGATTTGTTTCGTTTATCCCCGTTTCCTTTCGGTTGGATTGAAATCTTTCGCACATGCTTATTTAGTATTTCATCTATATTCAGTGCGACATTCTTACGGGATATCGACGGTGGTCAAATTTCTCATCGCAACTGCCTGGTTCTTCGTGTCCACAATAATTAATATATTCCGAAGGACATCTGAATTTTCTTTCCCGTTCTGTTCCGTTTTTTTTACGTCCCTGTACTTATGTCATGTTTTTACTCAAAATAATCACTCAATAAACCTACTAAGATTTCGTTTTGTGTATTCCGCAATCTCCTCATGTTCTCATAACGTGTGTCCTTAAAAAAATATCAGATTTTTTTGTGGAAATGCCCATTACCATTTTTATGTTTGCTATTCGTTTCTGTACGTCGTTATTTCTAGTTTTCTTCTCAATGGCGCGTTGACATTGTCGCACACAATCGTGCAATATAACATCTGACGTTTCTCATGTCTGTTAAATACCTTCAGAACCCGCGTTGCCACTGCTTTACTTTCGCCACATTAGCGCTGTTCTGTTCCCCGTACTTTACGATAGTCGTTAATTGCAGCCATAGCATTGTTGAGGTGGATGTTAGGTAACGCGGTTCGTAGCGGTTCTCGTGGCACTGTGCCAGTGGCAGGCGCCCGTCTGGGAAGGCGTCTGGGCCTGCGTGAGTGTGGCAACACTGCCGAGGGAGATCCCGTCCTCCGCCGCCGACGTTGTCGCTACTGTGCGTACATGCGTGCGTGTGTGCGTCACGGGCGATCGCTAGAATATCGGTCCTCTCGTTTATGTGACATGTGCGGTCATGCCACGGGGAGATGCGAGATATCAATGGAAAAGGAATACATTCACTGTATCGAGAAAAACTGCGAAGATAAATTAAAGGAAAATACTACGTTCCAAAATTTCCGCAACGCTATTCGTGCCTCAACCCAGACCCAGATAATTCTCTAAATGATCGGGCCTTGAAAACTGAAAGTTTTGCTTCAATGGAATCGATAAACCTAAAATATCTACTACTCATCCGCTTTTCAACTTTCCCGCTGGCTAGACAACCTCGCCCCCTACAGCCCATTAAAGAAGGTGACAACCTCGGGAAACGCCAATTCCGCTACACCCACGTTGACTGCAAAATCCTAAAGATCGCTCTCCTAATCAGAATTATCATATCTCTTCATGAATACTCTTATCTTATCGGCGATAAAAATTAATAATACTATCTTTTGCTATCGGAGTAATCGATACGTTTTGTGCAGGTAATGTTTATTTTTATTCAAAGGTAATATGTTTTGTACCCGCTTTGTGCTGCAGGAGTATCATTATTTTGTTTACAACGTGCTACTGATCCTTGTTAAGACTCGATATTTTATTTTCGCTTTCCAGGTTACGTTCATTGTAATTTTACTTACTTTTATTCCTTTGCTAATTGAAACAATCGTATGAATTTTTAAAACCGGTTGTTTCCATCCAAGCAGTGTCAGAACGACAGAAAGGAAAAAAATACTTTCCCAGATAAAATTCTAAATCTCAATTTTGTGGATTGCAAAATTCCTCTCATTTCGACATCTAATTTTGTTGTCAGGCTAACAACAGATCTAATTCCGTTTTCCCCTCATTCTAAAGTTGTGTGGTGTTTATTTAAAACCTCCTCTCCCGCTATCGGAAGGGCGTGGGACAAGTACCCAATGCCCGACCTACCTGATGCAGGTTTTTCTAGGGTTTGTCTTGCATTACTTTTAGGCGAATGCCGGGTAGGATCCTTAAAATATAGCCCGGCGGGCCTAGTTAACCCTTCGCTACCTTCCTCTACCCTTCCACATACCCCATTTCACTCATTTTCCTATGCTATAAGAGGAGAGTTGCCACTATGTGGATTACCCTCGTGTAGCCTCTTACCTAAAAAAAAGGGTAGAGGTTGAGCCCAGAGAGATCTGGAGGAGGCTACCTTTGGGGATGCCTTCACATCTCTCTGTTTTTTTTTTAACTAAGGTTCCCGCATGCCGAGACACCTCGGCCTGTTTTGAGAGGTGTATGTTCCGGGGTCGCAGACCTTGGGCATACGGTAAGAGTTGTCCGCTATTCCGATTGGAATAGTCGGCCAGCTGCCTCCTAAACCGGTCAAGGCACGGAGAGGGAAAGCTGCGACCCCACAGCAAACCCCTCTCCCGCCATCGGAAGTGCGTGGGACAAGTACCAAATGCCCGACCTACCTGTTGCAGGTTTTTCTAGGGGTTTCCCTGCATCCCTAGTAGGCGAATTGCGGGGTAGGATTCTTAAACCATATCCCGGGTGCTCTAGGTAGCCCTTGTCCATCTTCCCCTACCCTTCCGCATCCCCCCCTTTCAAATCCCTTCCTATGCTATTAAAGGGCAGTTGCCATCATGTGGATTACCCTCATGTAGCCTGTTACCCTAAAAAAAAAGTAGAGGTTGAATTGCATCCTTGCGTCTTTTGTTTCGCGCGATTTTTTCGTTGAACGGGATAACTTTGCTTCTACGGAAATTTTTCGTTGGTGATGAGAGAGCAACCGAAACCCAGAAAATGCACGTGTTAGTTTATTCTCCCGACGACCGTAGCCTGTCGGTGTTTATTTTACTATGAGTTTCGTCAGCGTTAAGGGTGGCTTTTCCGTGGTATTATTAGAAACGTCAACCCCTAACGATTTTTTTTTTGTGAATTGCGGGGACCGAAACGTCCGTCAGGTTACACTGTACAAGAGGCTGCGGATGATTGAAAAAGCGTGATTATTTTTCGGAGTAATGAGAGTTAAATTTTTTATTGAACATACGAAAGGAAGGGGATATGTTATAGAAACTTCTCAGGCGATATGATTGCAGTGTGAATATGACTTGTTCCCCGACGACGAACTGTGAGGTCGCAACGTCGGGGGGGGGGGAGGGGGGGTTCCTACCCTCGGGCTCTTTCCCATGGCGGGCGGCCGAAATCGCGGTAGCCTCTGGCTGATTTATGTAAATAGCCATGTGCGTGTCGTTTACATTTTTGATCGGCGTGTGTTATGTGTGTTTTCCGTCTTTGTTCTCTGTAACCGCAGACTGAATCTGTTGTGTGCGTGGTTTCAGGGCATTGTGCTATGTACGCCGAGGTGGGCAAGGACGCCATGGACCACTTAGGTAAGCTGTCTTCTCTTCGCCACGACACAGTGTGTAGAGGTTCGGGAAACCATCGGCAGTGTAGTGATAACTGTTCTCAATGTGTCTTCTCTGAGTTTAGTTTGAACACGGATTCTATTTTAATTCGTTGTGTGCAAAAAAAGTAAACCCTCAGAAGACTTGTGATAATTGCGTCGTGACTCGTCTTAATTTTTTTTAAATTACACGTGTATTTGCTAAATAAACATTGAGCATAATAGTTTTCCACGTGCCCTCTGATGCGTTCTTACCTCAACCTCGACACACTGTTGTTTAAACAGTAGCTACTGTATGTTAGTTTTGTGTTCTTTGGAGCCCGCATGACGTGTCCAGGTCACGATCTGCATGTAGTGTAGTGTGTTGTGTTCAAGTAGAAATCCATTTGTCAGTAGTTTGTACTGTTGCATGGCTTCCAGAGAGCCCCCCTCTGGATTTACTTGGTTATGTGCAAGTTGAACGGAGAGGCGCAGAATTAAGCCGAGCTGTTGTTATTTCGCGATACATTCTCATCCTGCCGACTGCATAATCCGAATTGTCAGCTAAATGATTTATTGAGCCCGTCGATGCCCGAAATCGAATCAGTTCCGTCCAATAATCGTGTAGCATCATCAATTTGGGGTCGTTACACGGGTAATTTCTTTCTTAATTTGGGTGGATTTGCGCGCGGGAAACAAGCCGCGACCACGTTTTTATAGTCGATACTGTATGTTGTTGCGGAAATAGAAGTTTGTTTAATGGGCATTCGTGTTATAATATTTGTTTATCATTTAAATTCTTTTATAAGCAGATTAAAGTAGTTTGGGGCATCCAAGTTTCTTCTTTTTATTTAAGATCTTTAATAACTTCAGTCATTATACGTGATGGTTAAACATGGACAAAACTTTAATAAGACATTTTTTAATCGCTTTACTGTAGAAATTTGCAAGAGATTTTCTGCCTTTCGTCGAGTAAATTCTGAGCTCACTCGCTTTAGAATCAATCCATTGTGATCCTTACTGAGAATTCATCAAGACTGCAGTTTCTGCGTATCTTGTCACAAAATCTCATCATTTTACCTATAAATACCCTGACTGTTGGGAACTATCTCTTCTAAGACTACTCAGTTTCCTCCCTTCAAGGAAGTAATAAAGCTTTTCAGTGTTCCCTAAATACATTTCGGTTAATATCTTACTTCCTCTTTAAAGTTCGTGTTCCTGAGAATCCTCTCTTCATGAAAGAACTCTTAATGGGAATTCATCCAGTCTTTAAAAATTGACACGCAGAACTGGTTATTTTAATTATACATCACCACCCTGCAACCTTCAGTGTCTCTTGCTTATTTCCTCACTGTGATCCTCGTGTCTTGAGATGTGACGCTCATGAAACTCAAATTTAATGACCTCCTGTATCTGTTTCGAAAAGAAAGATTCGGTTGGATTATCCAAGGAATCTGAAATGGGTGACACCTGTTCTGTCCTGGAACCAACGATGTCGTGTGAAACTGTCAAAGATGACGGCGGCCATTCGGATTAAGCGGATTTCTCATTTCCAGTGCAAAATGCGAGAGGCGATCACAAACGTTGCGGCGTTCTGCAAGAGTGAGAATATCGTGACACAATGGTGTTTTAGTCCCGTTGTGGAGGAGAGATGTGGCAACCAGGTAAGGGTCGGCCTCCTGCTCAGATGAGTCAGACCAGCGAAGTGTGGCCTGGCCTGCACTCTCAATCAATGGAATACCTGGCGGTCTACCTGCACTCTTTCCAGAACTCCATTATTCACCGGAAAAGTGCGGGCAACCTGTCGTCTTGTGCCCTGAGCTATTTTTCTAAACGAATCTGGAGGGGAAACTTAAGCCGCGTGCTGAACGCAGCGCCACGACCCTCACTTTCTCCCAGTGATGGTTTAATTTTCTATCTACTCATAGTCTCTCACGGGCTATTGACAACTATGTATAATGATCACAAAAATTACACAGATGTGTTCTTCATTTCCTCTAACCTCGCAGTCTTCACTAGAAAGAGGCGAGTTATATAGCCTATTCTGTCACCCGACCTACCCGATGCAAGTTTTTCTAGGGTTTTCCCTGCATTGCTTTTAGGCGAATGCCGGGTAGGATCCTTAAACTATAGCCCGGGGACCCTAGTTAACCCTTGGCTACCTTCCTCTACCCTTCCGCATCCCCCCTTTCAAATCCCTTCCTATGCTATTAAAGGGGAGTTGCCACCATGTGGATTACCCTCATGTAGCCTGATAGCCTAAAATAAAAGAATAAACTTAAATCTGTTCCTCCATTTTTATTTTCTGTGGATTCTGCTGTATTATTTGGAGATCAGGAGAGAGATTACGCGATTTTCAAAGTTCTGCGGGGAGGTCCGGCTTGGAAGAAAATAAGCGGTAATTACTTGGAGCGACCTACAAGGGAAGAAATGAATCCTGATAAAAAAAACAGTGGAAACAAAGGTCTCATATATACAATAATGCAAATGGTCATATTTTATATTGAAATTAAACCAAATAAATTAAAATATAGAGGCTTAACGTTAGTATTTGTTTTTGATAAATTGATTTAACAAATGTGATTAAGCTGATGAAGCAATACAACGCTGCAACCGCAGGGCTTGCACGAAGCTCTAATTAAATGAAAAGGGGGCTACAAACCACGCACATTTGTGTCTTGTTATCATTGAAAATAAAGAATAGTCAGTGAAGTAGAATGAATAAAATGTCACAGGCTAATGTTCTTTTATGTTATACTAGCTGGGTGCCCGGTGTTGCCCGAGATGTCATTTATCTATAACCCCCGATATGACTCTAATTTCGGCTGCTTTTGCGTAATTTTTATGTAACGCTACTCGAACCCTAATCATTATAATTAACTCTGAAAAATATTTCTTCAACGCAAATATCTGCCGTGTTTGCATGTTCCAAAATTTGCACCCCGCTACCCCTGCATCTGAGGGGTAAATGCCAATTTGAATGTCGTAACTAAACACAGTGACTTCCATAACCTTTGATTTGACTCCAATCTCGGTTGAATTCGCGTTATTTTACTGTAAAGCATCTCCACCCCAAACCCGAAGGGTGTCCTTTTCACAGGGCGTAGGGGACGAAAATTGTATTCAGATAACATTGGTAGAAACACTATAAATATCTTTGACCCCTAAAAATATTTATCCGACTCAAATATCGGCTGTTTTAGTATGTTTAAATATTTCCACCCCCGCTTCTGGGGGTGGAAGACGCGTCTCACCCAGACAGTGTTTGTTTCCTGGTCGCAAAGAACACGTGTACGAAATTTGATGAAAATTGCTCGACTGGTGTAGATTTGTATTTTATTTAGAAAACGTTTGTATGGGAAATAGAAAAGGGCTGTTTTTAGGGTTTTCCCGGGAATTATTCGATTTTTTCTCGCCTTTTAAACCTTCCCGAGACCTCCACGAACATTTTAAGCCTAAGATAAGATAAATCCGTTCAGCCGTTCTCGAGTTTTAGTGAGACTAACGAACAGCAATTCATTTTTATATATATAGATAGATTTGGCATGGACGAGTAGACCTTAAAAGCTCAAGTTGAGTTCGCCATGTTGATGAGGAATAATAACGATTTTGTAAGAAAGTGGACTAGAGTCAAAGACGTGGAAAACGCGGAATACTGTTGCAAGTATTCTTCCATTGTTCGAGTGCAGAGGAAAAAAAAAACAGCCCAGGAAGGATTTTTTGTTTTTTCTTCCCCTTTTCCGAGAAAGTGGAATAGTTGGAACAATTTCACCTCAGTATTGTCAACAAACTTAAAAACTAAATGGATGAGATAGACGTGTGTCGAATCGGCGGATCGTAGGTGAGCGCATTCAGGATGACATCTGTGTGTTGCAGTTCACGTGCACGTCGTCATGAAAACAAGCACGGTCAGTCTCGGCCCTTAACTCATTTGTAAATTTATTTAATTTATTATTTTCACATTTCCCATATTTTAATTGAGCGAAATTTCGCTCTAGTTTGAATGTCGGGAGCAGTGAATAGGCATGCGTTTACGTAATGATTTTTCTTTGACATTCTGTTATCTAGTATTTTTTTTGTCTCTATCGTTTCTTTCCTAATTGGACTAGACCTCAATTTCACGGGGGAAATTTAAATGTGCGTTGTCTTTTTATTCAGACAGAAGGAACAACTGCTTTGATTTAGCCAGAGTCATTTCGATGGTCGGTCTTTCCTTCGTAATTGAAGCAATCCAATTGATCGATTGAATTTGCCTCTTCTCATGACAAGTTTCCCTCTGCCTTAAAGAAAAACCTTCATATTTATAACGAGACTCTCCTTTTTTTTCTGAAGAAGAAGCCATGTGTAAATTTACGGTTTGCATCTGTAGAGCAATACTAATAGGCCACTTGGTTGTTTCCTCTGAAAGCGGAGGGAGGTGGAGTGGGTCGTGGGAGGAAAGAAAAGCAACATCTGTGTATTGCTGCTCCACCACAAAGGCTCTGTGCCAGGACTATTATCCTCTCTGGGTGAGGGGCCGTCCGCAGTGGCAACAATTACGCACATTTCCTAGATTAATTAACATATTCCCGTCCGACCCCACTTCTTCTATTTTCGTCAGATTCATTAACACCGTTGTTCAGCATTGTACCATCTTCAGTTGTCGATTGACCGTTGTGTAACTGTTCCAAGGATCCAATATCCTTACAATATTTCCAACTCATGGTTACGACTTTATATTTATTCCCTCAATACTCTTATTCGTAATATCTTTGAGCCGTTCAATTTATTATTATTTCTTCCCTCACTTGACATGTTCCACGTTCAGTGCAAACTTATATCTTACTAGCTGGGTGCCCGGCGTTGCCCGACATGTCATTTATCTATAACCCCCGATATGACTCCAATTTCGGCTGCTTTTGCGAAATTTTTATGTAACGCTACTCGAACCCTAATCATTATAATTAACTCTGAAAAATATTTCTTCAACGCAAATATCTGCCGTGTTTGCATGTTCCAAAATTTGCACCCCGCTACCCCTGCATCTGAGGGGTAAATGCCAATTTGAATGTCGTAACTAAACACAGTGACTTCCATAACCTTTGATTTGACTCCAATCTCGGTTGTATTCGCGTTATTTTACTGTAAAGCATCTCCACCCAAAACCCGAAGGGTTTCCTTTTCACAGGGCGTAGGGGATGAAAATTGTATTCATATAACACTGGTAGAAACACTATCAATATCTTTGACCCCTAAAAATATTTATCCGACTCAAATATCGGCTGTTTTAGTATGTTTAAATATTTCCACCCCCGCTTCTGGGGGTGGATGACGCGTCTCACCCCGACAGTGTTTGTTTCCTGGTCGCAAAGAACACGTGTACGAAATTTGGTGAAAATTGCTCGACTGGTGTAGATTTGTATTTTATTTAGAAAACGTTTGTATGGGAAATAGAAAAGGGCTGTTTTTAGGGTTTTCCCGGGAATTATTCGATTTTTTCTCGCCTTTTAAACCTTTCCTAGAACCCCACAAACATTTCAAGACTAAGATAAGATAAATCCGTTCAGCCGTTCTCGAGTTTTAGTGAGACTAACGAACAGCAATTCATTTTTATATATATAGATAGATAATTCTTCTAAAAGAACAAACGAGAATCACTTTTCACGAATTATGGTCAGTCTACATTTGTATTTCATTGGCTTAATGCGTGTCGTATTTACTTTCAGAAAAATGAAAGCTAACCGGAAATCACTCAATATCCTGTGTTACACACTCCAAGTATTTAGTATATTACTGAATAATAGAGTCTGTATTATTTTACATATGAGTGGTTTCAACCGGAAATAAGTCATCACCACAAACTTATTCATTGTAGTTATCAAATTAAAGTTCCAAGAGCTTTCGATGTTAAGTCTCATATTATGTCGCTTGAATTAAGACTATTTAAATATAGTTTTATTTAACAATTAGGGTATGCTCAAGAAACATAAGATTACTGTCATTACCAAAGAAAAATGCTTGGATGAAAGCACTCATAAGTTTTTATTCTTCCCGAATTAAAGAGTTCCGGTCCATGAACCCAACACGTGCTTTTAGCTTGGCGTGTTTGTAGTATCTTTGGCCTTGGAGCAACAACCTATAACGCGTAGGCTGGCCAGCAACACGCTAGTGCTGTAATAATCCCGCGACAAAAACATGAACGCCGAATCTGATCGAGTGTCTCCCTGTGTATAAATGAAGCGGTTCACGAGCTGATCGTCGACCAGTCGACAACACTTACATCATTAAGAGTTTTGGATATGTCCCCTTTACCTCTTCTCTCATTAATTTTTCGTCAATGTAACCCTCTTCCCTCTAAAAGAATCTGCACTGTTGCGAATGTGTGTGTGTGTTTACGAATTGAATAGAATTATTAAAACGTCAATCTGTGGAAAAGATTGCCATAATAAGCTTGCGCGTTGTCGAGTGAACCATTTCGAAGGTAAAACCGGCGGACGGATATTGGTCGGCATTCAAGTTCGCGCAGTTCCGCCCCCGCACTCGCATAATCCGGAGGCGAATGTTTTTGCTACTCATAATCGCCTCATAGGAAATGAAATATTCATTACCTGTAATTCAGCGGCGATCCGGATTAAGGATTTTGTGGGGTTCCACGCTTTACTTCCATCAGCTACAACTCAAATATTCATGCAGGTAAACCTTCTCTAAAAGACGGGATAACTGTTCTAATTGACGATTACTACGACAGCTACACTCAGCATCTCGTTTCAAACAAATAAAAAATAATAATATTACCTCGTATTACGTTACTCGTGGCATAATGCCGGATAATTAAATTTATAATGTCGAAACTTCTCTCTGAAACTGCTTGAAATAAATTGTGAATTCTACGCACTGCATTAAACAGTACTTTTGCACAGAAATCCTCTATTTGGATACATTCATTACCTGTTGATCGTATAATCTTTCGTACTTTCTACTCGACGCCGCCTCAAATTTTATCTTTATTTTTATTCGTTACTGTAATGAAAATAATTTTGAATTCTTAAAATTATGTCCACTCGCTCTGTAGTGAATTTATTAAAATTGCGACCACGTCACTCAAAGAAAAATATTCCAGAGCCATGGTCAAGAGTTTAATTTTAACTCCTTTGTTTGAATTATTTGAGATAACTGTTTGATTTCTTCGTTTATATCATTCATTTCTTCGGTTTGTTCCGGTTATAATTATTTTTCAACGTTTTTGTGTCCAGATCGCAGCTCTTTACGCCTACGCGCTTTATTAAGAAACAGATGGGTTCCCGGTGTTGCCCGTGTTGTCATAATTAAACTCCGCGACATCCATAACCCTGGATTTGACTCAAATCTCGGCTGTTTTTACGTTATTTTTATGTAACGCCCCTTCCAACCCCATCCCTAAAGGCTGCTGCCCTCCAATGTGCAATGGGTTTAAAATTATACAGAAAAATATCTGCAGACACACTATTTATTTCATTGACCCCGAAAAAGTTTATTAAGACAAATATATCGGCCGTTTTAACACGGTCGAAAATTTCCACCCTCGCTTACGGGTTTAAACGGAATGCTTAACGTTATAAATAAACTCAGCGTCTTCCACAACCCCGTATTTACTACAATCTCAGTTGTTTTCGCGTTATTTTTTTGAAACGCCCCTCCACTCCCACCCCTAATGGCGCTCCCCTCCCATGTCATGCTGAGAAACATCGGGCATGTTTAAAATTTCCATCCCTGTCCCTGCAGGTGGTAGACGTGTCTTACCCCCACAATATTTGCTTCCGGTTCGAAAGGAACACGTGTACGTAATTTGGTCAAATTTGCTCCACGTGTGTAGATTTGTATACGGAACATACACACATACAAAAACAAAGAAACGAAAAGTCTATTTTATTTATTAGATGGTATTTTGATGTTTCGCTTAGTTTTTCTTACATTGGTACACTAATGGCAAATTATGACGTCACTTACCCTGAGAAATAACTCCTGTATCTGACAGTTTAAGCTCCGTATTTACTCCGTAACGTGATTTATTCATGGAGGGCGTGCCTAGTTTCCCATTAAATCAGCTCCTTGCGTACGGAATTAGCGGCGCTACTGCCTCTTGTCCCCGTATTTGTCATGGGTAGTTTATTTTGCAACATAGCACAATACAATATACATGGCTAAATATATATATTGAATCATTTCCAGTTCCCCAGTACCTGTTACCATTCACATAATAAACTCATTCTCAGATTTATTCCATCTAATTTATTAGTCATTTTTTGTATGCTGAGGAATTACTGGAAATTTCATAAACATTTCGAAGCCTGAACTCAAATCTCCCTTTTTTTTTATTTCCCATTCTTCTGATGGAAACTATAATGTTCCACAATTCTTACTCTCACAATTTACACAGATCATACGAAGGAATTAATAAACTAGATACAGATGCATATACTATTTACTCACGTCTGATGAAAATCTGCGCCCTGGAAACGGGTCTCACGAGTAATAGTTTTCTTTCTCAAGTCACTTCTATTAGTCTACTTACAGCCCCCTCACTTTCATTTATTTAGTAAATCCTCGGTTAATTTTACTTCTAGTTTTCTTGGTGAGTTGTATTACTTCCTGGGGGTCAGCTGCGGCGTCGGTACACGTGCAAGAGTTTGTGTGGTTTTGTTCCCAAGGACAGATCTTTACAATTGCCTTCACTTAAGCCACGACGCACGCCAGCTGCCCTGTCTGTATCTCATCTGCGGTCCACACAGCTTCCAATCCGCGATCTGTCGACGTCAAAGCGCCTGATGAACACTGTCCATACTCCAGCGAGGACGCAAGAGGCCGGCCTTCATAAGTCCGACCGATGACCGATGTGGGTCTCTAATAATAATTTTGATCTCACTCATTTTAAATCCTGTTCCGGCCACTTGATTCGTTAAAAGAAGTTGTAATTGTATATTTCTGTCTTCCAAAAAAATAACCGTTTGGGAGCAGTCACATAATGAGAAACCTACTTCTCTTTCAGACAATGACAGTTCAATAATTTTGTGAAAGGAAAAGAAGAATGTGTTGAGGTATGTACTTTTCTTTTGCTACAGGTGACGTGCAGTGACTAAAATCCGATACACAAGTCACGCACGTGGGCGGGAAAAGAGCAAATCCATATGTGGACTATTGTATTACAGACAAATTGCTCTCGCAGTCATTTACAGTTTACGGCTTCCGGTAGGAAGAGGCATTGGTGAATTGACGAGCAGGAAAAGGGAGAAAAAAGTATTCATGCAACTAAGATAACTTATTAGTTGTTATTGAATACGAACGCTTTTAACTCCTTAATGGGAACAGAGCCGGGTAAAAATTAAAAGAATTCAATTGTGAAATTATAAAGTGAACTTTGGACTGTACCTAAAAACAATAGACTTTAGCTACTCCAAATTTCATATTTAATATAATCGGACCATTATCATTTAATAAATACATTACAACTAGCATTTGACTCTAAATTCGCATTTATTATAATTTATCATATATATATATATATATATATATTCAATTCATTACATTCTGGCACCCTCAACGAGAGGAAAATTAATTAAAATCTTTTAATTATTACAATATATACGTATATTAAAAAATACTGAACTCTAAAAACAAAGGGAAGAAGGAATAATATATATATTAAATCTTATATTACTAATTACCTGAAGAAGTGTTGAAATGATTTTTTGGTTTAATTAATACTAATTAGAGGCTATTTGTGATTTGATAATTGGAAATTTGTGGTGGATTGTTATCGGCGAAAATATAAAACAACAATGGGTACACATGTACAGACGAGCCTTTGTCGGCGGCAGACATTTCTAAAACTCCAGTCTAACGGCGGCAGTTGCGGGCAAATATTCATCGAGAAAAGTCGCAGGTTGAATTTGATCAAGTAAAGGTTGCGGACAGTAAATTCATCAAGTAAAGTTGCAGGAAAGAGTTAAATAAGTCAAGCGATAGTTAAAAATTCAACAAGTAAAAAGACTGTCGCGAATATCATCGAGGAGGAGTTGATAACAATCTTGCTGACCAATAGTTAGAACGAGAAATACCATATTTCCTGGTGAGAGAGAGACTTAATGCAGAGGATCACAGGAATTGTACGGAGTAATCGTTCCAGTGGATAGATACCAAAGATTGGACAATGTTTTCGAAATAAACTTTAATTCTGTGAAATTATGGCCTGTTAGATGTGAAAAGTGTATTGTGCATCAGAGCCCAAAACGAAAGCCTGGTACCAGCAGAGATTGTAATTAGAAAGAAATTTATTAAAGGTTTTGTTAAATAAACGTTAAATAAGGATCAAATCGTCAGATTTCGGTTTCACGTTCATTTCATTGTTTAACTCTAATGATGTAAAATTTGATTGTTTAATTTAAATGTAAAAAGGTTGGTTCTTTATTTAGAAGGCCAAAATAAACGACTCTGAGAATTGATAAAATCTGTAAAATTGCGAGAACAGAAATGTTGTTATTTTACTTGGAATAAATTAATTGTTTAGTGAAGTTTAAAATATGGTAAATTATTTTTAATCCTTTTCGTTTAAATTTAATAAAATAAAATTAACCCATTAATTAATTGATAAATTTTGTTAATATTCAATTCATTTCATTTTGGCACCCTCAACGAGGGGCAAATTAATTAAAATCTTTTAATTATTACAATATATACGTATATTAAAAAATACTAAACTCTAAAAACAAAGGGAAGAAGGAATAATATATATATATATATATATATGTTAACTTCCACACAATTGAAATCCGTTAATCTCGTAATATTGTATTTTTTCCTCCGTCTTTAACACGACAATCCGTCAATTACACGCGTCGTGGATAGGTGGGCGTTTAACTCGGGGCCAGATTTCAGCTGGGTCACTTAAAAGCTGTAACGCCATCTCACGGTTCAGGCAAACTCCGAAATTGGTTTCCGAGAAAAAGGAATATGCTACGAGGCGGCGAGACAAGCTTTTGCCAGACAGTTATCTGGATTACAGCTGGCATAAAAGACAGAGAGAGCGCGAGGCGGCGCTCCCTTCCCTCTTTAAAGGGTTATAAAAGAATGGCAGGATATCTCGAGGGGAGTTTTATTTGCGCTCTTTCGCAGAGTATCGGCAGCGGAAGTTTTTCTCCCGGGGGCGGCGGGGGTGGAAGGGAAGGGCCACGCAACAAGTGGGGCCTCGTAATGCGCAGCGCCGCCGCGGCGCGTTATTAGAAATTAAATTACAGGCTCTTTAGAGAGTGTGGGGCGGAGGCGGGGCAGGGGTGGGGGCGGCGGGGAAGCGTGACCCAGAGCGAGGAAGGCTACTTTATGGAATATGGGTCGTAACGCCACCAGATTAGTCAGCGCGCGGGAGATTATATTGGGGGGCGGCGAAATTTATCTCAACACTTGCCATTCCCCTCTCCTCATGGTTTTATATAAGCTGTAAATTTGGTGTATAATGATTGTGCCATGCTGTAGGAATGCGGCGGCGGCGGCGGTGGCCGTTTAATATTGCGGGGGCGGAGACCCCACCACCCACCCCCACGCACAAATTCTGCCGGGCGCTGGTAGTTAGTGAGGGAGGGGGCACTCATTGTCCCAGGCGTTTAATTAATGCAGCAAGCACCTCCACCCCCGCTGTACACAGAGAGAGGATTCGCCGCTGCACCTTGTTTCCATGCAAGCGATCGCCAAATAGACCGGCCAATTCTCTTCTCTACAAACGTTTTCATAACTCTAGCCCTGGACGCGTGTCTCTCATATTCGGTAGAAAGAGCCCAATATTTACGTCGCATAAAATGAGATCAAGTACTAGCAGTGCAATTCACATGTAAAATACGAAACCTAGGTGCTAGAAGCAGCTTGAGCACTGTTGCATTACCACTGGGTCACCAAATAAACAGGGCTTAGAAAAAAATCAATTATAAAAATTGTAAAAGTAGAGGCGAGTGTTTGCGTTATTAAAGGTAAAAGAATTGAACGGATCAACGATTGTAAAAGCGTATTTTTGCTATCAGTTAATTTTTCAATGCATTAGCTACAAATTTGATTTAACGTTCGTAATTTTGGAACGCATGAATTTAATATCTGCTCGACCTCCAAAACACAATTACCAATGTCCAATCAGTGTTTTACTTTACCATTTAAAACAACTTATACGTTATCAAGCCACTGAATTTTCTCGTGTGATTCAATTCTACGGTCCGCAACAGTTAAGATATAAAATATTTTCTTCCATCGGTCTACGAATAACAGAAACGCTTAAAGCACGATCGTTTTATTATGAATACAAATAAAAGGTCCTTTAAAAATGAAATTAATGGTGTGGCCTTTAATGTTTTATTGCATCCTCGATAATAATAAATGAATTATCTCCAGTGTTGTGTGTTTAACTTTTATGCATTGTAAATTTTTATTGCCTTTAAAAAGTTGTATCACAGTCGATTCGAAATTCATTGTATATTACTGTCCCATAAACTCTATAAAGCTCTATGATAGAGGCTTGAATGAACTTTCAGCTAAACTACATCAGATTAAATTGTTAAAATCAATGATAAAGCGACTATAATACTTCAGTATATCAGCGGGAGGGTAGAATAACACAATTTTTGTACGGAGTGAATGTTCTATTTCCGTCTGTGAAATCTGTTCCAAGAACCGGTCACTAAGGAACCTTATGGCTGGCTGAGCATTTCGGAGAAGTCGAACCTAAAAACCACCTGTCGCCACTTCGTATTCGCGTTTGAGACTTGTATTAATATCCGCGAACAGCTGCCGAGGACGTATTAATTCGCAAGGAAAACACGCACACAAACACGTTTGCAGTTTGCGTAAATCACGACGTGAAATGAGTGTACGCGAAAAATCGAAGTCGCCTGCCTGCGTGTGGCTGTTGTGCCAAATCGTGTTATTTACGTGGTGCAGGAAGTCTTGCTTCATTTCCCCTCCCTCGTCGTTGCAAAACAACGTGTAAAAGTGGCGGGGAATCCCCCAAGCTGAAAATATCGTCTCGACTCCTCGTCTGCCTACCTTCCCTCCAAAGTTGCCAATTTCAATACTTGCCTTGTAACATACGTGCATAGTCCTCGAAAGGAGATTCAATAAACTCATACAAATTATAATTGCAGATTACATTAACATTATAATCCTAGGTCTAAATTAATAATTACGGCAAGTTTGTTTAAAGTAACACGTTGCTCTACGTAATCATTAATAATTTATCATGGAAAACAAGATGAATCACTAAACATAATTTATTTATATATAATTAACTAAACGGAGTAGCTAATAATTTATTTTTGTTTTGGGGGAAGGAGTGATTTACAAAAAAAAAATCTTATTTGAATTAAGTCCTGGTGATGCAGTTGCTCATTTTGTTAAAAATTTCAAATCAGTCTCCCAATTACTTTCTCCAAACGCAGATCCAACTTGCTATTTTTATTATCCGTGACACTTCATCGTAGCGAATGTTGATTATTTTCTATTTGGAGAATAATTTCTAAATTAATAAAAGATAAATGTCGATGGATATGGAAAGTAAAATAATAGAATTACATGACGTAGGCCAACACGTAGACTCTTCTGGTGAATGTTTTCAATGTAGTTTTTGTCCTTCGGGAAGGATATCAGAGTGATAGAAAACGACGAGACGTAAATCAAATATTTCAGATAATTATTTTAGTCTATAACGAAAATATCCGAAAACTTCAGATTCTGTTCGGCGTTGCTTAAAAGAAAGCTAACCTAAAAATATTATAGCGTTTGAGTAAAGAAGGTAAAAAAAGTAAAAAAATTTTCCTTGCACGTGTTGAATTGTCGAACACGCAAACTATTAGTATATTACTGTCTTGGTTTACCTGAAGAAATTTCAAAATTCTGGATGAAACATCATATGAACTAATTCTTTATTGATTTATTAATTAATAAATTTTTCTGCCATTCTGGCTGAATTGTTCAGCTATTACAATGATTCTTTACGCTAAATACACTACAGTATATTAACGACCATTAATATCATACAAAATAAGATATAAAAATTATCAAGTTGTCGAGTATTTAGCAGAAAAATTTGTTATTAGCAGCACGTTATTTAATGACTGTTTTTGAATCACGATTGATTTGTTCACGGTAACACTGAACAATCCTCTCATCCAATTTTATATGTTGCATTATGTGCTTGCCATTTATTCGGCTCGTCCATATAACATCGACATGGGTGGCTGTGAAAGTCATTTCCGAAGCGGATATTTTACTGCGTGTCGCTTATAAAGTAGAAGAGTGCTTTTTTCGAAAAATTATGTATATTTAAGCTTTAACGAGGTGGCTTTGGTGAATGTCCACCGAAAAGGGAGCCCATGATTCGTTGAAATGTTCCGTCACCCGTCTAACACCCTGTCCCGAAATTTAACCACTCCAGAGTTTAATTTTTGAAAAATTCCTTTTGAATTATTGATCCTTATTGTTATAAGTGTTTTTTGGGATGTTTTGACAATATTACCTCAGCATGTTATATATACTGAATGTCCGTCTATGTGTGTCCCCTATGCTCACCTAAAGCATCCATCCGATTGCTATTAAACTGTGGAGATTTGTTGTGCGCACCCCCGCAAGGTTTCTGTTGGCCTTAGGCAACTTCCAAGGCGAGAACGGGGTAGAAATTAAAAAAATATGTTAAAATTCCTGATATAAGCGCCGATTAATTACTTTTCGGGGTCGACGTTTCTATTCAGATGTTTTATGTGTATAATTTCAGCCCCTTAAAGCACAAATAAGGGGGGGGGGGCGCTACAGAAAATTAACGCGAAAAAACCGAGATTGGTGTCAAACCCAGGGTTGTAGAAGTCTGTGAGTTTAATTTTGGCATTTACTGTACTGGTTAAGATGTAGTTAAGCCCATACAAGTGGGGTTGGAAGGCGGTGAAACAAATTTACGTTTACAGTCTTAAATGTGTGGACTAATTTCTACCAAACTGTATACACATGTTACTTACGATCCAGGAACGAACACCGAGGGATTAAGACACACGTACTTCCTCTAGGGGTGGGTTTGAGGGGGTAACATTTAAAAGTTTTTGATAAACGGCCATTCTTATTAGTACGAATTAAATATGATAGTGTTATTTTAGAATTTTTAAGTGTCTAATTTCATATTCAAAAGTCAACGGGGGTAACCACCCATATGGGTGGTGATGGAAGGAGTTTTCATAAAAAATAATTCAAGTAAGACGGAGATTTGAGTCGATTCCGGGGTTATAGGGGTCGCTGAGTTTTTATACACACGTTAAGCATGCTGATCAAGGAAATATTATGTTCCTCGTCGTGGAAGTGGACGTGGTTGACAATAAAGTTACAAGTAGTTTTGACCCTCTTACGGAACGAGTATACTTTTGATTTTCTTAGGGTCCAGCTATTATTTAGTCCCTGTGTAGTTAAAGGTTATATTTTTTAATCCATGAAGGGAACTGGAGTATTTTTAATATTTATTAAGTTATTGTGTATTTTGACCTTTAATTCGCCGTGATTTTTTATGATATCTTATTTTATGTAGTAGGAGAATTCGCTAGTTGTTAAAGTACCGTCAGTCATCATTCTGGTTTATTTGAAATTACATGCCGAGGGGTTAAGTTGGGGGAAGGAAACGTAAATAGGTAATGGTTCCTAACACTGACGCTATTGATGCTGGTAAAATGAAATGTTAAACAAGAGAACCAGTTCCTTCTTTGGTCTAATTTATATAAATACCCGGGCAACGTCCAGCATTGAGCTATTATGCGATAATTAACGGTCCTACTTGAGCCGTTTCCGCTGAACGATTATATGTTGGTTGTGTTCCTCCGAAGCTGCAAGAACCGGTATAACAATCTCTCTCTGATATTGCAAGCATTTTTGATATTGTTTCAAAGCGTCCTCGTTTCCGACTGAGACTCCTCCGACGGCGACGCTGCGTTTCGAGCCCCGGGCTTTATGTTTGCCGGATTTCCAGGAGCAAGAGTGGCCGGCCAGCTGGTGTCTGACAACACTGCCAGTTTACAGACGGGAATTCAATCGCGCGAAAATACTACAAACAGCAGCGCGCGCGCAGTCGGAGGGCCAAACTTTGCGCTTTGATGTATCTGTTTCGGCGTACCTGGCCGAGGCAGCGTCTTCCGCCACAGACAAGTTTAATTGGTGCACGGCTCGCTGGCTGCCTGCCTCCGTCTAACTCCCTGATCAACTCCCACCAGATTTCAATTTCCGGGGGCCATCACAAAGGCTGCTCTGGCCGCACGCCCCAATGTGATGCCTCCTCCGCAGCCAACAAGGTGAGGCTAAACAACAACAGAGACCATGAACACGAATATCATGTATCACTTAGGACTTCTACCACCAGTGGTTGGTCAGTTCAGTCTCCTGACAGCTGTCAACACTATGCAGCCCTTGGGATTGCATCCTCTTTTAGATCTATTTTATCGCGACGGTGTAGATGACAGAAAGCGGATATCGCGAACCTCTCTGCAGAAGTAATAATAGTAAACATGACCTTCGTACAGACAAACTTTAATCGAGAAACAAAACCCTGGTAAATACGAATTTTAAAGGTTCCGGACATTCCGATGACGATTGGCGTCTTTTCAAACGGCGAATAACCTAAGTCTGTAAATTGAATAAAGAACAAAAACCAAAGATAAATAAATAAGGGCCAAAGAATTAAAAATAAAACATTGTATAATTTGAATAAACGATTCCTGGGCTTCCACCTGGTCATAGTAGAATTGAACCACGACGTTTCCAGAGGAGAGCATATAACAAACTTGAACACTGCTGAGGCATTAACTTGATAAAGATGGGTGATATTTCCATCGAAAAGTCGTGTTTCAATTCCACTATGACCCGGGTGGAAGCCAAAGAATTGCTTATTCAACAGATTCACCGGGAAAACCTACGATCTTCAATTATATAACTTATTAAGATTTTCTGTGTCGTGCTTAATAATAACAGTATTAGTGAATAAGAAAGATAGCCAAATCAGACTAAAAGTTATAATATAAATACCACAGAACGTTTCCTTTCGTCAGGTGCGAATAAGAGCCTAGAGAAACATTACTGCACAGGCCAGTTGACAACACTCAAAAGCCTTTTTTAAATTGTACCGCAACAATAAGGGAGCAACGACAATGAAAAGCAGAAGGTTTAGCGTAATAATAAGTGATCATAGCAATTATTGAGTTTAATAGTGCCTGTTATTACATTAATAGTGTGTGATGTTTGATTTAATGTGCAGCATCTCTGAAATGAGTCTGGAATTGTACCTGGTGTCAATGTCTAAAATCTTCGCATTTTGCCAATCAAATGTATGTTTAGAATTTATGATATGTTTGGATACTACAGATTGTTTGTCAATTGAAAGTTTGATATTAGACATATGTTCCTTGATACGTGTATTAAGGGAACGTTTAGTTTGTCCTATGTAGCAGGAATTACAATTAGAGCAAGAGATTTTGTATACAACACAATGTTTGCTGTGGTTGTCAAGTGGGTCCTTGTGATTTTTAATCAATGTAGGAAAGGGTATTAGTGCATCTGTAAATGATGAATATTTGAATATTTGCAGAAAAATTTGTGATGCAGAAATTTGTAATAAGGGAGTACGAGAAAAAATATGTCTAGGTGTTTGGGGACGATTGACAGTAGGATTTTGGATTTTGTTCATTCTGCTGTTTATGTGTTTAATAATAAAATTTAAAGGGTACTCATTGGAGATTAAAATATTTCGGACATTATTTAAGTTGTGTTGATGGAACTTGGAGTTAGAAAGTAATATAGCTCTGTCTACAAGATTGTACACCGTAGCTCTCCCTTGGTTAGGAGGATGATCAGAAAGATAATTGAGAACTCGTCTAGAGTATGGAGGTTGTGAATGGATACAGTGACATCGAGGAAAGTAAGAGAATGGTTAAATTCAAGTTCATTGGTGAATTATAAGTTAGGATCATAATTATTGAAATATCGACTATAAGGTTGATTTGAGAGTTATTAACAATACAAAAAATGTCATCTACATACTGATGTAGGAAAGAGGTTGGACAGGAAGTAGAGAAAGACAAGAATTTTCTAAATTTCTCATGACTATCTCAGCGGGAAAAAAAAGGACTAAGGGAACTTTCCACGGCGGATCCTTTCATTTAACTTGAAATAGGTAGAATTGAGAATTAGATTATTAATGGAAAAAATGTCATGAAGTGGAATTTTAGTATATTGACTGAAAATGGGCCAACAGTTTTGAAATTGTTAATGACCAAATCATTGGGAATAGAATTGAATAAGGAAACGACATCAGGAGAAATTAAAGAGTGGTCATTAGGGACGGTGAGGTGCTTGATTTTATCAATAAACTGGTAAGAATTTTTAACAGTATTAGGTTGATTTTTAATATACAATATTTCAGAAATTAATCTTTTCTAATATGTCGTTCTCGGCTAAAATAAATCTGCAGAATTATTTAGAAGATCTCTTCGATAAAAAGAATCCCACTAAATCTAAGAGTGCCGCCTCTAAATAATTCACTGCTCACATTCGCTGATTGCGGAGATTGTCGAGCTAAAGTTTGTCGACTGAAAATCTAGTCGACAGAGAGAAAGAAGTTCGGATACTGCTGATGCGAATTTGTAATAAAGAAATATATTTTTTACCAGAAAAATTACAGTAGACTCAGCTGTACGCCGCCCTAGTGTTGTGAGACAGGCCAAAATTCTAAAAATACTCACTTTCTGTCACGCGTGTAATTAAAAGCACCCATTTTATACTAAACCTAGACAACAGCAAACTCCTCTCCCGCTATCGGAAGGGCGTGGGACAAGTACCCAATGCCCGACCTACCTGATGCAGGTTTTTCTAGGGTTTGTCATGCATTTCTTTAGGCGAATGCCGGGTAGGATCCTTAAAATATAGCCCGGGGGCCCTAGTTCTTGGCTACCTTCCTCTACCTTTCCGCATCCCCCCTTTCAAATCCCTTTCTCCTATCCTATATGAGTGGAGTTGCCACTATGTGGATTACCATATACATAATCTGTCTACACCCCCCCCCAAAAAAAAAGTATTAATATTTACTGACCTCTTAGTACTTAACAATCCCGCACTTGGTGTAAAGGAGGGAGCGGCGGCGGGGGGGGGGGGGTGATTTCTCAACGGACGTTAAGCAGCTGCCACGAATCATACTAAATTACAGATGGGCTTATTTTCATTATGGATAATTTTTTTTCTTACTCCGCACAGTAGGTATACGATTTAAGACCACAGTCTATCCGGATATTTTTTTAATTGTATTGCTAAGAGATGCTAACAGCGGCCATTTTTTCAGCATTGGTGTAAAACGACGTCCCATGTTATAGTCTCTAACTATGACGTTGCACCTGTTAAATAATGTACCGTTACCGGTCGCCATTCTTCTGCAACATGAATGATTAGGAGTGAGAATTGTTCCATGTCTTCTGGAGGTCCGGCGAAACTCACCTCAACATTGAGAAACTAATTTTTTGCTTTCATTAGTTTACGAATGCTCGTTGCAGGTGCGGTAGCCTTTTTCTTTTTAAGTGAGAGACCATTTCACTGAAGCACTTTCAAGGACACGGAATTCCTCTTCAACTTTCGGAAGTGATCGTGTTAGCAACTCTACACAAAAATTCCACGTGAATCTAGGTGACGTCATGTAACGTTCCCCGTTTAGCCACTGGCGATGAGAATTGCTTACAAACATTTTAAAAGAGAAATACATTATCTTTGATGGACATAGAAGCTGTATATTAAGGGTCAAGAGGGGAACGGATATTAGACGAGCTAACCTCGAAAACTGCTAATGATGCAAGCTCAGACCTTTCATTCGCGCGTTTCAGCGTCACGAACATTCCATTACCTGCCACGAATTTTAAGGAGAATCGTAGACTCGTCTCGTCTTGGCTTCATACTTGATATCATTTCAGAGCCGCAAGCTGTAGACGTAAAATATGCAACTGATGCTGCAATTACGATTTATGTAAACACTAAGAGAATTTTGCAGAGAGAGTTCTCGTTGGTGTGGTCGGCGAAGCGTCGCGGCCCAGTCGCTGGTGGTACCCCTGTGAAACCGGAGAACTCTTTCTGCAGCAACTGCACCGTGGAAACATTTCATCTTTGACTAAGAGAATTATTTTTTTTTAATTGAACTCGTGAAATAGAAGTCAACGGGATGAAGAGTCTTTCTAACAAAAAAATGTGTCAAAGGAGATCATTTTTAGCGTTTAGATGCGGAGAACAATATTTGGACCCATATATTTGGTGAAATAAAAGGACGCACTGGTATCCAGAAAAATCAGAGTAGTTTTCTAACCTACTCAATGAAGAAAATGAAAGGAACACTTTGCAAAGAAATGAGAAGAATTTGAGAGGCACAGCTGGTCTTGGATTTAGATACGAAAGTTTTACCCTGCTAACAGAATAAGAAAGGAATTTGGGAAAGTAGGCCTATTCAAGCGGAATAAAGTAAAGTTATAACAGCGTTGAACGACATGGAGGTACATTTCTGTCGAATCATGACTTCCAAATAGACACGGTTGAAATTGAGTATATGATAAATGAAAATATTTATCCAGTTGATCTGTATACTGATAACGTAAATCATGAAGATGAGCAAGTTTAAATGAGGTGAGTGTGAATGGACCGAGACCGGGCGATGAACGACTGCGACTGAGCGGCTAAATTTACCACGAAGATATCGTCTGCCCCAGCTGCCACCACGCGCGCCTTGTAAATCGCATTAAAATTAGTTGCATCATTCATCATCGCCGGGAACGCCCAGAGGAACGCCTTTAATTACGTAACGGTAACCCGCAATTTCGCCTCAAAATTACCATTGGCCAGCCAGGCCTTCGTCACCGCGGGGACTCGGAGCACACTTTAAATGTTAGGAATCAAATATAACGGGACTCACAATCATTAGATTATTTTTTAAAAAAACGTTGGCACTTGAAGCGGCACCTAGACTAGTTTAGGCTGGACCACCTTGAGCGAAACGCAAACATTTTAACTAAATAACCGGATGAATGAAGTTATTCCGCTGTAACAGTTCAGATACCTGCAGTTTAAACAATTTTTATTTTTATTTTTTAAGGTAACAGGCTACACGAGGGTAATCTACATGGTGGCAACTCCCCTTTAATAGCATAGGAAGGGATTTGAAAGGGGGGATGCGGAAGGGTAGAGGAAGGTAGCCAAAGGGTTAACTAGGGCCCCCGGGCTATATTTTAAGGATCCTACCGGGCATTTACCTAAAGAAATGCAGGACAAACCCTAGAAAAACCTGCGTCAGGTAGGTCGGGCATTGGGTACTTCTCCCACGCCCTTCCGATGGCGGGAGAGGGGTTTGCTGTGGGGAGGCAGCATCCCCTTCTCCGTACCTCGACCAGTTTAGGAGGCGGCAGGCCGACTGTTCCAATGGGAACAGCGAACAACTCTTACCGTATGCCCAAGGTCTGTGACCCCGGAACATACACCTCTCAAAACAGGTCGAGGTGCCTTGGCTTGTGGGAACCTTAGTTCAAAAACGGAGAGAGGAAGAGGCATCTCCAAAGGTAACCCATTCCTGTCTCTCCTACAAGGTTCTTCCTGCTAGAGAACATCCCTCAGAGGTGAGAAATTGCGCAATTTAAACAACTCTACCTTATAGTCTTACCGATTCACTTACTTTATCTAACTAGTATCAAACATTATTTTTCTGGCGTTGACTTTTAATTTTCTGTCCGGTAAACACTTTAACCGACTGTAGAATATGAAATTAAATACATGGACAATGAAGTTCTTTAATTGTTGGTTGTCCGCTCAAACTTCCTTAATTTCATTAATTCATTCGATTTCTAAGTCTTGCAAAGAACGTGTAACCACCAACACCGTACACGATTTCCGTTTTTTCCAGAAACTGTGCGACAAGGAACGTTCAATATTAGTATAATTTAAGTTAGTTTGAGCATTTATTTTTTTAAAGTTAGCAGGGTGTGTACGGCATGTGTCTGTGATCGGATAAGGGATTAGCTACTTGATAATGCTTGCAGATAATTGAAAATTTCAACATTGAGATCTGTGTAACGATGAATGACTTCGTATGTCACCATTGACACTGTAACGGTGGAATAACCTGCAGAGGCGCCTGCAGTAAAGAAGGAAGGAAACCAGAGGATTGATTGAAAATTGTGATAAAACCATTTTCTGATAGGTACCTCCATGTAGGGAGGTGTTCAGTCATAATCGGTGCATTTTAACACCCGAAACTGCCGTAGAACCCTCTAGAATGTGGGAAACATGGTGCTAACGGACCAGCCCTGTCAACCAGAAATGCGAAGACTAGAGAAAGGCATTAATTGTGAAGATATGTTTATGGACATGCGAAGAGCGACTTACAACGTAACAAGAGAGTTCTCTCAGTGTTTGTGGTGTGGATGAAGTGGGACGTGAGCTGGCTGGCGCCCTGCCACTGATCTCTTTGAGAATAGATCCCCCACACACGTGTCCAGGATCCCCCCAAGGAGACAATAGTCCTTACAGCTGCCCTGCCTACTCCTCATTCATTACAATGGAGCTTTGTTTACATCCCTGGAAGCTGCTGTTGTCGCTCAAACCCGCACTGCTTTCTCTAAGGGGTACGAAAATGACGGAAACGGTGAAAGCTGCCACAGTCGAGTCGACACGTTATTTGTGACAACCTGACACCTTCCCTGTTTTGCTCCACAAATCGGATATTTGTGGGTCTTTCTGTGGTTGCAGCAACACTTCAAGCTGATACGGTCGGCCTCGATGTCCTTACATTCAACATACAGAAATCAGTTGATTCCTTTCTCAACTGTCTAGTCGCCTTACATGACGGAAACTAAAATGGAGTCCCACATGAACAGTTACCATTTTTAATATTAAAAATTGAGACTTGCGCTTTTTTCAGAACTTCTCTTCGTCTTAGGAGTGGAGTTTTATGCTGACTTTTGTCCGTGGTATAAGGAAGAAGAGACAAGTAGAAAAAAAAGGAAGAAATGTAAAGCTTTGAGCCTATATAAGGAATGATTTCCAAAGTGGTTCATGTTAGAATGTTCCGTTGTAGAAAATACGTCCTTGCTCCAAAGAGATTTCTGGAGCACGCAGAAGATGGAAAATTGGTGATTCGTATACACGCTTAAGAGTAAAGAATCTAAACAGACTTTTTTCTGAGAAAGTAACGGCACATGGGGACCTGGATTAGTAAGACTGCATGCGTTGTGTGCAAGTGACTCATGGCTCACGGTTGGAAAGCAGCTTTGTCAGATTTCGTCGAACTGAAAAGTTGTCATTAAGTACAGAAAGTTAGCAACCACCCAAACGCGTGTCCTGAATCGCAGAGCGCCTCTAGGTGATTCACGTTCCATCTATCGTTTGCACTTCCCCCAACAGTATTTTTAACAGTAGTCCCTGAAAACGATTTCAGTGATATCTTGAAAATATAAAAACTTCTGCATTAGATGAAAATTAACAAAAAGACAATGAAGTAGCCGATAAACAAGTGAAATACCACACGGCACTACTCGTTGCTTTCGTCAGGTGAAGAAATATGTCAGAGCTGCCATGTCTTACAGGAAACTTAATAAAATAAAATATCTAATCGTAATTCCAAATTTGTTGACAATGGTCTTGTGATCCTCGTAGAAATGTTTTCAGCAAATTTCATTGTCTGTGGCGATGAGAAGAATAAAGTAGATAAGTGAGTGATCGAGGGTAAAGAAGGAAGAAGATAGTCCCCAGGGGAAGGAAGTGCTGTGTGTCAGAGCTGGCCTCACACTCCTACTAATTCAGTTCCAAGGCTATCGACGCCTTCCCATTATGACGGAATCTTCAATCCCAAAGGCGCTTTAAAAAAAACACTGTCGCAAATTTAGTCGAAGAAAGTTTACTTCTCAGATTTCCAGTATTTTCAGAAATGGAGTGGTCGGTAATTTATCATACAAAATAAATTTATTATTCAAATGTTTAAGGATAAAGGGAAAATTTCCTCGATACTTCTGAAAAATCATTTTTATGATGAATGTCCACCAATTTTTTTCAGAATATAATTGTTTATTTTGATTATTTATTGAATTTTGATGGTGCTGAGTTAAATCATCACCTTTTGTTTTACTGAAAAACAACAACGTTGTAGCCAATTCGATGTTAAAGGCAATAAAGAAAGCCCTCATCCATAAACTTTTAAAGAGGTTCTCTCGCAGTCCGTTTCTAGATTTATGTCTGTGATATCATGATATCATTTTCCTCTTTCACCGGATAGAGCAGAGAGCTCTGGCGGGGGCTACCTATGGGGATGCCCTCACATCTCTCTGGTTTTTTTTTGAACTAAGGTTCCCACATGCCGAGGCACCTCGGTCTGTTTTGAGAGGTGTATGTTCCGGGGTCGCAGACCTTGGGCATACGGCAAGAGTTGTCCGCTATTCCTATTGGAATAGTCGGCCAGCTGCCTCCTAAACTGGTCGAGGCACGGAGAAGTGAATGCTGCGTCCCCACAGCAAACTCCTCTCCCGCTATCGGAAGGGCGTGGCACAAGTACCCAATGCCCGACCTACCCGATGCAGGTTTTTCTAGGGGTTTCCCTGCATTTCTTTAGGCGACTGCCGGGTAGGATCCTTAAACCATAGCCCGGGGGCCCTAGTAACCCTTGGCTACCTTCCTCTACCCTTCCGCATCCCCCCTTTCTAATCCCTTTCTATGCTATTAAAGGGGAGTTGCCCAATGTGGATCACCCTCATGTAGCCTGTTGCCCTAAAAAAAAAATCCTCTATCACCTCGGCGTGTTTTGAGAGATGTATGTTCCAGGGTCACAGACCTTGGGCATACGGCAAGAGTTGTTCGTTATTCCTATTGGAATAGTCGGTCAGCTGCCTCCTAAGCTGGTCAAGGCACGGAGAGGGGAAGCTGCGACCCCACAGCTAACCCCTCTCCCGTCATCGGAAGGGCGTGGGACAAGTACCAAATGCCCGACCTACCTGATGCAGGTTTTTATAGGGTTTTCCCTGCATCACTTTTAGGCGAATTGCCGGGTTGTCAGCAGGCCGATGTGCGGCTGGTGGTGACTGTCCGCGCTGGTAGCTATGCAAATATGCTTTCCTCAATTCTCAAAATCGAAAGGCTACATACAAACCCAGGATTTAGACCTTAAATCATAGCCAGGAAGTTCTAGTTAACCCTTGGCTACCTTCCTCTACTCTTCCACATCCCCCCTTACTGATCCCTTCCTATGCTATAAGAGGGGAGTTGCCACTATGTGGATTACCCTATACATAGCCTGACTGCACCTTAAAAAAAATTCCTCTCCCCGTTTCTGAACTAAGGTTCCTACAAGCCAATGCACCTTGGCCTGTTTTGAAAGGTGTATGTTCCAGTGTCACAGACCCTGGGCATACGGTAATAGTTGTTACTGTTCCCATTGGAACACTCAGCCAGCTGCCTCCTAAACTGGTGTCCCGCCATGGGAAGGGCGTGGGGCAAGTACTAAATTACCGACCTACCTGATGCAGGTTTTCTAGGGTTCGTCCTGCATTACTTTTAGGCGAATGTTAACCCTTGGCTACCTTCGTCTTTCCTTTCGCATCCCCCCCTTTAAAATCCCTTCCTATGCTATTAAAGGACAGTTGCCACCATGTGGATTACCCTCAGGTATCCTGTTACTCTTAAGAAAAAGTACCAGTCACCTGGAAATTTGCTAATCTATTTTATGACGACAGAATTTATTTTTCCCCAACACACAGTCAGACGGAAGTCGTGGCTTAATATTTTGGATGCATACATCAATGATTACATCGATTACGACTACTACGCCTTGTTGAATTTGTATTTGATTGGTCGAGAATTAATTAACGATCGTAGTTACGTATTAACTGTTCATTAGCGTGCTGAAAGCAAAATAGAAAATAAAGTTTACTGTAAAAAATCTAGGACATTACCATATCTTCCTTCATATTTCACTTTCACTTTTAATTTTATCTAATTTTTAAACTAATTTACTACTACTACTTACTCTATGAACGTTTTTAAATACGAATAGTAGCATTCGCTATTTTCTGTACTTTTTTGTTGGACCTGCCGACTGTAGGTTATTTTGGATAATAAATTACCGGAATCTAAGTGAGTGTATATATAGTGAAGTGTATCGGTTTTCTCCTCATAGAGCTCACTAAGAAGCTGATTTTGTTAAAAATAAAATACAACTGTTTGTAATTATTTTTCCAGTAACATTTCAATACGTTATTCACCAGGTGGAGTGTCCTTAATCCATTACAGTTGTTTGATAAAGGAACTTGTCCTCTTTAACGCCTTTATTTGTTTCATTATCGGCGCTGAAGTATTTCTTGTGATTTCGCCGTGGAAACTAATTAACGATGGTAATTGAGCCGTGTCTTTAGTGGTAGCTTGCGGTTGACTTTGAAGGCCTGATAACGCCTTTCGCAAGTGTCAGGGACCTGTCTGTGTTAAGTCCTGTTATCTCCGGCCTGCCCTGGCCAGGAGATATGGGCGTGTCCCTTACAAAGCCTTGACCTATAACGCCTCGCTCGCTCCTTCGCGTCCGGCGTCTCTTATTAACAACAATGGCAGCAATTTCGTCATCACTTTCCCGTTACACACATATCATTTCCCCCCCTCCCCCCTTCCTATATCGTGTGCTTCAACACACTTGATTTACACAGTGTGAGCGTCCTCTTCGCTTTCCCTGATTACCCGGTTTGATGAGTCGAGATGACTGACCAGAATCATCCGCACCAAACAATTCCTCTAAAATCCGTAATCGATATTTTTACTAATTGGTGAACAAAAATATATTGTACAGATTACAAATGTGTAATGAAATGTTTTATATAAATTATTTCTTTAATTATTGTCGGCGTAAGTTGTAAATAACAGCATTGTTTGGCGCGAGAATGTAGGGATTATGATGGTTGCTACGGTGTATTGTCGAAAAGGTATATAAGATGCTCAGAACTTTAGTGTCGACAGTTACTCAGATATTGAGAGTGTGAGTGTGAGTGTGTGTGTACGTACTATAATAAACTTTAATTAATTTATTACACTTGAGGGGTTCAATTCATTTGAATATATAAATATATATATATATATATATATACATACACACACACACACACACACACATATATATATATATATATATATATATATATATTGTAATAAACAACTGGAAGCTTTAATTAAATGAATCAATTAACAACATTTACTAAGCTTTAAAAGAAATTTATTATTGTTGATATATTTTAAAATATACAAAACCTATTTTTCTTGCCGAATTTCATCCATTTAAAACAAATACTTTAATTTTCATTTATTAATTCGTGGCATTTTTGAACATACAGTTCTTATATCATTACAGTCAAATTCGTCGAATCTCTTATCTCATGGCCATAACTGGGTTTGATAATAAGAACAAAATCAATGTATAAACTGACAATTAACAATTCAAAATATAAAAGGTTAACCTAAAACAATATGAAAATAAGTGAAAAGAAAGCTGAACGAAACCTGACTAATACCTTTTTAATTATCTTTTACAAATTTATATCGAAAGTATTGTTACTCACGGACCGTCTGTCTGGTACCAGATCTCTCTCTTGTATCTTGAAAACTACCATGCCATTTTTTACACGGACTCTACACTTCATTGAAAATTTTCATACACACGATTAAAATACTCGTCCTCTGCTATCTGGAACCTCGGATGAGCCGCCCCCTTTGGTCTGCTAGTGGCCGCCGGTCCCCTCCCCTCTATGTGATAATTGTTCAATAAGCGTGAAGCAACCATTTGCTTCACAGTGTGCAAATTATAAAATAAATCTCTCCGTAAATATTTGATTGCTTTCATGTAGACATACAGGATCTTGCAATTCGTACTTTATATCTGCAAACTTTACTGTTCGTTGCATTAGGTGAACTGAACTGTATTATCTCTTTCCGTCGACTTTTAACTGTTTCATATCTCGTACGCCACCATTCATAGCCGATTCCAGACTGGCTGAGTTAATATATATATATATATATATATATATATATATATATATATATTTATATATTGTAAACGTCGTATATCGTCAACATTAAGAACGTATGATAAATACTTCGTACGACCTTTCGTTCTATCTGATAAAGATACCTGCACCAGCCTGTTCAGTCGATAGAGCATATATTATTGGTTTGTTGGGGTTGACACACACAAAACAAAAACAATGTACCATCAAATTTCAATTTAAAGTATTTATTTTAACAATTTAACGCATTCACAAAAAACAACATTTAACTTTATTTGGGCGTAACCAGAATCCTATAATTGGTTTTGGAAGTAAGATGTGCGGCAGACGCTGATGCCAACCGCACCCATCAACACTATTAAACGCAGTTAAAAAATAGAATATTAGTAGTTTTTATTTTACTCGGTTGGCATTACCTGTGCATTGAAAATAATTGTTTGTAAGTGGCGGCCGAATGATGGCAAGGGCCGACAATAGCCACATTAAACTAATAACAGCAAAATAAAACAAAAACAACAACAAATAGTATGTCCAACTGAATTTTTATTCAAACAATTCTTTTTTATGAACTCGCGCTGGTTAATGTTTTTACAGGACCACTTCACTTTATTAATAGATTCTCGTGTATCTGCAGTCCGTCCTGGCTGTGATGGATGACTCGGAAGAACTGTTGGTCGATCCGACCAGCTTCCGTGATGGGGACGATGGAGGACCTGAATGTCCGCGGTCACTCTTTGCTGATGTTCTCCTGGAAACTTGCATGATGTACCGTTCCGGGACACATTGTAGCTTAATCTCAATTTTCGTGCCGTTTTATTTTTGATGGTGTTTATTATACTTTTCAAAAAATCAAATGATTCTGTTACGAGCGCGCTTATAAATTTGTTGAATGTCACCAAACAGCATGTCCTAGCGTTCCAGAAGTTGAAAACAGAAGGAAAAAAACAACGGATCTCTTTTTTTTTAGAAGAAAATAAGGATGGCAAATTTCAATGCGTCATTTGTTTCATTCTCCAAAGATAAACCTGCCGCTAATTTATTAGTAAAAAGAAGTGGAATTGATTACGTTTATTTAAATAAAATAAATAAATTAGTTAATTATTTTTTCCATGCTTTAATAACGGTCGAAAAATTTCATTATTTATTTTCTGTATTGTAAAATCCGTCTCCTTTAATTAATTTATTTCTCCTGATATCGCCATTACCAAAGCAACTAACTAAAACTAAGATAAAACAACTCCAAAAATAAATCCTACTACTTATTATTATCAACTAATATATGTAATATGTTTATTACATTATCCTCCCTATGCTTTAGATACTATCGACACCCCCCCCCTCCCCCTTTAACTGTGTGCTCCCAGATAGTCCGAACAATGCCATTTTAACATTCTTCTTTGAACTTCTTTTCCAGCACATTTCATGTTCCACCTTCTTTATAGATATACATCAAACACACTTCAAATCCAAATTGCTCAGCAGCGCTTTACTAATCCTCCTGTTTTATTATATCATTTGATCTGTCTCCCAACTGTTCTTCGTCCTTGCAGATTCATTTAATTTCCAGTCACCCACCAAATGATTGGTCTTTCACTAATGCAACTTCCATCTTGCAATTCACTGGCTTGAATAATTTATCATGTTGATCAAGAGAATAATGTAATATTTTGATTTCAATTACATATTCTTTAAAACCATTTATAATGTTATCTTTTCATTACCAACAACGTCTTTAACCTAATTGGACACATTTGCAGCTATTATTTCACTTCAATAAATAGTTCTCGGAATTCACACGGGTATTGCATATTTATATTAAGACGCAACGTTTCCACGACTGAAAGCACTGTCGTCATCTTCTAGGCGAAGTGCCGGAACCTCTTTTTTGGGGGGTGTACTCATGCTATGTATAGGGTAATCCACATAGTGGCAACTCCCCTCTTATAGCATAGGAAAGGGATTTGAAAGGGAGGATGCGGAAGGTAGAGCAAGGTAGCCAAGGGTTAACTAGGGCCCCCGGGCTGTAGTTTAAGGATCCTACCCGGCATTCGCCTAAAGAAATGCAGGGAAAACCCTAGGAAAACCTGCATCAGGTAGGTCGGGCATTGGGTACTTGTCCCACGCCCTTCCGATAGCGGGAGAGGAGTTTGCTGTGGGGACGCAGCATTCCCTTCTCCGTGCCTCGACCAGTTTAGGAGGCAGCTGGCCGACTATTCCAATGGGAATCGCGAACAACTCTTACCGTATGCCCAAGGTCTGCGACCCCGGAACATACACCTCTCAAAACAGGCCGAGGTGCCTCGGCTTGTGGGAACCGTAGTTCAAAAACGGAGAGGAAAAGAGGGGTTTCTATTTCATGTTATATATATCCTCAACCGGATCATCACACTGTGAGAGCCAAAAACGCTCAGTCAACAGTCCGTCTCAGCCATGTCAGCATCAGTCAAAAGTCCGGCATAATATAAATATGCAAAACCCGTGTGAATTCCGAGAACTATTTATTGAACAACTTCACCGGGAAAGACTTCAATCTTTAATTATTTCACTTGTTTTCTGCAAATACTTAATCAATATCACATCTCTAATGGTCATTAAACAATATAATATATTAATATAATGAATTAATTAAAGAGATTATTCTAGTTCAGTACAGTCAGAAGGCAGTATGTTATGAGAAACGGTCAGTCAGGTGTGTTATGTGATCATGGTGAGAGTCTGTGGTGGTCGAATTCAGCAAAGTATAGGCTAAATATCATCATATTTTAAATGATAGTAGAAAGGCGTCTGAAGTGTTAAAATAATCTGGTGTGTACAAACCAGAGCAGCTCTAAATAAGTGGTATGTAAAAAGAAACAAATTTTCTTCTGTAAACCTTTACGTAAATATCGTTTACCGCCAGATTTCTATAGTTTTTGTTATTGGTATAAAATTTTGTTATTGTAAAATTAAATTATTTTTTTTTTGCTTTTGTAACTTGGTGAAATTTGCAAATCACTGTCTTTATTAGAGGAGTCCCTGAAATTTAGATTCTCATAAAAGCTGAGGCACTTACTTAAAAATATAAAATGTACATTCAACAAAAATCAATTTTGTCAAATAAATAATATTTGTTATCTTTTAAATATTTTGGTTTAATTTCATTTTCCTTTTTTGTTAATTTAATTAATATTTTTTAAAAATAAGAAAGTTAAGTTCCTTCAATAGCCCGTCATCGTCGTATCTCTCTTATAATAATCACCCGTGATGGGTTCAAAACTTTTTATGCTCACAAAAATGATCCTAGGACGTTGACTAGTGGCACAAGAATATTCGGATACAATTGGTTTATCTTGCTTTGATTGTTAACGACGTAATAAGTCCAATACGTGTAACAATTTGCGAGTGAATTTCAGTGAATTTTAGCGACGATCGTAGATTTTCGTAATACATTTATTTATTCCATCAGTCCCTTATTAAAGAAATAAGAAAAATCGAAGCACCTTTATAAACATGCATATATATATTTAAAAAATTAAAAAATTGAATATACTCAACTATGAAAATAAATAAATGAGATTGATGAAAGAGACCTCAAACGTCAATATATGTTGAAAAAAAAAAGGTTAAATACAGAAATGATATAAAATATATAAAACGAATAGTTTATAAATGAGAAAAAGGGATTAATTCATGAAAGTAAAAAAGTTAAGATAAATGTACATGTTGAGAAAAATAGTCGTAACATAATTGCGAAGAAATGATGCATAAAGAAATTGATTACATTTAGTGAGAAATTCGAAAATTACAGATGAATATCACGACCAGACACTTCCTCGTCGACAGAGCACTGACGAGTAGTAGGCAACGTGGACACGTCCGTCGCTTGGCGAGTGGCAAATCCTATGCTGAAGAGGTCCTCCGGCCCTATAACGGCAAATGACATACGCCCTTAATGAAAATAATAATAAGTGGAGTTAATTCTCCAGTTAATTCCAGTAGACTAATTTAAGCTTCTCTTGTAGATATTTCCGAGTGAATTACTGTAATTTCCGTTGCTCTGGGTGGTCAGCGTCGACCTCCAAAAGTGAAGGACGCTGAGTCGATCATGGTCATATCCGGTGGGTTTTTATACGTGGGGGGAAACGGGCAGAAGCAAACTGATATAAACCATTTGATCTGGGCGTTCCTCGAATAGTGCTCTAATCTGCAGATCCCCCTGTGAAGCAATCGTGGTTTTACTTCCGTCGGATTGCAGAATCATCGCCTTTGACCCGAAAAAGTTCTACTTTTGCTTAAAATTCAGAACGGGAAGAGGAACTGCTGTTCGGGCTGTATCAGACCTCCCGCAACCGACTGAATAATTATCTAGAAAATTATGACTTTTTTATTTGCTCTTGATTTACGAACAATAACTGTTCTAAGGTGTATGGTAATTAGAGTTGTTGGTAGCATCGCTGTACTGTAATCGTCGTGTTCTTTAGTGTTTGGTAGATCATGCAGACACACACTTTGCAACAACGGCTGAAATGGGTATCATTACACGAAAACGTATGACGGATTATTTGGTGCCACAACCCTCAAATGTTGACGTGGACTTCCAACAGGACGGTGCCACGCGTCACGCAGCGTCGCACAAAAACTTTCGTGGAAGGGAATGGTGATATGAACTAACCGACCGACTTTTTCGTGTGGGTTTAAGTAAAATGCCGGCTTTACGAGAAAGACACGCAAACATCACGCTCCAATTTGCCACGTGATGTATGGCAGAATATGCTCGAGATAAAGCGGAAGAAAGCATGTTGAATGACGTCATTTTCCGAGCACAAACGTCAAAGATTGTTAAATTAATTGTGATTTTTACTTGTAGTTTTCATGTTCTAAATAAATTTCTGCGAATTGGATAGATCTTGGTGGCAGTTTCAGAAAATACATGTGATAAATTCTGTAAACAAATAAATAACCCACTAGTATATAATACAGTAGTGTTTACAGTATTACTATAATACAGTACGTAATAGAGGTTTAAGATGTTGCAAGAAATGTCCTAAAATTTTGCTTAATTTCTATACATAAAAATATTCATGTACCCCATTTATGATTACTAATTATTTTAGAGAAAAAGTTCATCTCGCGAATGTATTTAAGATTGATTTTAAACCTTCTTGTACTGGAAGATTCTCATGAAATAATGTCCTATAAGAATGAAAATTATCCCAACGTCCTTAGACTTTTCATTAAATCAAGTGTAGTTTTTATGGATGATTTTTCTAATAAAAACAATCTTGTGAAAAGAATCTATGACCGCTGACTCGCCGTATTACGTTTGTCCGTGCACACTGTAGTATGAGGAGATCACGTTCCAGGTGGGAGTCCTTGCCTTGCATGAATGGAGGGAAGACCCCCCGTCGCCGGAATTGTGCCTCGTTCCTGGAAACCTCGCTGTAATTGCGCTTTGTCTCAATTACCACAAGGATCTTCCAAAACTCCACAACACACCTGACGGTTTTGTTCCAACAACTGGATACAACCGGTGTTCCACAACCTGTTTGTTTGTCTTCTCGGAGAAAATTGGGGAGGATCTGCTTTAGAAAGTGATGACAGTCAGTCGAGTCGCAGTTTATTGAACGAGAACAAAATGACCGCAAGTGGCGCCGTCGTTTCACAAATAAACGATACGTCGTCATAGTTTCCAGGGATGATAACCTCACGTTATATAAAACATGTCCTTGCAAAACTGCTGTGGTCAGGCAGGAGACTGGTTACATTCTATTCAAGTCCGAAGTTAATGATTTTAAACTTGATTGTAAGTTTGCCAAACCAATTTTTGTCGACAAAATGTTTCGGTAAAAATTGCAGAGAATTAGAGCAGGGACCACCATAACCACTGGAATGATTCCCAACCCTTTTATTATGTTTTTTGCTTTATTTATATGCCTCAAAACATTAAACAATTTTTTATACATTTATATTCAGTTTTTATTTTTTTAATATACTGAATAATTTTAACATTTTTTATATTACAATATATTGTAATGATTAGACTTTATTACCATATATAAAAAACTTTATTACATAAAAATACAAAAAATACATTAAAAATTGATTGGGCGCTAGCAGATATGTATAGTCTGCAAAAAATTAACAATAATTAGCTCGGGCTTGGTTAATGAAATACTCCTTCTCTACAAGGTAATGTGTGCGGCTCGGTGGAAATTCATAAACAGAGCTTATATTCCGTACTGTGTAAAAAATCTTTAACGTCTGAAGGCACTTTACATTAATGGTGACCCTTACTTTATCTCGTAGCGTCAGCCGACTTCCAGCGGATCACTGGTCTTGTAGCACCCCACGATCTCCTTCTTCGGCCGCCACGGGATGGACGCCCACACTCCATAACTTTTGTTCGTTACAGCTTGCCAAATTTTGCATCCTCTCGCCTCTCTCACTTCACTTTCAGTCCTCTTCAGTCTCCCGGGTGCGGAGTATATACCCTTATTCCGCCCCCCCCCCAAAAAAAAAATAGATGAAAGAAAAGGGACGCGTACCCTCGGCTTCTTTGGGCCTCTCCGGCACACGTGCGCTTTTAATTAATTCCCTCTCAGGCTCGCGGACAAAGGGCGGCCACTTACCGATGTTATTCACTACAATATATATATTGTAATGAATATATGGATTAATTATATGAATTGCCCCACGTTGTGGAAGCCAAAATGTAATGAATACAATAGAGGCTTAATTAACGAACACAATTTATTTAATGATACGATTAATTTGCCCTACGTTGGCACGCCAAAATTTAATAACCAATTCAAATTAACAAACAATATTTTATTTATAACTAGCTGGGTGCCCGGCGTTGCCCGAGATGTCATTTATCTATAACCCCCGATATGACTCCAATTTCGGCTGCTTTTGCGCAATTTTTATGTAACGCTACTCGAACCCTAATCATTATAATTAACTCTGAAAAATATTTCTTCGACGCAAATATCTGCCGTGTTTGCATGTTCCAAAATTTGCACCCCCCCACCCCTGCATCTGAGGGGTAAATGCCAATTTGAATGTCGTAACTAAGCACAGTGACTTCCATAACCTTTGATTTGACTCCAATCTCGGTTGTATTCGCGTTATTTTACTGTAAAGCATCTCCACCCCAAACCCGAAGGGTGTCCTTTTCACAGGGCGTAGGGGATGAAAATTGTATTCAGATAACATTGGTAGAAACACTATCAATATCTTTGACCCCTTAAAATATTTATCCGACTCAAATATCGGCTGTTTTAGTATGTTTAATTATTTCCACCCCCGCTTCTGGGGGTGGAAGACGCGTCTCACCCCGACAGTGTTTGTTTCCTGGTCGCAAAGAACACGTGTACGAAATTTGGTGAAAATTTCTCGACTGGTGTAGATTTGTATTTTATTTAGAAAACGTTTGTATGGGAAATAGAAAGGGGCTGTTTTTAGGGTTTTCCCGGAAATTATTCGATTTTTTCTCGCCTTTTAAACCTTCCCTAGACCTCCACGAACATTTCAAGACTAAGATAAGATAAATCCGTTCAGCCGTTCTCGAGTTTTAGTGAGACTAACGAACAGCAATTCATTTTTATATATATAGATTTGTTGGGCCTTCTGAAATAAAACAAAACCTTTATAAGACAATTTACTGTATTCAATAGAAGTTTATAACATTTTATCTGAGATTAATTGCACTTAACGTTTCAATGTTTAGAGATTTCTCAGTGTCATTTATCTGGGCCTGCTAAGTAAACAAACATTTATATTTATAGAATTTACGTTACACAATCATAGAATTTACAAACTAAAAAGTTAAACAATCATAACAAAACGAGAAAGCGAAATCTGACTAATACCTTTAGTTACCGTTTACAAAAACTTAATTTAAATTGGTTTCTACTTACAAATTATTTGGCTGGTACCAGACTAAGATCTCCTGGGCTCGGGCTCACAATTTACACTAAAAAGGCCATGCATCACTGACTCTACACTTGATTGTACAAAACACGGTCGTAGTTTTGGAATTTCTCGTATGGGAACTGGAACTGCTTCTTCCTCCGGATTCCTAGTTAGACAGATTGTTGCTAAATTGTCTTTATGTGGATACCGCTGGTGGTCTTGGTACTCGTAGCAAATTTTTAATGCGCGGATTATCAGGTTACTCCTTGCAGTATTATCAAGTATCTCGCTGTCCAAACTTTATACTTGAATTCTAAAACTGGTAACCTTCTCAGTTGGATTTATACGTTGGCCACGCTGTTTGTTGTTCTTCACCCGACTACCACACCAGACCAACTGCCGTTCCAGAAAGTGCTCATGTCTCACGACAAAGCCCACCGACACATTGTTGTCTTTGAAGTTGGTACCTGCTAAACAATCCATTATAACTATTCAATTATTAAAATCATTAATGGCCTCCTTAATTAGTATTACAATATATATTTAAAAAATATAACACTTTAAACAATACACCAATTATATTACATGTATTTATTATTTATTCACCTTTTTCATGATAACGCTGACGTGTAACTGCAGTACTGACACCCGAAAGTGTTATTTTTCATGGAAAATGAAACTTTACATCTCAAATTTTATATTTCTAGGTTTAGTGATGATAATAATAATGAGGAAGATGTATATCTTTGGGTTTGTTTTATCTTTGTTTTCTTTTAGTTTATTTGTTAATGACTAGAGTTGTATAATAAAATTGATGTATTATAGTAAACTGAAATATTTTATTAATTTTACTGGATTTACTGGAGACTGAACCTGATATTTAAAGTGAACGATAATTTAAAAGTGTTTATTGTAGTGTAGATTATGTTTCCCATATTTAATCAATTTTTAGAAGGATACTTCTAGTCTTAATAGGCTTAAAACGGCAAGAATTGATGAAAAGACAAAGTAATCCCTAGTGTGAAGAACTTCCGAAAGCAAAACAGGCATATGGTTAGTTTGTCAGAATACAGGATGAGGGAAGGCACATTCTACATGAAAAGTTTGACTCGTTTCAATTTGTTTAAGAAATGAGAGAACTAATTACAGATGTATGGATTCGTTTAGTGGCTTTTTGTATAGGAGAGAAGTTTTTTGTATACATACCGAAACGCCGCGGGGACACGAAAACGAAACCATTCCATCTCCTTGACATTGTAAAAGGCTATATTACTAATTATTTCTTTGTAAATTATGGCAAGCCAATTCTAAATTGGCACGTGGAAGCAGGATAAATGTTTTTGTGAAACGATTCTTGGCCGGGCTTTGTTTCTGTAGCGGAGATTGCGGCAATTAAGCGGAGCACCTGGCGAAAGCGAAGGCGATGGCGAGCTTGAGCGCCGCAGGCGGACGCCCATAAAACACGAACAATTCATAAATAAATGCTTCAACAAAGAAAAATAATACAGCGCTGCGAATTGTAACCCTGTCTAACTTTGAATTAGTATCCTAAAGCAACGTCCGCAGACTTGTTCGCAGCATCGCACATTACTGCGTCATTCAGGAAGTTCTAAAACTGTGTTAATTAACAGTTCAGGTGCTTTAATAACCTAGTACTAATTTAAAAGGTTTTATGATAATTATCAATATTATTGTGTGTCAATTAGAAACTACATGTGGTTATTAAACACGTAGAACTTTGCAGTTTCGTGTCAAATTAAATTATCGAAAGACAAACGCAAGGGAATTGTAAAAATTACAAACTTTACGAGCAATCACGTTATTCCTTTTTGACGACGTCTGCGGTCACAACCCTTCTGGCCGCCGATCTTTCGTCCATCTCACAAGTACTGTTCCCCCAATTACTGTGACTTTTTACACACATTTTCCACAGCAAAATGCTGAGGCCAATAGTCCAGAGAACGTATATCTTGCTTCATCTCTGTTCCTTAACCGTCCTGCTTGGCCGACCGATTTTCTATTAATGCCTCCGAACCTTTTTGGCACCGTTTCCGCCTTGCCTGCACGGCCCTGGATTTTTTTCTACAATGATACGATATGTTTTTGTTTTTCATCTTGGACCGATTGGATAACACAGTTAAGTATAATATATGTGGTGGTTCCCACAAACCGGGGCGCCTCGGCCTGTTTTGAGAGGTGTATGTGCCGGGGTCACAGGCCCTGGGCATACGGTAAGAGTTGTTCTCTGTTCCCGTTGGAACAGTCGGCCAGCTGCCTCATAAACTAGTCGAGGCAGGGAGATGGAAATTCTGCGTCCCCACAGCAAACCCCTCTCCCGCCATCGGAAGGGCGTGAGACAATACCTACTGCCCGACCTACCTGGTGTAGGTTTTCTAGGGTTCGTCCTGCATCACTTTTAGGCGAATGCCTGGTAGGATCCTTAAACTATAGCCTAGGGGCCCTAGTTAACCCTTGGCTACCTTCGTCTACCCTCCTTTCAAATCCCTTCCTATGCTATTAAAGGTAAGTTGCCACCATGTGGATTACCCTCATGCAGCCTGTTACCCTGAAAAAAAACTATTTTACAATTCATTATTTTATTAGTAAATTTAGTGTAGTGGTAGGTTTATTAAATGATAAAGTAAAGGGATATTTTCCAGAATTTATTAATTATTTAACTGAACATGAAAAATAAATAAATACAAATTATGCGTGTTCTGCTAGCCGGGCAAAACAATCGGATCTCTTAATTCCAAGTTAAACCATGGTTTATGGTAATTCCCCTAGGCGCGTCAAGGATTGAGACACTTGGCAGTTACCTCGCGTTGATCACTGGCCGTGATCATGTGGCACCCTCGTTCTCTCCGAGTCCTCTGGATGATGCACGTTTGGGGCTGTACGTCCGTCCCTAGCGACGGTTCGTCTAGGAGTCCTTTTACACTTTCTGTACAGCCCCATCGCTGGATGTGAAATATCGATGTTCTCGAGCAACTTTCGATCGATCTTTACTGAACCAAGAAATGTGATTGGTTCAGGCAGTCACGTGTTAATTCAATTCATGGGATTTTTGGAGAGACGTTTCCCACGGTGCGACAGTCCAGGTAACTTCCGAGGGTCAACACTATACGTGCCTAAGTGCAGACCGAAGGGATTATCTATCCACCTCGGCGGCGCCTGGTCAAATTCCAATTTGCCAAGCTCTCAACCCTTGCTAATATCTAATTATATTAAAATGAAATATATATATATATATATATATATATATATCAATAATAAAACTATCGCGCTACATTAGATTTTATTTTTTCTGCATATTTCATAAGTACGAAATATATTTATTTCTTTTTTCACGTTTATATATATATATATTGTAATAATTAAATATGTGCTTAACAAATGAAAAGATTTACTTTACAAACAAAACAAATTTTATTTAACAAAATTTAAACAATTATTCAAAATACAAAATATAATTGGGATCTCAGGGTCTTGAACTGGATTTGATAATGGCAGAATTTATACAATCAAAGAACACAAAATTTACATTTACTTTATAAGGAAATCGATGCGTCTAAACATAGACGAAATTTATTAATGAAGAAATTTATACTAAAAGATTGAGTTTAAACAATTTCAATTTATCAATAACTAAATAACGATCTGACGTTTATCTTTTAAAACAGTTTACAATAATTTTAAGGTTCTCTTTCTACTTACGGCTGCCCAGATTCACATTAAATTTTCGTAGCACAATGGTGGGCTTTTCACAGATTCTAATTATTCACAGATTCTAATTATTCACAGACTCTAATTATTCACAGACTCTAATTAACATAGTTTGTCGGTTGGTTTAAAGTGAATTGGTTATTTCTCGATGATTTACTGCAACCTGGATTTGTAGATCTCGTGAGTCATGTTGAAAAAGCAACTCACTAGTTTGGTCTGTTGACTGAAGATTGCTTTACTTTTTTGAAATTTGATGTAACAGCGTACTTATTATTGGAACACATTCTTTCGTTCCTTAAATTAGACCTTTTTATTCTCGCTGCTGACTGACAAAACTGTTCAAACTTTCGTGAATTAGACTTTTGATCTGTTCTCCTCTCCACTCATTGCCCCTAACTGTGTCTGTTCGTCTCGTAATTTTTGAGTGCGTCGCTCATCTCCCCACCATTCAACAATACTCTCCTTTCATTGTCGATCTGTTCTGGCGCCGGTTACCGCTATCATAATGTGTCCTCTACAATTTAACTTTTCAATTAAAACAATGCCTCAATTACCAATTATTACATATATTATATACGCAGTCTTAGATACAATTTAAATATTTCGATTTTCCATACAGAAATGTTTCTCGTTATTTTAATAATTTTATTTTTCACTTTAATTTACTCGCATATTATTAAATTATTAAATTGATGTGCTTGACGTTTCCTATTTCCTCACTAGAGGACTAAGCGAAACAATAACACGGATAGGAGTCTGCTGAGCGTAGAAGTTGTGTGAATGGGTTATACGTCGCAACACGTGTCTGAGAAGATGAAGAGAGACGTGTCATCACCTCACTCCTCCTCCTACACGGGTCCTTTCACGCCCACTCTTCCGAGACACTCGGTTTGGCCTCTTGACGTGACGGCTCCATACTCCAGGTGTTTTGGGTCCATGACAGGGCAGCTGACACGTCCAGCTGATGCGGGGGATCGTAATCTTATCAGCTGCAGTCTCTCCTCTCTCCAAGGGGCAACAAGTAATCGCGATGAAAAAGAGCATCTAACGCGAACAGTGTCTTGATTATTAAAAGAGTAACGCGAACGTCGGTATCAATGTCCATTCATTACAAATCACAAATATAATAACATATAAACGTTTTGAAATTTTTTTCAATGAATTCAAACTAATAACACTTTATAAATAGTTATCTATAAAATCTTTTGGGCGAACATATATATATATGTATAGCATATTTTTGTTGTTGTTGACATTTTCAAGTTCGTATATAGTTAGTATACGGTTTTAGTCACGTGAAGCAAACACACAAGTAAGTTGAATACAGAATTCCAGGCCGGTTTAAGGTTACAGTTAGCTAATTGTAAACCAAATATTGCTTATCTCAAACTGATCGTAAGTCAGAAAAATTAATAAATTCGTTATTGATAAATTAATGATTATTAAAACTTGCAGAACGAATGCATAAAAACAGTAAAATCGTTTATTTGTGTTTAGAAAGTAAATCATTCACTTTAATTACATTTTGTTTTGGTCGATACGAGTTTCGGAGACTTTCCGGACGCCTGTAGTCCAAATAGTTTGACGAGCGTTGAGTTAGTCACAACTCATGGGTACAGAGTGACGAAAATAGAATTAAGATTAAAGTCGAAAATCGAATTTAACGATGACGTTAATGAATTGTAAACAAAATTGAGAATAAAAAAAATATTTCTTAGGTGTGACTACTAAAATACAATTCTGCATATCCATCACAGTTTTCTCTACCTGTATCATCGCTATAATCATCTTCAAATTCGATATTCGACTTTAATCTTAATTCAATTTTCGTCACTCTGTACCTACATCTTTATCCCGACTTCGTTAATTCCGTCTTATTAAAATGGCTTCCTTAATTTCACGTCCGTATAAATAATTAATTTATGTCCTTCGACTTACTCGTGAGTTTTCCCGTGTTACTTGTCACATTTTTAGCATGTTTCGATCAGTGATTCGTTCACAACATTCTTTAAATACTTTCCGTCATTAATCTGTGGTCACTCGAGACTTTAGTATTCGTGCCTTTTTTCATTTTTTAAAAAATTCATATCCTCTACTCATTTAAGATTTCCCATTGCATCTGTTTCATTACCATAACCAGTCGGCTAACTCTGTCCCATGAATTAAGTATTCATAATAAATACTAATACCTTGGGTAGGAATTGAAAGGTTGTTATATATATTTGCGATCGTGAGTTATTTAACAACAATTTTTGCGTATAGACAAAGTGTCAACGATGATCCGCAATTGTGCTAACTGTTAGTCCTTTAGACAATTTTATTATTAGATACACGAGAGACATTGCTAATATATATTCTGAAAGGAAAGACGCTTAAACTCTGTGGGAAACCGTGGTCAGTTTATACGAATTGACAAATGTATATAGAAATAGCTGAGTGCCCAGCGTTGTCCAGGTGTTTATTTAAATTAACCCGGAGAATGAATAAATTCGACAATAACCTCTTGGTAAACATTCATTTGACCGGCATCAATAGCGTCAGTGTTTGGAACATTTACCTATTTACATTCCCCTTCCCGACCTGACCTTCGGCATCTAACTGCAAATAAATCAGGATGATGACTGACAGTATTTGGGAATTCTTCTACTACATAAAATAAAAGTGTAAAATTAACGACAAATTAAAACGGTAAAAATACTCTTTAACTTAATAAAGTCTAAAACTACTCACGGTACGTTAAATGAATAAAGAAATACAACCTTTAACTAAATAGAGACCAAAAAAATTACCTGTTAACCGTAAACCACGTTCACCTCCACGAAGCTTAATGCGAGAATTTAACTCGGCAACTCCTATAACCCCGGAAACAATACTAATATCTATCTTTTTTTCATTACGTTCTATGTAAACCCTTCCACTATGTAAACCCTTCCACTATCACCCTACGATAATGGTGCTTCCCGCCCTTGCCTTTAGGAGGTGAAATTAGACACTTAAAAATTCTAGAATTACCGGACAAAGTTTTATTCGACGCTAATAATAGCCGTTTGGGAGTTTTTTAATATTTCATTCCCACCCGTAGAGTCGGTAATAATGCCTCAGTGTTTGTTAATGGATTGTAAGTAACATGTGTATAAAGTTTGTTAGACATTGGTCTATGATTTTAATATTGTAAACGTAAATTTGTTTCTTCCCATTCCCTAGCGGATGAGCTACACGTTAACCAGTATGGTTTATGTCCGAATTCAACTGAGTGACCATAACCGCAGATTCAACACCAGTCTCCGTTGTTTATTCATTAGTTTTATGTAACGGCCTTTCTCCCACATCCTCCACCATCCCTACACCTAGGGGCTGAACTACAACTTAGCTGACATGAATAACCCTGGATTTGAGACCATTCTCGGTGGATTCGCGTTTTTTTTTATGTAACGCCCCTCCACACCCTCCCTTAGTGGTGCTTTAAGGGGTTGAAATTTTACACTAAATACATCTGGATAAAAAGTAATAATCACATAGACCCCGGAAAGTAATTAATTGACGCTAATATCGGTCTGTTTAGCATGTTTTTAATTTCACGCCAGTTTATCCCTTAGAAGTTTCCTAAGGCTTCGAAAGCCCGACAGAAACCTTCGCGGAGGCGCAGAACATCGCAATGGGATGAATGGTTTAGGAGCAGAGGGGACATAGTCAGACATTCATTTTTATAAATAGAGAGATTTGTTTATTGGTGTTCATCATCATCTTGAACGACTCAAAATGTAATGATGGTGTGGAAGATATGCCTTGACCTTTCTAGAAGTAACTAGATGAGAAAACTAACATTTTGAAATCTCTGGTAGATCCTGAAATATCTTTGACCAAGTAACGACTAAGTTTTCCGGACAGGGAGTGATTTATTATGCTGCTCAACTTGACCTGGTAAAAATGTTATTGTTTCTCCGAAGCCTTCAACGCCGTGAAGGGTTCAAAGTTGATCATCATTAGAAGGTTCAACGATTTTGATAAAAAAAAAAGTAGCCTTGTCACGGGTCGTGTATTTTTTTCCTCTTCCCCTTTCATGGCTGTCGTGGGCATAATAAGCATAATTTTCTTTTGTATTTGAAAGAAGAGAATGGGATGGAGACAAAGGATGGGGGAGAGGGTAGACGGCGGTCGTCGGCGCCGGCGGAAAATTTGCAATTTGGCGCCGCGACGCCTGCAAGTAGAAGCGGTAGAATGTGGCGCAAAAGAACAAAGGCGCTGTGGCCTAATGATGTTTAATAAGGGATTTTGTGTCATAAGCGACGCTGGTAGCGGACAGGGCAGGGCGATTAATTTAAATAACGACCGGACCCCGATCTACGATATTATGCAACGGGAATTTCGCCTGCCGTGGTGAGATTAAGTCGGAGGCGCTCTCGTCACGATATTGAATAACAAGAAAAAATATGAAAGGAACGAGGTGCGGCGAAAGCCAAGCAAGGTGGGAATTAACAAAAGGGAGACAACCCACACTAGACTCTTTCTATGGTAAATTTTCACCAGCGATGGTACAGAGACGAATGACCTGAATGTACGTGGTCGTGGGACTACAAAAGGTCAATCTATTTACTACTACCGTTGTCTATGAAGTTGCTTGTTATCAACTTAAACTAGAATACGGTATTTATATTTCACTCCTCAGATTTATAATTTTTGTTTTTTTAATAAGTTGTTAAACGGTTTTGATTTCTGAGGATAAGTCGTCGGCACATTTGAACGATATTTTATAGTTTTAATATAATGGTTTATCATCAATAAAGTCAGAGAAATTTTTAAATGTGTTTATTGATAAAGTTACATTTAATATTTAAAAAACCACACGGCGTTGTTAATTATGAATTTAGGGTGAAGTTTTGGACATGTTTTATTTATTGTAAGTTATTTTACTGACTCTTAAATTTCTAATTTTTTTAAATTTTATGCATATATTATATAATTTTCTTTATTTCCAAATATATCTGGCAGTTCTAAATATATTATTGTAACACCTGAATAGGTCCTGAATGCCTGGATGAAACGTTGTGTGGTTTACAGATACTAAATGTAACTTTTTTTTATCAGCTCATTTTATATTTTTCTGACTTCATTTAACATAAAAATTATATTAATTTACCAATTGTCAGATAATATTTAACTCTAGTTTTACAAAAATTTCTTTCTTTTCTTTCTCTATTTCTTCTTACAGTAGGTTGGAGGAAGTACACAATTTAGCATTACACGAGGCTGGCTTGTTTATATGGTTCATTCTACAAAATCCTGTATTTTCTTGTCCTTGTTCTGAATTCTGCTGGAACATGTTACTTCATTCTCAAGAATTAGTCCAACTCTGCTACTTCCTCAATCTCTGAAGCTTCGGTTCACAACTCTTTACACAAGTGTGATGATCTTGAGAAGTGTTTGATTTTTGTTCCTATTATTATTATTATTATTATTGACGAGTGCAACTATCCTGGAGTTTGGGTGTGAGGTGTATCTTAGTAGTTGACCGTGATGGCGAGTCCAGAGATTTTCGGCCCCCCCTGAAAAAGTTGCAGCTCAAGTCACTCACTCATGCAGTTTAACATTCGGGTCATTAACCCCGGTGATTAGACTGATCGGTGGCTTGCAAATCACATCGCCGCATAATTGAAATATCCACCACAGCGAACTGCTTCATGGAAGTGCAACGATCGGAATTTTCCAAATTTCGCACTTCACACTGCGGCGGTCCACGCTTTTTTTTTAGAAAAAAGGAGAGAGAGAGAGAGAGAATAGTGAACACGTTCATATTTAAACAACAGCGATGTATCGGATTTAATTGTGCTTTCAATTAAAATAAATATACGTGTAATGGATAATGCATAGCTTGGTGGGTGGCTACGACAATAAATCCAATTAAGATTTTAATAGCTCGTGTCGAAAACAGCATTAAAACAAACAGTTACACGTCCTGCGTAATGGTGTTTTTGCGTCGGAAGCCACCCACGTTGGGTTTTGTTCAGGGGATTTGCGGAGAGCGATTTATGTTGCAGAAATATCGACTAACGTTCTCGGAGTTGGGGCCCCCCCCAAAAAAAATCATACGCTGCTTTAATTTATTTGCGGAAAATGTATTGCTCCGTTGGAAGTTCATATCTTGCTCGACATGGAAACACTACTATCGCTCGTGTATCTTAAATTTATTTTTACAGATACAAATCAGTAAATTATATTTTCGTGCCCGCAGTGATTAAGTTGTTAAGTACAAAATAACAACTTTCAACGTTAGATCTTGGGCTCAAATCTTCCTCAGTTTACAACTATTTCTGAGTGGAAACAATCACAGTACACTTAAACTCATTTCTGCCATTTTTTCGACTAACCGTAGATTTTGATATATGATTTTTGAAAGTTCGTATAGTCAGAGAACAATGATAATGACGTCAACATGTAATTTAACCTATCAGCGTGCAATACTGGATAACATATCAGATAAAAATCTATTTTTGTTACGTAATAACATAACACCCTATTAAATGTGTAGACATTATATATGGTAATATGAAAATTACATATGGCGAAACGATTTAATTCCCTATTCCCTGTATCCCAAACTATGCTTAAGCCCTAAAATTTATTTGATAGGCCTGTCAGAATTACAAAGTTACAAGCGCAGCAATATATATATATACATATGTATCTGTTTTTTTGGAACTAGAAACTCTCAGAAACAATAGTACATGCGTTGCCAATTTTCCTGACGTTGACGCTGATAGCTATCTTAATCTGCGTCGCCTTAGTTACGAATAAATATAGCTTCTTATTTATATGTAAATGGGTCATACGTGCCAATGACTTTCTTCGTGGTTCATTCCTTGCCTGGCTTCCATTAATTTCTCTTTTGTACGCAAAATATCTTTAAGTTCATCCCAAGAAAAGATTTATTTACTGCAAATATCTGTAGAGTAGCCACAAATAAATTAATGTTGATATTTTATCTGACATTTAATAATTATAAAATTAATATATTATGGGATATCAGATCTTGTAAATTTAAATAATTGTTAAATTAATTATAAACATTGAAAATATTCATACAAAAATAGAAACAGAACAAGTCGTCCCTACTATGGGTATTCACTCGTGTGCTACATAATATTATTAAATGATTTTGAATATAAAAAATTTCTTCATCGATGTAAAATTTGGATGAATTTGAATCTAACAAGTACCAATAATAAACTTCATGGACTGACTTCTATGACATTTCAAACCGAATAGTGCGTTTCTACTTTATATAAATATTTTAATTGATTTTCTAACTATTGCTAAATTGTTGTTTAAATAAAGTACATAAATTATTTGAAAAATCAACGAAGCAAGTGAGGAAGAACATGGAGGTACAAATCCAGATAGTAATTCATGTTAGAGACTTTTTTTTTACAAAAAACTCCAATTATGCAATTTTGCTTGTTTTCTGCTCTGATTATTTCTATCGTGATTTTTCTCTAATTATTATAATAATAATTTTATACACATTTCGTCCAAATTGTTCTACTGCTGTATTCTTTCACGTTATGTTTTATCTGGTCACTAATTAAAATTATTAAATACTTTTGAGTACGTCTTCGTCGATGTGTGATGATGTTCGAATATTAAATCATCATATGTCGGCATGGCCAAAGTCGACAAAGATTGATTTAAAAGTTTTCTTTAAATATATTTGATTTGTAATTATTACATAATACTATGTTAATTCTTATATTTTGTTCCTCGATTTAAGTACGATTTCGTTGGTTTCTACACGTCTTCACCGACATTCCAACATAGTTGTAGTGCATCTATGGAACCACTCAACCCTTGAGTTAGTGTAGGGAGTGCTAAAGAACAGAGCAAGTGCTTGGGTGATATCCTCCTTAGTACTGAAAAATATGTCAGTGGACAAACAACAGTACTTTGAACACATTAGACTTAAATTTGAGATGAAAATTGATGGTTGTCACATTTCAGCAGTTTCAGTGTGCCGCACATAAAGCTTTGAAATAAAATAAAAAATTCCCGATATCGTGGCCCATGTATTAGCATGGAGTGAGTGACATCACCGTGTCTTACGAAGCCCTAGATGGACTTAGCAGAACAATGGCTGCTGGGTCAAGGGCACACCCGCCTCACTGCGCAACTACGAACTACAAAACAGAACAATAGTCGTACTACTGAACTGACTACGAACTCGTCCTCGAAAAATGAAAACCCACATTTATTATTTATGGTTACGTTCTCTTCAACATGAGAGGGATCCCATCCTTATTCCTCACACGTTTTCCAAATACATTTACCTCGTACTTGCAGCACGATATTGGACAAAGGAATCTGTAGGGAATTTTTCTCTATTTTGATGATATAAATACATGATTTTATTAGCGAAAACTTCATGATAATATATTGACGGCCGTTGTGAGGTTATTTGAGAATGCTGCTGAAATTCTGTGCTGGTTTTGTCATTAATGAATGAGTAGTCTGATTGAATGAGGAACGTTTCAGATGTTAATCTGGCATAATATTTGATTTCTATATTTAATATTGCAACATTATTCCAATCAAAATTTTTTTTAAGTTGATATGATTACTGAAAACTCAATATTTGTCACAAGGTTATAAATTAGAAATTATTCTTTCAGACCATATTTTTTTGTCCCCTTTTTTTGATTTCTTCGTTGTTGATGTAATCTTTACAATTTCTTATGACAAATAATAGAGAATTGATATATTTATATATTATATCAATGTTTTTGACTTAAGTAATTCCTTTAATTTAAATTTTAAGAAAGATAAAATATTTTGAAACGTAAGGCTTGGGGTGGGTCAGTTCCGTCTCGGCTCCTATTTTAAACAAAATATGATACAACTGTTTATAAAAACGGCTCCTAATATTTTGTTGTTGTTTCCAGTGTCGCAGTATAGTTCAATTAGATATATAGTTTTGACGATTATTGTGATTTTTGGTTGAGACTTTTCATTGACGTTGGAGGATTCAGATTACCAGTTGTAGTTAATGGCTAAAAAATCATCCGATCCAGTATGCTTCCAAATAGTAAAAAGTAAAATCTTTAATTTGTGTAAAATTGGTTGACGTTATGGCTTATTATGAAATATTCTGAAAATTAGACCTGGTTTGCTACTATAAAATGAACCTGTGATATTGAACTGGACTTCTTGTTGTAAAGTTTTACATTTCAGAATTTAAACTTTTCCACTTCGTGACTCTAGTCAAAATCCAAGCAAAGCGTCAGAAAATTCTATACACTGACCACTCAAATCTATTTCTAACATTGTTTTATTTTTAGTCATGCAAATTTTTCCGCTAAGAGATTATGTAGAGATCAGCTCATCGTACCGTATTTCTTCCTTTAGTTATCAAGTGATTGTTCTACACTTTAAAATCGTATCTTGAGGAGTAGAAGACGATCACAGTAAATTAAATTATGCGTTTGAGTTCCACCTGATTTAGCGCCAGGAACTTTGTTTGTGAGAGAATGAGTGTCACGTCAGGCCATTTATTTGTTACAGTATTTCGTGATGTATTTTTCTCCGTGTTGCGAGGGGTTCGTGTGAATGTCTTTTAATTGCTTCTCTGTGTGTGGGACAGTTGGCCTGTGTATAAATATTGCGGCAGTGCTGCAGCCAGACGAGGTGACAAATTGATTTAGGCCGCTCCGGTCTTCGTAAATCTCCTCCTGTCTGTCCAAATAATTGGACACCACTAAATAATTGGCCAACTCGAAAACACTTGGCAGAGTCGCGCTCTTTGTTGCTGCCACTTCAGACCCATTAGGAAGAAATTCTGCCGGGCACCAATTAAAGGACGAGAAATGGCGAACAATACGTAATTACATAAACGTGAATCTCTCGCGAAGGGTACAAGAAATTAATAGGAATACATAGTTTCCATCTCTCTTGTAATAAAAAAGTAGGAACACGGAATATACGTCGCAAGTAATGTAGAGACAAATCAACATGGTGCTATAATTATTACAAGACAAATTGTGTGTAGGATGTTGGAGCTTCTGAAGAAAAGATTAAGGGGAAGAATTATCGCTCAAGTGTACCTCGTAAATCGTGGAACACGTTATTATGGCACAGTGGCAAAACGCTTGTTTCGAGATTACAAATTCCTGCAGATGTAAGGAACATTATTCACGAAGCAAAAGTAAAAGAACATTATTGATTAAAATGATGATGTGAGCTGAATGTTACAACCTTTCCCTTCGCAGACTATCTGCAATGTTAAATCACGTGAGACTGTAGTGTGTAACAGTTTAATGACTGTTGTTATTGTTTGCAGGTTGTCCGCTGGTAGCCGGCAAGATTTCTTCGCCGTGGACCCCCTCGAGCTCCGGGCCTCCGGCCGACACCACTGGCTCGGGCTCGGACACCAAGAACCTGGACGTGGGCGACGAGGTAAGCGACGAGGTAAACACCAACACTCATATATCTACGCATGCGGTGGAGGGTCACAGCGGAAACTCGTACACAGTTCTCAACCACTCCTGCATGGTCATAGCTCCCAGGCGCAAAGAGCCATTTTACGAAACTTGATTCAGCTCAATGGAATATTCTCAGTATCTTTAGCTGTAATAAAAAAAAAGTATTGAAATTTATAATAAGAAAGAAAACCAAATACAGACAAAATAAGTCTTCAAGTGTTAAGAAAACTGCACTCGTCAGTTGACAAACCTCAAAAGAAAGGGACAAGGTTCCCAGAAACGTCGGTTGGTATTTATATTGCCACTTATTTTGTCTGTATTTGGCTATCTTTCTTATTATTAATCTTTAGCTGTAATTCTGCATTCTGATTCCTTTGGAGCGGTTGTCCTCATCCACGTTCTGGTCTCAACGGCTACAAATTACGTAGACCTGGAATACAAATGTAGTTATTTTATAACAGTTATTAATAATATAATAATGTGAATTATTAGTTTATAACAATTGCGCTCAGGGGCGAACACTGGTCTGAAACCTTCCGAGTCAAAGTTACGATTTTGATACGCTTCAACCTTGTGCGACTGAACGTTTTCTAGGCCACATTTCATCTACGCTACGTCAAATGTGAGCCTAGAAAAGAACACACAAAATGACAATACAATACCAACGATTAAAATCTCTCACTTCAGGTCCCTTTATTTTTTTTATAATATCCAAACACTGGTGTCTCTCCGAAGTTCCACTTAACTGAGTTTGAAAATAAATTATACATCACTTAAACATGATTTTATATTATTTGAAAGATTCTTCGACAACTTTCGAATTTATCTAAGCGGTCGAACACCAATCAACAGCTATCTCCTATTTTTTATATATAAAAAAAAGTAATTCCATGATTCTCGAACGTTTAGGCGAACCCGAGATGATGATCATCGTTCCATGATTCCGAAAGACTCCAGACGGACTACATTCAGTAAGATATATCAACCTCACGCCACATCCAGGGGATTCTAGTAACGACATCCCCAGCCAGTTTATCAATTTTCTGCCTCACAATCTCACAAAAAAAAAATTGAGATATCACTATTTAGGTGATCCGTCACATAATTTTATGAGGGGGTAAATAGTGGTAAACAGGTATGCATTTTATTTAGATTTATTCTTTTCATTAGGCCTCTACTGTGGAAATTCAAGTTGAACAAGACTAAGCACCTTTAAACACATATGTCGATAATAAAATAGATTAATGAACACGGTTATGAAAAAACATCAATGAAAAAGATGACACGCACACATGTAAATAAGAACAATACCCAATAATACTTATAAAAGAACGCACAAAATAATCAGTAAAGTAATAATAAGATAAACAATTTGTAGACGAGAAAATAAAATTAGATGCATAGTAGAGGAAGGATTCATACGTTAACGAGAACGCCTTTAGAGAACTGTTCAAATGCTTGATGGGAGAGAGAAATATATCTAGAGAGGTATAACTGACAGAAAACTAATTTTCCACTTTACCGCTAATATTTTCTTCTCAAAATCAGGCAATTAAACACCCATATAATATTACAATATTAAATCTGCCATAGTCATTAGATTTGAAATGCGAGGAAATAAAGATTGATCTGATTTCGATAGGTTGCCACAAAGCGCCTTCGTCACGTAAACAGAAATTGAATGACTTGTGAATATTCAATTGTTTCCTGAAATAAATTTTAGAAGGTGTTCATAAACCCATTCATATCCTATATGACTTTATTTTTCTTAGAGAATGCTTCAAGTCCAATACTTTTGTTTCTTAAGCGTTACTGTTCTCATCTCCGAAATGTCCCAGCATCGCTAGTTTAGATAACCCATACACGTGGTTCTTTACGTACAGTGTAATTCTTACTTTCTACTTGGTCAGAGAACATTATTTGACATCGCCGCTTTGATGACATCCAAAGAAACACGCCAAGTTTTGTTTTCTCATGAATTTAATGAGCAACACTTCCCAATGGAATTAAAGTCAAATAATTGCTGGAAAATACTGTTCAAACCTGGACCTATTCTGCAGCGAAATATGATTTTCAACCAGAGAATTAATAAAATATTATCAAAAATAAGTAGTATTACCGTGAGTTATTTCGACTTTTCCTGTTACAACTGTATTGTCTTGACGCATGGGGTCCAAAAGTGGCCATGACGGAGATCCTCCACGCGAATGAATGGTAATTCCTGCCGTGCCCCAGCAGTCCTTGAACGCTCAGTGTTTTCGTGACCTGCACACCATTTCCTCCTCGTGGTCGTTAGCTTGTTTTTTCCCTTCGTAGGTGGGTGGTAATCGGAAGGTCAGGTGGTCCGTGTCGCGTACACGATCATCTCTGCTTCCAGCGGACATGAATTACAGGTCCAACAAACGGACACTGCTAATATGTAGCGTGGTGGGTCACAAAGGATCAACGCAACTGAACATTCAGGATGTAGGCGTTATCGAAGATACTTTGCAGAAGTACATTGTTATGTATATTTTTATTGAAGTTTATTTTTGCGGTTTAGGGACACGTTTGTAGAAATTATTGTAGCATTCTATACGTCATAAAGTTGGTTATTATTTAATCTAAGCGAAAGTATAATATAACGGCCGAAATAATAACTGAATTACAACAAAATATTTTCTTAGGCACGTATTTCACAATTTATCTTTTAATAAATAAAATTGCCGGTATGTGTGTATGTATTTTTCTATCTATGTATATGTATGTGCGTGTGTGTGAATGTTCTGCATAAACGCATGGAGTACACATGTTCCTTGCAACTAGGAAACAAACCCAGGAACAGGGGTGGAAATTTTCAAACGTGCTCAAACGGTAGATATTTGAGTTGGATAAATATTTTACGGATTCAATGAGATTTATGGGGTTTATTCAGGTGTTTTTTGTGTATAATTTCAACCCTTTATGGCATAGCAGGGGGAGCACCCTTAGGGGTGTGGGTGGACAAGAAAATAACGCGAATACAACCGAGATTGGGGTCAAATCCGGGGTTATGGATGTCGCTGAGTTTAATTATAACAACCCGTGCAACTCCGGGCACCCAGATAGTTTAGAATAAAATTAAAGCTGTATAATTTAACACAATACAATGAAACAGTAATCCAAACATAAAAAGAAACTGACTGAATCTATATTGATATGCCAGAGTATGCCGTTTCAAACCACGAAAAGTTGATGTCGTTACTGGAATCCCCTGGATGTAGCGTGAGGTTGATGTATCTTACTGAATGTAGTCCGTCTGGTGTCTTTCGGAATCATGGAACAAAGTGTTACCAGTCAAGATGATCGTCTCGGGTTCGCCTAAACGTTCGAGAATCATGGAATTGCTTTTTTATGCTGTTGATTGGTGTTCGACCGCTTAGATAAATTCGAAAGTTGTCGAAGAATCTTTCATATAATATAAAATCATGTTTAAGTGATGTATAATTTATTTTCAAACTCAGTTAAGTGGAACTTCGGAGAGACACCAGTGTTTGGATATTGTAAAAAAAAATAAAGGGAGCTGAAGTGAGAGATTTTAATCGTTGGTAGTGTATTGTTATTGTGTCTGTTCTTTTCTAGGCTCACATTTGACGTAGCGTAGATGAAATGTGGCCTAGAAAACGTTCAGTCGCACAAGGTTGACGCTTTCCGTGGTAATTACGGGTACAATGATCGAAAGGACTTTGAATCGAAGGTCGCTCTCGTCTTGTTTTTGTTTGCCTTCTGTCTACACGTAAATGAAAACTATTTTATGCGAAAACCTTGATAATATACCGCTGAATACTGATAGTTTACAGGTTCTCCATCCAATTTGTTCTATTTCTATATAAGTTCGTTGTTCTGTAATTTTGTTTCAGACCTCCCCTGTGTAATATCCGCGATGTGTGGCGCCGTTTCGATTAATATCGACTGTAATGCTCTAAATCCACTTGTAATTCGTGGCTTGTTGATTAATCCTTAATTGCTTGAGAAAGCAATATTATCGGTATAACCTTAATGCTAGTTAAATACAGATTGCATTTGTATTCATTAATTAGAAGCGGTTAGTATCGATTTCACAGCTTTTCACTTAGCTCTGTGGCTTAGAAACTATTGCGAGGATTCACTATACATAAAATAAACACTAACATCGCCAATTTCTAATTTCGGATGTCTTTTTTACACGATTTTTTTGATAAATTCGTTTTGAAGCTGTATAAAAATAGGCTATTTGAAATTTTTGAATAATAAAGATAGCCAATACAGACAAAAAAGAGTAATATAAATACCACACAAACGTTTTTGGATCCTTGTACCTTTTGTCAGGTGCTAAGAAGAACCTAGAGAAACTCAACTGCACAGGTCAGTTGACAAAACTTAAAAGCTCTAATTGTAATTCCTGCTGCATAGGGCAAACAAAACGTTCTCTTAATACACGTATCAAAGAACATATATCTAATATCAAACTTCCCATTGTAGTATCCAAACATATAAACACTTCTAAACATACATTTGATTGGCAAAATGCTAAGATTTTAGACATTGACACCGGGTACAATTCCAGACTCATTTCAGATATGCTTCACATTAAATCAAACATCACACAATTAATGTAGTAACAGACACTATTAAACTCAATAATTGCTATGATCGCTTATTATTACGCTAAACCTTCTGCTTTTCATTGTCGTTGCTCCCTTATTGTTGCGGTACCATTTAAAAAAGGCTTTTGAGTGTTGTCAATTGGCCTGTGCAGTTGTGTTTCTCTAAGCTCTTCTTAGCACCTGACGAAAGGCACAAGGAACCCAGAAACGTTGTGTGGTATTTATATTACCCTTTTTTGTCTGTATTAGCTGTATTTGCTATCTTAATAATTCATTATTTTCAATCAGACGTAATTTTTTTCATTTTTTACTTGATATTTTTATTTATGCCATTTGTTAGGTGAAGGCTCCACATTTCAATAATCCAAATAACGGATCTTATTTTAAAATCCGCACACCTGACTACGAATATGCAAATCAGAACGACACGTGGCTATGTAGAGAAATTCAATACTTCTTTATGAGGACATACTTAACTAAATGCTTACTTTTACCATCGTAACAACATTTTAAGGTATTATTAACTAGCAATTATCTTCTCTCTCTTCCAGTAGTTATCATCCAGTCTCATGTAGCGGAATGTTCACAGTTCCGTTAAACAGGAATTTAAGGAATGGAATAGTGAAACTGTAACATTCTACACCCGGCGAAACGACGGTATCAAAACAATAAAAAATGATGATTTATCTGATATTTTAATTTTACAATGAATAAACTGCCCATACGTAAAAAAAATAATAATTGACAAAATATTTGATAAAACTATAATTTCACAACGTTCCGTCCTTAATTTACTGCTTAATAAGGTGTATATTTGCTTTAAATTTTATATTTATAAAACTCCAAGGCCTAAATTAAATATTGTGAAGTAAATAAATTAATAATCGACTAAACTACGTGAAAATATTTTTTTATCAATTGCTTTGTCATTTATTAAATTTTTCTGACATATAATAGGTTTACTTATTTATTGTAAAACAGAAAATTCCCTCGCAAGATAGAATGGTGTCCCAAACAGTTCTAGTCAATAGTGAATATCTCGTAAGGACGAATCGAGGTCACACACGATATATCGATAGTTATTTATAGGAAGCGATGGAACGTGAAATGAGAAGGTTAGAACATTTATGAATGAATAAGTCTTTGAAGTACTTCATTAAATGAGCCAAACGTAGAACGTTTCTCTGGTTCTCCACTGTGCCGGTTTCGGAAGAAATTAGATAAATGCGAATGAAGAAAACGAGGGGGGAATAACTCTAACAGCAAACAACTGTGTTCCTTCAGGCAGATAGAGGACGAGAGCACAGGTAGAAGAGTCGCGAATGTTACAGCAACTGTCGTGTGAGTGACTCGGGGATTTGTCACTAATCCAACTTTAAATCACCTCTCTTCGTTCATTCACATCGTAATTTACTCGTATTATCTTATCAAAAACAGTCTAAATAAAATCAGAAGGACATTTAATTTCAAATCCAATAATCGCACCCGACGTATTCGACAGTTACATTCCCCGAGTTTTATTTATAGTTTATTCTATCCTCCATTGTGTCGTAGTTAGTAATATTTCGTGTCGCAAGGAAAAACACACGAGATTTTCTCTTCTGGTTATAGTTCTGCGTTCAAAGTTTTTTTTTAGCACGAGTAAAACAAACCCTCACTATTCCCTTAAATTCTCCCACCCCAAGGCCAATTTTCAACATTCTTCAGGAATCATTTTATTCCCATCCACTGATCGTTTCCCAAAAATGCATTCGAAACCCAGAAACCTCAAGATGATGTTATAGCAGATGATAGTAACAGCCGAGACATGTGTGCGCTATTCCACTCAAGGTTAAACCTCTAATTAATTATTGCGCTGCAGCACCCATAACATGGGGACAATGTCTAGCCCTTTCTTATTGTTGTCGCCTTCTCTTATGAATATTAACGCCGGCGATTTCAAGCCCTAAGGGGTAAGAGCTGGATCCTACACGGGAGACGTGAGAAGAATACTAATAACAACGGATATTAACTTTAAAGCCGTAAATCAATAATATGTAAGTAAAACACATTTCTTTTTTCGATTGACATTTCGTTCCAGAGATAACACACAAATCTTCTTTCTTCTTCTTTATTTATTTATTATTCTTAAAAACTTTCGATTATACAGTTAAGTTAATATATTTACAAGTATTAACAAAAATTATTGCAAATAATTTACATGTGGACTTGTGTAGGTGGAGAGTTCACTGACTTTCCAGCCCTTGAGTTCATCATCGTTTGTAGTTCTGAGGTGGAGGACGATATGGGTGTTTTGTTCTTACTGCGAAAGTTTGGTTTATGGAGTAGAGTGTGGAAAAGTTGGGTCATCGGTCATGGAGGTTGCATTGGGGATGATGGGAAGAGGATTTGTCAGGATGTGCTTGAGTGTTAACTGGGAAGTATGAGGTCTATTGGAAGTTTGCGTTTCAGACGACGGTTTGAAGGCGGCGGCTATGAATGTATCCTATGGTCGGATTTGGGTGATGTATGGTACTTTTGATTAAGGAGAATATGGATTTGTTGTTGGTGGGGATTTGGATGTCTTTGTGGATTGTGGACTTTCTTAGGAATCATGGGGAATTGGTAATGGAGCGAAGGTTTTTGTTTTGGGTAATTTGGCACTTTTGTGTTTGGCGTTGGAGCCCCAGATAGGGCAGGCGTAGGACCAAATGGGTTGCATGAGTGAGAGATGTATTAGTCGTTTAGTACTGATTCAGACTGCGGAGTTTTTGTTTAGTAGTGGGTATACGGTTTTGAATTTATTGTTAATTTATTTGGTTGTGTGTGTGTGTATGTTCCGCATACAAATCTACACCCGTGGGGAAAATTTGACCAAATTTCATACACGTGTTCCCTGCGAACCGGAAACAAGCACTGCATGGGTGGAAATTTTCAAACATTCTACAACAGCCAGTATTTGCATCGAATAAATATTTTTCGAGTTTATAGTGTTTCTCCCGATTTGGACTATGTATAATTTCAACATCTTTCGGCTTTGGACGGGAGAATCGTTAGGGGTGGGGATGGAGGGGCGTTACATAAATTTACCGCGAAAATAACCGAGATTGGAGTCGAATCCGGGGTTATGGATGTCGGTGAGTTTAATTGTGGCATTTAACTTGCCGGTTGGTGGGGGTGGATGTGATTGAAAATTTTCAAACATGCTAAAAGGACCGATACTTGCGTTGAATGAATATTTTCCGAGACAATGAGATTCATAGTATTTCTCCAGATGTTGTTTGTGTTCCATTTCAACCCCTTTCACTTATCCATTTGTAAATTTAGGGAGTTCATTTCTTCATTCACGGAGAAATATGTTAATCCTGATTTAAATGTTAACTCTTCCAAAAAGGTATCCCTCCTTCGTTTTCTTGTACTACAGGAGAATATTTAATCTCTTCCATGAGTAGTCGTGACGCTGAGTGTCCACCACAAATGCTAAATAGTCGCCTTTATTCTCAACTTTTTAATATCTTACTTTGCATCCTACGCGTACGATTTACTGGAATGACAATAGTGGACGGCGGTCCTACATATGGCAGTGGAGAGATTTCTCATGGACTTCACAGCAATTAATACAGAAATATGGGAATCATCCTCTTTCACCGTTGTAAGACGAAGCAGTTATCCGTAGCCTAGAATTCGCTCCTCACGTAGAAATTTGGGAAGCAATTTTATCTACGTTGTACCTTGAGAACGTAGAAAAACAAATAATTTTTTTTTAAAACATTTGAGTATTTTCTGAATTTATCCCCGTCTTCGTCAATTTTTTATTTCTGTAGATGGATAATGGAGTAACCCCCGTTTCGCATAATTGTTATGTGACTGCCGTCTACTACTCTGCTAGAGGAACGGGTTCGAAACCGGTTCCCCGAAGCGATTGCGTTGCATTGCCTAATCAAAGTGGCACATCGACGTGGTACTTGCTTCATATCTCGCCGTATGCACTCAATGGTCGGCCCAAGGAATTCCCGGCGGCTTCGTCCGGCCAAAGGACCTGAAATATTGCAGTGAAAAGTCCGGGCTGCTGGTAGCTCATTTCTAATCAGGAGGAGAACACGGACCCATTTCTCAACGGGCGAAGAATACACGTTCATTAAAGGCCGAAAGCTCCGTCGGGGATTACAGAGGAACGCCACACGTAATGGAACGACATTCGTCACGGCATTAGAATGTGCAAATGTGAGTGAAGTACTTACACACAGAACTGGACTCGTTCATCATCTTCTTAGTATTCGCTTGTTCACCCCCTTCTGGGACGATTATAGATGGATTAGTCCAAGAAAACGGGGGGGGGGGGGGGACAGACACCCTCCACAGTTTTCCGAAATTTACTAAATTTAAGTGGAGCATCCAATTGACCTGTATATTGGCAGTTTTAAAGAAAAATATAAATCACGCATTATTAAAAATATGAAATTCTATTTATTTTTGACTAAACGAATACAATGGTTAATATTTTTTTTAAAAAAATTAACGATATGCAAAGTAAAAAAAACCTCCACAGTTTCCCGATAAGTACTAAATTTAAGTGGAGTATCCAATTGAAAACAACGTGTATATTGGAAGTTTTAAAGAAAAACCTAAATCACGCATTATTAAAAATACGACATTGTGTTTATTTTTGACTAAACGAATACGATGGTTTTTAATTAAAAAAACAACAAATAAATTGACGATATGGAAAGTAAAAAAAAAAACTTTCGAAAATTATAAATGACTGATTTTACGCGTGTGAAATAAAGACGGAGGATGTAAACACAGTAAGACCCCACTTAAGTCTGTATCACTATTACGACACAGTATTAGGATTCACAGATTTCAACGCGGTATTGGGATTCCCCTAAATCACACACCATACTGTTGCTGTGATACACACATGCAGTCTCACGGCAAATGTTACTGCAGTTGATTTATGATCGGTTATCAACGTTAGTGTTTGTTCATATATGAAGCTTATTTTTAGTTTTATCAATGGTCATAGGAAAGTAAAAGTACAATGTAGGTGCTGAGACGATTAGATGCAGGTGAATCTCATATCGGCAGTGCGTCACATTTGTCGACTTCAGCAATATTCATTCCAGAAGCAATGTAATTGATGAAATGAATGAACGAATTTCTATCTGGATTGATGAAGTTGAATGAAATATCCCATTAAGTTAAGCAATCGTAATGGAAAAGGCGAGAACAGTTTTCAACCATTTTAAGAATAAGCAGGCGTCAGAAATTTCGTAGCTAGTCTAGGGTGGTTCCATCGATTTAAAAACTAAAACAGATTAGTGGCGAAACGGAAAGTGGAGATACAGCTAATGCGACATTAAGAGGTAGGGTATTATCCTCCTGAATTACTATTCAATGTGAATCAAACTGGTCTTTTGTCGAAGAGAATGCCAAAACGTACATTTTTATCCTTGAAGGAAAGCGAACATCAGGATTTAAAGCTGCTATAGATCGTTTAACACTACAACTGGCTGGTAACGCTAATGTAATGTTACGAAAAAAATTATAAATTATCACTTATCCCTAATATTTACGTTTAAAGCTGACCTCGTTTAGCTCTGGAAGATACTGGAACGCAAGCGGAGTCCTGTCAACTTCAAACATGTACGATAAAACAATTTTTCTCACTTTGACCTTTGCTAAATTGTCTAAAGTATTTTCGTTCGTATCGCATCGTAGAGACGTAAATACTGTCCGGAGGTGAAATCACCACGCGTTAATTGAGCTAATGTATTCTTATGAGAGATTTGTTGGTTTTCGAATCGCGATCAGCGCCGTTCCGAGAAATAATAATCGGGGAACGTGAGAAGCGAGTGTGTTTAATCATCCAGAAAGTTGGTCGTGTTTAGTCTCTGTGATGATAGAGCACAGTCCGCGTTGAAAGGTCGATACTGCTTTTAGATACATTAATATGCAGTTGCGGACGCGATTCACAAACACAGGCCGAGAGCTTTTCTTCGACAAAACCATCGAGCCACTTTGCAAACAAAGCTAGCTTCCCGGATTTGTTTTTTAGTTGCTTTATCCAAACACTTTATGGGAGTCCTGACACGCGCGAGAATTTGCTCTACATAAAATTATCTTTTCCTATTCAATTCACAATCCGTGAGACCAACTTCAACTGAACACGTGTATCAGATTGCATTCATGGTTGCACTGTATTTGCCGACCTCCTGTGGTGTAGGGGTCAGCGTGACTGCCTCGCATCACAGAGGTCCCCGGGTTCGAGTCCCGGCGAGGTCATGGATGTTTGTGTCTGGTCAAATCAGGTCCCTAACAAAGCAAAATGAGTTCCCTTAATTGGTCTCTAATAACCTGAACTGTTGCTGCTACTGTAAATAAATCAGTATGTTAAAAAAACCAGTATTTACTATTTAAAACGTCGGTTTTAGTTGCTCATTCCTCTCGTAAATCACATTTCAAACTTTACTGCGGATTTTATTTTTAAAATCCAACATCGGATCACTCGATATCCAGTTATCCAGTCGTTTGATGCAGGCGAAAAATAAACTGATTCTGCACGGTGTCACATTTAACCGCAAACTGCCCTGAAGGTTTTCAAAGAAGACCAGAGGGACCAAATTCTTGTGTTATACTTTTACCTAGACAATGACGTTCTACTTCAACCACGTAATTGCCGTCCTCTAATTTTCCCAATTAGTTTGAGCGTCGAATTATTGGAAACGTTTCTCCTATTACAACACTTTATATATCCTACACTACTAAGGAGTGCGGCTGGGCTGAGAGACAAGTTCGAAAGAGGCCTTTCCCAATTCTCTGGAGCAGGCTGACCTGGGTCTACATCAACACAGCCACACTGTACGTACTATAGTCGCCCTGTGGCCCTTCCAGACTTCTTAAACCTTCCATCAGGTCGTCTCTAATCTTAGTGTCTCTACGAGTCACTTAACAACTCCGTACTTCAGCTTCAATATATTTATAAAACCCCTTTTAACGGTTTTTCTATTTAAAAGCTCCGATATTTTATTCTTCCTAGCCCAGTTAACATTAAACACGCACACACACGAGTACTTTCGTGATTCCCAAGCTGTCTGTACACCTTACACTTCCAAGGCAAGTCTTCAAAATTCAGTTTCCCAATTTTCCCTAAGGCTCCTGGCACTCTTGAAGAGTAATGGTTATACGTTGTTGAAAAGAAAGTGCGTGTCCATCGGGCCAGTTCACTTGTCCAATATGTCAGCTGTCGTCTAACGGCGATCCTGGAAAATGTACCAGAAGGGGGAGAAATGAAGTTGAGATAATGTAACCTATCAAGTACTGTCACAGTTCAGCTGAGAAAATCTGCTACAGGAGTAATAACCGTTTGGGAATGGGCATAATAATGGTGAGATGAGAAGAAGAGAACAAATACTTATTTATAGAACTGTGAAAATACGACATTGATGCCTCGCGTTTGGTGTTCTAGTTCTTCATACACCATGGCCAGAACCGGATATTTTGCCTCACAAGGAAATTTTAGCTTTCAAAGCCTAACCATTATATGATAATATACCACTTCTCCCAGCGATGCTCCCATCTCTGTAACCCGTTCAAAAAGGACTCTGCGTTTTTCTATGCAAAATAAGTGTTCACGAAGGTGATTGCCTCTTCATTTGACGAAAATCTCTGTCCTCCGAGCGCAATTTTTAGATGAGGGAGCAAGAAGAAGTCGCTTGGGGCTAGATCTGGATGGTCAAGCAGTTCAAACCGTAATTCGTGGATTTTCGCCATGGCAACCGCTAAGGTGTGAAACAGGATTTTCGCAAGTTCTGCCTTCAGCTTGTCAAGTAATGATGCTCCTGTTTTTCCTTTATGAAGATAATCGATTAAAATAACTCCATGACTATCCCAAAAAACAGTCGCCATCACTTTCCCAGCCGAAAAAACCGTTTTCTTTTTTTTTGGAGCCGGTTCCCCTTTGCAGTCCACTGTTTGTATCCAAGTTTCATCTGCAGTAATTAATCGGCGCCAAAACTCAGACTTATTGCGCACACAGATCGTTGGAAATGTTCATTCGAACACGTTTTTGGTCTAACGTGAGCAAACGCGGCACCCAACGCGCGGACAGCTTTCTCCTGCCTAAATGTTGATTTAATATGTGACAAACACGTTCTCATGACCTCTGCTATCTCTCTCACTTTAATTCGGCGCTCGTGTAGCACCATTTGGTGAACTTTGGCGATGTTTTCGTCGGTAGTTGCAGTTTTTGGACGTCCCGAACGTTCATCGTCTCCCAAGCTCTTACGGCCACGTTTAAAGTCAGCTGCCCAAAATTTCACTGTGGTAAACGATGGTGCAGTGTCCCCATACACAGAATCCAACTCATCTTTGATTTGTGTAGGCGTATTGCCTTTCAAAAACAAATATTTAATAGCAGCTTGACACTCGATTTTCTCCATTTTCACATAAACTCTCTCATCAACTCACTCAAAGGACTATTACATAACTGCGCGTCCAAAATGGCTGAAACTTTGGTGAGTAACTGTCAACAGATGAACAACGAAATTCACTAGCTTTTATTTACTACTGCTGCCATCTTCACGTTGAGGTCCGAAACTTTTCAGACCACCCTCGGAATGTTTGATTAAAATTGATCAAGTCGCCGAGAAGACCGTCCTCAACATATTGTTTTGCAGTTTTATGACAGAGGACTAGATATGGGCAAATGAAAATCGCTCGAAACGTGAAGGATGAAATAATATGGACGTAGCTGGGCCAGGTGCAAGTCAGTTGGTACACTTACAATGCCTTCTTACTTATCAAAATATCCGAGGTTCCTAACATGTACTAACGTTTCCAATTTTGTCCTCGTTTACCAAAATTTGGCAAGCCGTTCAATGTTTCCACTCATTGACTTTCCCGATCCCTTGAGTACCAGTTCAGAATGTCCCAAAGCCGTACGAATCTTGAAACAGTGTGTCTTCCCCAGTTATTTCGGCGATTTTATGAATTCCTGCGCTCGTCACTTGGTTCTTACCTCATTTCTCCGAGCTCTTCGTTCTGTTTTCAACCTTTACGCTATATACTATCGTTGAAGTCATTGTCCAACACTTCCTCCGTGCGGAACATATTTGATATGAATACAGTTGATTTGTACGCGATAATTTACGATGTTCGATGTAATAAGCGTTGTGAGGTCAGCGCAAGAAAAAGAGAAAATGGAGAACTGCATCAAACCACTCATGTAACTCCTGACCAAAAAAATCCAATTACGTCCCAAAGCGATCCATCGCAGCTTGTTTTTTTTTGTTTGCTGACATCTGGTAGGAGGGAAATGTGCCGTTGGTCTTAATTGGACAGAAACTGATTGACCCGAGTGAATACTCGTGTGTGTTTGTGTGTAGCCATAAAGAGCGTGCTTTAAGAATACTACAGCCGCTGGATTACTGCGTTCAGTCGCGCTAAAAACGAACAACTTTTACGAGTAGGTCCGAAGGTCTCTCTCTCTCTCTCGTGTCTGTCTGACTGTAAACTGGGCTTTGGAGTGAAATATGCGTGTGTGTGCTTCCTTGCGTGTGTCCTCCTCCCTCCAGCGTCTGTCCATTCCGCCATCATTAATTTTACTGCCTACTCTGCCCCGCCGGTACTAAAAATCCTTTTAAAAAAAGGTCAAGAATAATTCTACAACTGAAATAAAATCCTCTGCAAATAGACGCAGCTGTGGCGGATATGACGTCTTTTTTATAGTCTATTTTTCAGACGTTTTTTCGCTAATGAGGGACCTCTAGAGACACACTGACCTCTCTCCACGTTAGAGACCGTTTTCTCTTGCGTTGCGTTCCTCTCATTTTACAACGTTTTCGTAACTTAATTTTATGTCTGTAATAATTATACCTTAACTTAGTTGCATTACCTGCAGTTACAAAAGTAACGATTCATAGATTTTTTATCAATGGTGTTGTTGAGGAGCGTCTTTGGGTAGGGTTCGCGTTACCGAAACCATTTCCTATCTCTCGCACACGCGCGCTGCAGTTCATTACAACCCCCGCCCTTCTCAATTACGTTAATTGCAGTCACAAAACCAGTTGATTCATTAACAGCGTCTAGCATTGCAATTTAATTAAACCAGTTTATTCGTCAACGGGCTGAATGTTGTAACAAGTCGAGCAATGAATTGCGTTACTTTCACCTTCGGTTATATTCCGCTTCCTGGCCTGTCTGTACGCAAAATATATAAGTATGTGCTGCCACTGTTGGCCGTGTCTTTCATAATCTCAATTGCCCTCACGTCGAATGCAACACGCAATCAATTTCTTTCCGACGTATAGCTTAATTGCAAAAACAACAGACTTGGAAACTTTCGGTATTTTACGTTGCCTCGGAAGTGACTTCACGATTTCAAAAAATGATCACGGTAGTTATATAAAGAGGCTGGAGCAGTGTTTCCCAACGTGGACAGCAATTTAAATGTTCAGGAGGGCAATTCGAAAAATGAGCTCGTCTGAAATTTAAAAACCGCCAGCTATTCAAATTGAATCTATCCAAAAGGAAAAATAAATCAGTTTGAAATAAACATTTGGTAAGTTTGGTGGTTCCCGTACAGCCATACTTGAAAGATTTGACTATATAATATAAACTACGATGTACTCAGAGTATTGTTTATTATGTCTCGTGAAGGAATGGTACGTAGGATTTCTATGGCATGCGCTAAGTGCTTGTCTACTGTAGTCTAGCGACAATTCCGTGTGTTAAATGAAATAAGAACTTAATTTCATACAAAAGCTCGAATGTGCGATAGGTTCAGCGATCTCCGATTAAAATAAATTATTACGTTTCTTACGCACAGAATTATTACTATAGAAGTCCTGTGATACACAAGTTAAAGTAAGGATTCTTTATAAAATAATTCAATTTTTTAATATAAAAAATAGGTATATGTTACATAGGGGGAGGGCATTAGAAAGACTTAGGAGGAGTATGGTAAAAAAAAAAGTTGAGAAACACCGGACTCTCGCGTAACCGTCAACGGCCACTGCAAAGTTACAGGTAACAATGCGACCACGTGTCATTCTTTGTCAGCCACTAACTGTGTCGCACTAACAGCCATTGAAACTGTTTTACAGAGACTTTAAAAAATTTCGAAAATAGTCTGATTTAATTGGCCTAATTTTCAGTCAATTTTCTATTTGCTTGTAGAAAATTAATTATAATATAATTGAGTACGGGACTTGCCAGAGAAGTCAGGAAGAACCTTAGCCATGATAACTGATATTCTAATTTTTTAAATTATTCTTTTTTCTGAAAAAAAAAACTGTTCGCGTTCGTAACATCAAAATTTTACGAAGAATTACGCGATATGGCCATTTTTTAGGATTTGGAAGTGTTCAACTCCTGTCAGTCCGAATCCTCTCCATCGTGAAGGGTAATTTCCGATGATTCACAGTTTTGATCGAATGAACGTACGATTTCCCATCAAATCGATTTAATAATTGACTCGGTCTATATGACAATTGCGATGATGATAGTCTCGGAAATTTTGTGTTCAGACAAATAAATTCACCGAGAATCATTAGTTATACAGTTTTGATCTGTTCGGAAGGTTGTTAGTGAAGCGAAAGAAATTGTTTTTTGGCTCACTGAGGAAGGTTTTTGTCCGAAGTTGCTGAATTTTTTTTCTCACTCTACGTACTCCGCACTCTAAGGGACTCCTGGTAAGTCTGGTGACTCCTAGTAAGGAACCATAATACTATGGCAGGACTATTGCTAACCATTCTGTAGGAAGGAAACGTGAAAGAACCCCCCCCCCCCCCCTCCCCTGTTTTGGAGGATACTTGAAGCAGGATATTTCAGCCGACGATTGTCAGTTTTGCTAAGTCCCACTGCAGTGCCGTGTCCGTATTTAGGTATTGAAGGACGCTTGCGTCTGACTCACGCAACACGTATCATTAAACACACTGCGTTAGTGTGTGTGTGTGTGTGTGTGTGTGTTGTAATTGTTCACGTCCTGTGTGGAGCCTTTACAATGTGTCGCTCAAAACTGTGCGTTTCTCTTAGCCGAACGAGAGCTGACAAGAATTAAAAAGTTTCGTCAATTAAACGGACGGCCATCAGAGTGAAGCGATGACGTCAACAAGTTGGATCCGACTCGAACTCGAAGAATGTCGAGACGCGGGGGAACTTTCTCCGCGTCCGGTCCTCTCGGTTAGAATCAAACTTTCGCGAATTTGTCAAGGGCTAACTAAATCGCCTGTGGTCGTCATCCCGTTTCCGCTTAGAAAGCAATTGCAATTGTGAGGAGCTCCTGTAGTGTGTTGTGTCTGTTGAAGAGCAAAGAAACTGGCTTTGTTTTCATAAACTTGCTTCCAGCTCATTTACTCCAGTACCACGTAATTTTCGTCCGTAGAATTTTTGTTTGTAAAAAAAACCCTAGGCTCATTCATTCCGAACTTTGTGCATTTCCCCTTCAATTTAAACCTTTATGTAATAATCTATTGAAATATTAACTTTTATGAGGTTTCGCGCAATACTTTATGGAGAATTGCGATTCCTTTTGAGGTGGGAATAAATTAATCCTATTATTTACAGGTTGAAGCTAGATCCTTTTCCATTAAAATCCGGAGTTGTGTTTTCAATCATTTTTTTTCGATTACCCGTTTATTTTCTGAATTATGATCGTCATTAATGGATTATTAGCAGCTCTTATTTTTAAGCAGAAATTTCAATATATTTTCATTTAGGAATAATACATTATAAACTGTACTATTCTTTTGGAATTTACAAACGAAACAGGTTCAGGAGAAGTTAGCATAGGATTTTATAGACACAATGTAATCTTCTCGTAATTAAATCTTGCAGATTTCAGGATCAGCAGTTCCACAAAATTAATCCCTGGTAAAGATTATTTTATGACCGCTTGGATTCGCACGTCTTTATTGGCTCAGAACTCAGAAGAGCTATGCCATATTAACAATCTGTCTGACAGCTTTTGTTTGTGTATCGAGGATGGCCATCTGATGATGGCTAACCGTCTGCTCACTACGAAAAATCCAGACTTATTAATTAACCCCTTGAATTTAATGTTCAATTCGATTTAGAATTACCGAAAATGACGAGTGTCTTAAGTACTTTAAGATGAAGAGGATGGGACAAATTTGAGAACAGATGAAATAAATTAATTGAGTAAAAAAAATAACCTATTTGAAATATAATTTTCAGAAGAACTTGACCAATATTGTTTGGTCAAATCGAATATTATAAAAAAAGTTTGTGTAAATTACAGTAATCGGTGCTCTATTTTGATATGTATTCGGCGCTGTTCGTGCTACCAGCTGCTTTTTATGATGACATTTTTATTTTCTCGTCGCACTTGACATTACGGCGGAAGTCTATTACGTACCATTAAGTCAATTTCCTAAGTCGATGCCAACGTTGACGTAAATAGCGGTAACGGAGTAGGAAGCTATGTCACCAAAGATAGCTTCCATTAAGACGTCGGAAAAAAATAGGCAATCTTAAAAACCTTCTTACTTTTAATCGCTACGTTTAAAAGAATAATTCTGTATAGACTTGAGCATCTGTCCAAGTAAAATTTATAGTGAAATGAAAAAATTTACGTCTTATTGAAAATAATGAATAAGAAAGATAGCCAATACAGACAAAAAACAACGTTTCTGGGATCCTTGTCCCTTTCGTCGGGTGCTAAGAAGAGCCTAGAGCAACACAACTGCACTGGACAGTTGACAACACTCAAAAAAGTTGTGTGGTATTTATGTTACCCTTTTTTGTCTGTATTGGCTAAATTTCTTATTCATTAAATTTATAGTTTATGTGTAAATTTCCGCAGCCACCAATTTCTTTGAAATTCATTTACTATATATGACCATACGACTTTTCTGATTATTGTATGCACTGAAACGTCACATGCATTTGGACCTAGAAATTGTCAATATTTTTTCTGGTCTTGCAACTTGTTAATCGCTATTTTCAGTTCTTTGTTCCTTTGATTATTTTCGTTGCAGTTAGTTTCATCAACCAAATTCAGTCAGCATTCCCTATTGAATCCATAAAGGCAACTTACTTCGAGCTTTGACGAAGGACAGTGGACAATCCTGACCTATTCATATCATTTCCGTGTCTTTTTCTTTGTACCTTTTCAGTTTATATATTGCATCCGCCTCTGTCATTCAATATTAACGCTTGTTTCATTCCTTTGTTTTATAAATCATTTTTGGTAGTGAGTTAAAGTGTGGAGCATGTCTTTCACCCATCACAGTCTTTACACAATAACCACCACTCCACCGGCATATTTTTTCTTTTGCTTATGCACATAATTATTTATTTTTAAGCATGTAGTGCGTGCACTGGTGACTGGTTTTGTCGACGACGCCTCCATTCGGTTGGATTAATTTAAGGGCACGGTGATTGGGTTTGGTTATCGCCGAGGAATCGGTTGACGATCTGAGGCTGTCTGTTTCAGGATGACAAGGACTTGTCGGCGGCGGACGCCGAAGGAGTTTGGAGTCCCGACATCGAACAGAGCTTCCAGGAGGCCCTGGCCATCTACCCGCCATGTGGACGCAGGAAGATCATCCTGTCCGACGAGGGAAAGATGTACGGTAAGCACACTCGATCAATACGTACACGAATTATCATTTTCTTTGAACAGTGTTGAGCCGAGCAGCTATTTCAATCCAGCATGAGTGCTAAAAACAGCACCTCTGTAAGTTATATGTAAAAATTAACTTTTGGTTTACTGCAACATTATTCTTTATCTGATCTAAAGTAGCATTTATTTAGGGTAAATATCGAGAAATGCGAATTAGATGGGCGAAAAGAAAAATAATGAAAAACATTTTCATGTTCCTATTCGAATGCAAAATGACAAGTCTTTCTGATCTGGACAGAATTAAAAACCTGTTTTGAAAGTTTTCCGTTGCATCTTGTTGCAGGCTGGCGGATGTGTGTATTTTATTCTCGCTTCCCCTAGGTGACTTCAGGAAAAGAGCTTTAGTCACTGCTATCTATGTGGTGTCGTCCCATTTGCGGACTGTCCCGTTTTCTGGTAGCCCGTGGAAACAGGCGATTATTTAACTAGTGGACTTCTGTCTATCAAACTTCGATTTATTTTATTTTAAAATAATTAGCATATATCAATTCTACGCAAAATTACAAGAAAAATGATACAAAATAATCTATAATTACTGAATTTGAAAGGAACATATCAACGATGTTGTGGTAATCTGGGCATCTGGTCATCCTATTCAGTTCCTCTGACCAGTGGCCAGAGACCAAAAAAAACCTTTTCCTCCCGCTTCCCGACGTAGTACATTGTTTACGCAAGCAAAAATCTTGTTTCTTTCGTGCAATTTACAATAATTCAGCATACCGCAATGTTGGGTGCAGAAATGATTTTTTGTTGTGTTACTCGTAAAAAATTTAAAATGCAAATACACTAAATTTTACCAAACTACTACTGTCATATCTCGTAGTAAGCCTGGAAATGTTCTTATCCAACTCATTATATTTTTCCTTTCTTCTCTCTCCTTCTAAATTTAGTTCCACTTTTTTATTGGATTTTTCAGCTTCAGACTTTAAAGAAGTAGACTGTTCTCTGGTGTGGTCTTCCAACCTGGCTATTCACTTTATGGCTCCATCCTTAAACGTGATTATTTCTTCTAATGGATTGTATAACCACTGTTCTAGAAAGTAAGAGTTTTCCTTATTCTGGGGCTTCTACATCTTATAAAAGCTAGTGCAATACACATTCGGACGTTCAGTCCAACATCTTGAATGTCATTGTACAATTTTGTCCCTCCGACGTCGTGAACTTTTCTTCAGACACATTGTTTGAAATGAAACAATACCGACGCAAATGAAATACCGCATTTAAAGCAGAGATAGTGGATAGTTAACAGTCTGCGGGCTCCATTCCCGCAGTTGCACTTCAAACAAATATAACTTGCCTTCTTCTTATCTAGATAAAAAGTGCAAACACAACCCTTACAAAGTTGATTTCACATTGTGTGCTTCATAAATGTGCATGTGTAGTATATATTTGTAACAATTTATTGCTGTCGCTTTTAAAAGTCCTGTCCAAAAAAAGACATTTATGTTTTGTAACACCTTTATTTTGGTACGGGCGAAAATTAATTAACGAGAAGAAAACTGCTCCCGTCAGACATTTTCATTAATTCCTCAGTGATAACCACATCGTCGGATTGGTCTCTCTCTGTCTGTGTCTGTCTCTCCCTTCCTGTCCCTCTTCCCTCTCTCTCTGTGTCTATCTGTCACTCTCTCTGTCTGCCTGTGTCTCTCTGTCTCTCCCTCCCTCCTTCCCTCTGTCTGTATGTGTGTGTCTCTCTATCTGTCCCTCCCTCCCTCCCTCCCTCTGTCTGTGTCTCTCTCCCACTCTCTCTGTCTCTGTCTGTGTCTCTCTGTCTCCCTCCCTCCCTCTGTCTGTCTCCCTCTCTGTGTGTGTCTCTCCCCTCTCTCTGTCTCCCTCTATCTGTCACTCTCTCTGTCTGTGTCTCTCCCTCCCTCTCTCTGTGTGTCTCTATCTGTCACTCTCTCTCTGTCTCTGTCTGTCTCTCCCTCCCTCCCCCTCTCTCTGTCTCCCCCTGTGTCTGTGTCTCTGTCTCTTTCCGTCTCTCTCTGACTCTGTGCTGGATCGTTTTACTGATCAGTTCAGACCCCCCGAACAGTAAATTAAGATGTTTTGGTACTATTTATCTTGAAAAACTGCGCAGAATGAATGTATACTAATTATTGAAAAATAAAATGTGTAAGAAAATAAATCGAAGTTTGATAGACAGAAGACATAAATACTGAGGTGTATACGTCCTAACCTAATCCCTATTTGCTATTTTGACCGCAAATGGGGCATATTTTGAGGCTACCGCAAACGGGAATGACCGCATACGGGAAACGACCATCTATGTATTATCTTCAGGGCCCCTTTCTCGTCTAGAGGTTCTTAAAAATCTTTAAAAAATACGATTTTTTTAATGCGGTTACTCTTAACAAATTGAAATATGATGAGACGAACGCTCGTGTGCTCTAATATTGGAATAAACGTCAAGTGAAATCAGGAAATCTCGTGCTGTGAACTTTACTAAAAAGTTCTCACAATCTTTAAATTTCTGTACTTTAATTTAGTTGGAGATGAACGGAATCGCGTAGTTAGTAAATGGTAGAGTGAAAACCCTGTAACAGTTGTGCAGAGCGACTACTATAAACAGAGTTCTTGAAATGAAATGAAAACGTCTGGAGCAGTAAGTAACTCTGTTCGTCTTCAGCATTAAGGATCAGAGGCGTGAACCAGAATGAACTTTCTTTCTGTAAAACTGTTTGGATTCTTAACCCTGACGACAGAGGTTTTTACTCATAGGGATGTTCGACTGTACTTCATTAATACATATTTTCCTCTATTACAGACAACGGTAACTTATTTATCAATGAATAAGTCTTAGTGGGGAAGATTACTGGAGTATTGAAGTATCCGATGTCACTCTTACGTTTGAGGGAATTTTTCATCGTTGACGAAGTATATTTTTTCGGCGCAACAGGTTGGCTGCGACCCCTTCTATTTGCGTTTACGTCGCTTAGGTTGGTTGCTTGCCTTGCGATTCGCCTGCTATCGATCCCGTTGGAGGAATTTCCGTTTGTGTGGCTCGTAGTTGGCTGATAGTGACGTAGAGTAACGGCATGCTATTTTTGGGGTCTTGAGTTTCCCGTATACATTTCTCCTGCAGACGGGGGCCCATAACCACTAAAGCCACGGAGGGGTAACTTACCCCACGAGATTTCCAGTAGATATTACCGAAACCACAGGGAGAAGTTCGGCAGCATTGGAAAGTATCCGTCATAAATTTCTGAGCTCCTCCCTTCGCCCTTCTGTGGCGTGTAGTTCACGAATACTTCGGGTGAGCCGCAGACTTTCCATGTTTTCAGGGAAGTCCGAAAACCGCGGAAGCCGATGGCCGCCCTGGGCTAATATGGCCTCCACTCTTAATGACTGTCGTATCCTTTCAAACGACAGCTACTAAAGGACGAGGACTACGGTGTCGACCATCGAGATCTTCGGGGAGCAGTCCACATCATAGAAAATATCTATCATTTGTTCAACAACGTAATTGAACCTCTCACGTTGGTTCGTAGTAGGATTTCCGGAAATCGTGACTTGTGGAAGTTTTGATTCATGTACTGTAGCTACGCAATAAATAGTAGGGGCTAAAAATGCGCAAAACTTCGGGTGTCAGATTTTTTGTGAATAATCACTAAATATGGTGTAAAAATTACAGACACGCAACAGTTGCTTCGTAAACAATTGTATGGTTAAAAAAAATTGACTTGTTTTACGATGAGGGCGTGATGGAGTTTTTAAGTTGCTTTGCACTGGGAAAAAGTTTATTGAGTAATAGTTTGGCCATCGAGAAGAAATGACTTGGTTGGTTCAACTGAAAAAGGAAGAGAAATTGTCGAATCGTCAATAGGATGCTGAGGAACATTCTCTAGCGAAAGTCCGAGAATATGTTATCATGTAAGTTGATTGAAATAAAGGGTATTGTGAAAACAAATACAGAGAATTTATTCGTACTGAAGCTGAATTATTCTTCCGTGACAGACTATAAGTGTATAAAAATGGCAAAGGAAACTGCTACCGCTTTTCACGCTTGTCACGTGATCAATAACTTCCCCAACATTGTGAATTTCGTTTCATCCTGAGATTCGTAATTGATTTCTCTGTCCTTTTGTGGCTAAATCCACCACCACAACTGTGATCCTTATTTCCAGACGGGGAGAAAAGATTTTACAACCTCCTCAAAGTTGGTCACTGCCTTTTTCTCTTAGTCGGAAATGGTTTTAACGTGCCGCGTGCTCCTTTTTTTATGTATATCCGTACAGGGTTGGATACAACAGGTAGGAGTTTAGTGGCAGGTCGTGAGAATCGCCTTGGGTGGTGGCGTTAACGACTATTCCCAGTGGGACCTGAGACACTCACTTCCACTTGACGGGGAGGGATGTCTGTAAACATACTGAGAGATGGTTATTCCTTACACACCTGAAACGATGTATTTGCCTGATATACCACTTACAAGATTGATGCCAACTCGTTCAAAAATCAAACAACTTATTATTAAAGTTTTGTTTTTGCAAATTTACAATGATGACAACAGCCACCTGTAAATCTTTTCATAACTATTACGTATATCTTATAAACGCATTCTGAATTGTTTAAGTCATGATTCCATTACCCAAGTTAAAAGTGGACATTTGTTACATTCGTCGTATCCACTAATCTTAGTTTCCTAGAGGCTGTCTCCTCCCCCAACGTAACTGGTTGGCTTTCTATTTGTAAAACTACTCACAGGTGACGAACTCAAAAGCAAAGCTAAATGTTAAAATATAACAGCTTCTAAAGGAACCTTAATATTACTAATTTTAAATTTTAATGCCGTTTTTTACTTCTCTTAACTATTTTAGACTTCGATAAATAAGAGCCAAATAACGGACAAATATGTGTTAAATAAATACATCAGTATTTAGCTACTTATTGATGTATATGTAAAGTCTTAGAAGCTTTGGAAGTCGCTTCTTCACACAAAAACAAGGCACGTTATCATTTCATGATTGAGTGTTGTGAATATAAGCATCTCAAAAACTAGTAACAAATGCGCAAAATGGCCTCTGTTTGTTTGTACACTCATCGCTACTGCAGCAGGGATTGTCGTTGGTGGTCCGGGACACGTTCAAAAAGTAAGTGACGTTGTATTGGACGGAAATCCAAAGGTCTGTCTTGGAAGGCGTTAGTCAGTTAATCTGAAGTTGAAGTGTAGACCTCCTGGAACAGCATAATGTATTTTCATCAATAATTTAAAAACAAAAGAACTGCATGACAAATGCTTGAGTCTCGTTCCAGAGTTGACTGGTTGTGGTGAAGCAGCTCCTGACGAGGGCTGATTGGATACAACAGGTAGGAAGGAGTTTCGAGGCAGGCAGGTCGTGAGCATCGTCTTGGGGCGGCGGCGTTTCTTGCGTGAGAACGAGGTTGCGGGGGTGGGGGCGAGTCTCGGACACGGTCGATATGGCCGACCAGCCGGACTGGACACACGGGGGCTCTCCTGCTCCGGAGAGGCGGGACGCCGTCCGTATTGACGGCTAAGACGGCGCATGTCCAAACACCCTCTCCTACAACTGCATACACACAAAGTAGTCCGTGGCGACCGTAAAATCACTTTATTCTTCCTCACCCTCGAGTACTCCGTGGGAAACGAATTGACGACAAAACTCAAAGATTCGCTACAGTCATTATAACATTTACATTCCTGAAGAGATAATTAAATCCAGGGTGTGGCTGTCATAAAGTGCTATGAGATGTTTGTAATATGCATCCACTAACTCTCGGTCCTAATACAATTACATATCCTTCCATTCCTTGTACGTTAATAGAAAATCTTATTTTCGGTTCAATCAACGTATATGAAAGCTCGTGGGCCTTTTTCTCAGAATTTTTATTATGCGGAATTCCACAGATTCCTGTTGCATAATTTCCTACTTTTTAATATCATTTTGGTTGTTAATAAGAGTATAAAATGAATACGTGCATGTTGTTGTGTAGCTGAACCATCCTGAATGTATCATCAGGCAATGCCTCGTCTCTGTCTGGAACACACAAAATTTAGCAGGTTTATTATTTTACTGTTCGAAACGTCGGGCTCCTTATTCCTCTTACGCAAGGAAAACACCGTTGTCAAAATTCAAATTGTCATGGGACGACTTCCATGAAACGTTCAGTCGTTACCAGGGTTGAAACTCTCCAGCTTCGGGAAAGTCAAGACTTCAGTCTCCAATACTCGCTTCTCACTCTTCACTGATGAAAACAAGCAGTGGGGGTGCTTTCTTCCAAACAATACTGTATTAAAATGTCGATAAAAATGATAAATCCGACCTTGGCAATTATTTTTGCTTCTCTGCTTATATATTATTAATGTCAATTTACAACATGGTTGCTTTTCTCTCTGTTCTTCCTTATCCGTGGAAAGCGTTGTGTTGTGGGAGGGGTTCATAATATTTATTCAGTGAAGCAGCAGATTGGTGAGGCACCCTGTGATGAGACTGTGCCAGGTCGTACGTATTCTTAGAACTCCGAATGTGTGTTTCCGCCTAAATGTCTTGCTGTTGTCTGTCCTCGTGACTCACGCCAACGGTTCTTATCACCAACCATTCATCACAACCTACACAAAGATCAACTTTATTTATTTGATTATTTAACGATATTCTTCAATTTCTGTACTAAGTGTATGTTACGTCCAAAGATCAAAGTCAATAAAATAAATAAATTAGCCAGTAAAGTCAGAAGACTCTTTACATATATATAATACGTTTAGACCCAACTTGGGCACCTCATCAGGTACTATAATAATAAAAGGGATACCTATAATATTTATGGAATTATGGAATACAGGATATACTCTTCATGAACGTGTGAAGCTAAATTTGGTTTTAAAGAGGTGTAAAACATTTTAACGAATTTTACAATTCATGGATCGCCCTCATGAAAGTTGAGTTCCAAATATGATTTATATATTTATATAAGTTTGATATGGATTTTAAGGCGTAATTTACTTGAGACGTGGCGAGAACGAGTCATCCTTCTGACAGATAATATATATATATATATATATATATATATCTTTTATATAATATATATATAATTATACATTATAAATATTTCTTCTTCATAATTTTCACAAACGTTTCACTCAACATCTATTAATATTTCGGTTTGTTTTATACGTTCTACCTGTTCCTGTATTGAACTTATTTTCCCAGTACCTTCTGCTTCCTCCCTCTTAAGTTCTATTTTATGTTCGCAAATGCCAAAAATGTGTTAGATCTAGTTTGAGTTCAAATTCAAAATTCACTACGTTGACCTCCTTATGTATCTGTAAACATCCTTATTTATGTAACTATCTACTTGAAACTATATGCGGTCTATTTTATGATATTTATTGTGTTATGGATGAAACTATAAAGTTTGTAATATAATAAAATAGCAATTGAAATACGTTGCAAGTAGGCTACCTACATTTCAGAGTTTCTCAGTGAAACAGAATGCGCGAAAGTAACGTTTTCTTTGAAACCGTAAATTTATTGAAGGCAGGGGAAAAAGGACAAAATTCTACGAAAACATTTATTTTTGTCTAGCTGTCGTGATAAAATTCAAAATTCATCCTGAAAGGAAACAATTTATTATTTTTCATAAATTGAAACGACCGATGCACGTGGTTTTCAGAGGTGTGTGTTATTATTTACGAGTTTAAGCAACTGACGATGGTGATGACTGAAGCGTGAACATCCTCCATCACGTCTGTAGTAGAAACGTCACAGGTTGAGTCATTTCACTTTTGTAACGAAGGCGCTGAGGATGTTAAAGGAGACGAGCTTCATGCGACCGCGACTTTAAGTTTTAAACTCGGTCACTACCAACACTATCTTCTTATTTTTTATAGTGATTTATTTACAGTCGCATCACCAGCTTTAGTTATTAGCGACTCGTTATGGGAACACATTTTTGCTTTTATCAGGGGACTGATTTTCTCTCACGCACGCAAACATCCAAGCCCTCGCCGGGATTCGAACCCGGGGTGATAATCTATGATAGATAAATAGATTGTTGTGTATGGGTGTATGTTCCAGATACAAATCTACACCCGTGGAGCAAAATTGACCAAATTTCGCACACGTGTTTTTTTCGAAACAAACACTGCGGGGTAAAAACTACGACGGAGGCGTAAATTTTCAAACAGACTAAACCGACCTATATTTTCGTCCGATAAATATTTTTGTGGGTCAATGGGATTGATAGTGTGTCTTCCTATGTTTTTTTGTGTATAATTTCAACCACTTTCGGCATTGGAGGGGAGCGCCCTTAGGGGTTGGGCCGTAGGGGCTTCACATAAGAATAACGTGAAAACACCGACATTGGTGTCGAATCCGGGGTTATGGAAGTCGCTGAGTTTAATAATCATATTCTAAATGCCGGTTAAGTTGTAGTTATGGCCCTAGGAGTCGGGGTGAATGGGGAAAACGATACGCGTACAATCTTAAAGACGTGCTGCGAATTCTGTCATGTTATACAGATAACACTTACTTTACGAAACAAATACTGGATCGGTAAAACACCTCCTATCACATATAGAGGTGGGGGTTGAAGGGGTGGCATTTCTAATTTACAGAGAGTATTTTTGACACTTTTAGTAAACGTGAATATTCTTGTCTCTTAAGGTATCGGGAATATTTTTGTTTTTCTTGAGTATTTTATTCTATTAGCATATCGGGAGCGTTTTTAACTGTCTTACGAAACCAAAAGTAATTTTTACTCATTTTTTACTCTCTTAAAGTATGACATCATTTTGAATATTTTAACGACGTACCGGAAGTGTTTTTTACTCTCAATGATACCGTGAGTACTTTTTCACTGTTGATCAACATAAAATTTTTTTTGCTCGCTTAGAGTACCGGGAATATAATAAACTCTATTAAGGTTCGTGTATTTTTGACTGTATTACGGCAACGAGTATATTTTTTCAAGAGTTTTTGTGATAATATTTGGTATCGGGAGTATTTATGCTTCTCCAAAGGCACGGAAGGGTTCTGATGATGAAATTAGCGTTTCCTCTGCATAGATAGGTTAAATCACTTCTTGACTAACAGATAATTAAATACCTTTTGGGTTGAATTATTACAATTTTTTAAGGGCTTCTTTAGTTAACATTTCATTATTTTTTCTTTTTTAACGACGCATTTTGATAGGACACTTGAGAAATATAGCTGTGGGTTAGGCACAAAAAGAATCGAACCCTAGGAATAAACAATCCTGATAAAATACTAAAGCTCTGTCAATATCGTAAACCTTATTCAGAAGCCGGACCTTCTTCTATAATTCCTTTGAAATGATTTTTTCCATACATCTATTTTCCAACTGAGGCGAATACTTTCCACAGCTTTACCTTCCGCCTTATTTTATTAACGCTGCGGCTTTGACGTTGTGCAATGAATCAATTCTTGACAACTATAATAAATCCAAACGAACAAGTGATTGTATTTGTATCAATGATTACAATCAATGATTATTGTGTAATTAAAATTGAAAGGCACCCGCGAGTGGTATTACCTTGAATCCACCAATCACAACGCTAAAAATGAAGGAGCGGGGGGAAAAGCATTAATGCCGAACAATCGCAGTGTTTTAAGTGAGTACTATTCCAAATTAATTTGCGCTTCCGTCCATGCGACAACGACGTAATGCCTTCTAATTTCAATCGTGCTATAGTGGAATTCTTATACATAATAGAAGTTCCTAGAAGTAAAATGTTAATTGGTCAGATTTAAGTTAAGCATATATTTTGAGGATCTTAATTACTAAAACTTTATTGCTATTGTGCCTCTTAAAATTATGTCATGGGGGAGGTTGGGGTTTGCTTTTTCTAGACTTAAGGGGCTCCATAGGCGTACGTGTTCCGGAACTTGGCTCCAAGTTATGGCTGTAACTATTAAAACTTTTGTAATTGTAATACTCAATGAAGAGAATCAACCGCCATGAAACAACAGTTTTAAAATGATAAATTATATTGACCAAAATCATTTCGAACATTACGTTTCAGCATTAGACACCACCAAAACTCTTGAAAGCACCATTAACTGAAATTACAGGAAATATTTTAATTTTAAAATAAATAATTAAACTGGCCATGTCAGAAAAAAATAAAGCAATTGATAACAGTACAATTACCCAACGTTTCGTCCTTAATTTAAGACTTCAGCATAAATTATTGGAAATTCGACTCAAAGTATATTTAAATAATATTAATTTTGACACCTACTAATTGAAGAATACAAATTATTTATAACACTGCAACTCAAATGTACACCTCATGATGTCTTAAATTAAGGACGAAACATTGTGTATTTATGCTTTTATGAATTGCTTTATTAATTTGTTTCTGGCTTTTATATTACACCCATGTTCATCTATTTTATATCGTGTATTGTTTAAATAATCTCTCTTTGAGCAAGAAAGTTCTTCCTTGGTAGTATATCAGTCTCTATATGTGTCGCAGTATTTCTAAGAAGAAGCACACGTGTTGGAGACGCGTTTCTTTGTTTTGGTGTCCCACCTCTTATTCTTTTGTCCGGCATCCTTACCCGTCCCTCTTTATATATATAAAAATTGCGTTTATCTCGGGGTGCGGGCGTGGGATATTTGATTCTGAGACAATTGGGTATATCCCCCGTTTCCTTCTCTTGCCTCCACTTCCATTCATTTCCCTCTCACGTCATCCCATCTCTTCTTCCCCTCGTCTCTAGTTAACACTTAATCTTCCCCACCGCTGCTACTATTCATATTTATTCCAATTGTTTGAAGTAATACTTCTTAGTTGACTAAATAAGAATATATTCGACGAAGGAGGGTCTCCGTGTTCTGTTTACAGTGTTACAAGTAAAACAACGGTACACACACATACACACGCGCGCAGTTTTACAACAGGTAGATAGACGACTGCGTGGAGCCGTTTCAGCGCTGATTCTGGAGAACCAGGAAGGATATTATATCAAGGATATTATATCAAGACATATCCGTCTCTACAATTACTGACATCAAGATTTCATGCAATTACGATTATAAAATTGAAAATATTATATCAAGGATATTATATCAAGACATATCTGTCTCTACAATTACTGACATCAAGATTTCATGCAATTACGATTATAAAATTGAAAATAAACACATGTGAGGGTACTTCCTGTGAGTTACTCCCTCGGGAAAGTTTTCGGCCATTTAAATTTACCAAGTAGAAATACGAGATATATTTTTTTAGTCTTGGATAATTAAAAACGTTGCATCCCTCAACGACTTTTGGAGAACAGTTGTCATTTGTTCGCGAGCTTTTCTGTAGCTCGTGTGACGGAGTATTTGATGTTCACCTGCGAGGCTGCTTGCTCTCGAGTGCTTCCGTGGGTCTCGATGCCCCATCCTCTCACCAATCCAACTCGTTGATCAATCTTCAGGTGCTGCATTTGCCTAATTTCCTGTTCTTATGTTATATGCTCAGGAAGATCGTTCCCTGGACAAAGACGTTGATTGAAGGGTCAATACCCAAATACATATTTTCCAGTACCCGGTAATATTTTGAAATTTAACGATAGTAGTGATGACGTGTTGCCGGGGTGAAGTCTACGTGATGGACCTACTTAGCCGAGTCTCAGTGTCTCATTCATCACCCGAGAAAAGCTTCAGATGGTTTTAAATTAAATGTTAGAGACTAGCCGGGTTCGAATCTCGGGTCCGCCACATTCCCGATTAGGTGAAGGGAAGGGATGTAGTTGAGCGTGAATCCTCCCCGCGTCTGCCCGTGAAATGGGAGTTTTGTCAACGGCGGGAGGCGGATTAAGAGAGGGAAGTTTGGGGGTGAGAGCTGATGCTTTTCCGCTTCATTGATTCCATATAGCTCCCAAGTTTACTGCTGCCGTTGGAAGCTTCACCACTGCTTCAATATTATTCCATCAAATAGGCGAGATTACCTCATATATTGTCAGGGCCCAAGTTCGCAGGCTTTAAATTGGCGCCGGTCCTGCGCGACTTTTGAGCGAGGGGGCGAAAATAAGTTACCCCGCCAAAAGCCGAGGCAGGCGCCCTTCTCACCCCTCCCTCTCTCTCTCTCTCTCTCTCCCCTGTCTCCCTCTCCCTAATACTGCAGCTCCTTCGGCGGCGCCTCCTCTGCCTGCCCCCTCCCCCGCCCCCCACAACTGGGTGATACGCATTGAACAGAAACTATGCGAAGAATGTGCAATTAGTGCGCCCGGAAGAAAATGAAAGAAGGAGGGGAGAGGAGGCACAAAGGGAAGGGAAGGGAAGAAGGGAGAAGGCACCCCCTGAAGGCCGCCGCGAGGAAATTGACAGACTAGAGACGCCGCCCCCGCCACCTTATATTGGACATAGTTTTCACATAAATAGTTGTGGGGTGGTTAATACAAAGTAGTGAGGTTGTGTGTGTGTGTGTGTGTGTGGTGGCTAAGGGGAATTCCCTCCCCCCCACTCCCGCCGGGACAATAATCCACTGCCTTGAGGTCTTTATTGTCCCCGTTTAGTGTTCGCCGAGGAGAGGTTCCGCTTTAAAAAAATAAAAGTCGTGGTGGTGGTGGTGGGAGTTTCCTCTCGACACTCGTTTCAATCTAACTTATTCCTGCAGCCTTGAGGACTCTTTAACACGTAAGGATCATTTGCAAACGCTCTCTGGCTTTAAGGGAACAATAAATAGACCTTGTCCTAGTTTTACTACCTTCATTCTCTACTTTACTAATATTTCGTATTATTTTTTCGCCAGAATTCATTACAGGACTTTCATTATATATAATTAATTTCACCTTACCTTATTTCAAAATGTGCATTAGCAGTAAAATACAAAAGATAATAGCAAAATAAATACTAACGTGAATTTTTTCACGTTAAAAATGTGTTTTTGAATAAGTGTTATAAATTAGAAATTGTTATTTGGGAATGGTACAAAAGGGTTAAAATGTTAATAACATCCTTTACTCCTTTCTTGTAAAGAGACAAAATATGGACTAGCACAAATAATGTTTTGACACGATTATTATAAAAAAATATTCAAAAATGAAATATTTGTTATTAACGTCTGGGCTTTGTCAATTTGTTACTAATAAGTGTTTTAAAGAAACAACGTGTTAGTCTCAAAAGGTTAGAAGCAACTAGTGCTTGTAAAATGCTTGTTTATCATTGCTTTCTTTGGACTATATGTGAATGAAATAAAAGCCTTCACCCACCATTTTCTTTTCTTAATTAGTGTTTTGTATGATGTTTATTAATTTATTGCCAAGAATAGCTCTCGTTCTATTTTATTAACATATTTTTTGCATAGTTTCTGTTTCATAATTGTTATAATTCATAGCCTTCGCCCGAGCTTCAGTGTCTTTAACTTGTTCGTTCAGATACTTTAAGCCTTGAATTTACTGGATTGTCCTTATTTCGAGAGGTAAATTGATTTCCTGATGTATAAATTATCAAAATATTGTAAAGTATGTGAGGAACAAGTCAATGTAACATTCACCAGAAAAGTAGCAAAGCCGTGGTGAGCAAGCGGCTCAGTGGGCTGCATTGTCTCCTCCTAGTGCCATGGCTTCATAATAGCGCATCGCCGTGCCTTTGCATTATTTATCCTTTTATGGAGGACACCGCGTCTGCCCCTGTACCACAACTTTACACCTCGTGGAAACAAATCAAACCCGATCAGTTCATTTCGGGGCTGTCATTCAAACGGCTCTAACAGTAAGGAACAAATTTATTATTTTCCAGGAAATTTGGACGTGTCTTGACTCGTATTATCTTGTTATCGGAACAGAAAGAAGACCATTCTTTTTAAATTTTATTCCGTATTCTTGGAAGTATTTTATTGCCTATTTTATTTATTATACCTTGAAGGTCCTTGTTGTCTTGGCCGCTTGTCTTTTCTCTTGCTCTTGATTTACCCGAGAACAAAAGCTGCAGGTAAAAAAGTCTGATCCTAAATTCTTTAGCCGTAACTTAAGTTCCAGTTTGCTTGTTTCTCCAGCCAGTTATGCTTCTGTTTCGCCACTTGCACTGTGTTGGAAATATCTTCGTCGATATAATAAATCGAAGAAGGCGTTAGACTTTACGAGCAAGTGCTTACAGTTTACGTTGGCAAATCATAGGTTCCTTCTCATTTACAACGACTTATTTGAGTTATATCTTTGCGAACTACTCGTTCGTAGGAACGACGCGACGCCATAACTGTAAAGCAATGCAACATTCAAACTAAACGGCTGACCAGGCTGCAAGGAATTCCCATATTAGGATTGTTAATACGTGTAAACATGCCTGAGCTGGTGGCTGCACAGCCTTACTTTTACTTACTACAAGGGTAATAAAAAAAACAGTTTTATTTTCCGGCAGTACGATCCTTCTGTTATTTACAACGCACATCGACCTCTTGTATCGAGCAGGAGGATCTCTGGACTACCGCCACATCCGAAGGACGATCTGGCTCACCCGATTATAAATCGAAATAAATTACATCCGTTTTGAACTGGACCCAAATTTCCCTCGACACGATAAGTACTGTTTGCAGACGTTTGTCTCAACGTGATATATATATATATTGTAATACTAATTAAGGAGGCCATTAATTGTTTAAATAATGGGATTCTTAAAGACGACAATGACGGCAGGCTCTTTGTCGGCTGTCTTTGTTGCGAGCTTCTAGAACTGGCTGAATTCAGTCTGGCGGATATTATGGTCGAGAGAGGGAGCAAAATTTAAGAGTACAAACAGCGTGGCCCAAGCTTAAAAATTCAACTGAGAGACTTATATGTTTTAAAAATCCAAATGAAAAGGTCTGGACGGAAAGACACGTTATAAAAACTGCAAAGCTGAAACAAAAAGTTTAGGCGCCACGTTCAGATACATACGAGTGCCGAAATAAAATTTTTCCGCATAAAGGTATTGAGAAATAATACGTCTGACTGTTGACCGGAGGTGCGGCTGATCGAGTTCCCGGAGGAATAATAAGAGGTTTACAACCGTGTGCTTTGACCATGATCTGTAAAATCAGTGATTAATGGCCTTTTTAGTGAATTGTGTCCTCAAGCTCCGAAAACTTAAGTCTGGTACCAGCAGGACATTTGTAAGTACAAACCAAACTAATTAAATTATGTAAACGGTAATTAAGGGTATTAGTCAGATTTCGTTCTTTTCATTCTTGTTAGATTTCGTATTCCGTTCGTTTCAATTTGGTTAAATTGTTAATTACTTAATTTATAATTTTTGATTGTTCTTGCTTATCAAATCCAGTTAAAGACCCTGAGAAGAAAGTTATTAAATTTGATTGTTTGTGAAATATAAAAGATTGTATTTTACTTTGAACGCCACAAATTATAAATAAAAAATATTTGTTTGTTAATTTTGAAATTATTGAATTCGGCGTGCCAACCTAGGGCAAATCATTTGTAAAAAAAAAACTAAATGAACACCTGTTAAATTAATCTTTGGCAAATTAAAAGTTTTTTTATCATGATCATTTTGTTAAGTAATTCCTTTAATTAACCTTTATTTTTGCTTATTACATTTTTGGTTCCACAACGTGAGGCAAGTTAATAAATTATTTATTTTTGCTCATTACAATATATATATTGTAATACTTATTAAGGCCATTAGTAATTTGATAATTGGAAATTTATGATGGAATGTTATCGGTACGAATATCTAAGGCGACAATACATAGGCGAGCTTTGTTGGTCGCTAGCGTTTCTGAAACCGCATTCGGACGACGGAAACACTTGCGGGCAGATAACCAACCAGAAAGGTCGCAGTTTAAAATTGAACAAAAAGTTTTCAGTCTGTAATTCATCGAACAAAGTTACGAGAAAGTAACTTAATAAGTCGTGCCGCAGTAAAAATCAAGAAGTAAAGAGACCGTCACTAATTTCACCGAGAGAAAATTGTAACAATCTGACTGACCATTAATTCGGAAGGAGAAGCAGTTTCCTGTTGAGAGATCCCAAAGTTTCGACCATGTTTTTTTTAATCAATTTAAATTCAGTGAATTCATGGCCTATTTAATGTGAACAGTGAGGTGCATCTGAACCCAAATTTAAGACTGGTACCAGCAGAGATTGTCAGTACAAAGAAATTTAATACAGTTTGTAAACGCTAACTAAAGATAGATGCGTCAGATTTCGGTTTCACGTTTGTTTTATTGTTTAACTTTAAGGTTGTAAAGGAATTTGATTGTTTAATGTAAATGTAAAGGTTGGTTCTTTATTTAGAAGGCCCAAAGAAACGACCCTGAGAAGAGAGTTGTTAAAATCTATAAATCTATAAAATAGTGAAACTTCAAATGTAAAGTTTAAAAGAATTTGGTAAATTATTTGAAATCCTTCTCGTTTAAATAAATAAAAATTAAATCATAAATCAACCAGTTAATTCTTTTAATATCTGTTTATTCATTACATTTTGGTTTCACCAACGTGGCCAACTATTGAATTCAATTCATTTAATTAATTTTTTGTTTAAATAAATTGTTTAATTAATTAAATTCCCCTTGTATTTACTACAAATTGGTGCCTCAGCGTGGGCTCATAATTAATTAATTATTGTCTATACATTAATATATATATATATATATATATATATATATATATATATATATATATATATATCTGCAGCTCTTTATTTATTGGTGGGAATAAATTAACTTTTATTTCTACCACAGTAAACTATTTCTTGTTCATCAAGAAGTTATTCCCTCTCGATGTCAAGGAAAAATGTGTGAACCCTCAGAGGAGCGTGAAGGAACTTAATTATATTGAAAGTTAAGTCTAAACTGAACGCACATCTCCGTATAAGAGAAATAGCAATCACAGATCTCTTTGTTATTGTTGACTATTTGTAGGCTTGATTTCAATGTTTACTTATGCTAAATACTTAACAATTCTTATGCATCCGTTCACAATACTTCCATTCTCACCAATTGGTTCAGAAAGCGAACGTAGCTATGGTATACAATTTGTAGACAAACACATATATTACTTTCTAACTCGGAAGTTCCATCAACACAACTTAAATATTGTCCGAAACATTTTACTCTGCAATTATTAAACACATCAACAGCAGATTGAACAAAACCCAATATCCTTCTGTGACTCATCCCCAAACACCTCAAGCCAATTTTTTTTCTCGTGCTCCCTTATTACAAATTTCTACATCACAAATTTATCCAAATATTCAAATATTATAAAATATCCATAATTTACAGATCCACAAATACTCTTTCCCACTTGATTAACAACCACAAGGACCAACTTGACACCTACAGCAAACATTGTGTTGTTTACAAAATCTCTTGCTCTAATTGTAATTCCTGCTACATAGGGCAAACAAAACGTTCCCTTAATACAGTTATCAAGGAACATATGTCTAATATCAAACTTCCCATTGATAAACAACATATTCGATTGGCAAAATGCTAAGACTTTAGACTTTGACACCAGGTAATGCTTCACATTAAATCCAACATCACAGTCATTAATGTACAAATAGACACAATGAAACTCAATAATCCGTTATTATTACGCTCATTGTCATTGCTCCCTTATCGTTACGCTAACCCTTCGGCTCTCCCATTGTCGATGCGTTTTCGTCGCTTTTGAGTGTTGCCAACTGACGAGTGTAGTTGTGTCGCTCTAGGCTCGTCTTCGCACCTGAGGAAAGGGACATGGATCGCAGAAACGTTGTGGGGTATTTATATTATCACTTTTTTGTCTGAATTGGCTATCTTTCATATTCATTATTTTCAATCAGACGTAAATTTTTCATTATTTTCAATTTAAATAATCTTGTTCCAAAATTATTTTTATAAATTTTGATTGACGAAGAAACTTTTGCCAATTGTCGTAAATATAAAAAAATATAATTATTAAATACATTTACAATTTATACCGTTTGATTATTTTACTAAAACGTTCCTTTTTTCAGATTTTATCAAATCTATAAAAAAAAATGTCGATACTCCTTCAATTTATTTTAATTTTATGTGTTCCGTATGTACGAGTTTATTTTACGGAACTCTGTCATTTTTTGTTCTATACACGGTGCTCATGAAATCTGGAATGACCGAATTTTTAACAGTAACACTAAAAATAGAATTTTGAACAAAATTATATTAATTATTTTTATTGCGGGAAATTTACTGTCGAAATGCCTAATAAAACTAAGTTCTCCAAACTTAACTTATAGGCTACCTCGTGGTTTTTTATTACATGTAAACTTCTTGACTCTCTTCGATTGGATGCTGAAACGGATCTCTCTCTCTCTCTCTCTCTCTGTCTTGAAAGAGAGTTCTCCACGCGGGTTATCTTCGTAAACAGCGACGTTCCAGGGTGTAGTGATTCTATTCACCGGGGAAGCCTTCGATCTCTAATTATATATATATATATATATATATATATATATATATATATATATATATATATATATTCACACACTGATCAGGAGGTTCTCCACTTCTCTACTGCTAACTTTTCATCCAATCTTACTCGTGCAATATTACCTCAGTAGTTGTGTGAGCTTCTTTTCCGCTTTCGGAGATAAAGATCTTTGCCTTGGTTTTTTTCCTGCTGATTCAGGTCCCGAGAGCGCCAAGGAAACCCTCCCGTCGTTTCCCAATAACGAGTGGCTATACGTCAGGAAGTTTCCGATAAACAGCGCACAGTCCCGTCCTTTGTCCCCTGCATATTGAATTTCTTAACAGTATTTCGTCGCGGCTGGCGAAACCCACGCCGAAGTCCACTGCAGTTTCCATTATCCACAAAGTTTCCGCCTACACTATGGTACGGTAAACCATCACCACTTTCCATATATTCAGCCCAAAGGCACTTTGAAAATTTGAAAGGTTCATCTAATTTAAAAATTACTTCTGCGAGATTAAAAATTTATTGCCATTACCGTTAGAATCCCCCAAATAGTGCTCCAGAACCCCATAGTAAGATCAAATTAATTTACATTGTGAACAGGGACAAGGCCTCAACAATTGTTCTTACTTCCTGTTAAACAAACACCTTACGTTACTTTTTTCTGATAAAGTTCCTGTGTTGTGATACCATTGGAGTATTTCTTAAATTCATCATTCACCTGTTAACAGCTATTCGACAGTTGACTAATCTTACTAACACACAACACCGACAGAGTTGATGTGTAGACTTATGTTGATAAATTTCAGTTCGCTGTTGAATTTTAGTCCTCTCTCAAACCCTATAAAAGTGTCTAAATGTTCTGACTGAGACGTGCTAAGGGAACTTTTTTTGTGTATGTATCCTCCCAAACCTTCAAATTAAATATTTAAGATGAAAAGTCATGAACAACAAACATACCTACCACATCAGTTCAGTTTCAGAAAATAATGCAGTCTTCAATAAAAAGAACAGAAATATCATTTTAACAGAAATATTGTTCAGTGAAACAGATTAATTTTTGCATTCTCTAAAAAGAAGCCAAGTCTATATTTGAATTATTAAATCATAGATCTAACTAATTGGTCATAGTAATTATTTTATTCACATGCATTCATTGTTGGTTATTTGTTTCAGGACGCAATGAGCTGATAGCGAGATACATAAAGCTGCGCACGGGGAAGACGAGAACTCGAAAACAAGTCAGTTCCCACATACAGGTCTTGGCGAGGAGGAAGCTGAGGGAAATCCAAGCTAAACTAAAAGTTGTAAGTCTAAAATGTTATTATAATGTTAGAAATAAGGCATAATGTGTAGCTAATGTTTAAAGGTAGTATATATTTACTAATATCTACGAAGAACTTCCTTGTATACTCAGTTTATGCCACATTTTCCTGCTGTAGGCTCTAAACTCAACTTTTGCTTATCCTGTTTACTTTTTAGCATTATCATTGAGTTCCATGTAAAAATTTTTGTTTTTCCTCTAACTTATAAATCTATATCATTACCATCTATTCTTCACCTTTTTAGCCTTCCAAATTCCAATTTCTTCTGAATTTATATTCATATTCACACATTTCAGTTACACTTAAATATGTTTAACATACGGCATAGAAGATGTTGATGGTGCTAGTCGACAAAATCTTTTGCTTGGTAAACGCCACCCAGTTGGAAACCTGAGAACAATTTCAGCAGTTTATTCACTGGGAAAACCTACAGAAATTAATAACATATTTTAGTTTACTAATAGTCCTGATAAGCTTATTATCATTAGTTTTTATATCAGTATTAACCTCTGTATTAATATTTTAATTGTCAATTGGTGAGAAATATTTTTTATATTATTTATATTTGATTAATAATAATTTAAAGTTGGATTGAGGGAAATTGGTTTAGCATATAATGCAGTATAAAATTGACCATTTATGTTAATAGTCATATCAAGAAATTTGATAGAATGATATAAGGTAACATTTACTATAGAATCTGAAAATAATTGTAATTGAAAATATTAATACAAAGGTTAAACTGATAAATAAAAACGATGATAATACCATCACCGAGTTTATCTGGAGTAGATGTACACCTACGTTAAACATCTTACTTATAAAATTATGAAGTTAGTTATTCCATCTTACTATGAAAATTGTTAATCACATTAACAACATATTAACTAAAGTAAAACATTGATATTTTACACCAAACTAATGTAGTGTACAAAATTCCACGTACTAATTGCAATAAATCGTATATCAACTTTACAACTACTAATCTCAAGACTACAATCTATCACCATTAACTAACACTATATCCAAAATCAAAACCAAATAAGGGCCTATTAGAACATGCCAAGAAGACAAATCATACATTCTAATTTAATAAAATCAGAATTTTACACAAAAATTATATAAAAATTCAACTCAGAACTGTGGAGGCAATTGATATAAATCTCAATAGAAACATTGTTGTACATTATGAAAATGTATGCAATAGTCATGAATTTGCTGAGCGACAACAAATATATTTTTGAAATTATGTAACTAATATTGTAATGTAGAATAAGAAATATCATGTAACACTGGTTTATAATGCCATGTATATATGAGATAATTGGTATATATATATATATATATATATATTGTAATAGTGAGAATGTGACATTGTCAAAAATATTGGTATGGAAAGGATAGAGAGATAGGTTGTGGCTTACCTGAAAGTGAAGTACGGTGTCGCCATGAGGAACTGAAGGTTGTTCTTCAAATTTTCGGAGGCTCTCAGCCTCCTTCTTCAGGAAGGAGTGTTATACCATTCCGTGCACTGGCCGGCTGCGGACTGCGGAGATTTGGTATAACACTCCTTCCTGAAGAAGGAGGCTGAGAGCCTCCGAAAATTTGAAGAACAACCTTCAGTTCCTCATGGCGACACCGTACTTCACTTTCAGGTAAGCCACAACCTATCTCTCTATCCTTTCCATACCAATATATATATATATATATATATATATATATATATATATATATATATATATATAAAAGTCATGAATCAAGATGGTTCTCACGTATCGGCAGCAAAAAACATTGAAGCTGAAACAACGAATAGGCATATGACAAATATAAACAATTGCTTGTAATCTATTTTAGTGTTTTAGATGCATATATATATATATATATATATATATATATATATATATATATATATATATATATATATATGTGTGTTAGAAACTAATTTGGTGACAAAGTCACATAAAAAGTGTAATCCTCCTATTTCTCCTATTTATTTCTATCCTTCCTCACTATCCAAGATAGAATGTGACATTGTCACCAAATTAGTTCGTAACATTGTATTTATTCTTTAATGGATGTTCCTAATACTTCATTCCCTCTACACTATCCATTCCTCCTCCTAAATAACTGTTTATCCATAATAAGACTGTCTATATATATATGACAAACCACTTTGTGGGAGATAAAGAAAGCATAAGGTATTTTATGGGCACTATAATTATAGATATGTGTATATATAAATATGTTGTACCCTGTTTCAAATTATATTTAAGTTTTAAATAGGATAAATATGACAGAATCTATTGAAAGCTTCAGATTCTAATAAAGATATTATAGGGAGACTATTGGTTACTACTTTATATTGATAATTATCTAGCAGTCCAATTCACAACAAGTTTATTTATGGAGTTAATTCCTCATTTACTGTACCTTATTCCATCATTCCCTCTCCCATTTCTAGAACCCCTATTTATATATAAGTATTGAAATTTAAGTTAGTTATTTTATTCAGTGTATATTATTTACTAACATAATGTTCTCCATCTTTTAAGAGACAAATTCTTAGAGTAAAAACGTTAATTTTTTAAGTGTACTCTAAATTTAAATTTTACAAAGTAAGTTATTTATACAATGTGATGTAGACGGTCCATTTTGACATTGAACAGTCTCCCACACAGGACCATGCAGCCAAGGAGAAGGCTCTGCAGACCATGTCTAGCATGTCTAGCGCCCAGATCGTCTCTGCAACTGCAATCCACAATAAGGCTGCGGCGGCTGGGCTTGCGAGTTTGGGTCTGGCTTCACCTGTCACCTACCCAGCCCCAGTGAGTATTCTTCACATTTATAGTTTGTTTCTGAATTGTGCCTTACAATTTTGTAGTCTGTAGTATACTGTACAAAGGTTTACTTCAATGACTGTTAATTGTTTTATGTAACTAGTGTCTACATAAATTTTATATTATTGTCTAATGTTTCTGATTATTTTTTTCAGTTCTGGCAACCAGGTTTGCAACCAGGAACTTCTCAAGAGTGAGTATGATTTAGCCTGACTTGCACATTAAAACAAATTAGACATACATTTATAGTATTCCATTATCTGAGTAAGAATAATATGGGGAAGTAAATAGTACATAAATAAAAATAAATATAATTTGAGAAAAAGAGAGGCAAAGAGAGAAATAAAAAATATTCCAACTGTTCAAATATCTAGGAATAATGTGTGTGTTTTCATGTAAGAGGTACTATGTGAGTCTGATCACTCAACTTAATAAATTAAGCCTAGTCCTAGCCAGACAGCTATTGTGACTATAATTTTTCTCCTTTCTTGATTGTTCATACTCAGTCAGTGGAATCTTATTAACACTTCCAATAATGTCATTGTCCAACTATGTCATTGGCAACAAATTGCAAAATAAAATGACTCGTTTATTTCAGAAGCTTTTTTTATGTGGCAATAATGTGTATTTTACCATTTGAGATTTTATAATCACTAGTTTATTCTAATTGAGTGTTATTTTGATGAACTATGTGATGGTCTTCCATCTGGAATTTTATTTGTATACTACACCAGGAAAGTTTATGTGATACTCATAATTTATATATAATCAATAACATACTTTATATTAATTTTTCCTCAATTATTTGCCAATGGTTTATCACAATTTAATAATCATTAAAATTTATTATCTACAGTGTCAAACCATTCGCTCAACCCCCATACAGCGGAAAACCAGCAACGGCTGTTTCATCTAGTGATATGAGTTTACAAGCACCACCTCCACCTCCATGGGAAGGAAGAGCAATCGCCACACACAAACTCAGACTTGTTGAATTTTCAGCCTTCATGGAACAACAGCGGGATGCTGATACAGTAAGCATGATATATTTGGCTTCACATTTCATATTTATAATTGATAAGAACAGTTTTGAAATAAAATTCATAAACATATTGAAGTTTGTATAGAAATTGAATTCTCTTTTTGAAACTAGTCTGTCTCTTCCATAATCATATTTAATTACATCCAAAGCATATTGAAATTGATTAACTGTATAATTGAGATACATAATTGATATAGGTACAATTATTCTGCTCCTTCTTTATTTTAATTTTTAATTAAAATTTAATTTCTATATGAATCAACAAATAAATATAAATGTGTTTAATATATATGAATCACTAAAAAACATAATGAATACAAATCAACACATATAAAATATAATTCCAATTGTTTCAGTACCATAAACATCTATTTGTACACATAGGAGAATCGGCTACATATGCAGTTCCACTTCTAGAGGTATGTACATTTATTTGCCAGTATATCTGAGTAAAGTACTCTTGCTGATTTCCTATTTTTGTATTTATTGCCAGCTCCTGCATTCCCAATCATTTTTGACACAATAATTTGTAGATGATCAAATAATAGTCTGAATTTGTTCTGTTTCTAAATACTGTATTTGCACTTTCAGGCTGTTGATGTGCGGCAAATATATGATAAATTCCCTGAGAAAAAAGGTGGACTTAAGGAATTGTATGACAAAGGTCCACAAAATGCCTTTTTCCTTGTCAAATTTTGGGCAGATCTGAACACCAATATCCAAGATGAAGCAGGAGCTTTTTATGGAGTCACAAGCCAGTAAGTGTTAACTTTGGAAGTATTTGTAGTTTTACTAAATATTTATACAATTGGTATTGAAAGGAAAGAGATGTTTGAAATTGAAGACAGGAGGAGGTTCTTCAAATTTTTGTAGATACTCTTCCAAATAGAGATGGCAGTTTAGATGTCAAATCCAGATATTTTTCTGGTCTGTACTACCTGTTTGAAATAGAGTTCTTGTAGATGGATATCAGCTCCTTTCGAATTGGGGGGTAAGGAGGCATAGGAGGACTAGTATGAAGCATTGGTCGAAATTGTTGGGCACGAGTAGCTATTGGAAATTGTGTTTTTGAAAGTTGGACAGTGCTGTAGAAGTAGACTCTGTGTTAAGGGAAAGGTCATTTGGTCTGGCCAATGTACAATTTTTATGTTGCATTTGACTTTCTTTGTGGTGGGATTCTGGAGGATTGTAGTGTATTTTCATACTTGCAACACAGATATATGTTGCAGAGGTTTGGGAGGGTCTTGAAGCAAGGCAGGTGGGGAGAGTATTGTGGGGAGGATGTTTTTTATATCAGGGTTGGAGAGCAGTCCAGTGTAGGCTAGGCTGTGAGTTGATTTTCTGTAGTCCAGGGAAGTATGACGTGGTCAGGGTAGGACTACTTTTTTTGTTTTGGCCAGGAATAAGTGTGAGTAAATGGATTATGGATATCTGTTTTATGGAGTCTGTAGGGTATCGTCTATTCATAAAGGCATTGAGCATTCGGTTGGTGTAAGTGGCAGGACTATTCGAGGTGCAGCATACAAATGTGAGCTCCCCTGAAGGTGACAGCTGGTGAAGTGAAGGTCTTATAAGATTTTAGTAGGTTTGATTTTGACTGAAGTGCAATTTAAACATGTAGGTTTAACATGATTTAAATTAATATTTAAATATATGTCCTTACATTTTGACCAAATTAATTTGAGAGTAATTTTACAAATAGCTGGACATTTCTACACTGCTTTGTGTCTTTCTCTAACAGCATTTGAATAAAGAATAACAAGTAAATAAATATCTTTAACCAAGGTAAAAAAAGATACACCAAAGAAATTCCAATAAGATTTCATACAGTTTGTTAACATTTTCAGTGCCAAGTTTAACCAGCATTGGAATTATATTTTTTAAAAAATAAATTACATTTCTGATTTAACTATTTTATTCTAATTGTCAAATATTGTGGTGTTTTTAAAATTAAAACTGATTAAAATGATAGTATTCTGCAAGTTTTGTGTTCTTTTATCCTTGTAATTAATGTCAATTTTCAAAATGATAATGTTTATCAATAGACTGTTTGTTTGTGTGTATATTTGTATCTTCTGAATACAAATCTACACCCATGGAGCAAATTTGACCAATGTACACATGTTCCTTTACAAACACTGACTACCACACCGACAGGCAGGGTAGGCAGGGGTAGAAATTTTCAAACATGCAAAAATGACCAATATTGGCGTAGAATATTTTTTGGGGTTAGTGAGATTGTTGTTTGTGTAAAATTTCAACCCTCTTTTGGAATAGAAGGGGAGAACACTTAGGGGTGGGGTTGGGTGAGGCGTTGCATAAAAATAATTAGAATTGTAGTCAAATCTGGGGTTATGGATGCCTCCGAGTTTAATTGTGACCTTCAACTTGCCGGTTAAGTTTTACATCAACTGCTTGGAGTGTGGGTGGAAGGGGAAAACAAAGTTCCATGTACAATTTTAAAACACATGGGCAGTATTATTAACTCTCTTAATGTAGTGCATGTATTTTTTTTACTGTGTTAGGGTACCATGTGTATTTCTTAAGTCTCTTAAGGTACCAAGAATATTTTGATCCTCTACGTCCTTAAGGTACTAAGATTTGTTTTATATAGTTTGTATCAGGAGTATTTATGTTTCTCTACAGGCATGAAGGGGGTGGTGGGGGTGTTCTGCTGGGCTCCCAGCTTGTATGATAATAAAATAGCTTGTTTTATTGCTAGTTTTTGAGTGATCTGATCATTGTATTACTCAAAAATGAGCAGTGGTATATAATTTATTTGGCAAAGCTATTAACTGATAATGTTTAACATTTTGAAAATCTTAATTATGTTAAAAATATTTTACTGGACAACCACTATCCCTCTAAGTTTATATATAAATAAATGAACATCAGATTACCTAGGACAACATAGTTATTAAGAATAATACAGTTATTGATTTAATTGTTTTACTATATTGTGGTGCTTTGTCATCTTTAAATAATTATGGTGAAAAGATAACTAATGTTCTTAAATTAATTGTTTAAATTGTAGTTTGGTACATCAAACAAAACGGTAATTAATTGCTGGGATAAAATAATGCAAAGCCAATTTTAAACTTACAGCCAGAAAATACAATTCTATAACTAAACACTGCTACTATTTTAATTTCGATTTTGGAAAAAAATGCCACAATGTTGGACAAATAATTTTTACAATAACATAAATATTTTAGAAATGTCATTTATTAAAATCATTCAAACAAAGCCTTGGTGAATTTAAATGCCATTATAGAAAGATGCAAAGTAGCAGTGACTCCAGCTGTTTGTAAAAACTTTATTTTTATTTCTTTGTAATTGACTTGTTCTGAAATTTAAGGTTATAATAGAGTGTTAATTAGTAATCACATCTTTTTAGATCTGTTGAAACTTATTATATTTTATGTAATCCAATCTTTTGTGCAATTTTTAATTCAATTTATTTTTATTTTACAGGTATGAGAGCAATGAAAACATGACTATAACATGTTCAACCAAAGTATGCTCTTTTGGGAAGCAAGTTGTGGAGAAAGTAGAAACAGAGTATGCAAGGTTTGAAAATGGACGTTTTGTGTTCAGAATCCATCGGTCCCCAATGTGTGAATATATGATAAACTTCATTCACAAACTAAAGCACTTGCCAGAAAAGTACATGATGAACAGTGTACTTGAAAATTTCACCATCCTTCAAGTAAGTTACATTAGTTTTACTAATTTTTAAATTTTTATTTAAATATCTACTGTGCTACTAGCTTCTGAGGCAACTTTGATGAAATTACATTATAAATAAGTTTCTAAGTATTAAACAGAAGTAATGGCCTTACTTTAGTATATTTAAATTATTACAAGTCACATGACTGTAACATTCTTTTTTTCTTTATTTCAGGTTGTCTCTAATAGAGAAACGCAGGAGACACTGTTATGTACAGCGTATGTGTTTGAAGTGTCAACTTCGGAGCATGGTGCACAACACCATATATACAGGCTGGTAAAGGATTGAAACTTTCAAGCCAAACACTCTCCAACAGTGCCTATACCGCTGACATTGCTACAAGTATTATTTTTATTTTAAGTGGCCCTTGTCGTGGGTGAATATGTGTTTGCGTACATTATCGGTGACTCTGGGGATGTCAGTGATGAAACTACACCATTAGAATATATTTTTGTCATGACCAAATAAATGTGTTAAATTTGTTAAAAAAATATACATCATGTGTCTTAACTTTACATGATGTGTTACCAAAATGTGAAAGTGGAATAATTATCAATAATAAGGCATCCCTAGTGTTCAAAAGTTGAAAATATTTGAAAACAGAAAATATATATTATAAGTTGTATAGTAAAATGAGTGGTAAAGCTAGTGGTAAATTTTTGATCTCTGTTTTAGTCAGAATATTTTCATGGTGAGAAGTAAAATTCAGTAATATTTTTCAAGTCGGCAGCTGAGTGTTTACTTAAAATGATAATACGAAAGGCACTTATGAATATAATATTTTCTTTTATATATATTTAATTACATTTTGGCATTTAAAAATGTGCTTGTTAATGAAATTCAGCATCACCATTATGTATGTAACATGTTATACATACATATTTATATATATAAATATATATATTTTAAAAATGTCTTCTGTGAAGATGTAGGGCACTCTCTCACTAATACAACTGAAAAACACAGCTAGCAAAATCAGTGATCTGTATATAGTGCAAACAGACAGAAAAAATTGGGGTTACAAGCATGAACAAGTTGGCCATATCTTGAATTGCCATATCACGTGCATAGATTATTCATTTGTACTTAAGTATAAATATATAATAATACAGTGTATATATAAATATAAATATATATGCCAGAAATTCTCTTGTAAAACAATTGTAAAGTATTTAAAAATGTCAAGTGTTCTTTTTTTTAAATTGCTGCAGTCCTGCACTTAAAGAAGTGCCTTTCTGTACTCTTCATATTGACTGAGTCATATCTATTGATTGTGCTTTATATGCAGAAAAAAATAAGATCTAATTATTTTAGGGATGGTCCCTGATTGGACAAAAGGCACCATTTGAATTGTGGTTTGGTGGTTTCAAACACTGTTTTTCTAGCTTTGCAATATTCTAAAAGAGATACAATCCCATTTACTGTATGGTAATATATTCACCCTCATTGCGTGCAACATGAGCTCTAATTGTACAAATGTGCTCCATAATCTGCCCTCCCATATAATTACTCACATGTGCATGACAAATAACGATTGCCGTCGGACGGCCGACAAATTTGGGCTTGGTCCGTGCCATCAATATTTACATTCGTTCAGGATATCGGAAAAGAATTACTTATTTTATTACTTTTAATATAAATTATTTAACATTTTAAAACCCTTGTAGAAAATGAACCATTTTATAAAATTTTATCTATTGACCAATTTCTTTGTTCAAGAAAATGATATTTAAGTATTATATTTCTAAATAAAAATTTAAGAGATTCTTTATTAATAACATGATTGTGATAGTTTTCTTACTCCCAAATATAGTTTTAATTTTTGTTATGAGTAGTGTGAATGTAAAACACCCTTCACTTTTTAGTGTTCCGTATGAACATAGTTGAACTCCGAGAGTTACTTGAGTTACTTTAGTTATAGAGGAACAAGTGTTTTGAACACATTTTGTACAAAGGTAATGTCTAATAATTTTTTCTAAGTTGCCATATCTATGTCCTGTTGTGATAAATTTTAATAATTTATGATGCTGATAGGAATTAATTTTTTTACTAAACTGTTGTAGCCATTAGCCGTGAGGCTAGTTGTAGTAATGCATTGGCATTTCATTTGTATTAGTGTAACATTTCTTTGTAAATTTATAATGCAGTTGTAGTAATGCATTTTATATAAAACGTTGTTTTATTAAATTTATGGATTTCATAATATTTTAATTAATATATATATAAATATATTATATCTGACCTTTGTCTAGTTGTGCTTCATAAAATCTCTTTTACTTACATTCTTCATTGTTAGGTTGTGTTATGTCGTGATATCTTTTATTATATTTTCATCTTAATGCAGCTTTATTTGGTTTGGGTTTTTATTTGTTTCATTCCTATTAGCTTGTAGAGAACTGTTATTTTATAGACACAAAAGTAAAACATATTGTACTACTTTTGTGTTGTACCCCACCTGAATGTGGCAGCAATTCTAGGATGTGAAAGAAAAAAGAAATATAATGAAAGAAAGTAAGAAATAAAACGGACAATTTTGTACAGTTTTTAATGTATGTGTTATTTCAAACTCAACCTATTCCTGATTTACGATTTACAGATGGTAATCAAAATATTATCTGAGTAAACTTTGTTTTAAAATTATGAAACAGATTCATCAACATAGTTTTCCAGACCAGCTCAATACCGACCTCTGCCCAATGTTTGTTCCTTGTTTTTGAAATACAAAAAGAAACCGTTCTGTTTGAGGGCAGAAGCTGCAAACTTTTTTACTTAATAGCTACTAGAAGAGAAGTGTGTTTTATTTTGTACAGAGCTTTATATGTGGAGAAATTTACATTTTAAATGGAACTATTTTTTGTGAAAAATTGCATTAATGCTAATTTGATTTGTGTTACTATGTTACTAAATTCAACCATGTAAATATTTTAATATATTGATTGAAATAATTATATCTGCTACACCATTAAAAACAGATTTGACAAAATAAACTATCCCACTTGAAAGTATACGTTTTTTGCTATTAATCTCTCTATCAAATATCAGAAAAATAGAGTTAAATTCAGAAATTGTGGTCTGCTAAGTTTGTAAACATAATTTGGATCAACAAATTAATTTTTGTACAGAGATGTAAGACCAACAATCCAATTAAAGACTGGTACCCAGAATTTTTTTTCAAAATTATTTATAGATTCATGATAACTTACACTTAAAACTCCATTTAACATTTTAATGAGGCCATATCATTAGTCTTTAAATATTCTGCTAACATTGGAACTAAAATGCTACATCATTTACAGACTTCTGAAACATTGGGTAAATTTTTATGGAACAACATTTTGCGTTTTATTGAATTAACCTTGCATCTGCGCCCCATTACATTTACTATATTACTTCGAAGCTTTCACAAAATAAAAATCATCTAATACAAAACATTAAAAAAATGACCTCTACATCTCCTATTGCTGATTTCTTATATTGATTATTATACTTCAGAAGCTCCACTTACTGAAAATAATCTATCATCACAAAACTTCAAATCCAAGATGCTCATGTTTGAAAACCAGGTGGGTATGTCGAGAACACGAACACTGCAATGTTCTTTGCTGAACATGACTTCTCACCTCTCCTCTTCAACATCACTAAATTTGCATATTAAAACCACCTTGTCTGTCGATGTCCAGTGTGGAATATAAGAAAGGTGACAAAAACTTTAATTATCCACGAACAGTATTTTGATAATGAACAACTTATTGTCAGTTTCTATGCAGAACTGCAGTGAAATAAATATATTCTATTCTTGTTAGTATTGTCAGTTAATGTATAACAATGAATTCCTTACAAATGAGAATGGTACTGTTAATTTATTATAAATAGGTAATTTTTTTTTACTTAATAGCTACTAGAAGAGAAGTGTGTTTTATTTTGTACAGAACTTTACATTTGATTTTATTTGTTCAGTTGTTTGATGGATAATGCATGTTAAAATGGATAATGCAATGAATGGGACTGCAGTAGAATAGGCAGGTTAAAATGTGTTTTTGGAAGATCAGATGTGATCCAACACAAATGTGTTACAAACAATTATGTGATAAGTTTTTTGGTGTTTTATCAAACAATGAAAGAAATTATAAAAACCTTAAGTCATCTTCAGGTGTCTAAACTAACTGTAATCATTATGAGGTGGACCTATTTTTATTTTATCTAATATTCAAATAATAAATTTAGTTATTTATGTGTAACAAATAAGTAACACTTGAAAGAAATTGGTGTACCTTCATTTGATTCTTGATTAAATGAATTTTATTACATTTTTAACAATTGGTATTTGAAATAAAATACCTTCAACATTTTGGGGTCATAAATGAAATTTAATTTCTTTAAATTATTCGTAAATAATATTTGCCACAGAGCACATCAAACTATGCAATATATCAGCCGTTACCTCCATTTACAGTAGTGAAATATAAATTAACAACATTTTAAAGGTCTTTAAAGGGTAGGGGAAAATAAGATTAAATAACGCTGGTAATTTCTTAAGAAATTTAATTTACATGTTTATTAATTTGATAATTAATCATTTGTGATAATTTAAGCAATATTGAAACAAATGTTACAAGAACCATCCAGAATGGTTAAAATTACACAATTAATTGATGACATTTATTTTTGGAAGGTGATAAAAGAATCAGTTATTTTAATTACTTCATTAGTCTATAAATAAGCTTTTGAACAACTTAAGTTGTAGAATAATTTGAAATATTGTGTAAAACTACTCGGGAAACTTTACACTTTCTTCTGTAATTCAACCTTTTGTGTTTATTGAAAAATTTAGAAAGATGCGAACGACAGACACAAGATACCTTGTTTTCAGACACCAGAATTACATAACGCGGGGTGATCCGACGTGACCGGGTACCTGGCCCTGAAAACCCCGATCGGGAATGGGAGTTCGTTCACAGCCTGCGGTTGACTCCTGTTACAAAGAGCTCAACTACTGGCTTTGCTTCCGCGACTAGGACGCTTAACCTGAAAAAGAAATAATAGGATTAGGGGCCTGCTGTTTGTGTAATAGCTTTTCTTCTTATGTGACCCTTGTAAAAGGTTTGCACAAACTAGAATATCTGATGCCCTTAGCCTACGATGCTGAAGTTAGAGCGCCTAGTCCACTCAAGGGCTGCCGCACTCCGCTGCTGACGGCGAATAGGCTCGGTTGGTTGGGATGCAAGCTGCGCGTTAGCTTAGAAATGACTGTTGGATATTCCAAATAAACCTCTAAAGGCTCCTCGGAATAATCCGGCGGAGAACCAGACAGCTAGTAACCGGCAAAACCTGGGGTCGCTACGATATACTGTGATCTGTTTGTTAACTTCAGATCAGCACATCGACCGTTGCCATCACTCCTCATCCCCACTTATTCCGATCGGGTTTACAGGGAACTATTAAACTAAGGCTTGACCTTACTTTGGTGCTACTTCCTCCATAGTAAAATAAAATATGGTTCCCTCACCTGGGTTTTATCTCCCTGTTTTCAGGGAAAATGCGTTCTACAAGCATCGTACCTCCAGGACCAAGTGCCTTCCCCAAGGGCTTGAAGCTTCAATATTGGACCAGTTCCCCTTCCCCTGAGGTTACCCCATCCAACTTGCTAGCACCATCTTGAGGCATTTTACTCGCACCCCACTGCCATGTTGAATCCAACCGAAGTGTGAGCAGAACTGGCACCAAGTAAACCAGATTTTTCGTGAAGGTTCTAGTCGACCATGCTCTTGAAGGGACCAGATACATGGGGCGCTGGAAACCCATGAGACGAACCCCCACTGGGGTTATCTTGCGGTAGAGTTGCACTTTCTGGGCAGGTGGCCTGCGGCGAGGGACTCCTTAGCCTCCTGCTACCTGACTTCAAAGCTTGTATTCCAGAGTAGACTGACATAAGCTGGATAGGTTACGCTCCCACCCAGCACAGAACTACAACCAGGCTGTTTCGTCATCGGATAACTAGCCTGAAGTCTAGACGACCGCCAGGAGTGAACTTAGTTACTAGCGAATACCATGGCAATCCCCAACCCGTCATTGTCCAACTCCTATGTTCATTGATGATACTAGGTAAACCAGTCACCCGGCACCAAGCCACATGAGATCTACATGTCACTCAACGTGATTTTGTTAGTTCCCAAGTGCTTGAACAGGGAAACAAGCACCAACGAAAAACTTTGACTTGGAGATGAGAAGCTATGTATTCGCATCAATCTCCAATCTCTCCATTTCATCAATCCTCCAAGCTCTGATCATTTTTGTGTCATTTGAGCTAGGTAACCCCGTGTATGCCTTGTTGGCTTTACAGGGCGTGTTCTCTTTGTTCTATGTCACATGACTCCTCCACCTCTAACAGATCTTCATAGATACAGATGCTACTTGGTTAATTTTCATGGGCACTCCAACTCTCGAGGAAAAACCCTTACCTAGCCCCGAAAGATTTCAGGTCGAAACCATTCCTTTAGTGACCATCTATTTGGTGATCACCCAGTTTAGGCACCCTTTCAGATAACCTCTTGAGGTTTTGCACTGTTCGATGTTATGAAAGAACACCGGGAACATCTGCAAACTATTGTCAGATGACTGTCACAGCACGGCATAGTCGACACGGATCCCTACTCTCCAGCCAGCTGTACACGTGGTGCAATAAGCATTTGTTTAGGAGACTCGACTTATTACTGCCTGCACTGATTCATCTTCAATGAGTTTCAGAAGCGAAAAATAGAGTATTGTGCCATGAAGCATGTGAAGGTTGTACTTCGTGGCCTGCCACTGGAAACACCCACAGGTGATATAAAGGTAGAGCTGCAGGAGAAGTCCTACGACGTGGAGTCGGTCCACCGACTGGCACATCCCCAGTCCAAAGACCCCATGTCTTGTTCTTGGTTGTGCTACAGAGCAAGCCAGAGAACGTGGCTAAGATAGTGTTTATAATCTTAGAGTCACTCTGGAGAAGCTGCAAGCTAGCCGTGGACCCCCGTAGTGCTTCAACTGCCAGTTGTTTGGACATGTTTCCAAACACTGCACTTGTCAACCATCGTACATCGTACCGCTGACCATCAGAAGAGGGACTGCATGATGCCCAAGACCAAGGATCGGTACTAAGGTGATGAGTTCATCATCTGTTAAAAATAGCCAGTAATCATGTTTATATTTTGGCAAAAAAAGAACATATGCTGGAAGCTCTGTTTTTCTACTTCAATTTGAAGAAATCGGCTGACAAATTGTATCAAAGCCTGTGGAGGCCTATGGAGACAGTGTTTTATCAGAAACAATGTGCAGAGATTGGTTTTGTCAGTTCAAAGATGGCAATTTTGACCTGAGAGACAAGAAGCGTGAAAATAGGACAAAAAGACCCAAGGAGGTCAAGGACCATGAATTGTAGGCTCTTTTATATGAGGACGATATCCAATGAAAGGATCAAAAAATGTGTGCCGCATGAATTGAGCGATAGGCAGATGGAGCGACAATGAGACACATGCTAAAAGTTGAGTGTTAAACAAATTATCAATCACTAAATTTTTGTGTATTTGGATTGCCCATAACTTACAATGGGTCGTACATATGGTATATCTTTCACTGCCTACAATGCATTCCGATACATGAGAAATATTTGAGCAATTGCTACACTTCAGACAACCTACTTTTCTACTACTTAAATTAGCTACTTTAATTTCATATGGCAAAAAGGCCCTTACTGCACTAAAAAGGATTTAAAAAATATAAAGAATAATCTTTTAGATGTCCTACAATACCTATTTACAGGGATCTTGGTGTATTGATATATGTTGTTTCTTGGAACAGTGATGTACATTCACACAATACATGTTTTCATAACAATGTCCTGTATAATTGTTGCTGGAACATTCAAAAGTTTATTACAGAGTTATAAAACCAGCCATTCACGGTCCAACCTGCAGTCCTCCATTTCATCTGATGATCCAACATAGGACTGCAGTTGGACTGTGAGTAGAGTGCTGGACTGAATAAAGTCTGACAAGGAGGTTGTGCTGCCCTGCAAGATGGACTGTGTGTGGTATGACAGCATCCAACCACTACTCTGCTGCCCTACAAGATGGACTGTGTGTGGTACGGTAGTATGACAACATCCAACAAAATCTCATATTTAAACCATCAATGGCTCTAACTGCATGTAAAAATGCCATTTAGTTTCACATTCATCACTAAATGGACTCCATCCATACTCAGAGAATGAAAAAATTAACAGCCTTTGAGTAAATAATTTTTAATTTTTTATGGAAGGAAATAAAATGTTTTTTTTTTGTTTGAGGATTCTGATTTACAATCACCCCTAACTAAAAAACCTTAAACATCAACCCAGTGTATGCCTATTAAGATACGTTTCATCAAAATATCAGGAAAAATTTTGGAATCTAAAACCCATGCATAGACAATTGGGAAGCATTTGAAGTATCCATTGGAAGTGATCTCTGGAAATTGTCGGAAAGGCAGCAAATTATTGCACAGAAACTCATTTATGACATTACTTTCTCAGTGATAATAAATCTAAATAATGATATGTCTACACTTATTCATCCAACATATGTGACTTTTTAAGTTCAACATCTACTGTGCCTGCTAACTACTCGATAGCCTCTCTTTCACAGTCATATTCTTCCAATCCATAGTACATATACCCCATTACCTGTCCATCCTTCAACAGAGAGAGCTCTGGCAGAGGCTACATTTGGGGATGCCTTCACATTTCTCTGGTTTTTTTGAGCTAAGGTTCCCACATGCCGAGGTACCTCCGCCTGTTTTGAGAGGTTTATGTTCCGGGGTCACAGACCTTGGGCATATGGTAAGAGTTGTCTGCTATTCCTATTGGAATAGTCGGCGAGCTGCCACCTAAACCGTTCAAGGCACGGAGAGGAGAAAGCTGTGATCCCACAGCTAACCCCTCTCCCACCATCGGAAGGGCGTGGGAAAGTACCAAATGCCCGACCTACCTGATGCAGGTTTTTCTAGGGTTTTCCCAGCATTACTTTCAGGTGAATTGCTGTGTAGCCCAGGGGCCCTAGTTAACCCTTGGCTACCTTCCTCTACCCTTCCACATCCCCACTTACAAATCCATTCCTATGCTATTAAAGGGGAGTTGCCACCATGTGGATTACCCTCATATAACCTGTTACCCTAAAAAAAATAATAATAAAAAAAACCTTCAACATATTTACCCCAAATCATTACATTCCCACTGATATGTCACAACACTTCTTGTGTTTTAAATGATAAGTATTATTAATTTAGGACAAAGATACTTGTAATTTACACTTATAAAAAGAAACATGTTAAGTACTGAAGTACATTGTAGATTGCTGCACAAGTTTCAGTATCTGTGTTCCTAGCAGTTGAGGTGATATTTTGCAACTGAACTTTAAGTCTGCATATGACCTTCCAGTAACCAAAAAACATAAAGCTTCACTGATATAAATTTGTGCATTAACATTTTCCTTTTTTGTTGTAGACGAACCAAGAATTAAATATTACGTAGATTTTGTTACTTAAGTAAGGCATTTGACTGTGTAGATCACAGTTGTGTTAGAAAATATGTATTATTTTGAAATTACCAGAACTTCCTTTTCTTGGATTTATGATATTGTGATATTAAAAGATTTCTTCTCAGTTAAAATATGTAGATAAGATTGGGGAATTATTAAGACTGGAGTCCTCCACAGTCCTCAGTATTAGGGCCCTACTGTTTCTTAAATATAAATGAACTATCAAAAACTCTACTTTTTGAAGATACAATACTAAGATATTTAAATTATAATTATTAAAAGTCGGCGTTAAATATATATTATTTATATAAATAAATATAAAAAAACAAGTCATAAATAAATACCAGACAACATTTCTACAATCCTTGTTTGTATTTATATTATTATTCCATTGTATCTGTTTTTTGACTATTTATTTATCTAATTATATACTTGCAACACAGACATATTATATGTCAATTTTAAAATGTAAACAGTCAGCATGATCTATTAATTATCCTATATGTTATTACTAATATGCTGAGCATGAGCTATTCAACTATCTAAGTTATCAGAATATTATTAGTTCAAAATCAGATGACTGAATTTGTGTAATTAAGTACTTGTAGAAAATTATTTACATATTAAACTAATATCAACAAAATGCAGACGCTGCCACATTCCACATTTCAAGGCTTGGCTTCTCAGTCCTTGGCCCCATCCTGTGGAATGTGATGTACAATGGGGTTCTTTGACACAACATATCAGATCGTGGGTTTTGCAGATGATATTTAGGTGGTTGTGGTTGCTAAACACCTTACCCAGGTGTCCTCAGTAGACCTCCAGCGAAAGTCCGCGCTGACATCTCGAGGTGAATGCCGAACACTGGTGGACCCAGAGAAAATCGACGGCTCAAGTGGTGAGGTCGATATTGCTCTTTGGTACTCCCATATGGGCAGACGCCACTAGGGTCAGGTCACCTTTCCATAAGACTGTGGCAGTGTATAGACTGAGTGCTCCTTTTGTACCATTTCTGATGATGCAGCATGTGTTCTAGCAGGAATGGTATCACTGGACATCTTGGTTGAGGAATAAAAAACAAAGGAAGAGATTCATTAACAGAGTGGCAACATTGATGGATAGATTCCTCAAAGGGACAATAGACACACCATCTCATTCCTGACATTCCAATATGGAAAAGCAGAAAACATGGAGAGTTAGATTATTATGTAACTTAACTCATGACATGTTTTCATTAATATCTCTATATTGGTTTAAGATAGTGGACAGTCCCATGTGCTTGAACTGTGGTAAGGAGGAGGAAGATGTTGAACACACTTTTTTCAAATGCCCTCATCCTGAAAATCTAATAAATATTCTTTGAGACAAAGTAAAGATTGAAATAACACCTGCTAATCTGCTTTCTGTGACCTCGGAGTTAGCAGACAAGTGGAAGGCAATCAGCAAACATGCTCCTATGGTTATAAAGGAGCTACGCAAAGTTGAAAAGGAGAATAGTCCATAACAGGAGGAAGAGTCACAGCTAAGACAACTTCCTATGAAGTAATACTTAACTGCAGTTCCATAGGAAGCAATAATTGGTCATCAATGGAAGGGGAGGTGTTTTTTTTAGTGGGTAAGAATACCACACTACCATGCAGTGCGGACAGCTACCAGTGTCTTTTTGAAGATTTTTCACGTTTAAAAAAAAAGGTTTGGCTTCTATATACGATCTATGAAACATGAATTATTATTTTTATTATATGCAATTAACAAACCACTTCACAAAGTGGGATAAATTATATATTACATCATAAAAGTGTTCCTGATACAACATTATTGCATCATGAAATGGGGCCTAAGTAATCATGACAGTACCTTCTTATGCAAAAAAAGAAATTCTAAAGAGAATAATTTCATTTCTATATTTATTGATTGAAGTAGAATTTTAAATTTTTAACGAGAGAATGAAATGGGAAACTTTTAATTCCAATCAAATCACTTAGATAGTAAATAAAATAACAAGACTGAAAAGGAAGGGAAGTAAGGTGTAATTTCTACTGGTTTATGAAAGGTGTTGCGAGATAGATGGTATTTAAGCATTTTATAATTTTTAAATAAATTAAAATATAATTTGTTTATGACAAGAGTATTTTTTCCAAATATGAATCAAATTATATCACTGTATCACAGAACATAGTAAATTTTTACATGTTTTACAAAAGATTTAAATTTAATACATCAGAATAATTTATTCACATCCATTTTAAATGACAGATTGATTTTAGTGGTCAATAAGAGGAAAGAATTATTGAAAAAATGTGACATCAAATCAAGTGTTCTGTAGAATTTAGTAACTGTATCGTGATTTTATATATTTTTGGTATGTAATAGTTGTGCTCAAAATGAGATGTTAAAAACAAGATTATTAATTAATGTGATACCATGTAATCTGCAAAATTCAGAAATCTTCTGCATTTAAAGAAAACTACTATGTTTGAATATACATCATTGTGACTTTTATTCTACTATGGTCCAAACAGAAAAAAAATCTGATAAATGGCCCACAAAAATTATATTAGCATAAATATCTAAATTGTATAAATTTTGGTTTTGAAACCTGTACTTTGTTTGAACAAGCATAGCTAAAAGTATAAAACAATAAATTGAGTTTGGTAATTAAAATAAATGTCTAAATAAAAAATATCAAGAAAATTTATTAAATCATTTGATTTGTTTTATATATTTTGTGAACTCCACTACAATATTTATAATTAATAATTTACTGCTATAATAATTACGTGACTATTTTGTGTATATTTTGTTAACATAAACTTATAAACATTATTCTAATCAGTGGTGCAGCGAGATGCTGGGAGCAAAAATTTCATAATTTCTGTAAATTTTGAGAATATTTATTTAAATATCTAAATAAGGGTTCAGAAAATTTGGCTAAAGCCCCAGATGGCTCAAACCCACACTAAACCCGGAATCTAATGAAGTTCTTCATTGAGTTTCAGAAGAAATTTGGGATCCAAATATCAAAATATTGTAGCTTCTCCAAAATTCTTTACCATAGTCAAGTAGATCAGTACAACCATATCTTTCCATTTTAAAATATACATTATTTCTTCATGACAAATGTTAAGAAGGCATTTTTGTGGATTGGCCACAATTTGATAATTGTAATACATTTATTGCAACATGGAGTGTGTATAATCTATAATGAGAATCAGATTGCTTCTAAATTATGCTTATGCAACATCAGGATTCAGTTACTAAGATTTTATTATGCATATGCCATACAAAGGGATATATCATTCTGTTTTGTTCATAACAACATAGGAAATAAAACAATTGATTCATTTGACAAAAATAAATTCATTCTGTCTGCCTGCAAATATGTTTCAAGGAGAAGATACTGGCTGAAAATACAGTGGGAGTTTAATATTGTGTGTACATATATTATATTGTTGTGTTTCAAAAATATTATTATAAAGGAAAATTTGTGTGTAAAACTCTCTTTTGTGTTGGTTTATCATTCCAAAATACATTATGAGATAATATGATGACATATAATTTACAGAAGTAATATGTACGGTCTTGCATTTCAACGTCAATGTATAATTGTATTGACTCTAATTGACTTATGAAAATTAAATTAATTCATAGATTAAATTATATCTGAAATTATTTTTTGGGGGGATTATAGTGCTGAGTATTTGAAAATTTTGTATTGAAAAATTATTGTTTTATATATAATTGATGACTGATTATGGTTTTATCCTCAATTTCTAAACAAACAAAAAATTTTAGACTACTAAGTGTCTACTAAGCAAGAGTTTTAAGAACGATATATCACACAAAGCAGGTGACTAACTGAAAAGGCTTTTAAATCGCCTAACGAAAGCAACGAGTATTTATTGCAGTTATTATTCAGTACTTATCTTTGTTTGTTGGCTATTTATCTAATGAGCCACTTCATCAATAGTCACTTGGTGGTTGTTCAGAATTAGGTCACTCTCGTTCAATGTTGTCACCAATAGGGGATGTGCCTGGATGTCTTTCACACTTGTTTGATCATCTTTATTGTGCTGAAAGTCTGCTATGGTGAACTATCAGACTACAAACAAGAAAAGATTATGGAACATTGTTCCTCTGCACTTTTGCGTATTTGCAACAGTGTAGAGGGAACTGAAGTGGTAAAGCTGTAACCTTCCACTATTAAAGACATTGGGGCTATCTATCAGTTTGTAAGTGCAGAAAACAGTACAAACAACAAGCAGTTACTGACCAAAAATCTGCATTTACATCTTGAATTACACTTATATACTGGCCAATAAAAAACAAGAACATCATAGATGAATTAAACGTTAGCCTTTATTGAAAATGAAAGTAACTTTTATCCAGAGTTTAATGTTATAGCCATTATTAGTAATGGTTGTTCACTTTTATTGGAAAAAAATACTGTCTTGGAGGATAGCAGGGAAAGATTCCGTTGAGAGACGAGAGATCGTTTTTTAGATGCGATGAAATTAGTTCGCCTACGCGGAGACAAAGGGAAGACGCGATCCGTTTTCTGCCGGTCGACTTTTTATCCACGCTCTGGCAGACATTGTGTCGGCCCACAATTACTGGCTAGAAATTGCTTTAGGATAGAATCGAATAATTTTCCATAGATACCCATGAGATACAAAGCGTGTAATAATTAGATTAATGTATAATATTAAAACCACTTACAATGTAACAAGTATAAATATAATGCAACAATATAAATATACGGCCGTATATTTATCTATTTACATTACCATAAATATCAGATTTTTTCATCAATAAATATGGCAATATCTAATGGATTTAACGTGTAATTAGTGGAAATTTTTCATACATGTCATATAAAGTTTCAATTTGTAATTATAGTATTTTATGTTCATAATTAGACAAAATAGTCGATTGACAAACAAAATGAAGTGATAATATGCAGGCAGAACCTTGTAGGAGAGACAGGAAGGGACTACCTTTGGGGATGCCTCTTCCTCTCTCCGTTTTTGAACTAAGGTTCCCACAAGCCAAGGCACCTCGGCCTGTATTGAGAGGTGTATGTTCTGGGGTCACAGACCTTGGGCATACGGTAAGAGTTGTTCTCTGTTCCCATTGGAACAATCGGCCAGCTGCCTCCTAAACTGGTCGAGGTACGGAGAAGGGAATGCTGCGACCCCACAGCAAACTCTTCTCCCGCTATCGGAAGGGACAAGTACCCAATGCCAGACCTACCTGATGCAGGATTTCCTATGGTTTTCCCTGCATTACTTTTAGGCGAATGCCGGGTAGGATCCTTAAACTATAGCCCGGGGGCCCTAGTTAACCCTTGGCTACCTTGCTCTACCCTTCCGCGTCCCCCCTTTCAAATCCCTTCCTATGCTATTAAAGGGGAGTTGCCACCATGTGGATTACACTCATGTTGCCTGTTACCCTAAAAAAACTGGAATCCTTGTACTCTTCGTCGGGTGATTAAAAACACAACATTAAAATTAATTATTATAATTTAATTTATCCGTAACCCCCAGATTACAATAAATTCTTTCTGAAAACATTTAAAAAAATTTATAATAGAAGTAAATTTCGAAACATACCATTTTCTGTGTAATAAAAATATTAAGTTGAAGGTTAAAGTCATTGTCCCATATAAAACGATAGTAACATGAATAATACTCAGACACATATGTTAATATCTACACCGCAATCGTAATTCCAGAATGAGTATATTTTGACGAAATAGGTGATAAATATTAAATTTTTTAATTAAAACTATATTGTCCGACCATGCCAAGTCAATAATTCTAAAAAATTGTATCGACTCTAATTGACTTATGAAAATTAAATTTATTCATAGATAAAATTATAAAAAATGAAGTTAACTACCAAGAATGATATTGCTAAGCATAAAATAACATGAAATAATTTTATTTAAGCGCAATTTATGTTATTACAATGAAAGACTACTACTTGATCCTGCCCGATTATAATATTACACTAAGGTTCCAAGAACAATAAAATTCCTAATTAATTTTTCGGTTGAAACAATTTCACATAATATTACAGTAACTCATCAATGAAACGTGTTTATTAGGACCTTACATCCTTTAATAGATGCCATCCGTTACAGACAATAAACTTTTAGAGATAATTTACCTTACCGTGACATTTTCCGGAAATTTTTGGTTTAATAACTTAACTTGTTTCAGATCCACGCTTTATTGTGTCCCAAAGTAACGTTAGGATGCTTGATGTTTGCTTACTTGTGACTTTTTCGCTGGCCCAACTTTATAAGAGATTGTATACGAATATCGCCCAATGTTCAGTAAGAAATAGCCAACTTAATTTCACAAAATAACCACAATTTAGAATAACAATTTATTTAAAACATCAATTTATTGAAATAATTTTACTATTGGGACCAAACGGTTGTAATTCCACAAATATTTAAATAATTTCATCAATTGCCTTTAGAAAATTGAGTCTCACTATCAATAAAATGAAATATTATCTTACTTTTTAAGTGTAAGCAAAAATTAATTGAAACTGGAAAAAATTTGAGGTGTTACATGTTTCAAATTATTTCTATTAACATTTAGTAAAAAACATTATGATTGAAAGCTTGTAACTTTGAAGTGATAATTTTTAAGTTATGACATCTTACATTGACAACTTTAAATTGCATATATCTGCTTATATATTACGAGTAAACACTGATAAATTCTTTCTTTACGAGTTTAAGAGTTATCATTATTAGCTGGAAATTTCAACATATCTGCCATTTTAGTATCATTCACCCTTACTAAATTTTTCAAGGTGAAATCATACCAACTTTAAAAATTATTTAAAATGATTTCGATTGTGCTCCCACCTTAACGTGGTTTGCGTTAGTCTACCCTGAAAACTATGGCGGCGGGAGCCTCCCAAGCCAGACAGGTTGAAGGGTAGACTCCAGACAAAGAACACTCTGGTCCTCCAGGTTTCCTACCTGGAAAAAATATTATCACGAAAGTTATAAGTGAGCCTCGGTATGACGTCTAACAGATAACGGACTTGGCGATCAATGGACTCAAACTGGAATAGGGACAAAAGGACGGAAGGAGACAGAAAAAGTAATTTCGGTAGCCACACGGAACGTACTAGAATAATGAAGGAAATTGCGAGTGATTTTCTAAAATTTTATCTGGACGTAGTGGCTCTGCAGGAGACAAGATGGCAGGCAGGTCACCAGCCAATTTCAATATTGTTAATATTTTAAAAAACTTTCATACTCCTGGCACGACTCCAGACGTCCTCGCCGAATGACGACTTCTTATTTGACTGATTATTTACAATACTTTAATTTTTCAATACTACTTTACTTTTTTAACAAGTTCGTTAATACTGGTCAGATCCCGGACCCTATCGCCCCACGACGACCACTCTCCTCGACGACGACGGTAGTCCAACTACAAATTTTTACCGACCAAATCACCCCCTCCACAAGGAGGTCACTGTGGGAACTTGACAGAGTCCGGTCCCTCATAATATATTAGTTTATTACGTTGTTGCTAAGACAAAACACGAACAAAACGTTTGGAAACTGTCTCAATTCTTTTTCTGACGGTTTACTTACTGTACAAAATTATTCTTTCAATGTCATGGCATAACAATGTTTATTATCTAACAATTCTGAAACATATTAATAACAAAATTGGTGAATATTACTATATATATTGTAATAAACAAAAAAAGACTCCTTCTTAATTCGCCCCACGTTGTGGTAGCCACAATGTAAGCAAACGTGTGTCGAAAATAATAAAATAAAATAAAATTATATTTCTTTAACAAACAAACAATTTATTTCTCATAACTTTACACATTTAATCTTATAAAAAAATCTCTTTCTCTCATGGGTCTTTACTTAACGGACAGAACACTTAAATAATCAAAGAACCCAACATTTATCTTTAAATTAAACAGAAGTATTTAATCGTCTAGGCATCGACGAAACTTATGAACGAACTTATTCTACAGATTGATTCTAAATTTAAAAGAGTTTATTTTATTAACAAAAAGAAGAGAACGATATCTGACTGTATCTTTTAATTCCGTTTACACATATTAATACCATAAATTTCAACTCACGATTACTCAGGAACATTTGGCTTGTTCATTACACACACACTTTATAGACTGGACGTTTACACACTGACTCTAACACATATTATTGGTTCGACGATAGTTGATTCTCCATACTCGGTGAAGGACATCCCAGTTGCTCGTGTTGAAACTACTCGACGCTGGATGCTGTGTCCTGGTCTCCTACCATCGAAGACAGTGGTCAAATTTTGATATTACTACAGAATGAACTTCTGCATATGAAAATGTTTATAGTTGAATAATTTTCTATTTCTCTCGCAGGCTGCATTCTTCTCCATACTGGGTGCTCACAGCCCCCTCTCCGCTCTGACACTCAACTCCAACTAACTCCAGCCCTTGACTCACTCCATTTATATATGACCGCCCCTACTTTCTTCTGCTCTGTTCCAAGACCATGTCGCAATTGCATTGACAGTTTCTCCATTACTCCGAGATTTACACTCTGCAGGTGCTATTCCCCCAGCTGGTAATATATCTAGCCGTTCCGTCTTGTCACATCGAGACAGGACCCGTAATTACTTTGCACTTGTATTCTCACCCCCACATATACGGTGTCCCAAGATCCTTCAGACCGCTTTGCTCCCAAGTCAACAAGTTAATGGTCAAGCCCATTAACCAGACACAATGCCTTTCCTAAACCGATACATCTTGCGACCGGCCACCCGCGCGTGTCCCTTCTTTTCTTTACAAATCCTAAGTACACATTGCAACTTCCTGTGCCGGCCAAGACCATTAATCCGAAACAAATATCTTGCCGCTCTGTCTTGTCACATCGAGACAGGACCCGTAATTACTTTGCACTTGCATCCTCACCCCCACATATGCGGTGTTTCAAAACAATGCATTCCCTCAATGAATTACAATATATATACATATATATATATGTTGTAATACCAATTAAAAAGGCCATTAATTGTTTAAATTATAATTGGATTGTTAGCGGTACGACTTGCCAAAGAACGACAATGGACGATAACTCTATGTCGGCGGAGCCTTTGTTGTGAACTGCGTTCTGTAGGAGAGTTAGTTAGTTGCTGGTGGAGGAATGAGAGAGTTGGTTGCTGGCTGTGGAATAAAAGTATGAAAAGTCGAGTCCGGCAAAGGTTACGGGAGAGTGGATGCTGATATAAAAGTATGAATAGCGTGGTCCAAGAAGTACAACTGCGAGATTTATTAGTTTACATAAAACGCGAGTAAACAGTTTTGACGTAGATACTCAAATGATAATCGCAAAGTTGGAAGCAAAAGGTTTTGCTTAACACAGACTGAACTAAATTTCGCATAGAGGCATCAAGGAGACCTATGTCCGAGGGCTGACCAGGTGGCTGAGAACCAGAATATCGACCGTGTGTATTAAAAATTTAATGTGTAGAATCAGTGAATAATGGCCTTTTTAGTGAGTGTTGACCTCAAGCTCCAAGAATCAGATCTGGTACCAGAAAGACAATTCGTGAGTACAAAGCAATTATTTAAAATCTGTAAACGAGAATTAAAGGTAGAAGTCAGATTTCGTTCGTTTTTTCTTTTCATTTAGTTTCTTTCAATTCGTTTATTTTCATATTGTATTAAGTTAGCTTCAAAGAGTTTGAATTGTTAATGTTAGTTTATTAAATTGGATTGTTCTTCCTATCAAACCCAGTAATGACCCTGAGATAAAGAGAATTTCGCCATATTTGTTTGTAAAATATAAAGTTGTATTTTTCCTAGAACGCCACGAATTGCAAAATTGAAATAAAATATTTGTTTGTTAACTTGATGAAATTCGGCGTATAAAGTAGGGATTACAATTTGTACTTATAAAGAATAAATTTTAAATCTTAATAATTTTGTTAATTAATTCTTTTAACATTGAATATTCAAAATAATTAATATTGTTTAAAGATACAATGCCAAATAATGTAATATGTAAAATGTTGATTATTAATTAACAAGGAAGGAAGACGAAATTAAACATTACTTTTAAAGGATAACAAAGTATTATTTATTTTATAAATCTTATAATATATATATTGTAATGATCACAATATGCCGATAATTATTTAGCAATTGAGGTTGCCCCACGTTGTGGTGCCAAAACGTGATAATCTATACGGGCGTCTTAATAACAAGAAAATTAAACTTTATAACAAAACAGATTTATTAAACAAAAATTTACATTTATCAGAATTTAATACTATAAAAGATCTCTTTTTCTCATGGGTCTCTACCTGGGCTTGACAATGGAACAGAATCGAAAAAGGCCCAACATGTATGTTTCAATTAAACAAAACAAATATTTATTAAATTTATCAACGGACTTAACTTACAGCTTGCTTCTAATTTTTAGTATAACAAAGAAGGGAACGAAATCTGACTGATTATCCTTTAAATACCGTTTACATCTGATTATATTGTTCATTCTAACTTACTGTTTCTCAGGTCTCTTGGGCTCGTATCTTTTAGATTCGCACTTCATATCTTACACGTTCATACACTTATTCCAACTCAATCCCTCTGGTTCGCTGCTGCCTGGTTCTCCATATCTTGTTACGTCTCCTAGTTGTTCCTTGTGAAGTTCCTCGGTGTCGGTTGTCGTATCCGGTCGCACCTCCTCTGCGTTAAAAGTCTAATTCCAAACAGCACGCTGGCTCCACACTCATTACTGACTGCCGACTCACGTCTAACTCACGACTAACTCTCGACTCTAAGTCCACCTCCACACTGCCTCTTTCCTCCTCCTCACTTTACGTCCAACTCCACACTGCCTCTTTCCTCCTCCTCACTTTACGTCCAACTCCACACTGCCTCTTTCCTCCTCCTCACTTTACGTCCAACTCCACACTGCCTCTTTCCTCCTCCTCACTTTACGTCCAACTCCACACTGGCTCTTTCCTCCTCCTCACTTTACGTCCAACTCCACACTGGCTCTTTCCTCCTCCTCACTTTACGTCCAACTCCACACTGCCTCTTTCCTCCTCCTCACTTTACGTCCAACTCCACACTGCCTCTTTCCTCCTCCTCACTTTACGTCCAACTCCACACTGACTATAACAATAGGATATTCCTCTATATATACAGCTAGCATCCCGGTTCCTCTCCTGGTTCAAAAGTCCGTCGCCATGGTTAATGCGACAGAATCCCATTAACGAGATTTACTTTCTTGCCGCTGGAGTCCTTCCTTTCCTCGCTTCACAAGTGCGCGACCCTAATTTCCCTTGCAGCTGCTAGGCCCTTCGTCACGTCTCATTGCAATTACTTTGCAATTTACCCTTGTCCGTTTGACCAGCACTTCCTATAACAAATCGCCGTTTCCCGATCTTTTCACGTTACGGCCTCCTTTCTTGTCCCAAGCAAATACGCCAACTGTCAGGTCATTTATCCTAACTCAATGTCTTTCAAAGACCCATACATCTCGTTCGCTCTTAAGTTCTGACCTCCACACGTGCGTCGTGACGAATTTCTTCCGACAGAAACCGTCCTTCCAAGTTACGCTTCTGACGGCAAATCTCCCTAGTCGGAGATAAATGTCTTTTGCTTCTTCAAAGAGCCCCTAATCATTTTTCACACGCTTTCTCTTCACCACTCGTGTGCTGTTCCGAGCCAATGCCTCTAATTTAATGCATTACATTATTTAATGCATTACAATATATATATATATATATATATTATATCTTGATTATACAAATGTTATTAATTTATTTCGACTATTGTAAGAACTCTATTTCAGGGCCGAAGAAAATTATTTTTAAATTAAAAGTTATTGAAATCTGACGGTAGATATTTTCTTAATAGGTTTAAAAATGAAATTTTTTATATTTTGCATAGCATTCTATCAAGCTTGGGTACGTGACTTACTTAAATTTCTCTATTCACAACATTTCAACTAGACATGGCATTACGCAGATTTTACTCATATTTTTCAATCAGTTTAACAAAATCTTCTCCGAATATCTAATTGTTTGCTCGCTGAATTATTAGATATTTTCTCCCTCGTTTATCCGTACCTCCAACACTCACTATCTGAATATATTCAAGTAACTGGTAACTGGTTACGTTCCGCTCTCCCAAAGTCCGATAACAACTGGAAACTGGCGACCAACAACTCGAACCTCAGAATTGGCTAAAACTGTCGATTTGCCTCTGATAAACACACGTTACCTCTGCTGTGCGCCCTTGCACACTCTCTCTGTTCTCTATATTGGAAACTGAAAACTGGCGACTACTCTCTCCTCTCTCACAAACACACTCATCAGACTTCCAAAACACACTGACGTCCCGCCATGCCTTATGCAAGAATTATCGGCTCCGCATTCTTGTCAACAGTAGTCTTTCACAATGCCGCCACCAATAATGAAGGAAACACATTATTTTCTAATTACATATTTGTAATTTCTAAAATATATAATATATATTGTAATGTCGCAGTTGCTTTGGCAATTGATTGCGACGACAATTTAATTGTTGTATATTGTAACTTTAATCTGCAATTTTATTTCGATATTTTTACAATAAAAAATACAGGTATTTATTCTCTTTCATTTCCCGTTTATTGCATCTTTTTATCTTAATTATTTTTACCGTTTTAATTGATCGACTGTCTTCCCCGTTGTTGTCAATAACGAATAATTCAATTAATAATCTAAAAAGCGCCTCGATTATTGGAGTGTGTGATTTTTCCCTCTATATTGCACAGCCGCTGCGGCGCGAAACCTACGTCAAGTATTTGATTTATATTCACATTTTCTTCCGTTGGTTTGTAATTTTCGCTGCCGGTTGATACCAAATATTGTTATTTGTCCTCCCGTGAAGATTCCGTGATTTTATTTCTTTCCTACGTATTTTAGTCACGTTTTGAAGTTCATCTTCCACCATTTCTATTCGATAAACCTATTGATAACCTCGAGATTCGCGAGTAAATCAATTTTTGATTAGTATACTTCGTACAGTCAAGGAGGACGGAGCTCTGTCCAATTGGTCCCAGAATTTTATATTTATATAGACTTAAGAAAAATTTTGCTTGAGTTCGAGACCCGAAGTTTTGGAATCAGCTGTTTTTGTGTAATTCGAGGCATCGCCGGAGCGGTCCACTCTGATCCAGCGGTCTTCTGTCCAGCGCATGGACGCCATCAGACGTCGCGAGGCCGAACTGATAATTTGAACAGTCAGGGTCAGAACGCTGGAATTAGATTATTGCCAAAAGTTTCTTTTATCGCTGTTGGCCTGGCAACAACGTGAAGCGTCAAATGCATAACCAAAAATCTGTGGAAACGCAGAGTGTATTATTTTCCCACCACCAGATAGTGTGAACGGAGAGGAGATGAATTTGAGGAAGTAAAAAGGAGCAGTTCCTCGGGAAATTTCAAGAGAGAAGGTCGCCGTTGGGCGTTGGTTAGGTTGGAAGTATGACCAAGCAGAGTTTAAGAGTAGTTTTTGGATAAAAAGACATGTGGCAAGGGTTCGTCGTGTGTGAAGGTCGGAGGGCAGAGGGACCCAATGAAGGATAATGTCGTCCGTGGTAGGACACTACTATTGAATTATAAAAAATACAAAGTAGTATTGAAGTTATTGAGATAGTATAGCACTAAAAGTTAATAGTCTACTTGTCATTTAAAAAGGAAATATCTGTAGTGCAAAGTTGTCAGTCATTAAAGTTTGATAAAATCTTCAGAACTTTGGAACTATTAGATAGTTCGAGACGAACTATTCTGTGATCTGTGTACAGTTTGATCACTGTTGTACTGAGAAATGTAGAACATTTTGCGTGGTGAAACATCGGATGAGCGTAACTCTGTGGTCTGGCGCTCTAAAGGAATTCAATTGTTTGTTGTGAAAGTGTATTGCAATGAATATGGTCAATTTTATAATTAAGATTTAGTCATGTGTTTAAAATATTTGCTGTCGTAAATTCTGTGCAACTCAAATTGAAGACAGATCATTGATGGTAATTTGGTAAATACGTTGTAAAAGTTAATTTATTGTTTATTTATTTATGTATAACGTAAGTAATTTTATTTGAATAGAATTTCCTGTAAATGTTATATTTCATGCTAATTCTATAACTGTTGTGAGGCCCGTTCTGAGAGAAAAATAAGTCTCTCATATAGGCTAAATTAAATAGTCGTGGTAAAATTATGTAAAACTTGTATAAAATAAATTTTCTGTTTGAATAAATTGTTCATATTTTTATTAATTAAATTTCAGTTTAATCATTACATTAAACCTGTCACTAGATATTAATATTTCTATTAAAGATTGACAAATTCAAACTGTCATTTATTCGGTTTAAATTGTAAAATAAATTAAATTTAAATTTCTTTAAATATTTGAACAAAGGGATACCACAATATATTAATGAAGAAATGTGGACTTGAACCGTCACGCCTATTGTTTTTATTATGTGATTATGGTTGGTGCCTCGCCATAGCCACGGGAAATCCTGGTCTCTGCGGTTAGCATCACTAACTAATGGCTGGATCAGGAGCCGAGATTGTGGACAAAGCACACACGGGGAGCGAGCAGAGGCAGCCGTTTATCAAACACCGGGAGCCTCGCCCAGTGTTTGCTCTGCTAACCCGCCTCTTACACCTGCACAGGTCGCAGACTCTGCATTGAGGACGGTTCAACGTCAAATCTGGAACGTTGAGGGACAATTAAAACCACGTGGACAAGCTCAGTATGTTTTCCAGTGGCTCTACAGGCCTTTGAGGACCTTTGACTGCCAGGACGGCTGCCAGACTGTCATTTTACATGTCACATTTTGGATTTAAGAGTGGAACATGGTCAGGGTAGCCTTAACCAGTGACAAACATTCATATCCTCTGTGATGCGAGGCGGTGAAGCTGACCGCTATATCTATCAGATACATCAGCATCAAGTCATTGCTGTTCAGGTCTTATGTCAGTGTATGGGATGGATTAGGTGTGTTCTTGCCTCATAACAGTTCGTTGTGAACCTTAAAGTGGAGTTCGAGTAGAAATTGCTGAAATATTTATTCCCAGGGCAGCTTTTGAAGGAAAGTAAATCTGGGTGGAAACTTTAAAGAAGGACGATGAAACATGATGGATGGAAAAACTATTCCAAATAAAATGGAGCATTATAACTAAATAACCTCGTACAGTCTCATATTCTTCCTCTTTTGTGTGTGATTGATAGTGACTTATTGTGTTTGTAAAATTTTCTCTTCTAACTTGTATTGAAATTGTGAATGTTTGAGTTGGTCATAATAAGTGTCTCTTACTTATCAAAAACAACTTTAAGGATAGTAGATAGATAGATACATAGATTTATTCACCATTAGCCCTCTAATGAGGAAATAGGATTCGTCACAAATGTACAGTAGATAAATTACATATAATAGTCACCACAATCATACACACAATCTTTAAGAAACACGACACTAATCACTTCCTGGTATTCATCTCCTGTCGCTAGGTACGGAGGGATGTCGTCATGGATATTTACTAAAACAGAAAGCAGAGGCAGGAAAACAGAACCAAAAGGGGAAAACTGGACAAACTATTCACATATTTATAGCACATTCGGCAATTTTGTAGGCAAGGCAGTTCAACGAATGTGAGACCGATTCAAAAATTCGTGTACGGAGTAATAAGTTCCATTTAGAAGAAACGTTTTACACTCCTTGACGAATGAGTTGTAGTTGTTGGTGTTCTTTACATGTTCAGGAACGCTGTTAAATAGTGCGATACCGGAATAATGAACGCTAGACTCGTAGAGACTGAGGCTGAGAACTGAACGGTTCCTCCATGACTGTCCCCGTTTCTTGCGTTTAACAAATTTTAGTATTTCTAATATGTAAGCGCTAGGTAGAGTCAGAATATGAAGTCTTTTGAACAGCGGCCTGCAGCTTTCTCTAGCATCTGAACCTGATATAATTCTAATGGCTCGTTTTTGCAGTTTGAAAACTTCCACACTATGAGAACAATTGCCCCAGTTGGCAATACCGTAACACATGTGAATGAAAGGAGGCAAAATAGACTAGTGAAGTAGTTTTGGTATCAACTTGTTGCATCAATAGTCTCAATGATTAACAAACAGAACTAAGTTTGCGCACGAGGCGATCAATGTGCAAGTTCCATTTTAATTTACTATCGACCTGCAAGCCGAGGAAAGTCGCATGATCTGAGAACTTATCCGTTACGATGTTGTTGGTTTCTGTTGTAAAACGAACTAACTTAGTTTTCTGTACATTGAGTGTTAATTGATTGGCGGCGAACAAGTATTTAGGTTTCTGGATGCAATCTCAATCTTCGCATTGAGATTATTTAAATCAATGTCCGTAATTAACAAATTAGCGTCATCTGCGTATAAGACAGATTTTATAGGTTCCATATATTCTGGAAGATCATTAATATACAAAAGAAAAAGCAGTGGACCTAATATTGAGCTCTGAGGCACGCCACAAGAAATGCCTTCCCATTCTGACAAGTATGCACTGGAATGTAAATTTACATATCAATTTATTACCTTTAATTATTAAAATATACAGAATAAACGTGAAACTTTTTATTATATTGAAACTTTAGTTTTGATAAAACATTTTTTATTGACTATTTGATAAAAAAAACTATCCACACTTTCATGTAAATAATATTTATGTGACCATTGTATTCAGTTAGAATACTACCTTAAATTTTAATAAAAATCATATACATTTTCATATAAATCTTAGTTGTGACTATAATTTAATTAGAATAAAAATGTTACAATGGAATAAAAATTTTGATGTTTCGCAGCCATTTATCTAATAATCCTGTAATTTATACTTAAAATCATATTATACAGTGCGTGTCTGCAGTTTGGACAACTGTTTTCAGTTCGATTCCCAGTCCGGTCGAAATTTTTATAATTAATATTAACTTTAGAGTTGAGGTTCCACTGAAAACATTTCTTATGCTCTTGAAAATTAATATTTATTTATTTTAGAATATTCATTAACATATTTAGCATATTTTTTAAGGCTGTTGGTGTTGAAAACGATTCTCCTCATACACTAGCTGGTTGCAGGTTAATTGTTACAATCAATGGTGTATCTACGAATAAACACACCAACATTAGATTGAAGAAAATACAATACGTTAATACAAGTCTATCAATTCCTTCTTGAGAAAAAGTCCACTAGACTTCCACTTCGATACATTGTGTATTTTACAAAATCTCTCGATAATTTTTTTTTTGTAATTCCTGCTACATAGGGCAAACTGAAAGGTCAGTCAATACCCATATCAAGGTACAAGTGTCTAATATCAAACTTCCAAGTGATAACAATCTGGAGTCTACAAACATATCATCAATCAATTAGAAACATTCATATGACTCTGAAAAAGTTAAGATTTATGATGTTGACATCCATGCAGGCACTGTTGCAAAATTATATCAGAAATGCTTCATATTAAATTTTACATTACTGCAATTAAAACCGCTTTTTTAAGGGTGTTATTTGTGGTGAGTCTCTATTTAGTCTTCTGATCTGATTCGCCCTTCCGGTGCATTTTAAAGTATTGTATTTGTGAAAAAATACAATCATACGCATAATCTGAGTGTTGCATATCCATGAAACTCCGTTGAAAGCAGAGCCTCTGAACTGTTCTTTTTATTTTTATAATGGTAGCGTTGTCGTTTGGAATGGTGATGGAGAGTCGTCAGGAACACGGATGGTCTCTGTGGTTGAACAGCGCCGCAGTGTCAGATATCGGAGACTGGCATCTGATCCACTTCAAAGCAGGCTTGTGTCGGGTAAGCTCGAATAGTTTCGTGCTTTGATCGATAACTTAAATCGGTAACAGCTACGCTTACAGTTCAAACTCTGTTGACACATTCACCCTTGCCAAGAGGACTCGCAACGTTTCTTCTTTCTGCAACGGTGGTAACGTTTAACATTTCAAAGGTGTAATCTCATTATATTTTAACTGTTAATATTGTGAAAGTTTAATACGTCACAAAAAGGAGAGTGGTTTTTGAGAAACGCGCATTAACAACAGTATATTTAAACGACTCTTGTGTTTGTGTAAATAAACCTGAAAAGCAAGAGCCGAGCTCTCTTAGAAACATGGCCGACCGACGTTTAACTTAATTACCATTTAAGTGGTTTACCGGCGCCGGCGAGATACTTAGTGTAATTACTTAAGCATATATTAAAGATGTAATACGGGCGTGGAAGTACAAGTAACTGTGAGACTGTAATAGCCCACAGGGTGAGAGTCCGCTGATCTTCACAAATCCGTACCGTGGAATCGTAAAGGAATTAGACGTCGTTGACACGGAGATGAAGTAGGCTCTGGATTGGGAACAGAGAGTCCTCCAAAAAATACTCATTGAGGAATATAATTTTTACAAATTGTGTAAAATGGCTAAAAGTCAGACTATATTAACATTAAAATTTACAATTGTGTTTCTTCCCATTACTTAGGGACCTTTTTAATTATATACATCTGTAGAGGTAGAAACGTAAAGGGAAGAAACGTTTTTAACTATATTATAGATTTTAATGTTAATAAATTCCTACTTTTAGCCATATCATAATAATTTGCTACAAAATAATATTTTTCAGGACATTTTACGTGATTCAGAAACAAAATTATATTTCAGTAATATACAATATATATTTTCAGTAAATATGAAAATTATAAACAGATTATATAAAGGAATATATATATAATGTAATAATCAACTGGAATGATTAAATGAATTAAATTTATTTGCCCCACGTTGTTGGGCCAAATGTAATAACTAACAATTGAGTTTTATGTATTATCAACTAGCTGGGTGCTCGGCGTCGCCCGAGATGTCATTTATACATAACCCCCGATTTGATCTAGGTAGCTTTTGCGTTATTTTTAAGTAACATAACTCGACTCCTATCCCTAAATGTGTTCACCTCCCATTCCGAAGGGAATAGTTTCATTCGACGAATATATCGCCATTTGAAAAGGTTCGAATATTTTGAGTGTTAAACAAAAACACGCAAAAATCGGCCAGTTACATTGTTTGAAAATTTCTACTCCCGCCCAGACCTCCGCCCTCCCACACACACACAAACCAACGCGTTACGTAGTTTTTCACAATGAAACTCTGCGGCATACATAACCCCAGAATTGACTATAATATTGGTCTATTCGCGTTATTTTCATTTAAACAGCACCCCTAAGCGTGCTCCCCTCCCATGTTAATGGGGGTCGAAATTATACACAGAAAATATCTACCAAAATATTATGAATTTAAATGACACCGAAAAATATGTAATGGACGCAATTATCGGCCGATAAACATGTTTAAAAATTTCCATCCCCACCCGTAGGGGTTACACTGCAGGTTGAATGTCATAATTCATCTCATCTACGTCAATAACCCTGATTATACTCCAATCTCGGTTATTTGCGTTATTTTTATGTAATTCAACTCAAGCCTACCCTTAATGGTTTTCTCCTCCCACGTTTGTAATTAGGTCTATACACAGAATATATTAAAAATATTATGAGTCTCATTGACCCCGAAAATTATTTATTCGACGCAAATATCAACAGGTTAACATTTTTGAATATTTCTATCCCCGCCCACGTCCGCCAAGAACTCCCACCCCCGCCCACAAGTTGTCATAAATAAATTCAGCTACATCCATAACCACGATTTGTCTCGAATCTCGAACGTTTTTGTGTTATTTTATTGTAACTCCCCTCCACCCCAACCCCTACCAGTGCCCCCCTCCCATACCGAAAGGGGTTGAAATTATTCACAAACAAAGCCGGAATCTAATTAATTCTAAAAATAACAAAATTATATGCAAATATCGACCTCGATTGCGTGTTCAAAAATTTCCACCCCCGTTCCTGGGGGTTAAATGGCCAACTGAATGTCATAATTAAACTCAATAACCCTGGATTTGACTCTCATCTCGGTTGGATTCTCGATACTTTCTTGTAACGACCCTAATAGTGCTCCTTTCCCATGCCGTAAGGGATTCAATTTTACACAGATAACATCGGATAAATTTATATTTATCCGACTTAAATATAGGCTGTTTTAGCAAGTTGGAATATTTCCACCATCGTCCACTCCCGCCCTTAAGGATGACTATGCAACAATTGTATCTGTATCTGTGACAGGTCTATTAGTAAAAATATTATCTGGTCTATATTCAAAATTTGATTTAAAAGACTTCACAAAATCAACTTTTAACATAGTGCACTTTAATTTAGATTCAATATTTGGGAATAGCTAGTTAATTTTACATATGCGATATTTTCCCACTTATGACCTAATATGCAATGTAGACAATTTTAATACTAAAGATTGAATTTAACAATTTCAATTTTATCAAGAGTTAACGATCTCATTTTATCGATAATTAAATAATTAAAGAACGATCTGACTTTTATCTTTTAAACACGGTTTACAAATTATTTTAAAGTTTTCTCTACTTACGGCCGCCCAGGTCTCATTTTTTAGTTTTTCGTGCACAATTTTGGGGACATCACTGATTCTAAGTTCTCACAGACTCTAAATGTTCACAGGCTCTAATTGGCGTTGTTTGTTAGTTGGTTTAACACAAATTGGTTGGTTCTCGATGCTTTACTGCAACCTGAATTTGTAGATCTCGTGGCTTTAGTTGGCAATGGACTTAATTGGTTTGTCTGAATATTGCTTTACTTTTTAATAATTGAAAGCATGTTTGTGACTGGGCCACAATCTTTCGTTCTGACTGCCGACTGTAAAACTTTCAATGAGTTCTTTCCGTCCGTTCTATTCGCTGTCTGCTGACCTACTGTACTGTTCAAATTTTCATGACTTCGAATTTTTAGTCTTTTCTCCTCGCTGCCTACGGCCCGACTGTACTCTTCGTCTCCTAGATTTTGAGCGCGTAGAACCTCAACAATGTTTTCTTTGCCTTGCCGGATTGTTGCGGCGTCCGCTCTATATCCACTAATAATGAGTCCTCTACAATCCAACTTTCCAATTAGAACAATGTCTTAATTACCAATTACTACAATATTATCACAATTATTCCCAATTTTAATATAAATATAATTTTTATAACGATAATAAATGCTGAAAGTAGCTCAGAAATTGAAATATATTCCAATATGAGAAATTATAATGATATACATACACAACAATTTTTTTTCACGAATCTAGCTTCAAATAGTTCGTCAGTTTTTGTTATTAGTAGATCTGAAATTGTACACTTATAACGTCCTTCCCCAAACGTAGAATATAAATTAGATGATGTGTTATCACTTACAAACAATATAATGAAATAAATTGTTATCCTAACCTGAAAATGTTGTTTCACGAGACACATTACACGTACTAATTTGTTTACATTTATACTAATTTATAGAAATACGTTGTACAAAGTACAATTAATTGTACTTTTAATTCAATCTAAATGTTATTATTTCTGTACATACTTTTGACTGACAGTTCAATTGAATAACGACAATAACAAAATTTTATTGGGGGTTCCGTACGTATTTATACACACAAAACTCTCCACTCGTACCTCTTATATCTCCTAAAAATATTATACAGGATATACCAGCAGTATACAATGAAATTCAATAAATCTCCACCGACATACATTTGAACTGCAGAATGTAAACAAACGTAGCCATATTTTAAACAAATATGTCTGCGAAATTTAACATAGCCTACATTTTCGGCAAGGAACGTAAAGTATTTCGTATTGTTTTTTATTATCATTCGACGGAGTATTGCTGGATAAAATTTTATTTTTTATTGAAACAAAATATTTCTGCTTTAATACATTACGGAAAAGGGAACTATATTTTTATGACGCGTGAATGTCTGGCTTGTCTCACGCACCAACGTAAATGTGACGTCACGGTACCTTGGAGCGTAGTAATTTAACACTAAATTATAATATAACTCTTATGGGGAAATTCATAAAAATATTTCAACTACAGTTCTTTCCGTCTTTGTCCACGCGTTAAAATTTTTATAGAGATTAACGTAAATAAATACAGACATACATACATAAAAAAATACATAATTTTTTATTATATAGATTCTTAAAGGTAAAGAATACTTATGGGAGAGTCAGTTTTAATACTATCTGACTACCCGGTGTTACCCGTGTTGTCATAATTAAACTCAGTGACAACCATAACCCCGGATTTATCTCTCGGTTGTTTTTGCGTTATTTTTATGTAACGGCCCTCAACCCATCCCTAAAGGTGCTCACCTTGCATGTTTAAAGGGGTTGAAATTATACACAAAAATTTAGAGAGAAATTTACCACGAAAAAGTTGCTTTAGACGAATATATCGGCCGTTTTAATATGTTTGACCACCCCCGTCTCTGGGAGTTAAACGGCAAGTTATGAGGTTTCATCCGTGATTATATATTGACAACGATAACGGCGCTCACTGTTATGTTTCACATAAATACAGAGGACTCTTAAAATGCCTAGAATTTACCGGGAAAATGTAAATTCGCTGTTATATATATTGTAAGGCCAAATAAGTAGGACATTAATTGTATGGACATAAAATATAAATTGTTTGAGAAATCCATTATAGCGGCAGGAGCTTCCAAAACAACAATGGAGCCGGGCTGTTACTTTGTCGTAAAGTCAAAATGGCGTATGCGCGCTAAAACTGGAGAGCGCTAAGAGTTAGTTAGTGGCGGGACATTACAGAGAACGGAACGAATGATACTAAAGCAGAGACTAGCCGTGGTTTAATGTATTATTATTAAACAAAGTTGTGAGTTGAAGACAAAGTAACATTCACGGAAGCATTACATAGAAACTTGCTAAATAAAAAAGTTTTACGTTTGCAGTCAGCCAGGAAAGGAAGTCAGCAGTTTACGTCCATAGCCAGCCAGGAATAGTAAAGTTGTAGTTTTAAGTCCCAAGCGGTAAAAAGAGTAGCAAATCTATGAATCACAGTATTCATACAAGGCAAGCGGTCACCAGATAGCTGACAAAAAGGAGGACCATCCGAGTACCTGGGAGCCTATCAAGATTGACTTAAAGAGTGTAAAATCTGTGAGCCGATACTAGAATCAGTGTAACAAAATTTTGCAATAATGTACTTCCGAAAACAAAAAGGATGCTGGAACCAGCTGGACAGATGTGAGTAACAAATTACAAAATAATGATTTATGTAAGCGTAATTAAAAGATAGAAGTCAGATTTCGTTCTATTTTAATTGTCATTTAATTTAATTCTATCGACGTGGTAAATGTGATTTGTTTGTAAATAAGATTTTAAAATCAAATTGTTGTGTCCATTATCAAACCCAGTGAAGGCCCTGAGAAATTAATATTTTAAATTGTTTTTGAGTTATTGCCACAAAATAAATAAATATTTTGGTTGTTAATTTCGATCTTTTCATTTAAAAAAAACCTTCCAGTTAATCATTACATTTTGAATTAATTAAAGACTTTATTGTTATTCATTACAATATTATATATATTATATATATATAATATTATATATATTATAAACGCACACTTAACTTTTTTTCTCCCTATTAGATTCTCTCTATCTCGCAGGCCAAGAGCCAGTGAAGCGATAGTGCAGTGTTTCATTATGCTGTAGTGTAGTTAATACTCCCCTTAATAATTTTTGGTGTTCTAGTATTGATTATTTTGTAGTCATTTAGATAAACTAAAATCTTGAACTTTTAGCGTCCATAATGGGGTTATTTAATCTTTTTTGGATTTAAATAGTTCTATAGACACGGGCGCAACATTTCGTCACCTTCACTTCAGGGTTTATGGTTTTGTTGTGTACCTTATTTGCTGCGCTCCGAGTGTTTCGCGTCGACAGTCGATGGTTGACAAAGTTGCGTTTCGAAGCGGAACTTTGTACGATCGCGGAACATTGTCACCCGGAGGAGACTTATTGCGGCCTTTATTCTATTGGGCCTCGGAAATTGCATGTCTTGTCAGCAGAACAAAGCAATCCCCCTGGTGCGGATGCTGCCTATAGTCATGTCTGACTGGCCACGCTCCTGATGGTAATATCCGGTGGAGGCTCGTTTCCTACAATCTGGCTTTCGTTCAGCCGTACGCCTCCAGCTATGGCTCTTTCCCCTTCTCCCTCGATCGCTTATCGACTTGCCATCACTTCGGCCTCCCGTGTTTACTCAGCCCTCGGAGAGGCATGTCGTGGAAATCATTGCGTTGCACTAATCAAATATAACTATTTTGTTATTCTGCTAGGGTCGCTTTCTTCGGTCCCTTAAACGCCATGTAAAACAATGTTACACTGGTATGCTGACATACTCATACACAATCGCCCTCAAGTCATTTGGGTGTTCCTACCATCGAACAAAACCAAGGTCCGGACGCTATTAACAATATGAATATTTATTGCTTTTAGGGCCTGCGACACTAAATGTGAACTGTCGTCTGCAGGCTGGAATTTTTAGGTTGAGATAAATGAAATTGTTGGATGGACTCGCAAAGTAAAGATGAGAAAGAATGCATTCTTGAGTCTGTTTACTAGAAGTTCACACAATTATTAGTAAAAGCACGTTATATTGAACTTTAAGATTAAAGGAAGAATATATGGTTGCAACACAGATTTCGAGACATGCAGACTTGTAGTCGGACAAGCATATAAACAGACACTGCGTAACGCACAAGTTTTTTTTAACTCAATAAAATTTAGAGAGGTTTTTAAATATACGCAATGACACTTATGTCCCCACAAAACTACCCTGAGAGAATGAGATATTGATAAAATATTTAAATTTTAATACTCTTTTACTAAAATATGGGACTTGAAAATGGAAATGAAAAAACGAATATCTGCAGAAATAAAATAACCTTAGACCTGGTTTTCCCAAATAGTTCTCGCTACGGATTACCTATATGAATAAAATAATACTCTTTCTACGCATTGCGTGTAATCCAATGAGTCCCATTAAACAATTTCACTTTATAGTAAAAAATAGTTAATGCCGACCATCTACATTGTCCATAAAATCACAAGATTCCAGTTATTATAATTTAATTTGACTTTATAGTAAAAAATAGATAATGCCAACCATCTATATTGTCCTCAAAATCACTAGATTGCAGTTAAAATAATTAAATAGTTATTACTAAATATAGAAAATATTATATTAGTTACATTTTAAATGTTCTCAAATTGCTACATTTACCACTGTGATCAAAAAGTAAGGTGAAATTGTCATTTAAAATTCCCGGGTATTAGGAAGGCAGGTATATTTTTTTTCATAGGTTGGTAGGACTGTCTATAATATTTGCCATTCGTCTGTTTTTTAAAAGGTTTAATTATCTCCGAGTTACACGTGCTTTTGTAAACAACCAAAAGTGAATTTTTCGATTTTTGCAGTGGGTGATTTTGTTGAGCAAAGAACTTGCATCAAATTTTGTTTGCGGAACGAATATTCTTGTGCGGACACGTTGAAAAGGCCTTTGGTGATCAAACTATGGCACACAAAACGTTTATAAGTGGTACAACGAGTTCAAAGAGGGCCGAGAACGCGTTGAAGACGAACCGAGCTCTGGACGACCATCAATGTCTACCGACGAGGGCCACGTCCGAAACATCAAAGATTTGGTGCTTGAAAATCGTCGATGGACAATTACAGATCTCGCTGATAGTGTTGGAATATCATTTGGCTCAGCCCAAACCATTTTGAAGAATGTTTTGTGTCTCAAACGCATCAAGTCCCGATTGGTGCCAAAATAGCTCAATTTTTTGGAAAAAAAAGCGTCGCGTTGATGTGTGAAACTTATCTGTCTGACTACCAGGACCACTTGAAATGCATCATTACTGGAGACGAGACTTGGATTTACGCATTCGACCCTGAAACCACCGACCAATCCACCGAATATCGTGCAAAAAGTGAAGCAAGACCGAAAAGACCACGGCAAAGACGATCGAAATTCAAGGTATGTTGACAGTCTTCTTTGATTATCGTGGTGTGGTGCACTATGAATTCCTTCCGCCGGGCCAAACTGTCAACAAAGAATACTATTTGAGCGTTATGCGTTGTTTCCGTAAAGCTATTCGTCTGAAACGACCGGTATTATTGGCGATCTTGGTTCCTTCATCACGATAATGCACCATGTCATACTGCATTGTTTCTTCGCGACTTTTTTTTTGCCAAAAGCTCGACTCATATCGTTCCGCAACCACCGTATTCGCCTGATTTGGCTCCGTGCGACTTCTGGCTATTCAGAAAACTCAAAAGGCCAATGCGGGAACGCCGTTTTGACAAGATTGAGGAGATAAAAACCGAATCGAAGAAGGTCTTGAAGGCTATACCGGAAAAAGACTATTCCGACTGTTTTGAGGACTGGAAAAAGCGTTGGAAAAAGTGCGTTTTATCGGACGGGGATTACTTTGAAGGGGATGATATTGATTTGGAAGAATAAATAAATAATTTTTATTTTATAAATAAATTAACCTTACTTTTTGTTCACAGTGGTAGTTTAAGGAATAGATAAACAAAAACTCACATTTCAATTTAGGTGCAGTATTTTTTGATTCCGTAATGTTGGACTGAAGTTTCTTAAACTAAAAACAATGCCTGAATCATTCACTTCTTTCTGTCAAAATGTGCATTTTAATCTATATGATTTTTCCTCATGTATTTTCTGAATGGGTCAGAGTAAGAACTAAATTTATTGTATTTAATGATAAGTGACAGCACTCGGTGCATAAATTGATATTGTAGAGTAAGAAAAAGTATCTTTTTATTATTCTGTTTACATGTAAAGTTTTTGTTGTAGAATTAACTACACAGTAAATAATCCTATAACACACTGTGGAACAAGAACATATCACATATACTCACTTTGTAGTTTTTATACATATACATTTATTTATTTATTCAATTTAGTGATAAGCAAAGTAACACAATGAATTTTCAGCCACCGTGCCATAATTATTATCAAATTGTGTAACGGTAAACTGGGTGACGATGAATTTAATCCTGTGTTTCAATTTTATTTACTTCTATGGCTCATAAGTTAAAATAAAATAATACAGCACAAAAACCAACACTGAATTATTGGGTTGTCTTTTATTGTTTACTATCTGGGTGATCTGCGTGCCCCGGGTTGTCATAATGAAACTCAGTGACAGCCATACCTCTGCGTTCTATTCCAATCTAGGTTTTTTCGCGCTATTTTATGTAACGTCCCTCACCCCCACCCCTAATGGTGCTCCCCTCCAATATAGAAACAACATCGGGAGACAAAAAAATATCGGCCGTTTTAGCATGTTTGAAAATTACCACACCCAGATTAAAAATATTAACGGACATAGGAGAATTCTTCTGTGCAGTTAAGATAAACTTAAAAAATATTTCCCTGACATTTCCTGGCATTAAAAAGATCAAGTACAGTTTTAACAATTAGGTTTTACCTAGTATTTTATTCATATTTCGACAGCTAACGTATGGGGAATCATGGTATATATTTCTGGAATTGACGGAAGATAATCCCAATGTAAATCCTCGATCGCAACTTAACTCTGACGGTCTGATTTGGTTAAGATTGATTTAAATTAATAAATTTATAATCCATAATTTGTGACTGGTCGCTACGAGCGTAACATCGATATTACTTTCCCTTAAAGTCTCGGTCGTGACGAATGCGTGGTGGGTTGAATAAAATTTTAAAGACTCACTGAGGAGAGTTGGTAGAGTGATAATTGAAACTTTCTCAAAGATGCTTGGTCTGTTGAAAACCGACTGTTGTCCTCTCTTCAGGCTGAAATAAACCGAATGAGGATAAAATCGTGGAAACTCGGCCTCTGTATGGTGGTCAACTAATTTCAGCAACGCACTGTCCAATCTGTACACAATGCGGGAAATACCGTCAGAACAAAGAAATGAAATTAAGAAGTTAAAAACGTTAAAATTAGGAAATCTCTAGCTCACAAAGTATCATTTTCCGTATTTGACGTGGTTAACAAGAGACTCCGGAAAAATCAATTCGACACTTATATTCATGATAAAACGTAAGGTCACTTTCCTGGTTTATGTTTTTAGCCTGGATTAAATCGTCCTGACACCTATGGAAAGCAGGGGGTACTTCCACTGCACTGCCGCGATCTCAGTCGGAGAGAACCTGAATGACTTCAACGACATCTGTTTCATTTGCTACATCGCGTATCAGTCCACTATAACATTTGACAGTTGCTTAAATGTTAATAATCAAAAATACGGATAAAAACGCTAAAAATTATTCGGCCGAAATTGACAATGACACTTTCAATAATATGCATAATAAACGATAATAAAAAGAAAACTTCGAAGAAGCAAATATATTAGTATGAAAATACTTAAAAACGTTGACGTACCACCGGAGACCCGCGCATGGACAGAAAGTAGGCAGGGTTTAGAGCGCAAAAAGATCTTTCAAGCAAGGGTAACGAAAAAAAAATATAATGCTGTATATATTGTAGTAATTTATAAACTATGGCTTTTGTTATCTTTTACAATAATTTAAAATATGAATTAAGTGGCGTTTTTAAATGAAAAGAACTATTACGTGAAAACTATTAAACAAGATTTATTAACAATTTTAATACAAGTATTCAAATTACAAAATATTTGGGATCTCAGGGTCTTGAACTGGGTTTGATAATGGCAGAATTTATATAATCAAAATCACAAAATTTACATTTACTTTATATGGGAATCGATGCGTCTGAACATAGACGAAATTTGTTGCTGAAGAATGAATAGTAAAAGATTGAGTTTAAACAATTTCAAGTTTTATCAATAAATTAAAGAATGATCTAAATAATTAAAGATCTCATTTTATCGATAATTAAAGAACGATCTGACGTTTATCTTTTAAACGTGGTTTACAATGATTTTAAAGTTTTCTTTCTACTTACGGCAGCCCAGGTCTCATTTTAACTTTTCGTGCACAATTTTGGGGATATCACTGATTCTAAGTACTCACAGACTCTAAATGTTCACAGACTCTAATTAGCGTAGTTTGTTAGTTGGTTTAAAATAACTTTGTCGATTCTCGATGATTTACTGCAACTTGGATTTGTAGGTCTCGTGGATTTTTGTTGAAAATGCACCTCATTGGTTTTGTCTGTTGACTGAAGACTAGTTCAATTTCTGCATTTTTGATATAACAGCGTACTGGTTACTGGAACACTTTCTTGTTCTTTAAATTAGACCTTTTTCATTCTCGCTGCTGACTGACTAAATTGTTCAACTTTTCGTGTATTAGAATTTTGTGGTCTTTACACCTCGCCGTTCATTGCCTGACTGTATTACTTTTGTAAAATAGACTTTGCTGGTCCTTATGCCTCGCCGTTCATTGCCTGACAGTTCGTTCTTTTTGTCTGTTCTATTTGCTGTCTGCTGCCCGACTGTTCGTTCGTCTCGTAAATTTTGAGCGCGTAAAACCTTCTCGACCGATCAACAATGCTTTCTTTGCCTTGCCGGTTTGTTGCGGCGTCCGCTATATCCACCAATAATGAGTCCTCTACAATTCAACTTTTCAATTAGAACAATGCCTTAATTACCAATTACTACAATATATATAATAATGTGAAAAGATTGGAGTTGAGCGACTGGGCCCTAGGGTGAAATTTTAAAATTTATGTTAGGTATTCCATCTTCCGATTTCCGTATTTCTGACGTACAAGATCAAATATTATCGGATTGTCAGTCGTCTTTGTAGCAGAGTATAAACGATCAATATCCGCACGTAAGTATGCACTCGGGAAATAGTATAATAAAATAACACAATCATTTCGACATTTATTATTATTATTGGAGACGCAGAAGAACGTCACATCGTTACGGGAATCTCATCGCTTTGGACGGCACGAGGGCCGCGACATTTTCCGCGAATGATAAACCAACTCGCGGCTTAATTTATCGGTAACAGCAGAGAAAAATTGCTTCATATCTCTCTGGTTTTTTGAACTAAGGTTCTCACATGCCGAGGCACCTCGGCCTGTTCCGGGGTCGAAGACCTTGGGCGGTAAGAGTTGTCCGCTATTTCTATTAGAATAGTCGGACAGCTGCCTCCTAAACCGGTCAAGGCACGGAGAGGGGAAATCTGCGGCCCCACAGCTAACCCCTCTCCCACCATCAGAAGGGCGTGGAACAAGTACCAAATGCCCGACCTACCTGATGCAGGTTTTTCGAAGGTTTTCCCTGCATCACTTTAAGGCGAATTGCCGGGTAGGATCCTTAAATCATAGCCCGGGAGCCCTAGTTAACCATTGGCTACCTTCCTCTAGCCTTCCGCATCCCCCCTTTCAAATATCTTCCTATGCTATTAAAGGGGAGTGATCACCATGTGGATTACCCTCATGTAGCCTGTTACCTAAAAAAAAATTGCTTCAAACTCTCCATGATTCACGTAGACATGGACTAGCGCCGCGTATCTATCGGTTTCCTCAGATACTCCAGATGAACGCAAACAGACGGATTACGGGCTGGGAATATGATTATCGTTTGGTATTCGGAATAGTATTTCGGTGTGGCTTTTCGTCATGAATTAAAGGGGTTATCCGCGAAACCGGGAAGAAAGGAAACAATCTTCTGTCCTATCGATCACAGTCGATGTCAACCCTTCTTCCATCTAGAAATCAATAGACCAGAAAGTGTCACATTGCAAGAGATTAAAGAAGATGCCATCGTTGACCTTTGACATCGTCGGAAACCAACCAAATACGTATACGATTTGTGTTCTCCCAGGTTATCAACAGTGTTACAAAATGATGACTGTAGACGGGTCGACGCGTCTGGGATTGGTTTTTTAAACGCTAATTGGTATTATAGTCACTCCTGATATAAGGTGCATTTAATTTCGTGAATAACAAGCTTTAAGCCGAGCAAGAACATTTCCGTCGTTTATATACTTGTCTTGGAGCACAATAGCAGAAAAAATCAAAAAGTTAATCTCAAAAACCGAATACTGCCAATTCATGGTCTTGGTAAAGTCTGGTAGTAGCACAATGTCGATGTTTCTTTTGTCATCTTCTTCTGTCATCGTAAAGGAATTCCGAGCAGAAGAGAACAACATGATCTAGTCGTCATCTCTCTAAAGCGAAGACTTGTAGGAAGCACTACGTTTGCAATTAAGTGAAGCGGAATTCTGAATCAACAGGAGGTGAAAGAAGGGGCCATGTTTGTGTACATGGTCAGGTGCAGGAGCTAGCATGGGAAAGAAAGTTACCTGGCCGTGCGTCGCGTCACGCTGCTCCATCGCCGTACGCTTACGTGCAGCTTCTTACGGACCATGTTCTTAATGTTTAGACGAGATGATTAAAAAAAAAAGAAAAGCGGATAGGTTGGAATGCAAACTTTATTATTTGAGTTTCCCTGCATCACATTTAGCCGAATGCCGGGTAGGATGCTTAAACTACGGCCCGTGGATATCTTTGATCTCCCTTCCGCATTCCCCTTTTCCATCCCTCTACGTGGCCTCTTAACTCAGAAAAGCATTGAGGCGAGAGCAGATTCGGTTTGTGTCGAATCTTACCTGTTGACTGATCTGGTAAATGCTTATGTCTTTAGACAATCTTAAATTATTGTAATAAGTATAGGTCGAGAGGTATTGCAATGGCGTGAAACCTGCGCGAAGTAGGTGAAATAAGAAGATGGGAGGGGAGTTGTTCTCATTGGGAAGGTGTTGGGAAGACTACTACCATTTTTGAAAATATTCATTGTGTCCTTACGAACGGGATAAACGGTGTCGTATTATTAGCGGCCGTGCTCTGAGCGGACAACAGTTCCTTCCTCAATCCTGACCATTGAGCGGGCAGGTATAAAGTTTTCCGAAGAGATACTTTATCTGTCTTGGTTTTAAAAATTAAGTGAAAGTAATACAAGTTTAATGTATAACATTTCTGAAACTTATCTGGATTTATAATTTCTATAATAGGAAACTTTTCCAATTGGTAGTGATTGTTATTCGTTTAGAAATGATCAATTAAGATACAAATCTTTTAAAAGTTGCATTTATCTGGCGTCGTTAAATAAATGAAAACATCAACCTGTTTCTAATATTAATTTAAATTTTTAAACATTATAATAGAAAAAATATTCTCCAAGTTTCATCCCTAATATATTAAGACCTCTTCAGGTGTTCTAAAGTCAGTTAAATGATCTGATTTCAGAATCCGTGTTACTAAAAATTCCAAAAAACAAGATTTTACAAACATGGTAATTTAAGTAGGATTAATTAAAAATTTATTGTACATAACTTAAATTAATTACATGAAATGTAGTGGTCATAAATTTCTTAGATGCGATTTACCCACACATGGTAACCGTGTCCGCTCACGGCACGGCCGCTCAAAATACTGCGCCGGATAAAACAGGCACTTATCGGCTCTTAAATTTTACGGTTTATCCTGAAACTTGAGAATTAAAGTTATTTGACACTGGTGGAATGAAGTTTGTAAAGATACTATTGGAGTATTTCATTTTCTATAAAGTGAAAAGAATAATGCATAGCAGGTGAATAAGTGATTGAAGATACGAAATGAAAGGAGTCTAAAAATATTTCTATTTTTTCATGCAACAGATCCTCGCGATTGCTTCTATTGATTTCCACAAGCAAACAATCTAAATTTTTGTAACGTTTTGGACCATATTTGGATTGATTTCTTAGCTTTAACCAGAGCAATACAACAACAAAGAAGAAACCATAACCAACACATTACAGGACGGTCGAATTATTCACATCTGCAGCTAACAATTACTCTAAGTGGATTGTAGCAAGCGAGTGTTTACGTTACGCACGGATCCAATAAGCTTACTTCAAATTAAATTAAATTTAGATAAGAGAAGTTGATGATTATGCAGCTTTTTTACAATGTTGAGGGTAACTGACCTCTGCTTTGAGCAGCGTGGTTTCAAACGGCTATTAAATATTAAAAAAAATAAGAAACAAGACAGTTTCTCAACTCTGCGCCAACGCTCCGGTTCGATAACTTAATGTTTAATTTTACAGCTATTTGTATAGTTGCCTACGATTACGATACATTTTCAAAACATGAACGAAGCCTTTGGTGAAGCAATAAGACACGTCGACATTTGAATTAACGAGCATAAAAACAATGTACAACACGGAGAAATTTCGAAATCAAAATTACCTGATGATACATGAGAATTAAATTTCAATTTTCATAAATTCCGTATAGTTCATTTCGAACCTAATTTATTTAAAAGGAAATTTAAAGACGCCGACAAGCACGGCTGTAACATTAACGTTCTGGACCTTTGTAAATCTCCGATTCGTTCGGACTGAATTTCTCCAGCAACTGAGTAAACAAAGCCTCTCACATTCACCCCAGAACCCTATAAATTTAACAGCAAGTCTAAAACACCTCCGTCAGACTGGAATAAGCTGAGTACAATATATTTCCTTGCGACAATGTTTTTATAATAGTCACAACGGTAGCAAGTTTCTGCAGCAAAGGATCGTGTTGAACTGAGCTCCAGTTTACCCCCACTACATTCTAAGCGTAAAGAACCAGTGCGCATATTTTTTTCAACACGACTTCTGAAACCTCTCGAGCTATAATAACCATTATCATGACAGTTTTTAATTGTTACAAATATTTAATTGTCCTTGGACTACTGTCCTCACTTAATTCTCAAATTATCACAGGGACTTGACGAAGAATCTTACCCCCACAGTGTTTGGAACACGTGTACGAAATTGAGTGAAATTTGCTCCACGGGTGTAGATTTGTATGTGGAACTTTGTTTAACCCTTCTACCCCCACTCATAGTGGTAGAAGAACAACTTAGACAAGTTGAATGTTATAATTAAAGTGAGCGACATACATAATCCCGAATTCGACTCCAATCTGTGTTATCTTATTAATCACCTCGGCCTGTTCTGAGAGGTGTATGTTCCGGGGTCACAGACCTTGGGCATACGGTAAGAGTTGTCCACTATTCCCATTGGAATAGTCGGCCAGCTGCTTCCTAAACTGGTTGAGGCACGGAGAAGGGAATGCTGCGTCCCTACAGCAAACTCCTCTCCCGCTATCGGAAAGGCGTGGGACAAGTACCCAATGCCCGACTTACCTGATGCAGGTTTTTCTAGGATTTGTCCTGCATTTCTTAGGCCGGGTAGGATCCTTAAAATATAGCCCGGGGGCCCTAGTTAACCCATGGCTACCTTCCTCCAGCCTTCCGCATCCCCTATCAAATCCCTTTTTATGCTATTAAAGGGGAGTTTACACTATGTGTATTACCCTCAAGTAGCCTGTTACCTAAAAACAATTGCCCGACCTACCTGATGCAGGCTTTTCTAGGGTATTCCCTACATAACTTTTAGGCGAATTGCCGGGTAGGATACTTAAACCATTGGCCGGGAGCCCTAGTTAACCATTGGCTACTTTCCTCTATCTTTCCGCATCCCCCTTTCAAATCCCTTTCCTATGCTATAAGAGGGGAGTTGCCACTATATGGATTACCCTATATATATATATATATATATATATTTTAGGGCAACTGGCTACATGAGAGTAATCCCCATTGGGCAACTCCCCTTTAATAGCATAGGAAGGGATTTGAAAAGGGACGATGCGGAAGGGTAGAGGAAGGTAGCCAAGGGTTAACTAGGGCCCCCGGGCTATGGTTTAAGGATCCTACCCGGCATTCACCTAAAGAAATGCAGGGAAAACCCTAGAAAAACCTGCATCAGCTAGGTCGGGCATTGGGTACTTGTCCCACGCCCTTCCGATAGCGGGAGAGGAGTTTGCTGTGGGGACGCAGCATTCCCTTCTCCGTGCCTCGACCAGCTTAGGAGGCAGCTGGCCGACTATTCCAATGGGTATAGCGAACAACTTTTACCGTATGCCCAAGGTCTGTGACCCCCTGTCTACACCTAAAAAAAATCACTAGCAACAGTCGCCTGCGAGAAGATTCTCTCGCGGGTAAACCTTCCCAGTGAGCTCTGGCGGGGGCTACCTTTGGGGATGCCTTCACAACTCCCTGTTTTTTTTTAACTAAGGTTCCGACATGCCGAGGCACCTCGGTCTCTTTTGAGAGGTGTATGTTCCGGGGTCGCAGACCTTGGGCATATGGTAAGAGTTGTCCGCTATTCCTATTGGAATAGTTCGCCAGCTGCCTCCTAGACTGGCCAAGGCATGGCGAGGTGTAAGCTGTGACCCCACAGCAAACCCCTCTCCCGCCATCGGAAGGGCGTGGGACAAGTACCAAATGCCCGACCTACCTGGTGCTGGTTTTTTATAGCGTTTATCCAGCATTACTTTTAGGCGAATGCCGGGTAGGATCCTTAAACTATAGCCCGGGGGCCCTAGTAACCCTTGGCTAACTTTCTCTACCCTTCCGCATCCCCCCTTTCAAATCCCTTCCTATGTCATTAAAGGGGAGTTGTCCAATGTGGATCACCCTCATGTAGCCTGTTGCCTTAAAAAAAATGTATTGGGTGGTCGCTGCCGAAGCCTGCGAGAGGATTCTCTCGCAGGTAACCTGCGAGGGATGTTCTCTCGCAGGCAAAACCTTTTAGGAGAGATACGAAGGGGCTACCTCTAGGTATGCCTTTTCCTCTCCGTTTTTGAACTAAGGTTCCCACAAGCCGAGGCTCCTCGGCCTGTTTTGAGAGGTGCATGTTCCGGGGTCACAGACCTTGGGCATACGGTAAGAGTAGTCCGCTATTCCTATTGGAATAGTCGGCCAGCTGCCTCCTAAACTGGTCGAGGCACGGAGAAGGGAATGCTGTGTCCCCACAGAAAACTCCTCTCCCGCTATCGGAAGGGCGTGGGACAAGTACCCAATGCCCGACCTAGCTGATGCAGGTTTTTCTAGGGTTTTCCCTGCATTTCTTTAGGCGAATGCCGGGTAGGATCCTTAAACCATAGCCCGGGGGCCCTAGTAACCCTTGGCTACCTTCCCCCACCCTTCCGCATTCCCCCTTTCAAATCCCTTTCCTATGCTATAAGAGGCACTATGTGGATTATCATATACATAGCCTGTCTTTACCGAAAAAAAAAATCACTAGCACTCTGATCGAAGATAAAAAAAATTTTTTCGACAAAAATATCGTAAGTTTAACACGTTTGAAAATTTCCATCCCCTGTGTTTTAAACGACAAGTTCAATGACACACAAACATACAAAAACAAACATTCTGTTTTATTTATTAGACTTTTGTTACTGACAAGAACAAATATATGTTGGTATATATACATACTGAAAAGTAGAATTCCAAATTCGAAATCATAAACTGTGTTTTGTCACCATTAAATGTTACTCAACTTACAGGGGAAAAAATTTATAACACAACAGAAGGTTTGAACGAGACTTAATTTGTTGTTTGACTTCATACGATTGTGCCATCTGTAAAGAAGAAACGGTTCTACTGGTAGAATTCATGAACCTTTTCAGAGTGTTTATATAAATTAGGGTATAATAGTAGGTGGAAAATAAAACCCTACGGCATCCAAACTTTCATACGTCAACAGTTAATGTCAGTCTGTAATATAATGACATGGAATGTATTTGACAGATTTAAAAAACCATCAACCCAGCAACATTAATAATGGAAAAACATCAATTTTCCTGAACGTTTCTTTTTATGCTTCATTACCAATTAACGGTCTAGTTTCGCTAATTTAACGAATATTAAAACAATTTTCAGCTGCTCGCTCGTTTACGTTTGCATTATTAAATGTTAAATTTTGCTGCAATTGTTTACAGGTTCCCGGTAACAAAATCATTTCGCTCACAATTTGTAGCGAAACTAATTTCGGTCGTAAATTGATAACTTTTAGGGAGCTATTGGATCACGAATTCTCAATGGATTCAAACGTGCGTTTATGACGATATTATTTTTGTATACAACTAAATAATTCGTTTTCGCTTTCCATTCCGTGTGAGTGTGTGTGTGTTAAATTGTTAATAATGTATGGATCGCTGCAAAAAAAAATGTGGCTCAGTTGATATTGAATGAATCATGCTTGTTAGATACAATGAATATGCGTAGTGTTTAAAATACTTCCGCACCGCTTTTTACGATGTCTCTGTGGAAAATATTCGGTTTCAGAAACATTTTAGACCTACAGTTGACACGTTAAAACCTGCTAAATTGTTCGTCGTGAATTGCAAGGAAGAATGAAGAGGGTTGTCAATTAGTAAGAGGAAACTTAAGAGGAAGCTGTGAACTCATACGAAAAAAAAAATAGAATCTACGAAAGAAATGAGAATTGCTTATGTAAAGAACAGAATATGGAAAGCTTTCCTAATACCCCTGACTACTCTCTAAAATAGATTTATTTTAAATAATTTACTTATTAACACGTGTCTAATTATATTTGTTAATTTATGCATAATAACCAAATTAATCAAAATAAGTAGTTCTCATTAGTTTTTTTTACAATAACAGTAAATATAGAAGAAGGATTTTGAACTTATGAAATTGTTTAAATAAATTTATGTTCTTAAATTTGATATTCGATCCATTAATTAATTAAATTTAATTGGCAACTCACAATCTCATTATTAACGGAATTAAACAAGCAAATATTGAGCTCTAATTCTACAAAAAAGACACTAAGCAATAATAAAGAAAAAAATAGATAATCAAAAAGGGTATTGTTAAATTGAATGATATTAATGAAGCTACGAACAAGTCGAAAGTTATGTGGGATATACTAAAGAGAGAAAGTATGTCTCGAAGTCACAGTTAACAATTACGTTTTCTAACAATCTATAATATCTAGTAGACTAAATCAGCAGAACTATGAAGTTCCCATAATCTTTACACGAGAACTAGAAATAATTTATTTACAACTAGCTGGGTTGTTGGCGTTGCTCGGGTTGTCATACATCCATAATCTCAGCTGCTTTTGTGTTTTATGTATCGCACAAGGCCCCTATCCCAAAAAGTGCTCACCTCCCATGCCGGAAGGGTGGACCCTCAAGAATACATCTGCTGTTTTAAGATGTTCGTAAATTTCCTCCACCGCTACTGTGGGTTAAATAAAACGTGTTTATTCGACGTAAAAGTCGGCCGGTTACATTGTTTGAAAATTTATTTTCCCTCCCACCTCCACCCAGGTGCGCGCAGCCCAGGTTGTATTGTTTAAAATTTCCGCTGCCACCATTTAATAATCGAATTTCCCCTGGTCTCGCTAACATGAGATATTTAGGAAGAAATTGAAACTTGGGTCCGGAGTGCGCGCTAAGTCGCACTCTATAATGACTTAAAGACTTAGAGAAATAACATCAGGCTTTAGTCCATTAGAATAAGAAAGAAGTTTAATTAACCTTAGTCTACAGCCTAGAGCAAGAGATAATAATATGAAAACAGAATACAGAGTGGCATATGTACCACGTTGAAGAGACTTCCTTACATCAGAGAAGTCTGGCCTTTTTATACAAGTGTTCATGAAAGATATTCAAGGATCTCCAGCTCTGTGTAGGAGGAGGTATATTCTTCACAGAGCCTCATTGTCGACACGTACCCCTTACTCTGCAGGACACGTGGGGTCTTATTTATCTCTGTTGCTGAGTCGGAAAATCTTGAATGCTTACAAAGACATATTGTTTTCTGATGCTTACTCAGAAGTTCGTGAGTGACCACAAAGACACTATGTTTCCAATGCTCACTCAGAAATTCCAGAACCTACAAAGGTAGACCTTATATATATATATATATATATATATATATATATTGTAATGCATATAATATAATGCATTGGATTAAAATCAGCGCACATGTCGTAAAGAGAATGCGAGGGAAAAGTAACCGCGGGTCCTGTCACGAGGTGACAAGACGGAGCGGTAAGAAATTTATCTAGGATGAGTTCTGGTGAGTGGCAGAGAGGAAGCCGTAATTTGTAGACAGTGTGACGGTGCGGCAATTAGGTCTAAAGAGTGATTGCGGGTCCAGTAACTTATTGATTTGGGGAACGGCGTGAAGAATTCGTAACGCAGAACGTGGGCGAGCAGATGGTCCCAAAGTGGCTATGTTGGAGCAGGCAATTTTCTCTGATGAATGACCTGACAAGTGGCGTATTTGCTTGGGACTTGCAAGAAAAGATCTTGTGCGAGTCCTGAGTATTTGCGGGGGCAAAATCACTGCAGCTGCAAGGAGAGTCAGTGGGTGTAAGGGTCCAGGCACTTGTTGACTTAGGATCTGGAGAAATTAGTATCGCGCACTTGTGAGCGGAGAGGTCCAAAGACCAATTGGACCTGTCGCGATTGTCGGGTTTCGGACAAAAGAGAGCAGCCGGCGGAAGGACTCCAGCGGCCGGGACGTAAATTTCAGTAATGGGATTCTGTCACCGCGCCGTTGCAACGAAACTTTGCATCAAGAGAAAAACAAGGAGGCTAGGGGTATATAAAGGGGAAATAACCTATTGTGTGACATTTAGACAGTTAGCGTGGGAGAGGAACGAGAGACGGTCAGCGAGAGTCAGCGTAGGAGAGGGGTTCGGTGAATCTCGACAGTTAGTCAGTCAGCGACAGTCAGCATCAGTCAGCAAAACCATAACAGCTATAAACATTTTTAAAATACAGAAGCTCTATCTGTATGAGTAGGAGAATTTGACCTGTCTTCGATGGTAGGCGACCTGGATGCAGAAAACGACGTCAAGGAGTGTCACGGCGAACACCTGGGATATTTCACTGGATATGGAGAACCAGATATCGGCGAACCAGTGATATTGTGTTAGAGTCAGTGAGTGAATGTCAAGGCTATAAAGTGAGTGTCTTAAGAACGAGTCGAAGTAAACCTGAGAAACCGTAAGTTGGAATGCATAATATTAACAGATGTAAACGTTATTAAAGGATAACAGTCAGATGTCGTTCTCTTCTTTTGATAATAAAGTTAGAAGCAATCTATAGGTTAAGTTCATTAATAAATTTAGTAAATACTTTTGTTTAATTTAAAACTTAAATGTTGGGTCTTTTTAATAGTTCGATTCTGTCCGTTGTCAAACCCAGTAGAGACCCATGAGAGCAAGAGTTTATTATTATAATGGTAAAATATTAAATTCAATTGTAAATTTCTGATGAAGTTTAATAAATTTGTTTGTTAAAATCGAATCATATATTTTTTTATGTATACCCGTTGTGGTTATTACAATATATATATGTAATATATCTTACATTGTCATAATTAAAATCTGCGACATCCGTAACGCTAGATATCCAATATCTGATTCTTTCGATATTTTTACGTAAAGCATCCCCCCGCTAAACGTTCTCCCCTCCCATGCCGAAAGGTAAAATATAAAATTATACACAAACAACATCGGTAGAAATACTATCAATCTAATTAACCCTGAAAATTATTTATTGGACGCAATATGTTTGAAAATTTTTATCCCCGTCACACCCGGCCGTGGTGGTTAAACTGCAAGTTGAATAATTAATCTTAGCTACATCCATAAACCCGGATTCGAGTCTCAACTCGGTTGTTTTTTCATTACATTTATGTAATGCCATTCCACCCCCACACTTAAGGATGGTCCCCCCAAAAACCAGGTTGGGGTTGAAATTATACACAGATAACAACGGTAGAAACACTATCAGTCTGTTTGAATATTTATCTCACTCAAATATCGGCCGTTTTAGCACGTTTGAAAATTTTCACCTCCGTCCTGCACCTGTCCTGCGAATGGTATATGTCTCAATCCACAGTGTTTGTTTCCCTGTCGAAAAGAACACTCGAACGAAATTTGGAACATACATACAGTCAATTTTATTTAATAGAAGATAAGGTAAAAATACATTCTCCTGTATTTATTTAAAATTCATGGCTGTTCTTCCCTCTGATAAAACATGAACCTCTACTTAATTACAAGTATAGGATCAAGAATTTCTCACACGGAAACTGCTAATACAAAATTGATTCACTTGTATATAATAAATTTTCATTTGTATGGGAGCTTTCGGCAGTTTGCCATATTCCCTGGTTACAGATAAAATAAATTATATAAGAAAAGAGAATTATTTAAATACCGTTATCTAAAAATAAAATTGTTTTTACGTTTATATGTACCTAATAAACTATACGCATGTATACCATAAAAAATTAACAGAATGTATTATTCCTTACTACATACTTCATAAAATAGACCTGGTGTTGACTAAAGTGTAACAACAGTATCCCTCTTACTGCTGTTTAAACATCGTACACTTGCCACCTAATATATTTATACTTGAGTGAAAGAAATAATACATTATATTAAAATATACATATATACATATTTTACACATAGAGTAACATATACACACATACACGAACTTTATATACTCATAAAAACACATGTATATACTGTAATAATTTAATATAATATACTAATGATGGATGGGCGCTTTAAATGAAATACTATAAACTTTAATGAACAAACAAAATTTATTATCAATTTTAAAAACAATTATATTTTACACAAAATATTTGGGATCTCAGGGTCTTAAAGTGGGTTTGATAAATGGCTGAATTTATACAATCAAAATTACATTTACCTTTTATGGAAGTTAATGCGTCTGAAACATAGATGAAATTTATTGTAGAAGAAATAATACCTACAGATTGAATTTAAACAGTTTTAAATTTATCAAGAATTAACGATCTCATTTTATCGATATTTAAATAATTAAAGAACGATCTGACTTTTATCTTTTAAAAGTGGTTTACAAATAATTTCAAAGTATTTCTCTACTTACGGCCGCCCAGGTCTCATTTTAGGTTTTTCGTGCGCAAAATTTGGGGATATCATTGATTCTAGTACTCACAGACTCTAAATTTCAACAAATTCTAATTGGCGTAGTTTGTTAGTTGGTCTAACACAAATTGGTAGGTTCTCGATGCTTTACTCCAACCTGGATTTGCAGATCTCGTAACTTCGGTTGAAAAGGTCCTTCATTGGTTTGTCTATGGCCAGCATGATGAATTTTCGCTCGACCACCGAATACAACATTAGTTGCACTCTCTCCTTCCCGGCTGAAGATTGCTTTACTTTTCAATATTTTAGAGCATGTTTGTAACTGGACCACATTCTTTCGTTCTGGCTGCCCAACTGTAAAGCTTTCGAACTGTTCGCTGTCCGCTGCCCAACTGTAAAACTTCGTCTCTTAGATTTTGAGCGCGTAAACTCTCTCAACTGCCCAACAAATGTTTTCTTTGCCTCGCCGGATTGTATCGGCGTCCGCTCTATGTCCACTAATAATGAGTCCTCTACAATCCAACTTTCCAATTAGAACAATATCTTAATTACCAATTACTACAATACATATATAGTAACATTATATTTAATTATAAACGTATACAATAACATTTTAGTTGACTCTTATAATAGTTATTTTCACTACGTTCAAATTTATAGTTTGGCTTACCTTAATAATTTTAATTTATCTACAAAGTTTCCATCTGAATTCCTTCGTTTCTAACATTGATAATGCATTTTCAGTTAACGCTGATATAAATCCCTTACACAAATCAGAGAATGGCTTTTTACTTCGACACCCATCAAAAACGGTCAGATTAACCTAATATATTTGTTCTTATATTACTAATTAAGGTTGTCCCAAATTAGGGACGAAACGACGTGTTATTGCATTTTTATTGTAATAATTTTTTTGTAAACTGTTAATTTTTTTCTGACTGATTGTCAGTTAATTTATTTGTTTTAACATTTTCTCTATAGATACATCTCTTACAGTAAATATTAGCGTTGGAAACTTAAAACTGGTTAATTTCAAAAGAAACTCAGAACTTGTTCCCGTTAAAACACAAAATTAGTAAGACAAAACAAAGGAAAAGTTTCTATTAGTCACAAGAACCATTTAAAGCTAGTATTATTAATTGGAGACGTTTTGTGAAATTGTTTTAGTATCAACGAGACACGTAATGGGGGAATCTGCGAATTATCTGCGAGCCAAGAAGCTCATTCCTCGTCACTGCGCCACTTACCACAAAATTTTGTCTCTGGCGAACGACGCGGCGCCATATTTGTGTTTGTGTTGGCGATGCAATCTTCGCCACAATCCGGCAGAGCAATTTCCTCCAGGAGGAAGCCTTGAGCATCCTGATTACAAGCCGCCTATCCCTTCCCCTCATCCTTCCCAATTCACGCCCCGTGGCAGCTGCCACCCCCGCCGCCCCCACGAAACAAGCGACCGCGGCTATTTACAGGTCAATTTGTCCCCAGCGCTTTGCTGAATCGTTCATCAGCTTCGGTCGGATCCAATCCTTCCTTCCCCGTCCTCTGTCCGTAATCCCCAAGACTACGTGCACAACCAAAGAAATTACAGCGTTTAGCATTACTCTCCTTAATCCGGAAGGAGGCAAAGTATTTGTCATTCAGTTCGTTTCGCACTTATTCCTATGCTCCAAATAAGAGACAGCGGTAAGATTCTTTCATACATACATGAGTCAATTTGAGAGTCACTATCAGAAAAGAGAAAGAAGACCGCGACTTATTCTTCCCCACCTTAGGCAGTTAGATAGGTAAATTTATTAAAGACCACGGGTTACAATATTTAAAATAGCCTACATAGGTGAAAGTACGTATGTTCTAGAAATTTGTCTTGTGAAACATTAATTTATATGCCCTAAATGGAGCAAATCATTAATACAACACTAGAAATCGCTCTCAGCTCCAAATTTAAAAACATCGCCAAAGCCCTTTTGAATCAAGTATTTTCCGGACGAAAAAATCCTTTAACTATTGTAGAAGATTGCCCTTCGCTTCAGTTCTTTTGCTCCCGATTTTAGGCGATACTATTTATTGATTCTGCTTTGAATTCGTCCAGCTATCTTGAAGTTCCTCAATAATAGGGTGCCAGATAATTCTCCAATAACTTTATTCTTTGAGACATGAGTTTACATGTATCTTAGAGCGTGGTTTTGACCTATAAGACATGTGGCCTTAAAGTGTAATTTCTGTACTACACACTTCTTACGCTAACCGTGCCTCGCACCGAGGGAGTTCGTGTTTCGAGAGCGTCCGCTCACTACGGATTCTTAACGCGGACTGACAAAAACGAACAATACTCCTCGCGCGCCAGTCCCTGTTGTTAAAGTCTAACTGCCAAAGGAGAGATATACAATATATTGTAATAAACACCTTGTTTGGGTTAATTAATGAATCAATTAACGAAAATTTATTTACAATTAAAAATTTATTGTTGATAAATTTACATTCTATAAGATATATTTTGCACGCCGAATTTCATACAGTTAACAACAAATACTTTAATTTTTCATTTAATAATTCGTGGCATTTATGAAAATACAATTCTTATATCATTACAATAAGTATTGATCTATATTTCGTTATTCTTGCTTGCGTAGTCTTATTGTTTTTATTGACTGCAGTTGCATGTTTTTGTTCTTCTATTTCATCAACATTTGCCAACATAAAAAATAGGAAAAGAAGCAGGGAAGAATTGCTTCTCTTTGAAGCTTTCTTTAGTTTAGATTTAGGTAATATAGAGAATACCAATAAACTAATTAAAAATCTAAATGAAGAAAGTGGTAAATTATCTTTAGTAAAGCTCTTTAACGCAGGTAAAACGGGTCACTACTGGGTTTGATAATTAGAACAAAAGCAATGTATAAACTACCAATTAACAATTCAAATAAAAAATGTTAACCTAAAACAATATGAAGATAAGTGAAACAGAAGAAAACTAAATGAAACGAAAACTGAACGAAATCTGACTATACCTTTTTAATTATTGTTTACAAATTTGTATCAAAGTTTTGTTACTCACGGAATGTCTGTCTGGTAGCAGATCTCTCTCTTGTATCTTGAAAACTACCACACTAAAAGGTCATTTTTAAACAGACTACACTTCATTGAAATTTTTTTAATACACACGATTGAAATACTCGTCCTCTGCTATCTGGAATCTCGGATGATCCGCCCCCTTTGGTCAGGTAATGGATGCCGGTCTCCCCTATGCGAAAATTGTTCACTCAGCGTGAAGCAAATTATTATGTAAATCCCTCCGTAAAATATTTGCTTGCTTTCATGTAAAAATACAGGATCTCGCCATTTGTACTTTATATCTGCAGACTTTACTGTTTGTTGCTCTAGGTGAACTAAACTGTATTATATCTCCCCGTCGACTGTTTCATCTCTCGTACTCAGATTTGACTCCTTCACCTTTCATCGCCGATTCCAGACTGGCGTTCTCCAAGCGCATACTCAGTTCTCTAAGCGCGCTGTCTCCATTGTTAAACAAAGGAAAAAACCCGCTTTCATTGTCGGCTTTACGCATTCGTACCGCTAACAATTTAATTATATTAAAACAATGAATGGCTTGTTTAATTGGTTTTACAATATATATTGTAATAAACAATAGATTTTACGTATGATGCGCCAAAAATTTAATAAACAAAATTTTAATTAATTAAGCGGATTTATGTAATACACAAATAATAAAATTAATTAAGTGGATGAATTTATTATTAACTATTTAAATGAAAGGATGTTAAAATGATTACAGGGTTTAAATCTCATAAACTATTGATTTATTTAAATTAATGGTAACAAATTTTCTTGTTGTGATTATTTTACATTAATGTTTTTAGTATTATACAAGCTCCTTTACTCTTGTCTCAGGATCGTTAATTAAACAAAGACCAATACCTTTTCCTACTATCAAAATTAACAAACAAAATTTACAACATTCAAAACTTGATTAGAATTAAAACAACAAAATGAAATGGAATCCTAAATCTGACTATCTATCCTTATTTAACGTTTACATAGCAATAAATTTTATAAAGTTTCTCTCTACTTACAGTTTGTACCGGTATCACATTTTACACTGTTTAGACGTAACAGGCCATCGTTTCACTGAATTTAATTTGTTTTAAGTCACTTTCCAAAGCTTTTGTATCATCCACCAGACACAATTGTTCCGTAAAATACTGCGGACCATTGCTTTAAGTCCCTTTCCAGCCAAAATTGTAGCTCTGGTTCTGATTACGGGCAAATCAGAATGTTGTCCACTCCTTCTCCAAAGTTCTACCGATACCTGCTGACCAATTGATTATCTGCCTCCTGAATCACACTCTCATTATTCTCCTCCGAGTAACTCTCTCTGTTAAAATTTTAGTGACCAACTCTACTCGACGAAATTTTGTGACCGTCTTTATTTGATGAACTTCAATATCCAAGTGTACTTGACGAAATTCTGCGTGTGACTGCCTGTGTAAACCCCGTAGCTCGGCAACGACAAAGGCCCGCCTGTATATGTTCTTACCCATTGTTGTGTTTGTGTTCTCGCCGATAACAATTAATTTCAATTGTTTAATTATTAATCCTCTAATTGCCTTTAATTATCATTACAATATACAAAATAGTTAACAGCATATCCAAATTACACATCTATTAACGGACACTTCCTTTGATACGTCACACTATAAGAAATTTATTTATAAAGAGTTCTAAATCTTTGTTAATTAATGGAGCATATTACTCGTTGAAAGAGTCCGGAGATAGGAAGGACAGATTAGATCTTGTTTAATAAAATAGTTTGCTGGTATTCTTCGACGGAAATGGAAGTAGTATTTGTGGTTGGAATCTCCGTTGAATGAAAATTGAAGATTAATTTAGTTCATATTTCTTTAATTACTGTTACATTAGTATATTTAACGTTGCTTTAAATTATATAATTTTTATAAAAAGTACAATGTTTGTTTTTTTGAAGTTTGCAATTGTAATATTTTATTCTTTTCTTGTAATCTTATATTATGACGAACCCTATTTCCACGACCGAGGACTAATGGAACGATTAATAAATCTAATCTAAAAAATCTAAACTGTATACCATCTTGAACATCCTGCAGCTCTCCATACTTCAATTCACTGCAATTTCTTAAATGATAAAACTAAATTTAAGATATTTTTAATATATTTTAATATATTTTCACAAATATATATTTTAATATATTAATAATATATTATAATAAAATTTAAGATTACGTCCCATGATGTGGCGGCAAAATATAATAGAAATTGGGGATTCTCGTTCCGACTATATAACAGTTCGCCTCAGACCTCTCGATGTTCGTTTATTATAAGTGCGCCAGGTATTTTTTTTTAAAAAAGAATTAATCAAAACTTTCGTTCAACAAAACAACATTTATTAACTTCGAGACATGAGATATTTACAGTACTCTCAGGACGTTGCTTCCATCGACATAACAACAGGGCCAACACCAACTGATTGTCATGTTACAATATATAGAGGTAAATGTCCCCACCCTCTTAAATGAAAACAAAGAGAGCAACGCGCTGAAAGAAACTGGCAAAGTTCTGGTTTCTGAGTGCAGCGGTTAGGTACCTGCAGAAGCACAGGTGACTTTATCAAACTAAAGCAAAGGTCTAAAAGACAGTTAAAGAAACTAATAGACAAGGCACCTGACATCGTATGATTGAAAAGAAAATATGGTGAGAAAGGAGTTGCTTTGGAACAAAACATATCAATAGTCGCTGCTGAATAAAATGAAAGTAATTCCTCCACTACGGAGGCAATTTCATTTTTTTAAAAAAAATAAAGAACTTGCAGCTCGTTAAATACAGATTAGGGAGACGAAGAAGCGACCGGTTGGTAAAAGCTGCAAATATTAGGGAATGACATTTAGTAAACAACTGCGAAATTCTTCAACAATCCAGACATTTAAAATTATGCCTCCTTGCAAGAGGAAACTACATATATATATATAGAAATATAGAAATGAAATATAGAAATGAAATGAAAGGATTTTATAAATCATTTAATATTTGTATTGTCAGCGTAATATTGTGGCCCAGGTATTGTAGGCAACAGTCAGCGTTGCGTAAGAATGTGGATTTTTCAGACGGTATTATCGTCGGCAATGTGTAATGTTGAAAGCGGTGAAGAAAAGCACAGTCAGTCTGTTTGTACGAATTGAAACTGTGAAGGTCGGTCTGAGTCCCTGATATAGGTGGATCGGAAAAAGTTATTGTTGTGGCAGTCAGGCAGGGAGGACTGTTTGTTAAAATTGCTTAAAGACCAAGTTAATTAGTCTGCAAGTAAGAGTGAACGAATGCAAGACAGCTATTAACATTATTGCCATTAGACATTGAAGAAGAACGTGTAAATTACTGGCTGTTATTGAACTGATTTAATTGGTAGAAATCATTGTGAGTTGAATCGAATTGTAATTGGAAAGTGTAATTCCAATTTCCTTTCTGTCAACAAAGTTTACGGTTTGGCGAAATATTTGGTGATCAACAGAGGTTTGTCTGTGGAGTTTTAGGCATTCAGTCGCATAGCCTGACTTAGGCTGTGTTGAAAGTGTGATACCGTGGCCTGTTTAATTAAAGTTTTTAAATAATTTGTGAAAATATAGAATAATTGATTAAATGTATGATAAGTGTGATATGACAGCTGCTCCGATGTCTGGTATGTACCAAAATTTTATTGTAAATATTCCGTACCGTCAGATTTCTTATGTTAGTAATACTCAATTAATTTAAATTCAATACTTCGTATTTTTTTTAAAAAAATGGTTATATCATTGGTTATATTAATGTTAGAGGTCCAATAAGGGATCCTGAAGGTTTAAATAATTTCAATAAAACCGTGGCATCTATGTAAGAAGTTTGTGTATAAAATCTAATTAATTATAAATTGTAATAAATGTTTCTGTATTTAAAATTTAACTGGTTAATAGTTATTTAATTTTCCAAATCAACAATAGTTAAATAAATTCATTTCTCATAAATTTGAATTTCACATTAATTGGCACCACATCGTGATGCTTGCTTTCTATTATATTCTACAATATATATGTTTATTGTAATACTAATTAGAGACCATTAATTGTTTTAATATAATTTGATTGTTAGCGGTTCATTTCTTGAAAGTAACAATCACGGCTCTTTGTCGGCGATAGTCGTTGGAAACCGCGCGATCGTACGGAAGACAGTCCGGCGAACGTTTCGAAAGAGAGAGAGAGTAGGCAGACCTAAAAAGTACGAATAGCGTGGTCCAGGAAGTTCCACTGCGAGATCTATTAAACACTATAAAACACAAGTAAATAGTTCTTGACGGAGAGACTCATGATATAAAATCTCAAAGTGGAAGCAAAAGGTTTACACCACACAGATGCGAAATAACATTTCGCATAAAGACATCGAGGAGACATACGTCCGAGGGCTGACCGAGGGAGCGGCTGATCCCAAAATTCCAGGTGGAATAACAACGAGAACTACGACCGTGTGTATTAAAAATGATGTGTAGAATCAGTGAATAACGGCCTTTTTAGTGAGTTGTTCCCGCAAGCTCCAAGAATCAGATCTGGTACCAGAAAGACATTCGTGAGTACAAAAACAATTATTTAAAGTCTGTAAACGAGGATTAAAGGTAAAGTCAGATTTCGTTATCTTGTTTAGTTTTCGTTTTCTTTATTGTGTTTAGAATTTATATTCTGTTCATTTCAATTTTGATTTGTTAATTAGTTTATTAAATTTGTTTGTTCTTACTATCAAGCCCAGTAAAGACCCTGAGAGAAAGAGTAGTTTAATGTAATTGTTGTAAAATTATAAAGTTGTATTTTCCTACAAAGCCACAAATAAAAAAAAATATAATTTGGTTTGTAAATTTGAGTTAATTAAATGTGCAAAGTGAGGCTGATAATTTGTATCTTTGAGGAATAATTTTTTTTTAATTAATTAAACTTTTTTAAATAAATCCTTCCATTTGATCATTACAATATATTCGTTGAATAGCGTCGATACGTGATAGTAAAGATGCAGGTAATTAAAAAACCAAACCATAAAAGAGAAAGTCAGTAGGTTGTAGTCACGGTCATGGCCAAAAGAACGTCACATTAACGGTGGCAATTTGTTACTTTTAGCGGGATTTTATCTATAATTTTTTAATGTCCATCATTCTTTCCTCTTAGGTATGACTGATTACAAATCTAGACTGAAATTTTTCTTTGTTTAACGATGTAGTATTCATAAATGTTTTCTTGATGTATTTGTATAATTTAAGTTCGTAGTATAATGTGCACCCTTGTCGACCGAAGCTTGCCGATGTTTGCCGAGGGTCACCGAAGTTCGTTCACTAGTCTTAAATTTTTACTTTTAATTAAAGCTTATTATTTGTTGGGTAAAATAATATCAGAGGCAGGACTACGGAAATATTATCTACCTATAGATCATCATATTTATATTAGGGTGCATTATGATGGGCAGTGAAAAAAAGTGGGAGATAAAATCCTCGTTTCGGCAACAGATGAAAGTTATATAACACTGTAATTCTGTATTTTCAGAAACGAAAATTTTGGTATAACGAATCAAAACGTAATGAATGAAGTTTAAACTAGTTTCCAGAAGTAAGAAACTTAAAATTAGTATTATGAAGATAACAATTGTAATGTGAGGGACCTTTAGAAAACTGTTACATTTTAATATCAGTTGGTCTCATGGAAACAGCTAACAGAAAGTTTCAAAGTCAACGTAATAAAACGGAGCGTTTGTACCTGGGGATAAGAATAACGGCTCTATTCAAAGAGATTCATATGCTCCAGTAAATTACACCAACAGTTTTATGAGACGCAATAAAAGAAGTTAATGTCAAAGAATAACTCGGAAAGCCACAAAGCGGAGGAGAAGGGGCGGGCGGAAAGTTTTGATTTCCGTTGAAAGGATTACAGTCAGTGAAGCAAAAAAGCTAGCGAGTGCATTACAAAAAAAAGTGTTCAACGAAAACGCCGAGTGGCTTTAGTAACACAGATTAAACTCCCCAAGACTTTCAGAAACAATTTGACGCTGAGAGGAAAACGATTTTCTCTCCGAGGGTAAGAAAGGAAGAGGGAAATCGAAGCACAGTTGCTTCATCAAAGTGAGTGCGTTTCAATTGGCAGCTCAGGAACAAGGAAAATGAGAAAACTATCACTATTGGCTGATAATACAAGAAACCATTCCATTTACATTCCGCAACAAACGTTAGCTTTAAACACTACATCCACCTCAAAAAAGAATTTCTGCAGTAGTACAAATTAGATAAATCGATAGCCAAATATCAGTCAGAATTGCTACATAAATACCACACAACGTTTCTGCAATCCTTGTTGCTTTCGTCAGGGGATTTAAAAAACCCAAAGGCGTAAGCCCGTCACACACCAAAAACAAGGCCATAAACTCAAAAATTAACCAACAATAAAGTATTATATTGTTAAACAATTATATTATAAAATTATAAATAAAATTTGAAAATTAAGCTGACCTGCTTTGATATAAATTTAATTAATGTAACTTGGACATAAATCAAAATTTACGTATTGCTACACAAAATCGTTTCCTCCCTATGTTCTGTTCACTTGCATCTAAAAATAAATATATTATGAAAACGACAATAGTTGACGTCGGAACAAATAAATAAGTTTAGTAACTCATGGTTATTTACACAACTAACAAAATATGAAAATATAAAATCCATTTATAAAATTTAGAACAATTTTACATCTTATTCTAATATAATTCTGTATAAAATGAGAAAAATTACGTCTGATTAAAAATAATGAATAAGAAAGATATCCAATTCAGACAAAAGGGGTAATATAAATACCACACAACGTTTCTGGGATCCTTGTGCCTTTCGTCAGGTGCTAAGAAAAACCTAATACACGTATCAAAGAACATATATCTAATATCAAACTTCCAATTGATAAACAATCCGTAGTATCCAAAAATATAATCAATTCTAAATATACATTTGATTGGAAAAATGCTAAGATTATTGACATTGAAGGCAGGTACAATTCCAGACTCATTTCAGAGATGCTTCACATTAAATCAGACATCACAGCTATTAATGTACAAACAGACACTATGAAACTCAATAATTGTTATGATCCCTTATTATTACGCTGAACCTTGTTTTCCCATTGTCGTTGCATTTTCGTCGCTTTTAAGTTTTGTCAACTGACGAGTGCAGTTGTGTCGCTCTAGGCTCTTCTTCGCACCTGACGAAAGGAAAAAGGATCCCAGAAACGTTGTGTGGTATTTATATTACCCTTTTTGTCTTAATTGTCTTATTCATAATTCTATTTTATAATTATTTATTTTAATTATTAAATTCTGATATATGGCACTGTTATATTAAATATATGGGTCAGTCCGTACCAAGTGGTCCAAAAAAATAGGAATTGTCTCACCAATACTGAAAAAATTAATATATTTTGGCTATCCCCCCTCACCATTTTTATGGTAGTACAAAACTAATTTTGTTTTTTTATTGTTTGCGATTAAAAATGGCGGCCATTTTTTTGTTGTTTTTGCGTTTGTCAGTATTTACATTTCCTAAATTACCCTGAACTGGGTTGTCTTATCTTTTTTAAGATAACTGCATCGTTTCAGTACATTTTGACGATAAATCAAACTTTGACTTACAAACCTGCTAATATATTTTCATGGACTTTGTGTAACACAAAGGTATTGATTGGAAATGAAGAATATTAAATTTTCGTAGCATAATTTCTCCAAGAAAAAGCAACATTTATTGCGCATTTACATAAAATAGGGCAGTTACTATATACAAACTATCAGTGGTTACTTACTTACCCTTTACAAATCATACCCTTTTAAAAATAGAATTTTTATATTATTATATATTATATAATAATTATATATTATATAATAATAATTTAATTTTCAGCTGTTTTTCTTAATAAAAAATTAAAGAACAAACAATATTTTAAATCACACATAAAAAATATTTATTTTTTCTCCTTCTCCTGTCTTATAATTTAAAAGAATATAATATGTTGTTAAATTGGACTGTTAGATAATAATTGGTACAGAGTATTAACAAATACAGTCTCCGAATAAAATCTTATTACATTCGGGAGCTTTCAACAGATTCTGTCGTATTCTTCCTATTATAAAACCGAAATATCATTTAGATCAGGATATTATATATATATTGTGGTAATTAAAGGGAAATAATTAATTAATAAACAAAAAATTTTACTCGCATTTTTAGCGGCATAAAACACAAGTGGTACACAAGAATATGGCAAGAATGCAATTTTTGTTGGTGATTGTAGAGGTTGGTTCGCTAGACGCGCAGAGCAGAGTCTGTGGGGAGCCGAGCTCCAGTAAAGTCGTCTTTGGAAATATAGCAGTGGACAGACGAAAAGTATAAAATCCAGAAAGTGCCTGGATACATGTAACAACAGCTAAATCAGTTAGAACATTTTACAAGTGGCAGTCTGTGAGATAACTACGTAATATTCAACGCTAAATATTCAGAGTGTTGAATCTAAATCATTATTTTATCGATTTAGAACACTTTCTTCGAAATTTGGAGCACAGGTAACTGCATCCATCTTCGGAACGAGCTACTAGTATTTCATAAACGGATAGTGAAGCAACTTTTGCAAAACCAGAAGTGTTAATTAGAGTCAGTGGATAAAACTGACCTGTCTATAAAGTGCAATAAGTGTGTGTGTACGAACGCGACAATATTCTTGAGTACCAGAGACAGTAAGGCAAATTTCCACAGAATTACTATTTGTAAACTCATAAGTAAAGATATTATCGCCAGATTTCGAATTTCGTTCAGAATTTAAAGTTCATATTTTATGTTTTTGCATTGTAATAACCTATTGATGAATTAAGTCCAAGATAGCGTCATAAAAATTTCATTGTTAACAAGTATTTTTTTTATTAAAGGCCCAGTAAACGACCCTGAGATATAGTCATTTTATTGTAAAAGATTAATTGATAATGTAAATTGAAATTTATTCGCCTAAATAACTTGTGTAAATTGTAATTGATTAATAGCTGAATAAGTTCTAATTGTTTTCATAATGTATTATTATTATTATTGGACGCCTAATTACCACAATATATATATATTCATTATATATTATATAATATGTATTCATTATATATTATGTAGTGGACATAACATACCTTATACCTTGACATATATATAAAACTATTAGCAAACTACTTTTGCGTGTTGAGGTCTTCTCCAGTGACAAGTCCTCATTCGATCACTTCGCCATTTAAGCGTTATTGCATTTTATATTTTAAGAAGAGTGTGCAGGAGTTTGCTGTAATTTACTCAGTTTTATATGAGGTCTGAAACTTTGTCATTGTTTTACAATTCGTCTTAGGGGATTTAGTTGTTTCTCATATGAGACTGACTATTCATCCCCACCCACTATGAAAATACTCTTATATTAAAATATTAATAATATTATAATTAGAGAATAAACATTCCAAATAAATACTAGCTGTTAAGTAGCCACATTTTTCTATAATTTAAATCACGTCATTGACAAAGTCGTAATTTTATTTCATTTCCTAGTATGAAATTTCCAAATCGTAAAGGGTACACATTTCTAATAACCTTAGTTTACTTAATTCGTCGGCATCTCTACGCTGAGAGGAAATGCAAGTACCTGTTGCCTGTTTCTCTCTTCATTCATACAGTGACTTCATTGAAGCTCACGCTGCTTAATGAAGTCTCTTACAGAGAAAAAAAAACTTTGCAAGGTTTCTATGGAAGCCCTTTGATAAGAACTGCTGTAACTAGGACGGCCTTTATGTGCATTTTATTACAAGTAATTACGTGACTTCTTTTCATGATCATTCCAAAACTTTATATGGAACGACGTTAATTATTAAAGGAAAATGAAGAGAGGGGCTGGAATGTTTACCAGTAACTTCAGATCCGAGGAAATGTAAGCAATGTTTATACAGTGTCCTTTTTTTTAATACAAAAATAATTTCTGTGAATATAAAAGTCCAAAGTGATAAAATGGGTCAAGCGGTAATTGGATTCAACATCTCCATTGGTCGGTAAAATATGGCAAGTCAAATGCTTAAAGTTCCAAAACTTATAAAAAACAACATAATAATTAATTATGGCCAAGAAACAATCAGAATAAATTTATTAACGGAATTAAATAAGCTCAATTTTAATATTTCAAGTTGTAAACAAACTACTCTTTGATACGCTAAGACCAGATTGTAGTAAAATAAATGTTCATGGACAGTTTAAAAGGAAGAATTAAATATAATGTAATGTTGCTTACCTGATAAAACTAAGAAATGGAAATAAGAAGGATGTAAAGAAATTTTTAATTCTAGCTAAGTAGAATCAGGTCGGAGGAAAATTCAGCGCCGTATCTTCTTCAGTGTCTAAAGGGAGACTTAAGGATAGGAAGAAAAAAAGTCGATAACGTGGAGTTCTTCGTATCTAAGTACCTTCCAGAGACATGACCCAACAACAGCAGAAAGCGCTATGAAGTTAAAGAAAAAGTTTAATATAAAGTGCCCAGGAGCCTTCCTAATTCCAAGATAGTCGTAGCAAGACTGAAGACTAAGAGTGGCTCCCATGTTGGACAGAAAAACCCTCTCCCAAGTGAAAACCACTTTGCAGAAGGCGGGAAAGGAATCAAAAGCTTCAGATCAGACCACGCGATTTTAGTTTATTGTTCAACTACAGTCTTAAATTATCCGCAGTTAGAAAAATTGCCGCCTAAAACTAATAGCTGCATACAAACAACATAATAAAAGATTATTAGACCACGTAATACAAAAATTATTCGACAGTTCAGAACCAACAATGTTATTAGGTGATATAAATGCAAAAAATACCTTTTGGGGTTGCCGAGCTAATAATAACACTGAGTGGTTAAGATTACACCAAATAATGACAAGCCAGTGCATTCTTTTATCGGCCCCAAATGAATCCACCTATTACCCGTTCAGGGCTGACCATCAGCCTGACATCTTAGACGTTGTCTTACACAAGAATTTGAAAACAACAATACAACAAACGGTAACAAAGGAACTAGATTCTGACCATCTAACTGTAATAATGTCATTTTATGATGTGCCTCAAGCGAAGACCCCTGCACCGAGATTGGTTGATGACATAACTGACTGGAAAAACTTCCAAAAACTGCTCGATCAAAAACTGAATTGGGCGGAACCACTCCAGAATTCAACAAACATTGACGCTAAAATAATGAAATATACGACTGCAATACAACAAAGCGCGATGTAAACAACAATCCTAAGAAAACAAAGAACTACCAAATTGTATAACCTAACACCTGACCATATAATTAAACTAATAAACACTAAAAATAGATATAGAAGAAAATGCGCAAAGGACTAGGTTACCTTACTGTAAAACACTATATAATAGATTAAACCATACAGTTAAACAAGAGCTGGATGATATCCGAATAACAAGGTATAACAGATACCTAGAAGAAATACATCCCGGCGACTCAACAATGTGGAAGGCAACCAAGAGGCTCCTGAGACAACCTAGCATCGTCTACCCACTATAAGTAAACAACATGATATATTCTTCAGAAGAAGAAAAACAGAAATATAGGCCACGCACCTGGAAAACGTGTTTACAACAAATGCAGACGAAGACGAACCTGTACTTCATACCGAAATAGAAACCACCCTAGCTGAATTTCACAGGCGGGAAGCCATGGAAATAATCCCCGCGTCTACTCAAGAAATCCAGCTATATACAGCGACTGCCTAAACGGAAGACCCCTGGACCAGACCTGATAACCTACGAAATATTGAAAAACTGATCAAAGAAAGCTGTAGCCTATTTAACCTGAATTTGTAATGGTTGTGTAAGACTTGGATACTTTCCTCTGGCATGGAGAACAGTAAACGTCTTACCAATCTACAAAACCAGCAAGAACAAACGTGACCCTGATAGCTACAGACTTTCCACTTCAGCCTAGCTACTAGAGAAGGTGATCCTCACTAGACTGCAAGAACATGAAATTATACCATCTCATCAGTTTGGGTTCAGGCACACTCGACTACTCACCAACTCATCAGACTAACAAGACGAATGAAAAGGGATTTGAAGAGATGAAATATACTGCAGCAGTCTTTCTAGATCTGGAAAGATCCTTCGACAATGTTTGGCTGGAAGGACTCTAGTATAAAATGATTAAATTAAACATTCCGGATTACATAATAAAAACTATGGAATCCTTCCTGACCGACAGGACGTTAAGAGTAAGGATCAAAGCATCACTATTTAGCATCAAAGCAGGAGTTCCCCAAGGGAGCCTACTGGGACCAACCCTGTTCAACCTCTACGTGCACGACGTGCCCACAGTGACAACGCGATACTAGCACAGAGCGCCAAAATAGAAACTACTGTTCAACGCCTTCAAAATGCAATTAATGTAACGTGTGATTTGAAATTAAAATGGAAAATAAAAAGTAATACTACTAAATGCCAAGGAAAGATGTTCACACTGAAGCGCTACACTCAACTACCGACACTCCGACTGCACAATAGTGAAATAACATGGAATCCAATGGACTCAGCGATAAAGTATTAGGGGTCCACCTAGATGCAAAACTCAACTGGAGATACCACATCCATAAAAAACTAAATGAGTGCTACGCAAGACTCTCTCTGCTCTACCCTCTGATCAACCGAAAATCTCATCTCCGAGTTGAATCCTCGCTCCTAATTTATGAATGGATTCTCCGGCCCATTCTTACATACGCCTGCTCAGCTTGGAGCAACGCTCAAGAAACTTCAAACCATGCAGAATAAAGTGCTACGTATTGCAATTAACTGCCCGTGGTTATTATGAAGCAGTCAAATACACCAAGAATTAAAGGTTCCACTTATAACAAAATACATCCACAGCCTAAGAAGTAACTTTTTCAAAAATATAGTGAAGTGTAAAAGTGCAAAGATATTAAATCTAGGACAAAAAAAACACCCATAAAAGACTCAAACGGACAGTTTCACAAGACTTACACAAATAATTGTCAACCTGTAAATACCTGAACCCAATGTAATCAGCCAGAGGTGTGAAATATTCACATAATCCTTCTTCAAATACTCTTAGCCATATGATTTCTTATTATATCATAGGAGTGAATTGCATTTTACTTGCAGAACCTGCTAAATAAACTTAAAAAATATATATAAAGACTCTAATCCGCGCCGAAGCATCCCGCAGCTTTAAATTTTACTTATTTTAAGTTTCTTTTTTAATTTTATCTGTTATAAATGCCGTTTTAACATTAAGAAAACATAGACTGGACAAGGCGCCGCCATATTTGAAGCAAATTGAAAACTCAGCCGCCATGTTTTATACCGACTGGTTGGCGTTCTCCATCGTCTGCTAACCATTAACTATGTCGCACAAATGACCTAAAACTAAATCTCTACGGGCACAGAATATATTTTTTATATATTAAGAAAATATAACACATTTAACGCACTGAAAAATTTATTGACCTTTAAATAATATTAGCTCTTTCACCCATTGCTTTTTTTTTACACAAATGATGAATTAAGTTTTAATTATGTTTTAATAACAACTTTATTAAAATTGAGTAGTGAGATTCCTCACCAAATTCGGTCGAATGTATCAAATGGTCGAATTCACTAAATAAATTTTGTCTATGTCCCAACATCAGGAATACCTCCACACACAAATTTAATAGGAAATTATTATTTCCTATGTGTGTTTCATTATTCCTCAAGACTTTTTCAGACAATGTGAATCATTTCACAACGTCTTTAGATTCGTTGAGTAACATGACTTTAAAGTCTTTTAGTCAATCCCAAAGAGATATATAATCATAATAACGTGGCTATATCAGCGTTACAGCGCTCTGGGTGGCAGCAACATACAACACTGACCGCCATTTTTTAGTAGGTCTACTTCACCGAAATTCTTAGTTGGTGAAAGTTTTGAAGTTTTTGTGTCAAAATATATTGTTTTGTGAATATTAATCATGCCAAGCGTGTGTTCAGTCTACAATTGTAATAATCGTAGTTCGAAAACACACGAAGTATCGTATTTTAGGCATCAGCATAATAATAATAAGAAAGCTAGCCAAATGCAGACAAAATAAGTGATAATATAAATACCATAATAAGTTTCTGGGATCCTTGTCCTTTCTTCAGGTGCTAAGAAGAGCCTAGAGCGACACAACTGCACTCGTCATTTGACCAAAAAAACAAAAGCCTTGGAGGTGCTGTTGTGTCACTCTAGACTATTTCGTCTGTATTTGACTACCTTCCTTATTATTTTTCCGACGTATCAGAATTTTTCATTTCTAACTTAACTTATTCTTAGGTCGTATTTATTTATTCTTCATGATCATTTAAAATGAGAGTCATATTTTTTTAAGTATTTCTCTGTACTGCAAGTAATCTAGTCCCCTTTTTTATATAGATTTCCTTTGAAAAACAAGCAGCTAACAAAACGATGGGTAATAAATATGAGGCGGGATAAGTGCTTATAGTTGTATATTCTCTTCTCATTCTGAAGGCAAATACATGTGTGTTTAGATTGTTTAGAGGTTCTCCTTGCTACTCGCTCTCAAAGAGAAACGGGTTTTATTAAAATAAAATACTTTAAAGACAAGTTAATCAACTTTGTGAAATTATTTACACTTGCTGAAAAGTATTGAGGAATAACGAAACATAAATAGGAAAGAAGAATTTGCTATTAAAATTGTGTGTGGAGGTATTGCGGATATTGGGACATAAACCAAATTAATTTGTGAATTATACCATTTAATAGATTCGGCAGAATTTGGTGAGGAAACTCACTACTCAATTTTAATAAAGGTTTTATTAAAACATTACTTTCATTGCAGAATTCGTCATATGTGTAAAGAAAAAGCAATGGATGAAAGAGGACGCAATATTAGGCAATTGTATACAAAACTGATATTATTTAAAGGTCAATAAATTTTTCAAAGCTCTAAATGTTTTATATTTACTTAAACCTTAAAAAATATGTTGTTTATAGAGATTTACCTTTACTTTTAGGTCATTTGTGCGGCACAGTAAAGGCTAGCAGATGATAGGGTAACGCCCACCAGCCCTTATAAAACATGGCGGCTGAATTTTCAATTTGCTTCAAATATGGCGGCGACTTGTCCAGTCTATGTTGTTTATATATGTCTTTGGTCAATCCTGTTTTTTCTTCAGTGCAAAGAGCAATGAGAACCTCCAAACAACCTAAGAACTTCAATTTGTTTAACATCGCCCTCACAACACTTCCTGAAATATATTCTACCACTTTGTCTGAATATGAATATAATCATTCATATTCAGGGATAAAATCATGATCAAAATTGCGATCCGTACAAGATTTTAAATTATTATTTTCGATGGGTACAACAAGTGTGTCCAAAATTCCTCCTGTACTATTGGCACTTTGGATGGTTCTATCTGTGTAAACAAAAAGACTTCCTGTACGCTGCTGTCAACGGTAACATATTAGGATTTCCCCCACTTCTTCGTATGCAAGTAAACAACAGTTATAAATGGTCCTGGCTCATTCTCCTAGTTAATATAAAGTTAAGAACTGGAGAATTGTTCCACATATACATGTCTGCCAGTTGCCTCAAACTTAGAAGATCTAAAACGATCCCACACTTCCCCATCATCCTCCCTGACAAATACACTAAATTCCCATCGTACAATTCATAAAATATTGCATATTGTCACTTTATTTCTTCTAAACTCTGGGGTTTTCGTACCCTTGTTCATAATATTACATGAATTCAATAAATCGAATGCTTTATCTATTGTTTTATTATATTTATCAATTGTTACCCAGCGTTTTGTTAGGTCCTTGTTTTTCAAAGGAAATCTATATGTAAAAAGGGGTACTAGATTACTTGCAGTACAGACAAATACTTTAATAAAAATAAATCTGAATACATACATTTGATAAACACGACCCACGAATAAGTTAAGTTAGAAATGAAAAAATAATGATACGTAGGATTGAAAAATAATAAGAAATATAGTCAAATACAGACAAAATCGTTTAGAGCGACACAACTCAAAAGCTTTTGAGTTTTCTCAATTGACAAGTGCAGTTGTGTCGCTCTAGGCTCCTCTTAGCACCTTTAGAAAGGGACAAGGATCCCAACAACGTTGTGTGGTATTTATATTATCACTTTCTTTGTCGGTATTTGGCTATCTTTCTTATTATTATAATGCTGATATTTCTTGTTTTCGAACTACGATTATTACAACGGTACGCTGAACACACGCTGGGCATGATTTATATTAACAAACAATATACTTGAACACAAAAACTTTAAAAGTTTCAACATCAATAGCGTAAATGCAACGGTGAAGTGGGTGGTACAAAAATGGCGGTCAGTGTTGTTTGTTGCATCCACCCAGAGCGCTGTAAAGCTGATACAGCCTCTCTATGTTTATATATCTCTTTGTTCCACACTATTAGGAATATCTTTGAATGGATCACGTTTACCAACTACGGCGCGGAGGTTGAAAAATTTCCCGCTCTTTCAAAAAAATTTCCCTTATTTATCGAACAACCCTCGTATAATTACGAAATGCAAAATATTGATGTTAGGAAAGATTGATGTTAAAGGTTATTTATTATTCAGAAAATCTCCATTCCAACCCAAATAAAATATTAGTTAATGTAATAATTATAAAAGTAAAAATTAATATTTTAAAATATATTCCTTAAATGCCTGAAGTAATAAGGATGTAGAGCAAAGCACTCAACGACGTAAGGATTAATAAAGAATGCAGACTTTCTCGGTGTAATGAATGAATTAAATCATTTAGGGCTTCTAACAGAGTGAAAAATTGTATCCGCGACGTTTCGATGACGTTCACTGTCTTCGTCTTCTAGAAGAATTCAAAATAAGTATCGATAATAATTCAGTTGGATTATTTTTTAATACATTCGTCCATTATTTATGATAAAATAGCTGAGTCTCAATATGTAAGGAGAAAGTTCCGTAGAAGTGGAATACTGGGATAATCCATCCCATTTTTTTAAAAGGGGATAGATTGAATGTAGTAAATATTGAGACTAACTCTATTGAATGTGGCGTATAAAATATTGTTAATAGTTATTGATAGAAGACTTAAACTGGTAACAGAAACAATAATAGGTGAATATAAATGTGTATTCAGACCTAATAGACGCACAACAGATCACTTATTCTCCATAAGACAAAGAAACATTATGAACATGGGCTAGATTTGCATGTGCTATTCATAGATTTTAAGCAAACCTTCGATAGTGTAAATAGGAAAAAACTACTTGAGGCCACGAATGAAATGAAAACTCCCAAGAAAATAATTAGATTAATAAAGATGACAATGACAATTATAAGGTGAGAATTGACAACAAATTAAGTGAGAGCTTATATATAAAAGAGTTAGATCAAGGGGTAGAATTTTTAACATGATGAGTCAGACATGTGCATATGCAGACGACATTGCCATAGTGTTCAGGTCTAAATATAAATTAATAGAAGTCTATAATGAATAAAAACGAAAGGCTGAAGAAATGGGATTGGCAGTTCAATACCAGGAAAAGTAAATATATGGCTGTATCGGCTACACAATCAAAACGAAAGCCGCAGGTCTTGGAAATTGGACAGAAGGTCTTTGAGGGTGTATCTAATTTTAATTACCTGGGAAATATAATAGATAACGCGGGTAGCATGGGAACGACCGTAAAGGATAGGATTCGAGCAGGAAATAAAACAGTTTGCAAACCTGAAATTGATTAAAAGTAAATTGCTAACCAGAAAATCTAAAATATCGATATACAAAACATTAGTAAGGCCTGTGATTACTACATATGGTACAGAAACCTGGACACTGACTAAAATAGACCAGAAAAAAATTGAGGAAATTTGGACCGAAAATATTGAAAAGAAACTATGGGCCTGTAATGGAAAATGGAGTGTGGAGATTAAGATGTAATCATGAAATAATTAAGGGACAAGATATAGTGAGACTTATAAATCCCAAAGCTGCAATGGTGGGGTCATGTGGAAATGATGCAAGAAGACAGAATACCTCAAAATATGCTCAAAGCAAGACTCTACTCGACAAGGAAAAGAGGAAGACCAAGAGTGAGTTGGATGGACTGTGTAATGGAGGATTTGAGAATTATGAAGATGAAAGGATGGGGAGAGAATATTAAGAATAGAGAAGCATTGAAGCTGATGGTAAATAAGGCTAAGGCTCGTCCAGGACTGTATTGCCGTATAATAAGTAAGTAATAATTCCGTTGAATTATTTTTTTAATACTTACGTCCATTAATTTATGATAAATTAACTGAGTTTTGATGTTGCCTGGGTATTCATTTAAATTAGCACTGAGGATGAATTGATTCGTCAAATATGGTAAATATTTCATTCAACCAGCATCAATTGCGTCAGTGTTTCGAACATTTTCCCATGTACGTCCATCTCCCCGGCGTCTAACTTCAAACAAACCAGGATGATGACTGACGGTAGTTTAACTCCTACTACATCAAATAAAATTTCATGCCGAATTAAAAGTGAAAAATACTCTTTAACTTAATAAAGTCTAAAAATAGTCCCATTACATTATAAAAATAAATAATAATAAAATACAACCGTTAACTACACAGATGTCCAAATATAACTGGTACCCTAAGAAAATAAAAAATACTTAAGAGGATCAAAACTACTCCGAGTAACATTTTGTGAACCACGTCCACCTCCACGAAGAGGAACGTAAAATTTCATCAACCACCATGATTAATGCGAGAATTAAACTCAGCAGACCTATAACCCCAGAGGCGGTAGGTGTGTATTAACCGGTCAGTGTTTGTTCCTGGATCGTAAGTAACATGTGTATAATGTTTGGTAGAAATTGGTCTACGAATTTAAGATTGTAAACGGAAATATGTTTCACCCCCTTCCACCCCCACATCTAGGGGCTGAACTACACAGTAACAGACATAGTGAATGTCAGAATTAAACTCATTGACATCTATAACCTTGGATTTGACACCAATGCCCTTTGTTTCGCGTTTATTTCATATAACGCCCCTCCACCACTCCCTTAGTAGTGCTTTAAGGGGTTGAAATTATACACTAAAAACATCTAGATGGAAACTATTAACCACATCAACCCCGAAGAGTAATTAATCGCCTAACGCTTCGAAAGGCCAACAAAGCTTCGCGGGGGTGCGCACAACAACGCACCAAAGTTTCATCGCTATTGGACGAATGTTTAGGGGGGAAACAGATACACAGACATTCATTTATATATAGAGAGATATATGACAAATTGTGTTCTTTTATTTAATGGCAAATTGAAGATAAATACATATTAAATTTTTCGTATAATAAAAACGTTGATATTTTATTTTGTTTACAACCTTGTTTCGTGAAGTTCTGTGACGGGAGTGTTATGAGAATTCCTATTCCATTTGATGGTAATGTACCGAAAATAACCTTAATATATTAGTTTTCCCCCAAAGTATTTATGTCAGTCCCCTTCAACTTAAGAAACAGCCTCAAGACGCAACAATGTGAACTAAGTTTCCTCCAAAGTTTTCTGAGATATGATCGCAGTTTAATTTATTATCAACTTCCGGCCCCGACGGAAAAAAGTACGTGACGCTCACTGAAAACACGGGGGTAGTTGGGTGGTTTTTTCTCTCTTTAAGTCAAGGAACTTCGGTTGATAAATTTTTCGTCTCAAGCGAGAAGTAGTCTTCCTATATAACTGTTAATCACAAATAGTATGTTTATTAAAAAACAGGAGAAGAATAAGTAGTCTGGGAAATTAAAAGTTACATATTCTTCTTTTGTTTATAAAAACTTAATTATTCTTTAGGTTCAATAATTTTATATGACGTGAACAAGACTTAAAAAGCTATTGAGAGATCTACAATTCATGACATGTTCAGAAAGTAAGTGTACTACATTTTTAATATTGTAATACCAATTAAAGAGGCCATTAATTGTTTTAATATAATTTGATTGTTAGCAGCACGAATCTTGAAAGCAACAATCACGGCTCTTTGTCGGCGATAGTTGAAAAACCGCGCGCTTGTACGGAAGGCCAGTCCGGCAAAGGTTACGGGAGAGCGAGGATGAGGATCTAAAAGTATGAATAGCGAGGTCCAAGAAGTACAACTGCGAGATCTATTAGTTTACATAAAACGCGAGTAAACAGTTTTACGGAGAGACTCAAATAATAATCGCAAAGTTGGAAGCAAAAGGTTTTGCTTCACACAGACTGAACCAAATTTCGCATAGAGGCATTAAGCAGACCTATGTCCGAGGGCTGACTGAGTGGCGACTGATCCAAAGTTCCAGGTGGCAGAGAACGAGAACATCGACCGGGTGTATTAAAATATTATTGTGTAGAATCAGTGAATAATGGCCTTTTTAGTGAGTGTTGTCCTCAAGCTTCAAGAATCATATCTGGTACCAGAAAGACATTCGTGAGAACAAAACAATTATTTAAAATTTGTAAACGAGGATTAAAGGTAGAAGTCAGATTTCGTTCGTTTTTAATTCCATTTAGTTTCTTACATTTTTTAATTTATTTCATTTACTGCCTTTTAATTATTACAATATATTTTAGAAAAAGTGTATTAGAAAAAAATTTCAGGATATTATTGACTTGTTGACTAATTTTCTACATAATCAGTTCAGTGTATGTGTTAGCCGAGGCACAAGCTTCTTTATGCTCTCCTAGAAGAACTCGCCCGCCAGTAGCTTCCCCCACTTCAGAACCTCTTTCTGCACCTGCTCGTCAGTATAAAATTTAATGCAACTCATGTGTGTATTCAGGGAGGCGAAAACATGATAATCTAAAGACAGGGGAATACGGAGGGTGGTTCAGAACGTCCCAGCGAAATGAGTCCAAGAGCGCCATGGTGGGTAAGGCTGTTTGACGACAGGTTTTGTCGTACAACAAGCACACTCCTCTCGTCAGAATTACCCTCCTTTTGTTTTGAATGGTCAATTCGTGTTTTTTAGAGTCTCACAATATCTTTCGCATTCATGGTTTCCCCCTGAGGTTGAAATTATATCAAAATGATTCCTTTTCGGTCCCAAAATACTGTGGCCCTGATTTTTGTCCGCAATTGTTGTTTTGAATTTTTTGGCAGATGGAGAATTGGTCTTACGCCAATGTGACGTTCTGTAAACCGTTTAGATTCGCGAAAAAAATTCGGTAGGTGTCTGCGATGGTCGCTCTGTCAGGAAATTCCCCTCTACCACTAAGTGTTTCCAACCCTCAAGAAAGCCACAGTCAGATATGGTCACAATACTCTTTCTGCCTCGTATTTCAATCTTCATGAGGGGGATAAACATGGCTTATGTAAAAAGGGAACAAGTTATTCTTAGACTAACTGGTTTCGCGGCGTTGCCCGGGTGGTCTTCTATGAAGCCCGGAAAAGTATTAATTCGCTATTATTCTGTTGGTTAACCGGCATCGAGAGCGTTACATTATTGTACTTTTACATTTCATACCCTCTAGCCTTCTTTAGCCGACGAAATATTAATTTTATCAAGTGAAGGAGTCTTCTGAGAGCCAAATATTCTCCTGGGTCACTAATCGACTGAAACATACTGTGGGGACCTTGAGAGAGTCAAACATACTCCTGGTACGTTAAGAGAGTCAAAAATAGTCTCGGTACGCTAAAAGATGATGTTATCACGACCTCCCTCGCTAAGCTTGTTTTTCACTTTCAGTGTTTGTTCCTAGATCATAAATAACGTGTACAAAATTCGATAGAAATTGCTCTACGCGTTTCAGTTTGCACTCGGATCCTTGTTTCATCCTACTTTACCCCGACTCCTAGGGACTGAAGTACCACTTAACCTGAAATATTGAAGGTCAGAATTGAACACAGTGATTTTCAAAACTCCGGATTCGACAGAAATCTCGGTTCTATTAAGATTAATTTTATGTAAAGCCCTTCCATCCCTACCCCTACGGATGCTCCTCTTCAATGTCAAATTACGTCCTCCACACTTACCCCTATAGATATTTATCCAAACAGGATTTGTCCTAGATATTAAGTAACATGTCCATAAATTTCGGAAGAATTTGCTCCAAGTGTCTGAGATTGTAAGCGGAACTTTATTTTAACCCCTTCCATTCCAATTACTTTGGGATGAACCGTCTTGTTCAATGTCAAAATTAAACTCAGCGACTGCCATAGCCCCGTTATTTTTATGTAATGCCTCTGCACCCCAACCCCAAAGGATGGTCCCCTACCACGCAGGGAAAGTTTGATATTTTACACACACAACACAGGGAGAAACGTTATCAATCTCATTGACCCCGATAAATAATTCATCTAAGCTAATATCGGCCGTATCCTGATACCTTACGGTTGTCACTAAAGCTCTCAATACCTTAAATGAGTTTAAAAATATTTACTTAATGGAGTCAAATATAATCCCGATACGTTAATTGGACAAAACATTGAATCAGTATATTCAGGGAGTAAAAAATACTCTCCATATCTTCAGTGAAAAAAAATACACCCGGTACCTTACGGGTATCACCAATATTCTCTCTACTTTAAGGAAGTAAAACATATACCCGGTACCTTAAGGGAGTAAAAATATACCCGGTAGCATAAGGAACTCATGATTTCTATCGTCACCTTAAGGCTGTCACAAATTCTCCCGGTACCTTGAGGTTGGAAAAAAATATTCCCGTTACAATAAATAGTCATGAATACACCAGATACCTTACATGTGTTAAAAATACTGCCAATGTCTTAACGGTGTAAAAATTGTCCCGGTACGTTAAAAGAAAAAAATAGTTCTCGTATCTTAATCAAGCCAAATACTTCTGTTCCCTTATGAAACACTGTGGGAATAGTAAATAACCCCGGAACATTACGGGATTAAAGAACCTGCTAACTTATGGGAGTCAAGAATACTATCTTAAGATAATTGAATATATATTGCCTGGGGTTGGTTTTTGACTTCCTAGAAGGAAGCAAAAATTATAATAATAAGGAAATCCACAAACATTATCCTAATAAGTCTACTGAATAAAAAGAGGGCGTATATAATATTTTCATGACTATACATTTTTAATAGCTGTATTAAATAAATTATTCAATTATAACTTTTCACTAAATATTTTTGTAACAATTCCAAACCGATTGAGGATGATAATGGCTCTATTCTTTGAAGTTCAATGCTGAGAACTACTGTCTAATTATTCGTACAGTATATACGTGTTGGCAGATCATGTCATATTGGACAAAATTTTTGTTGCTAAAACAATATCAATAAAAAAATTAACTTGAATAAGTCCTAGGCTTAAAATATGAAACATGGTTCATTGTATAAAATAATGGAAAAAATAATGAAATACGCCAACTCTTCAACAGAACATATTAATGTTGTATTATGACGTAAATTCTCAACAGCTCTCACTTGAAATAAGTCTTTACACATTTACAATAACATACGTGAAATGATAATTTAACACACAACAAAAATTTTTAATAATCTGACTTCAAATAATTTAATATCAAATCTATTAAATTATAATGATTAATAAATATTAGGTTTTATTTTTACCATAATTCTATGTCCCCTTCAGTCAAATTATTCAAAAGAAAATTAGTTCATGTAAACTTTCGTAGTATTATTTATTATAACTCGATGGAGTATTGCTGGTTATAATTATACTTTTTATTCAATCAAATATTTCTGTTTTACAACACAAACTTTTTCTTTATTGTGCAGTAAAGTCTCTCCAGCACGCAAAGGTATGGTTTGACGGCACGGGCTCTTGGCGCGCGTAGTAATTTAACACCAAATTGTCTCATTTTTAATGTATAATTCTTTCCACCTTCATACTAGGGGTATCTGACTCCCAAAGTATTTTTCTCGTGTTTTTAAGTATATGTGCGCCAATTTTTTTTTGCATTCTGTCCACGCGTTTTTAAATCTGTGTAGAGATTAACGTCATAAAAATATACGTCCTTTTTATATGATTTGGGCACAATGACGTACTAATTCAGTCGTGTGCACAACTTATAAATTACTCTACTAGGCGTAACCATTTGATTTATTGAACATTTCTATTTTACAAATTTTGTTACCGCTGTTATTATTTATAGGCTTCGGGTTAGTTAATCCCTTGAGTTTAATGTCAGATCTGGGTCTGCTCGACATCCGAATAGTATAGTTACATATGAATCAAACAACTTATATTATTTAATTTAAAATACGTGGTGCACAAGATGTACTTTGCGCGTCACAAACTTAAATAAAACTAGACATAAATTCAAAGAAAGTCCAATACATTATATTGAGTACGCTATAATATAATTATTAAGTTTACACGTTTCATGAAACGTTTATTAAACAATATTAAAAGATATTTGGCTTTATTACATTGTAAATAATTAGCCTTTAGTTACAACAGGCAAGGCAGCAGATTCTTTCCTGTAAATTTTACTCTTGGATTATATCGAAAATTTATAAATATTGTCATACCTGTGTGGTCCTAGAAGAGGACGAAACGTCGTGTATTTAATATATTGTGGTGAGCACCAATGTGTAATGAAAGTTTTTTTTATAATTTCTTTAATATCTTTATTGTCGGCGAAATATTTATGCCCTATGTATTGTAGACAAAAGTCAGCGTTCCGTAAGAATTCGGAGTGCTGGAGAGTGTTGGCGTTTTTCTTGGAAGTTGAAAGTTTGGACCAAAGAACAAGCCCTTTCCATGACGGAAGCCAGCCAGTGGTGGTCGTGTTAAATGAAACAGTAAAGCACAATCGTCAGTCTGCATTATTATCTAGGACAGTTGGCTGATAGATGTTGCTTGAAAAACTTCTAGAACGAATGTTGGAGACGTGTCCGGTGGCCAGCAGGCCGGAAATTCAGCAAAGAACAACTTATGTTTTGGAATAAGGTTTTGAAAAGTGGTTATAAGTTGATGAGAGAGAAATAACTCAGCGGCGATTTAAAACTGATCAACATCCTATAGGACTTCAATGTCTGTGGTGAGGTGGAGATTTGGTTTATTGTGCTGATTTAGGTTGTGAACAGTGAAATACTACGTCCTGTTAAATAAAAAAACCTTTTAAATTACAAGTGAAGTGTATAAGTTGTGTTTTATGAGAGCAGCTCCGAATTTACATTGTAAACATAGTGTAAAAATTGCCTACCGTCAGATTTATTTAATTGTTTTTAGATTTCATAAAATTTTCTTCAGATTTTTATAGATTATTTATTTTTCTCTTGTAATATTAATTCATTATTATGTAACGTTTTGTTTTCATATGATTCGGTTATAATTGCGGATTACTGTAACTGTTAGAGGCACGATAAGCGGCGCTGAAGAATTTCAATAAAGCTGTGGAATTTATGTAAAAGTTTATGTACAGAATCCAAACTAAACATAAATTTGTAATAAATGTTTTATATTTAAAAATTAATTGTTTAAATTCATTTATAAATCATTAATTAATACATTAATTGGCCACATCGTGATGGCTTTGTTAATTTCTTTAAATTGAATACCACATTATTTGGTGCCGGAAAGTGATAGCATTGTTTGTTTCCAATTACTATCTTTAAATTGTATATTACAATAATTTTTTTTCAATAAACATCATACATTTTTCTCACTTATTTCTTTCTTTCTAATATTTAAAAGAATACAAACTTGCACTGGAGTTCATCTATTCATTTGTTTAATTTATGCAATTAGAAGAAACTTAAAACATAAAGATGTTAAGGGTAGTTTTAATTGAAATCTGAGCAAGGAATAAGTGTTAAATTATTAAAATTTGGACACTTTCCCCACTTGTGCGTCATCACTAATGTTGTTACTTTAATCAATTAATAAAAAAATCTGTCACCAGTAATTTAAGTAAACATGTAGGAATGGAGGTAATCGAGTAAATTGTGAGGATGACTGAAGTTTTAATTGCTTCAAGGATACAATTTGGGACCAAAATACGACGCTGATAATATTTAGAAAAAGTAATTTAGTTCTTTTGTTTACAATGGGGGTCGATTGACGACATTCGTCTGAAAAAAAATTGGCATTGTAAAGACTTCAGTAGTAAAAGAGAGCTACAATTAATGCTTTGTTGATGTATTGTACAGGGTGTTCTGAAAGTTTCTGAACATCGAAGCATCAGACATTGCATTCATTTAGTGAACCAAAAGGTTAAATGTTTCGCAATAGTAGAACGAATTAAAAAACAATCAAATATCTACGGCAAATACAGTTCTGAAAACTTGTGATCTGCCAACTTTGTTTCGAACTTCCAACGTCGATCTACATCCACAGTCCAGTGCAGAGCGACTTCCCGAACGAACTATAATTCTCTTCTTGTTCTTCGTCAACAGTTGGTTGGTTGGTAACACTGCACTTCTGCAGTCCTGACGCTTCTCTGCTTTCCTCTTGAGTTGATAACAGGAATGACAATTCATCTTATGTTATTTGTTTTGCATATTACAAACGTGGTCTTCCTATGCAACATTACACGGCTGACTCGTCCGTCAAAAGAGAAGAAAGTAACCGGTCTTCAGTAAAAATAGAACAACATATTGAAGTGAATAACATCGGTAAGTGGCCGCCCTTTGTCCGCGGGCCTGAGAGGGAATTAATTAAAAGTGCACGTGCGCCAGAGGCCCCAAGAAGCCGAGGGTACGCGTCCCTTTTTTTTTCATCGTTTGCGGGGCGGAGTAAGGGTATATACTCCGCACCCGGGAGACTGATCAGAGGACTGAAAGTGAAGTGAAAGAGGCGAGAGGGTGCAAAATTTGGCGAGCTGTAACGAACAAAAGTTTTGGAGTGTGGAGGTCCATCGCGTGGAGGCCGAAGAAGGAGATCGTGGGGTGCTACAAGACCAGTGATCCGCTGCAAGTCGGCTGATGCTACGAGATAAAGTAAGGATCACCATTAATGTAAAGTGCATTCAGACGTTAAAGATTTTTTGACACAGTACGGAACTAAGCTCTGTGTTTGAAATTCCACCGAGCCGCCCTCATTACCCTGTAGAGAATGAGGATTTCATTAACCAAGTCGGAGCTAATTATTGTTATTTTTTTTGCAGACTATATATACCTGTTGGCGCCCAATCAATTTTTTATGTATTTTTTGTATTTTTATGTAATAAAGTTTTTTATATATGGTAATAAAGTTTAATCATTACAATATTCTTCCGCCCTTGAAAATTGAATTATTAACAACGTTTTCACTATTGTTTTGGTATATTTGTAACAGGTAATTGGATGAACTCAAGTGAAAATTGTTCTGGATCTGTGAGCCGCGTTTTCTTAATGATGGAACATCAAAGTTACTGGGTGCGTTACCCGTAAAGCGAGATTTTATTTTCGACAGTTTTATATCGGTACAACAGAAACTAGATCCATTTATTTTGAATGGTGGAACCGCAACCAATTCTAATTAACTTAAGAGGTAATTAGTTGAAGATAATCCGTGTTACGGCGACCTTTCACAGAGCAGTTTCTACGTGTTTGGACTTAACTTTCACGGATTTTATCTTTTACATCTACGAGAGCACTATAGAAGTGAAGTGCGTTGCGCATGTGTGATTTAGACTAGTCGTAGAGTTCAGGACGCAGTTTCAGAGAAACGCCTATAGATTGGATGACGCAGCCAGCGGTGAAAGCTATTCCAACAAATTGTTCTGTAGTACAGGAAACACGTTTGGCGACGTTTTTTTTGTGCGTGAGGGTTACAAAGTTCCGTTCCCCAATTACCGGTCCATCGCTCGTCCCCACAGCCAACATTTGCAACAGCAGGTGCTTAAATTCCGTCCGACCGGCTCGTTTATATTCTCGCAGGATGAGATTACGTCGTGGTGCTGCTCTAAACTGGCAGTAAATTTTAAAGACCTCTCCGGCTCGCGATCTGCTTGCTAAGTCGCTTAGCCTCTGAGAGGAGTCTCTGGCTTTTGTGGCTTCCGAAAATGCAGTTATCTGGCTCCTTAGACTCCATCGCTTTGCCTGCTCGGTGCGACAATGCGCTCTGAAACGTCCTGTAAATGGAGGGATATATAGTTCCTAAATTGCACGCGTAACTGGTTTATTCAAAATTCATGTCTCTCTCTGACTGTGTGTGTCTGTTTACCACTGGCATCGTCTTTGGCTCCTTAATGCTTACGACACGTGATCATTTTAGATACTCTCAGAATATTCCTCGGCATAATTAAAGGACGCGCATAAATTTTACCATTTTATAATCTTAACTATTTGTTTTTAACCGTCTACAAGATTTTGTATAATGTTAAAAAATCACAACTCAACAAATTAACATTTTTCGTTGCCTGGGTGGATGAGGATTTGTTGGAGGAAGGATCGAAAAGCTCAATTTTGGTGGTTAATAATATGAAAGAATGTGCTAAATTAACAAATAATTATTAGTTTTCTTTGATTAACAATTTATGTTTTAAATAACGTTTTCAAATTCTTAACAAATTAATTATTCCATTTTTTCTCTCACAAAGTACAAGCTACCGTTTCAATGCAAAATTATACACGATCTCAGGGTTTTAATAAAAATATCGCCGTTTTATAACAACTAAAAACTACCTATTGAATTCGTAAAAAATGTAACGGAAGACTTAATTGGTGAGGGGGGGGGGGTAGGATTGCTATCATATTCTCAACATCATTTGGGGAATGTATTCCCGTGCCTTCAGGAAACTTTGTCATCGATTCCGGAAGTGAGTTTTTATTTGAAAGAGGAAATTTTGCTTCTCTTACTCTCGGATTTACGTCGAAAAAACGATACTAACCACACAGCATGTCTCAGATGAAGCAAAAATACATCGCGAACCGTTTTTCCGTGCCTTTTTATAACAAGTACCCTCCACCTCGCAAGCATTATCTCCTTTCACCCACGTGGTCCGGACAATCACATTGTAATTGACCAACTGTAGGTGTCCCGGCGTCGTCAGGGGTTTCTTACGAAAGCCATCCATTATTTTGAAACGCATGAAGGATTTGCTTTGGTGGTGCGCCCACGTTTATGGTCTTATTGTAATTTTATTTGGCAAAATTACAAAGGAGGCTCTCGGTCGAATCTCGCCAGCGCGCGTCATTTAATTTGTCTTCGTCATTGGGGCGTGGATCTTATTAAAAGCCGTAGACCAGTGGCCGACAAACGGTAGCTCGCGATAGGTTAGTAGACAAAAGAGAGAATAAGAAATTCCCCTTTTTTAAATTATTATAGTTGTTAATTTTGTTTGTCGTCGGTATAAAAGTGTTTTACTTGGGGACAATGACACACTATTAGGAATGCACTAAATTGCAAATTACAGTGGAAGGAAAAGGAGTTAGTCGAAATATGAGACATTTTCCACTAAATTGGAGCTTTGGAAGACAAATTTAAGAAGTGGAGACGTCAAACTTGTTTTCTGTATTGAAGAATCATCTTGAAAAACACAAACATCACAACCCTTTTCGACCAGAATGGTGCTAGAAATTACAGTATATCATATTTAAGAGAGCAAATTTAATTTTCGCTTTAAGGACATCAAGAAGTTGCACCCCTCGCACAACACCTTTGTAGCAAGTGAATATAAATTTTTTTTCTGTCTGCGTGACTGAACATTTTAACGTACTTAAACTAAACTGATTTTTTGTCTAATAGTGTTGTGAATTTAATTTAGTAATTTCTAGAATTTGATGTATTAAGTAGGGTATGTGGGTAGAATGTTTATAAAAAATTTTAAAAATAAAATAAAGACGTATATTATAAGAAAAATTTGTAAATTTTGAAAAAAGTATTTTGTTTGTTCGGCAAGCACTTTTTGAATGTGTAAGTAGCCCCCGTCATTGGCGAGTTTGGCGACCCCTAGCGTACATCATAGAATTTTTAAAGGAAATTTTAAATTAAAATTTAAAAAGGCTTTTCAGTTTTGTCAACTGACGTGTGCAGCTGTGTCGTTGAAGCCTCTTTTAGCACATGAAGAAAGGCACAAGGATCCCAGAAACGTTGTGTGGTATTTATATTATCAATTATTTTGTCTGAATTTGGCTATGTTTATTATTAGAAATTTTAATTTAATTAAGGTTGTTTATATTTTTCATTAGCTTATTTAAATTAATTAAATTATCATGTTTAATGTACTTTAAAATTTTTTTCTTAACTAGTTCAAAAATACTCTGAAAATATTCATAAGTAATTAATATCTCTATTAATTAAGTCACTTTAAAAAACAACGTGATGTGTTAAATGTTTTGAGAGTTTTTGGAAATTGTTTCCCCATTCATCTGAAAAATAAAAAAATTAAAAATATTGTTCAATAATAATATCGATTTCTCTAACTGTATAGAATTTTCTTCCTATATCTCACATTAATTTTCTGTCATTCGACTTGATATTTAATTACAGAAATGTTTCCTAAAATTTCTTTTTTGGCATATTATCCTTAAAGTGTATAACAAATATTATGCCATAATAAATATTATGTTTATTGGTATCTACATGAGAATGGCGCTGACAAATCATATTTACCCCTTCATAGGGAAATTCAAGTTGTTAATATTTGAGTGTCAGTTGTGAGGCCATTAATAGCGTACTGTGCGAATAAAATCAATCCTGCTTTGATGTGGACTTTCTTTTTTGCAGACGGTGATTGAGAAACCATTTGATATAGTGCGTGAGGTCAAAGTCCAGTGTGTAATAGCAGGAAAGAATTGCAGAAGGACACGCAACACAATGCTGAGTATTTTTGGAGAAGTAGAGGCTATTATTGCGCGAGGCCTTTGACAGAAGCGACTCCGGTTGAGCCATTGTCCTGTGAACACTGGAGGGCACAATGGGGACGGGACAATCGAAGGATGCACGCCATGGACCTAGCTGCGGATTGTCGCTGCAACAATGATATCAGCCAGACCCTGCCCAACACACGACCGTTCAACAACATTCTTAAATTGCATCTACGCATTAATCAGCATTTCTTGTTTACCAGGCCGTTTAATGATTCTGAACTTATGTATGAAATTAAATACCTCGGTAATACTACTTTAACTTCTATTAGATAAGTTGTGAGGAAAATTTTAGTAAATTAAAAAGAAAATCAGTGTTGTAGGTGCTGGGGGTAAAATTAAATATACTCCATGTTCATGTTGTGCTTTGAGAGGGTGGTTATTTCTTGTCAGGAAGCTGCTAGACAGTTCTGCGAATACGTGACTCACAATGGCGTGCGAATCAAAGAGGTCAGACGTTATCAGAATTGACAAAGGTCATAGAGGGCCGTTGTCTCTGAGTAGGTGCGGCTAAAATATATGTTGCTATCTCCGACGTCGTTAAGGTTGCGAGAATTAAATAAAATTTATCTCTTCACAGAATATTTGTTAATGTAAGTAATATTACGCTTTTTGAGCGTGCTCTAAATGTTTTATAATTATTATTTTGTCTTAATTATAGTGACAAAGGATTATTATGTTCAACATATGAAGTGAAATTTTTAATTTCATGACTAACATTTGTGAATGTCCTGAGGATTTATTTTTGGTTGACACCAATCATATAAAATATATGTCTGCATAAGTTGACGTTATTGGTTTAGCTCGAGCGGAAGAGAGAATCAGAGTGCAGATGGTGTGCAGTGGTTTTAACCGAGCTGAGGGTGTTACGAAACCGTTCGATTAAAGTTGAGAGCCCACTGAGGTCATGAAGTCACATTGCCGTCTAACTATGCAGGCACTTCTTGAGATCAGATGCACCACTAAAAACATATCGTTAATTCAGCAATTAATTAATCCTGGAGAATGCATAAAACTGATTGAATGTAAGAGACACTCGATTATTCTGTGACAAATATAACAACATATCATTTACATATATAATCAATAACTATACGTAAGCCCTATTTGAAGAAATATACCACTGTGATAAAAAAGTAAGGTGAAATTGTCTTTTAAAACTCCCGGGTATTAGGAAGGCAGGTAAATTTTTTCCTAGGTTGGTAGAACTGTCTATAATATTTGCCAAGCGTCTGTTTGTTAAAAGTTTTAATTATCTCCCAGTTACACGTGTTTTCGTAAACAACCAAAAGTGAATTTTTCGATTTTTGCAATGGGTGATTTTGTTGAGCAAAGAACTTGCATCAAATTTTGTTTGCGGAACGAATATTCTTGTGCGGACACATTGAAAATGTTGCGGAAGGCCTTTGGTGATCAAACTATGGCACAAAAAAAAGTTTGTAAGTGCAACAACGAGTTCAAAGAGGGCCGAGAGTGCGTTGAAGACGAACCACGCTCTGGACGACCATCAACGTCTACCGACGAGGCACACGCCCAAAAACTCAAAGATTTGGTGCTTGTAAATCGTCGATGGACCATTAGAGATCTCGCTGATAGTGTTGGAATATCATTTGGCTCAGCCCAAACCATTTTGAAGAATGTTTTGTGTCTCAAACGCGTCAAGTCTCGATTGGTGCCAAAATCGCTCAATTTTTTGGAAAAAAAAGCGTCGCGTTGATGTGTGTGAAACTTTGCTGTCTAACTATCAAGACCACTTGAAATGCATCATTACTGGAGACGAGACTTCGATTTACGCATACGACCCTGAAACCACCGACCAATCCACCGAATATCGTGCAAAAGGTGAAGCAAGACCGAAAAGACCACGGCAAAGACGATCGAAATTCAAGGTATGTTGACAGTCTTCTTTGATTATCGTGGTGTGGTGCACTATGAATTCCTTCCGCCGGGCCAAACTGTCAACAAAGAATACTATCTGAGCGTTATGCGTTGTTTCCGTAAAGCTATTCGTCTGAAACGACCGGTATTATGGGCGATTTTGGTTCCTTCATCACGATAATGCACCATGTCATACTGCATTGGTTCTTCGCGACTTTTTTTGCCAAAAACTCGACTCATATCGTTCCGCAACCACCGTATTCGCCTGATTTGGCTCCGTGCGACTTCTGGCTATTCAGCACACTCAAAATGCCAATGCGGGAACGCAGTTTTGACAAGATTGAGGAGATAAAAACCGAATCGAAGAAGGTCTTGAAGGCTATACCGGAAAAAGACTATTCCGACTGTTTCGAGGACTGGAAAAAGCGTTGGAAAAAGTGCGTTTTATCGGACGGGGATTCCTTTGAAGGGGTTGAAATTGATTTGGAAGAATAAATAAAGAATTTATATTTTATAAATAAATTCACCTTACTATTTGTTCACAGTGGTACATTTCACACTGGAATTACTCAATTATCTAGATAATAAAAACGGATGTATGTATGTTTGTAAGTAAATTCTCTATACAGATTTAAACCCCTGGATAGATTGCAACAAACTTGGTACACAAATTCTTAAAAACACGGGGAAGAGTAGTGTTGGGTTGAGAAATCCGTAACATAAAGCAGGATAGAATTATGATTAGAAAATGTGATAATTTTGTGTAAATTTCTGCCCGCCAAGCGACAGTGACGTCACACTCAAGAGAAATAATACGTTTTGCGTTATATAGTTCATTTCTTCGTAATGAAGTAAAGCAGAAATACTTCGATTGAATAAAGAGTATATTTATATTTAACAATACTCCATCGAATGACAGTAAAAAACAATACGAAATACTTTAGAATCATTGCGGATTTTGCGGATATTATGCTAACAATTTTAGCAATTTAATGTTTCGTAATGTCTGAAGACTGAGGGACAATTATATCTTGCAATACTCAAGGAGTATATTTAAGCATTTCGTAAAGAAATTCAGAGGTCTGCATTGATGCAATAAAATTCCACGTATTTTATATGTAGCTGTTAAATTAATGCACTATCGGTCGAAAGTATGTACGGAAATAGGAATATTTTGATTGAATTAAATGTACAATTAACTGTACTTTATACATCATATTCTATAAATTGGTATAAAAAAGCAATAAATGTAACGTTAAACAAAATTTTCTGGTTATTGATATCAGAATTTGTTCTCACTAAATTGTGAGTGATAATAAATCATCTAATTTAGGTTGCATGTTTGGGAAGAACGTTATAAGTGTACAATTTCTGAGATACTAATCATAAATGTGTATAAATTACACCATAAACCAACCACGCCATAACGAGTTGTGTAATATTGTAAGGACGGATGTTGCAAACAGCAGATTACAAAATCCACCAAACAGTATTTTAACTCCCTTCAGTTATCTGGAGTACTCGGCCCCGTAAAGGTACTTACTTAAGGTATCCGGAATATTCTTGACACAAACACACTGTCCATCACGTGGGCGGGGGTGGACATTTTAAAACATACGAAAACGGGCGAATAAAAAGTATATTTATATTCAGCAATACTCCATCGAATGATAGTAAAAAACAATACGAAATACTTTACAATCCTTGCGGATTTTGCGGATATTATTTGGATATTATTTGTGTCAAATAATTACTTTTGGTGGTAAATGAAATTCACAGTGTTTTCCCCAATGTTGTTCGTGTAAAATTCCAACCCCTTTTCGCATGGGAGGATAGCACCCTTAGCGGTGGGGGTGGAGAGACGTTACAGAAAATAACCGAGATTGGTGTTGAATCCGAGGTTATGAATGAGGCTGAGTTTCATTATTACAGTCATTATTGCCGGTTAAGTTGTACTTTAATCCATATGAGTGGAGAGGAAGGGGAAAGCAATGTTCCGTGTACAATCTTAAAAACGTGGAGCAATATTGACCATATTTGTACAGTAGTTTCTTTTAAACCGGAAACAAACACTACCACCCCAGAGGGCGAGGGTGGAATGGGGTGGAAATTCTAAAAATGCAGTGAGATTGACACTGTTCTGTCGATGTTCTTTTTACACCCTTAGTAGTGTAATATATATTACATATATATAAGGTCTACCCTTGTAGGCTCTAGAATTTCTGAGTGAGCATTGGAAACAGAGTGTCTTTGTGGAAACTCACGAACTCTGAGTAAGCATCAGAAAACAATATGTCTTTGTAAGCACTCAAGAATTTCCGACTCAGCAACAGAGATAAATAAGACCCCACGTGTCCTGCTGAGTAAGGGGTACGTGTCGAAAATGAGGCTCTGTGAAGAAGATACCACCTCCTACACAGAGCTGGAGATCCTTGAATATCTTTCATGAACACTTGTATAAAAAGGCCAGACTTCTCTGATGTAAGGAAGTCTCTTCAACGTGGTACATATGCCACTCTATATTCTGTTTTCATATTATTATTTCTTTCTCTAGGCTGTAGACTAAGGTTAATTAAATTAAACTTCTTTCTTATTCTAATGGACTAAAGCCTCATGTTATTTCTCTAAGCCTTTAAGATATTATAGTGCGACTTAGCGCGCACTCCGGACCAAAGTTTCAATTTCTTCTTAAATATCTCATGTTAGCGAGACCAGGAGAAATTCGATTATTAAATGGTGGCAGCGGAAATTTTAAACATTACAGTAGGTTAAATCACTTCTTGACTAAAGATTAATATAGAATTAAATACTTTTTCGGGATTATATGAATAAGTACACGGGCAACGCCGGGCACCGAGCTAGTTATTTAATAAATAGCCTAACCACATAATAAAGAAACTCACACCCACGGAAGATTGCCTTGGTGCTTTACGGACGGCAGACAGGGTCGTGTTGTGACATGCGCAGCTCAGTGTGGGACACAAAATGACGCAATTTCCGGCCTTGGCCACGCCATTATTCGAGGGAATCCCCCTCGTGACGAGTGGCTGACGTTTAATTCCCCGCCTCGCTGCGCCGCGCGAAACAAAGGCCGCCTACGCTTCTAATTGCAAGTATAGCACATACGTGTCTCCTCATCTTCCCGCGGTCTATTTTCTCCATCCAGCCTTCAAGGGCTCGTGAGGAGGCGATGTGGACGCATCATTCCTGTTGAAGGTGATCAAATATAACGTGTTCCAGTTCAGTTACTGGTGCTCCTTCCATCACGTACCTAGATGAAAACAAGGAGTTCACCATAATAGCATAAAATAACAATTTCATCCTAACGATTAATTATTCTAACAAGAATAAAAATAATAACAGGATGTGGGCTACGATGGGGATGGGCCATCTGGTAGAGTTACTTGTTTCTTATATGTATTTTTAAATTTAATCTGAAGGAGTGTCGCACGCATGCATGGTTCAGCGAAAACTTCCGCCCCCGGGGGGGGGGGGGGGTATAGCACGATTCCTTCCCAGAACTACCTGCGGGCCGTAATGATCACCCGATTTCTTCCCTTCCCGTTCAGGCTAGTTTCACACTTACCCGACAACAGTTTAAACTACATTTTAGCCGGCCACTGCTCCAAGCTTGCTCTCTTCATAAACAAGTTATTCCCTTCCATAGCCTGGTATAGATGCTTTTAAAAACGAAAAAAGTTAATGATCCAATAATTATGAAAAGAGACATGTTGGGGGCGTTCTATGTTCACTTTGAGGAGTTGAGAAAATTTGAACACAAGTTTTTTAATTATTTTGGTAAGGGTATTAAAATTTCGACCATCTTCTTACACGGTTAGAAAAATCAATTCAAAACCACAACAATTCAGGGAATGTATTCGCCTATACAAATGTTTGAAATCACAATTGCAAAAAAAGAGTTATATTTATCTGTTATTTATTTATTATAATAAAATGTATTTGCAAAACGTCAGACGTAAAAGAAAACATACAATAAAAATTCAACCACCACTATTCATTTCATCCCTACTTTCGGACTTTTTCAGATGGATTCTAAAATTTTAAGAAAAATAAGTAATAAATACGACCTGTTTGGTGGACGCTCAATGTCAATCCTTACATAGTTTTAATTATCACGTCTCGAGAGGTCTAAAGTTTGTAGAATGTGTAAAATATGAAGTATTTTTCACAGAACTATAAACATACTTCCTTAATTGATATTGTAAGGTTTTACATAATTTTGTTGTTGAAAGTGACGGATATAACTGACAGGGTCAAAGCATGCGTGCGACTCTGCTTCTGAGTTAACTGTCTATAACTGGGGTTAGAAGTACGAGATGTGGATGAGTATGTGGAGGAATTTCATAAAATATCGTAAGAAACGCGATGATGATTACTTTTTAACTCACACGGACTCAGTAAAATGGCATTTGTCTTACATTTAATATATGGGAAAACAAAACTGGCAAAATGTGTTCTTAATAAATATACTTTTTTAAACTACCAGAATTTCCAAGCCGTTAAAATTAGTTTTAACAAAATCAATATTGGTATTGTATTGTACTCTCCATATTCCGTTCTTTCTTTATCATCCATATTTTCATTTCCATTTCTTAATTCCCGGCAAACTTCTTCCCAAGAATTCTTCTGTATGAAACTCAGTGACATAGATAACCACGGAATAGACTCCAATCTATATTGTTTTTGCTTTATTTTTACATAACGCCCCTCGATATCCATCCCTATCGGTCTTGCACTCGAATGCAGAAAGGGGTAGATACTCAAACAACATCAGGAGAACTATTATCAATCTCATTGACTCCGAAAAATATTTATTCGACGCAAATATAGGCCGTTTAACATGTTCAAAAATTTCCACCCCCGCCCCTGGGGGTTGAAGGTCATAAGTAAACTCAGTGACAGCCATAACCCCGGATTCGACTCCAATCTCGGTTTATTTCGCGTTATTGTTTTGCAACGTCCCTCCACCCTTGTGGTGGAAATTAAACACCAGCAATATCGAGAGAAATATTATCATGCTCATTGACTCCGAAAAATAATTATCGGGCGCAAATATCGTTAGAGTATGTTTCCACCACCGCACCTGGGGGATTGTATGCGGATCATACATAAAAACATACATACATACACAAACGTATGATCTACTTAATTTATTAGCAGATTTACGAGAGAAATAGGAATTTCTGAAATATTGGGAGTGTATTCCTGAACATAAAAATGCATTAAATCAAAGCTCAGCACTAAAGCCCATGAAACTTGAAGTATAGGATCAGGATGGAAAAATCTGGAACTCAGGGCCGCGTCTGGGTACGCGGCTGTCAGCATCCACTTAGACCCTCGTGTTCTTATTTTAGAAAATAAAATTGTGGTCTACTGAATTGTCCTTTATCCTGAATTTTGGAGGATCTTGAAAATTCGTCCTAGAAAAGGATAACTTTTTAATGAGTGTGGTTGGAAAATTTAGTTTCTCAGTTACTAGATTTTAAAGTGAGGCTATTACTGAGTCTAAATTACACGGTTGCTATACAACAAAGAATAATTTTGTTGGAAAAAAGTGCCATGAGTCAACGTTAGAGTAAAGCGCAGTAGCTATATTAAAAAAAGGATATTTTTTTTAGTAAGAAACCAAGTTTAACAATTCGAAAGGCCTCGGGAAAAGTTTCTGTGGTCTAAAAACCACGAAATTTTGACCACTTTTCACTTTTTCGCTTACAGCCAAAGCATAAAGTATTTAATTAAACTTAATGTTCAGTAATAAATTGTAGCGCATAAAATTCTGCATCGGAAGTACGATATTCGGTCAAACGAAATGGTAAAAATCGTTCGACAAATTTATGACAGTTTACGTCATTTTCGAAAATAATGCAGTTTGTCATATTTCTAGTGCTGATAAAAATGGTGGGTAGTAGAGTTATTTGTCATGAAAAAAAAAATTAAGTAATTTAATTTTCTTTCCAATGCATAACCTGGTTTTAAAATTCCATTCAGAATTGCCGAAAATCCCCCCTGTTTTGCTGGTTGCCTACCGCCGGACTGGATGCGCTCATACTGTGGCGCTGAGGATGGGAGTGCCGATTACATACGTCAAGGTGAGATTAGTCTTTTGTAGAGCATATTAAAATGTTGAAGAGCATTGTTTTTCCAAGAGGAAGAAAGAGTCAAGGGTTTCAAAGAGTATCTATATTCTTTGGCAAGGAAGAAAGAATAGCAAACAAGCTCGGACCCAAGTCCCAGTTATGATTGCTACACAAAAGGTGTGTATTTTCGGCCAGTCTCAATGGTTGTTAAAACCAGGCAGTGCGTTGGAAAGAGAATCTACTTCAAACCACTTTGGAGATAACCGCATTCTCTTCCAAAATGTCGTAAATTTGAACGATTTCTCCCACTTTGTTCTACCGAATTTTGTACTTGATGAATACACCATCAGATACAGAATTTTATGTTCTACAATTTATTACTGAACATTATTTTCAATAGAATGCCTCATGATTTTTCAATTAGCGAAAAAGTGAAAAGAGGTGCAAACTTTCGTGGTTTTTAGGCCACAGATACTTTTACCGAGGCCTTTCAAATTGGAAACCTTGTTTTTTCACAAATAGCCATGACATATAAAAGTTGTAAAATAAAATACCCGTCCTTTTGCGCGGTAATATGTTTGCACGACGGTAGCTAACGAGAAGTTGCAAGAACAAAGTGGTTCAGCCATATATGCAGATTCCAATGAATAATGTTACAAGTCAGCTAATTCAAAATATTTTCCGGACCCGCCTTGAAAAGTCAGTATCCTCGATGTACAGCTTTCACTAATTTTGGACTGCCACTTATCCGGTCAGGTAATCGCACAGTTGGATATCAAGTACAACGGACGTGAATCTATTTCCTACACTGGCACTTTGTAATCGTAAGGTTCCTTTCCGGAGCTGAGCGATCTGGCGAATTTGTAAGAGAAAGGCTCAATAGAGTCCGCGGCATTTGCGGAACTAATTGCGTGAGTTTGTCACCCAAACAGCTGTCCTCCATCCTCGGGATGACGCGTGACATGTCGTCCGTAGCAACGCCATCTGCTTCTCTCTGGCGCTACGTGCGACGCAACACCCCCACACACATATTACACTAACAGGTGGCGATTTATTGCCACGGCGTCGCGAACGGACGACACGTGCGCTCTACGTGCCACTGTCACATCCACTGGTCCTTTTCCCAGTTGAAGCTCACGTATAACCTCTGACAAACACCGGGTAAAATTAAATAGATAGACCTATGATAATATCCTCTCTGGTCGGGGAAATTATGAACAGTATTAATGCCCTTTAGTTAATATTAGCAAGAGAAAATGGCCAATTACAGATAATAAATTTGAATAAAAAACCCCACGATGTTTCTTCTGCCTAATGGCAGACCTTCTCAAGTAGGGAGTAAAGAATTATTTTTTGTGGGCTTGGTTTTTTACGTTAAATCAAAAAATATTGACCGTTAAAGAAATTTTTATATAAGTTTATAACAGTTAAGCATGAAAAACTCTTATCTCAGGCACCTGTGGTTTTTAAATAGAAGAGATCTGCTGCCCGTACCAAATACGAACTGCTATTTTGTGTTGTGTTGCTTGCTGTAGCTCTCGTACCGACGTCTCCGTATCTCACAGCCGGCAGAACGGGTTAAGTGCAGTGATGACTATAGTCAGGACCGTTGCAAGGCGTCGACTCAGGGGTTGACCACTGGCTAAGGCGTCGGCCTCCGGGATTGATTGCTGGCAAGCCGTCGTACTAAATTGTGTGGCTTCGATGAGCTCTTCACTAACAAATTGTGGCCCCTTTCTCACGACGATTATGCCTCGGACTATATCAGAGACAACAACTTGGAAAAGTTTACAGCAGAACTCATGAGATTTGTAGATCAGTGACACTTAAAACGTATACACGTAACGCAATACGGAGCCTCTCATAATCACATCCACCAGCTGCGGTGAGCGCAGAACAACTGTCGAGTTTCAGAAGCTTATCTTCGTTCCCTCCATTATAGCCTCCCATTCTTTTACTTTTTTTTTCATTTTTAGAAAACTTCGTCGAAATGTCAGTTTCATTTATTCTTCCATTGTTACTAGAGTTATAGCACGCAGCTGCAGTTCCGTAGTCAACAATGGCCAACTATTCTGTCATGTTGAGGCCAACAATCGAGACAGGACACGAAAATTACTTGGATGGAAATATTTATCTCCTCCACCCACTCGCACGTGCACGATTTCGAATTCTCCAAACCACAGCAAACAACACTTTCGAGACAAAGCAAAACTAAACCAAAATACACGCGTTACAAAGTCTCTGTTAATTAATGGAGCATATTACTCGCTGAAACAGTTCGTAGAAAGGAAGGACAGATTAGATCCTCTTTAATAAAATAGTTTGATGGTATACTATCAAGTTACGCTATTATTTTATGATGATAATATTCTAGAATTTAACTGCTGACTTGTTTTCTTTTTCATGCTCGACGGAAATCGATGTAAGATTTTCTATTGGAAACTCCGTCGAAAGAAAATTGAAGATGAGTTAAAACACTTATCATTTCTTTAATTACTAATTACTGTTATATTAATATCTTTAACGTAGTATTCAAGTACAATGTTTTTTTTTAAACTTTGTATTTGTAATAATTATTTATTTCATGTAATCTTGTATTATGATTTCGAATTCTCCAAACCACAGCAAACAACACTTTCGAGACAAAGCAAAGCAAACCAAAATACTCGTGCTACAAGGGCAACAACCAGGGAAATGGTGAACTCATCGACGACGGTGATTAGTGTGGTGTCTATCTAGCCACTTTGAATTCGTAAAGATATTTAAAATATTTAATAAAAAAATTGATTATTAAATAATTTATTTGTAAAAATAACTCACATTAAATCTTATAATTTATGTAAAAAAAGAAAATTTATTACACGCCTTCACTCTGGAGAGTAGAAAGAATTTTCTTGCATATAATAGCTTCAAAAAGCTACTTTCAAGGAACGTAGGCGGAAAAATTGAAAGTAAATAAAATATAAAATGCACCTATCGCGCTTACACGAGAATGGTATTCAGTTACATGGAAATGTTGCAAATGCTGATTACTAGTGTCTCTGTCGTAGATACTTTGTCGTGTATTCCTGTAGAACTTGTTCGGGAAACGAAGCTGGATGAAGTTGGTGTAGTCAGCTTTACCGCTGGTTGACGAGATAATCGACGAACTTTTGTTATTATAAATAGGTTACCGAAAAAATTTGCAATTTCGATTAGGATAATGTAAAAGTTTTCAATGAAGATTGACAATATTCTCCCAGATTGATGAACGAAATGTTACATTTTCGTTCAAATGATTCGGCCATTAACGTAAAGAAATGATACTAATAATTAAAATAGAATTTATGATTCCCTATTGTTCAAATCCATTTATTGTATTTAAAGTAATTTTATTTCAATTGTTTCTTTAAACTTAACAATAGTCTCAACAGCTGTAAAGATAACAGAATTTTCGCCTGCAATGTGTGGACAAATCGCATTTAAGAAATGTATGTCCACTACATTTCATGTAATTAAATAAATATTTAATTAATTGTATTATAAATTATTATGTTTGTAAAATCTTGCTTTGTTGGAATTTTTAGAAACACAGATTTTGAAATTAGATCATTTGATTGGCTTTACAACACCTGAACAGGTCCTAATAAACCAGGGATGAAACTTTAAGAATGTTATTTCTATTATAATGTTTCAAAATTTAAATTAATAAAATTAATAATAACTAACATTTATTTAAGGACGTCAGATAAATATGACTGTTAAAAGATTTGTATCTGAATTGATAATTTCTAAGCATATTTATGAAACTAATTGGAACAGTTTCCATATTATAGATAGAGATAGAAATTATAAATCCAGATAAGTTTCAGAAATGTTATAGACTTCATTAAACTTGTATTACATTCACTTAATGTTAAAACCAAAACTGATTCTTTACGGAATAAAATTGTCTTTCCGGAACTGTATACCTGAACGCTCAGCGTGCGGTCTGGAAAGAGGAAGTACCCGGGGGGTGCGGGTGGGGGTAAGTTGTCCGCTCATGCCACGTGCACTCAAAATACGGCGCCCTCCAACCACTGTCCTCTCAGACTGTCCCGGACTGACTCCCTTTTCAACATCTGGAAGCTCCTTTCGAATAAAATAGGAGGTCTGACCGTAACAAACTGATCACCCTTTAATATGCGTCGTGCCTGCGCGCTACGAAAAAATTTAGATGGAAAATTCATTTTGCTTGCCAGATATATATATAACGGAGGAAATGGATCACCACAGTAGTGTAACAAGAAATGTCACCTGTGCGGTTATAGTCACTACGCTAAAACGGAGCTGTTTGGGTCCACCACTCGGTGTTGTAATAATTTAGAACATATATAAAAAATGGATTTGGTTAATTGTCCAATGAAAGAATGGCCAGAAAAACAAAACAATAAGATATTAACCAACTTACGTTTCCTCCACCATTCGGCGGTCTTTATCAAGTGAAAATTAACGGGATCAGGTTAACACAAAACCCGCAATTTTTTTAAACTAAACATATAAAAAGAAGAAAGAACTTTCTGACTAAGTAAAAGATCATAAGGTTTGCTGAAAGGGTCTCTATCACTCTGGACATTCATGATATTTACATGATTTATTCTGAGATTCCCCCTTTCAGACTTATAGTATAATCTACTCAACAGCCCGCTACATAAATTAGCTACTTTTTGCAGTCTATTTTGTCCAAAGGATTTAAAGAAGAACCACATCACTCTGTTAACAAGTATTTACAACTACTTGAGTCTATTAAAGATCTTACTATACCTGATGATCACTTCCTTGTTTCATTAGATGTTGTTATTTCTATACCTAACAACCTGGTTATTGCTAGCTTCAAATCACGTTGGTATCTACTTAATCAACACACAATAAATGTACCTCAATAATTGCATCTCATACGTAACTGTACTTATTTCTTTTTTTACTATTCAATTTATCACCAACAGGAAGTTTGCCGAGATTTTCTTGCGTGATTTAGAGAATCCTTGTCTATCATCCCATGATTTCAGTCCCATTTGCTATTTACGGTACGTAGACGATATTTTCCGCATTATTTCTTCAACAAAACTAGATATCATGTTCCAAACTTTTAATAAATATGGTCCTAGACTGAAATTCACAGTTGAAACTGGTATCAACATTTGTCTCAACTTTATTGGCGTCACCCTATCGTTAATAGCTCCAAATTATTGACTAATTGGTTCAGAAAACTTACTTTGGACGTACCCTTCCCTTTTCTTTCCAACCATCCCACCAGTCAAAAACGGGCCATGGTTTTTAACCCAGTTTCTCTATCTAATCATAAATGCTGAAAATCTAACCATCATCACCAATCTTCTTCTCTCTAATCTGTATCCTCCTACGTTCGTTCATACCAATATCGACAATAGACTCAAGAAATTCTTCTTCTAATAGTCGTCAAAATCACAATAGTTCCAACATGAAGACCGTATTTCTCGTTTACAATGGATTACATACTGGCATAACTAACTTACTCCACCAATATAATATGGGCGTTATTTACAAATCTATCACTTCTCTTTTATGTTATGTCAAGAATGGTAAAGACTCATTGTGCTCTGAAGATACTCACTTGTGAGTTTTGCAAAATTGAACGCAATGATTTTAATGCTGTTTACATCGGTCAAACGAAAAGTGCATTGAAAACCAGGATCAAGGAACATAGGACGAATTTTAAATTACTCGCCGACAAACATTCCGTCATCCGTCATATGTCGTTAAACGATCACAGCTTTAAATGGACTAATGCCATAATCCTTGATGTGGAAACTAATTATTTTCCAGACTCATTTCTGAAATGATTAATATCAGAATAAATCATGTCAAAATTATTAATGTCGAGAGTAACAGCGGCTCTTTAAGCAAAATGATTTAATCACTAAGTTTTTTCTTCTTTACAAAAACGCGGGCTTTGGATTAAGCTTTCACTTGATAAGGTCCACCGATTGGTGGAGGAAACGTTGTAGGTTAGTTAAGATGTTATTGTCTGTTTTTATGGCCACTCTTTCATTGGAATATTATAAATTTAACAGACATTGTAATTTATGTCTCTTGTTATGTTAGTGGATCTTCGAGATCATCCAAAATCGCATGAATGCAGCGTGGGCCTTCTGGAGACCAACATCAATATTGATCTAGGAAAGGATCCGAGGGAAAGGCTTCTTTCTCTGGTGAGCTGATGAAATCTTTGGCAGTCTCGCGTGCTATTTCAGGGAGTACACCACGAGTCCAAATACCAATTATTAAATTTATTTGCTGTACTCGATACACGTGGACCTTGAGTTTTCCGCACGGGTGTAGGTGTAGGTTGAGACGTCTGTGCTGTATCCAGAGGTCTGCTCTCTTGTGTGAGTTGCGTGTGGTGTTGTTGAAATTCAGCGGACGGGCCTTTGCAGATACCACCCCCTCACCCCCTCTCCCCCTTTCTCGCTGTCTCTGATTCGCATTCCCGGCGCGCGTGTCCGCGCTGAGTTATCTGGTGCACGTCCGTCGGACGCTAATTACTCCGACACCGAGCGGGCGAGAAAGGTACGCCAGCAGAAAAGAGTTTACTGCCCCGACGTGCGATACGCAATACGAGTATCAATGGCGCCGCCCGGCTCTCACACACAAGCGTGGCGGTATCGTCAATTCTAAATTAATCGTCTCTAGACAACGAGCTATTATTGTTTTCTGGGTGAACAGCCAATACAGACAACTCGAAAACTCAACATGTTGAATTCCCACGCTGTGCAACGAGTTACGAATTTACGATAGCGAAATTATCTGTAGTGTGTAACGCGTTCTATAGTTAAAGTATTGTATTATATTACAAGTGAAACTTCTAAGAGGAAAGAAGTGGAGAATGTGATTAAAATATTTGAAATTAAAGACATTATTCAATTTTTCACATTGGAATGTGGCAGTCTTTTAAATTGTGTGGAGTTTGATCTGAGATCCACCATATTTTCTCCAATTATCAGCTTAAAATGGGTACTGGGAGAATTTATTATCCTTGCTCTTGAGGGTAATTTAATTGTTAGAGTAACAGGCTACAAGAGGGTAATCCACATGTTGGCAACTCCACTTTAATAAGAATGCATAGAAAGCTATTGAAAGGGGGGATGCGGAAGGGTAAAGGAAGGTATCCAAGGGTTAACTAGGGGCCTCGGGCTATAGTAATACAGAACAAAACCTAGAAAACCTGCATCAGGTAGGTCGGGCATTGGGTACTTGTCCCACAACCTTCCGATGGCGGGAGAGGAGTTTGCTGTAAGGAAGCAGCATTCCCTTCTCCGTGCCGTGCCTCGAGCAGTTTAGGAGGCAGCTGGCCGACTGTTCCAATGGGAACAGTTGAACAGCTCTTACCGTTGCACAGGGTCTGTGACTCCCGGAACATATACCTCTCAGAACAGACCGAGGTGCCTCAGCTTGTGGGAACCTTAGTTCTAAAACTGCGAAAGGAAAAGGCATTTCCTAGCGGTATCCCCCTCCGTTTCTCCTAAAAGGTTCTGCCTGCGAGAGAACATCCCTCGCAGGCATGTTTATCAGATACGAAATTCAAAAACAACACTATTTGTTGCATATCTATTAAAATTGAAAATAAATTAATTGTATGGCACTACATACGTACAAGTACGATCTTCTCAAACTCCATCAACCTCTTTTCTCAGATTTCCTTTACATCTTTGGTCTTCATAGTTCTAAGCCTTTGTTGTTGGGAGTTTTGATTTATCCAAATCATTGAAGTACCGGTGTTTCAGAGCATCTCTTGCAGTTATTCTTTTGGGAGGATTATAAATCAGCATTTCCTGAAGGAAATCCTTACCAGAATCATCGAGTTTCTTGACAGGGTCATTCAAGTTATATTGAGTTCAATTTGGAAATGTAGGTTTATAATCTGGTAACTTGGTAACACCAGGCTATATTTCCGCAGTTGGGGTCTTGAGCACTCGGAAAATTCTAAATAGTTGATCAATTTCAGAGTCACCTTGAAACAGTGGTTTCTTGGTTCCAATTTCTGCAGAGATACATCCAGTAGACCAAATGTCTAATAGCCCAATAGAACCTCTGGTGTTCTGTACCATAAAGTTACTATCTCGTGTGTAAATATACTCATCGTAATTCCAAAAGCTCTGCCCAGGCCAAAATCTGCCACTTTCATAGTTCCCTTGCCATCAACAAGCAAATTCTGTGGTTTCAAATCTCTGTGTAAAACTCTTCTTTTATGTCAAAATAAAATGGCAAGCAATATCTGATAAAGATAGGATTTAATTGTTTGTTGATCCAGATAATTGCCCTGACCAAAGCTCTCTAGATACTTCTTTAAGTCCATTGACAAAAACTCAAAAATCAAATACAATCTTGGTTCATCCATGATATCTTTCAACTTCACGATGTTTGGATGTATTAACTCTTTCAGTAGCGAAATTTCTCTAATAGCAGTAGAGGGAACTCCTTCATCTTCATTTTCTAAACACCCTTCGTTAACAACTAAAAATATACCTTATACTAAAACATAAATAAAAGGCCGCAAGACAGAAAATAATTTAATAAGGATACTGAAAAATCATCGCTACACAACGTTTCGTCCTTTAGTGAGGACTTCATCAGTTTGGGAAAGCGGGGGTTCAATGGAATTGGATTATTATAAATATTTACTTCGAATAATAATATATTTAAAAACAGTGTTAATATAATTTTTTGGTATAAAATTTAAATGTGTCAAATAATAATAATTTGTTATAATCACGATAGGGACGAGTTAATAAAAAAATTATAATTTTCTATACTGTACTAATAAATCTAATTATATAAAAACAGGTAAAATTACTACTATTCTACACTAAGGGTATGTTGTGTATTTATTACTTTCCGTATCCAAAATAATATACATTAAATAACGCCGGGGCAACCTGATTCTTATTTAATTAAGAATAGACATGATAAGGATCAGCTGCGTATACTTTTTATAGCATACAAAGAGAAAAGGACTCGGTTTAGAATTTATTCAAAAATTGATATTTTGGTATCTCAAAGCTAGAAATCAAAGGACAGACGCAGGTAAATTTGCATTCCTAAATAGGACGATAAACGGATTGAGAGAATCTACGCGCAAAAGTGTTCAAAGGAAGACCTGTAGTGGAAAATCGGTTTAAATTACACTTCAAATCAATCTATAGGGAAAGATTTGAGAAAGCGAAGTAATGGTAATAAAGTTATTAAGAAGCATGTGCGGTGAAGTGAAAATGGGATTTTATTTGAGATGTTAATCAAACTAAGAATGCTAATGATATGTTCGAAACTTTTCTAAATTATTTCTTATTAGTCATCAACGAGACAACTTCACTTAAATTAAAGAATAGACCCAATGCCAAAGTAAAAAATTGGATAACTAAAGGCATACAAGTTTCTCGCGAAAGGCTCTGCCGAATGAATAAATTTAAAAATATTAATTCATCGCCACAATTCTTGACTTTCTTACGATCTTATAGACGTATCTACAGGAAAGTGCTTGTAGCTGCTAAAAGATTACTACATCGGAGTATATAGCAAACTCAAATAAAATAAAAGCAACTTGGGAGGTGATTAAAAATATCTCAGGTTAAGTCAATTATAACGCGACGACTGTAAGACTTTCACCAACAGAGACGCTGCCGGTATATTTAATTCATATTTTGTTCATGTGTCGGATCAAATTTCTAACAATAAGCCATCAGAAGGTCGTGCTTTTTATAAACTGCTACAAAACGCCGTGCCGAGTGTTCAGAATTCTATTTTCCTTCAACCGGTTACCAATATCGAAATACTAAACGTAATAAGAAAGTTAAAATGTACCCAATCTGCGGATATATGTGGCATCGCAAGCAAAGTTGTGAATCACTGTGTTGACGTCATAGCTTCAAATTATTTTCAACGCGTGTCTTTGTACCGGCATTTTCCCCGACTCACTTAAAGCTGAAAAAGTTATTCCGATCTTCAAGAAGGGTTCGCCTACGACGCATCAAATTACAGACCAATTTCCCTACTTCCGATATTTTCAAAAATACTAGAAGAAATTCTACACAAAAAGTTACTTGAATTGTTGACGAAGTATAAAGTAATTACTCCAGTACAACACGGCTTCCTCAAACAAAAATCCACGAGCACCGCTATGTACGAGTTCATTCAAAGTATACAAAATTCCCCTAATGAAAAACTGAAAGTAGCCGGAATTTTTGCTGATCTCTCGAAGGCATTTGATCTTGTAGATCACAGCATACTCCTCCAAAAATTAGAATATTATGGGATCAGAGGCAACGCTTTGGCACTCTTTGAATCTTATCTCAACAATCGGAAACAGAAGGTGGCCTTAAAAACAAAGCTGGTGAGGTGCAATTGGCATTGCTTGTGGCGTGCCTCAATGTTAGCTCCACTGCTTTTTCTTTTGTATATTAATGATCTTCCAGAATATATGGAACCTATAAAATCTGTCTTATACGCAGATGACACTAATTTGTTAATTACGGACATTGATTTAAATAATCTCAATGCGAAGATTAAGACTGCATCTAATACTTGGTTCGCCGCCAATATATTAACGCTCGATGTACAGAAAACTAAGTTAGTTCGTTTTACAACAGAAACCAATAACATCGTAACGGATAAGTTCTCAGATCATGCGACTATCCTCGGCTTGCAGGTCGACAGTAAATTAAAATGGAACTTGCACATTGATCGGCATGTGCGCAAATTTAGTTCTGTTTGTTACTCATTGAGACTATTGAGGCAACAAGTTGATACCAAAACAGCTTCTCTAGTCTATTTTGCCTACTTTCATTCACATATGTGTTATTGTGGACGTAGTTAACAAAGCTATGGAGAACCAGCAGTACTGCACAGCAATATTCTTAGACGTAAGCCAGGCCTTTGATAAGGTTTGGCATTCAGGTCTACAAGTTAAGATTAAAAGGACTCTGCCTGACCAATACTTCAACTTATTAAAATCATACCTTGACCAAAGAGAATTTCTTACTTAAGTAAATGGAGAAAGTTCAAACCGTTATCCCATTCTCTCCGGGGTGCCACAGGGCAGCATCCTTGGCCCCCTATTATACGTCTTATACACTTCCGACTTGCCAACCTCAATGGACGTAAGCACAAGTACCTTTGCTGATGATACAGCAATACTGTCAACACACACAGACCCTGATTCCGCATCACAGAAACTTCAAGAACATCTACAAAAAATAGAGACCTGGCTAAAAAGATGGAAAATAAAAGTAAATGCATCGAAATCATCCCACATAACATTTACCCTTAAAAAGGAACATTGTCCTATAGTAAAGCTCAATCAGGAAGAAATTCCAAAAGCAGAATCAATCAAATATCTTGGTCTTCACTTAGACACCAAGCTGAAATGGAGGGATCACATCAATAAAAAGAAAAAGCAAATAGAAATAAAAACTAAATTATTAAACTAGCTGATTGGACGAAAATCAAAATTATCAATAGAAAACAAATTACTCATTTACAAAACAGTGATAAAACCTATATGGACGTACGGAATAGAGCTCTGGGGATGTGCAGCCAAGTCTCACATCGCTATCATGCAAAGAGTACAATCAAAAATCCTCCGCACTATTACAAATGCTCACTGGTATGTATCCAACTTCTTACATACTGACCTCAATACACCATATGTAGCAGACGTCTTCAAAGATAAAAATAGTAAACACCATACTGTACTTCAATCCCACACCAATAGACTACTAGAGCCGTTACTACAACGAAATAACAACCGAAGACTGAAGAGATGCTGGCCAATAAACTACAATAAAAACTGAGGTGGCGTTGTTGAACCCTCACCTCTCCACGACATCAGTACAAGACCCTATTATTAAATTGTACATGTTAGCAAATTAGCTAAAAGATCATTAGTAATCTGATTGCTAATAAAAAAAATATAATAATAAAATACATATGTGTTACGGTATTGCCAACTGGGGCAATTGTTCTCGTAGTGTGGATGTTTTCAAACTGCAAAAACGAGCCATTAGAATTATATCAGGATCAAATGCTAGAGAAAGCTGCAGACCGCTGTTCAAAAGACTTCATATTCTGACTGTACCTAGCGTTTACATATTAGAAGTACTAAAATTTGTTAAACGCAACATGAACCTTTTTGCAAGTAACGGGGACAACCATGGAGGAATCGTTCAGTTCCCAGCCTCAGGCTCTACGAGTCTAGCGTTCATTATTCCTGTATCGCACTATTTAACAGCCTTCCTGAACATGTAAAGAACATCAACAACTACAACTCATTCGTCAAGGAGTGTAAAACTTTTCTTGTAACTGGAACTTATTACTCCGTACACGAATTTTGGAATCGGTCTCACATTCGTTGAACTGCCTTGCCTACAAAATTGCCGAATATGCTATAAATATATAAATAGATTGTCCAGTTTTCCCCATTTGGTCCTGTTTTTCCTGCCTCTGCTTTCTGTTTTAGTAAATATCCATGACGACATCCCTCCGTACCTAGCGACAGGAGATGAATACCAGGAATTGATAGTGTCGTGTGCGTGTTTCCTAAAGATAGTGTGTATGATTGTTGTGACTACACAAATGTGAACAGATATTTTTTTTTGTGTGTGTGTGTGTGTAACCTATTAAGATTAATTCTGTTTATATGCAATTTATCTACTGTACATTTGTGACGAATCCTATTTCCTCTTAAGAGGGCTAATGGTGAATAAATCTATCTATCAGATAACCTCAAAATAGGACTAATGTACTCTACGAAAACAATACTATTTTTGTATTTCCTTTTATTTTTATGCATATTTGAGTTAAATTAAGTGGTTATTGTTTACTCTTGAACCTTACCATTCCGCCCAGAAACAAACCTTTATGTTATAATTTTACGTTTTAGAGATCTTCGAGAATTGGCTAACTTTTAAAACTTAACGACAGTTGTCCTTCAGGATTTTAAATACAGAGAGTAATTCCGTGTGAAAGGAGAAGTTCCTAACATTTCCTCACGTCACAACTGATAAATACGCCCCCACACATATAATTGTACATTATTTCCTTTTTCGTGACACACGGTTCTGACATATTGTTTCCGTCCGTTGTGAATTTTTTGTTTTTTAATTCGAGTCCTCGTCCTTGTCGTCGGAACATCAAAGTAAACTGACAAAAGGGTAAACATCCACGATGCATATATACTTTTTATTTTTATTTTTTAACGGGACAATACCCATGATACTTTGTGTGTTTGCCTTTCACACTGTTACGGCTCGTTTAGTGTTCCGGTGTTTGATGTTTTTTTTGGAAAAAAAAAATGGTTCCCACCTCATTTTGTGTTCCGTTACGCCTAAAAAATACTTGATGAAATTTTATCTTTGACTAAAAATTCCACATATCTCTTGAATATTACTTTATAGGTATTTTTGAAAGGGAGGGGGTGGGGGTGGACAGAGTGCGAGTATAGAAATACATGTGTTCTGTCTCATTGTTTAAATAAAATATATGAAAGATTCAATTAAAAGTCTATTTTTAATATGCTTGTTGACAGAATTTTTTTTACTGGAAACAGATATCAAATTAATATTCTGCGTATCATACAAAATATTCAGTCGAAAAAAAAGGGTGGGGGGGGGTCAAATTAAAAGTGCATAATAAAATTCTGTGAACACGAGTGTGTGTGACAAAAGTACCGTCGTACAGTACCAATAGAATGTAAATTTGCCGAAAGTAATAATTTTTTATAGAAATTGAACACTACAATAATTTTTAATCGAGACAGAAACTAAATTTAGACAATAAGTTAAAATAATAACTTTTGCGCAGGCGGCAAATGATATTTTCTATTTGAGACATTTCCCAAATGATAAATTTATAAATACAGAAAGTAAATGATAAGGACGTCATTGAAGGTTGTGACGTCATGAAATTCTGAAACTTTTAAGTGCTTATAATTCCTAAACTAAGAGAGAGCATAGCAAAAGTCTTTCAAAAGGGGTCTTAGAATTTTGTCTAGTATCCAGAAAACACGCGAAATTTTTTTTGGAAGAAGTGACGGACAGTAAAGATTAGCTAACAGGAATATCAGGAATGTCTTATGAAGAAATTATTTCACAATAACAAACTAGAAAATAAAATAAGTACTGTGAAGCATTCTGTGAGCAACCATCAGACAAGACACTAATTAGTTCTGAGGTAAGATAATATCACAAGAAAACGAGATACTTCAAAGTTGAAGTAGTAATTCAGATTTACATAATGTTAAATGTTGGCGAAAATAAATATTCGCAGTAGAAATAAAACCAAAAATTTTGAAATTCTCAAATTACTCTTCCAAAATATAAAATAAATTGTTGAAAATTAGTATTTTATCCTTGTTCTGATTCGCATGTCGTAGTAAAACGTTTTTTATTGCTTGGAAGCCACCAACTATTTTTTTTCTGTTATAAAACAAGAGGACAGAGAGAGGTTTCTCTCATATTTGTAACTTGGAAGCAATTAATGAAATTACGTAAGAAGACTTGTATTGAAATCAAGTAAGCCTGCGAGAGTATTTCTCGCAGGTGAACCTTCCCAGAGAGCTCTCACATCTCTCTGGTTTTTTTTGAACTAAGGTTCCCACATGCCGAGGCACCTTGGTCTGTTTTGAGAGGTGTATGTTCCGGGGTCACAGACCTTGGGCATACGGTAAGAGTTGTCCGCTATTCCTATTGGAATAGTCGGCCAGCTGCCTCCTAAACAGGCCAAGGCATGGCGAGGGGTAAGCTGCGTCCCCACAGCAAACTCCTCTCCCGTCATCGGAAGGGCGTGGGACAAGTACCAAATGCCCGACCTACCCGATGCAGGTTTTTCTAAGGTTTTCCCTGCATTTCTTAAGGCGAATGCCGGGTAGGATCCTTAAAATATAGCCCGGGGGCCATAGTTAACCCTTGGCTACCTTCCTCTACCCTTCCGCATCCCCCCTTTCAAATCCTTTCCTATGCTATTAAAGGGGAGTTGCCCAATGTGGATCACCCTCATGTAGCCTGTTGCCCTAAAAAAAAAAAAAATGTATTGAAATCAAAATGTTAGAGAAAAGTTGTTTTAAATAAAATAAATAAATCAGTCAACAAAACCAGAATAATTTGAATTTAACATAGTTAAATTATAGATTTACTGCTAATGAAAGTACAGAAAGAAAAGTACAACGTTTCGACTAAACTTTCGGACCACATCAGGTACTACATCAATAAAAATGAGACCTAAATTAGAAATATGAAATGATCTTGTAGAAGCCAAATTTCGATTCAAAGAAGTGTTAAAAATTCAATTAGCAGGTTCAACACGCATTAAAAAATGTATTTAAGAATTCTACTTGGACGAGGGGGCCAACGCATACATTTTGATATCGTTGGAACCTGCTAATCGATTTTTTGCAACTTTGAATGAAATTTTGGCTTCAGAAAGTCGATGAAGAGTTTTTGTTGTTTTCCTCAGATTTAATTCAGGTCTCCTTTATATTTTTTTTTTTATAAATCGCCTGATGTGGTTCCAAGGTTGGGCCGGAACGTTGTGCTTTTTTTGTATTTTCATGTAATGTAATCCCATAATTTAATTGTTTTAAATTCTGACTTCGTTGACTAATTTATTTATACGTAACGTCAGATTTATATTATCAGTTGTTTTAATTTCTTAAGTATAAGAATAAATTTAAGTTTTTAGCAGAACTGGACAGCGACTGTGTCGCCCACTGTTCAGAAAGACGAGATAAAAATAAATATTGGTAATGGCAACAGGTAATGTCTATTTGCACTCTTCGTCCCTGATTCCTCGGAAAAGGGGTTGGGAGAGGGTTGACAGAAGGGGCGGACTGGTGGGGGGGGGAGAAAGTGGGTGGAGGGGGGAAGCAACACCATCGCCGTGTTATTTTACGGCAATATTTATCGAGCGAAAGTACATTTTTATGTAAACGAAAGTCTGCTCAGGCTATATTTTGGACAATATGCCGGTGATGCCGTGGCTTGGAGTGCCATAAATCCCGCTTAGCGCCCGCTCCCTGTAAAGCATTCAGCGACACACGTGCCCCACGCCCTTAATGATTATTTATGACGTCAGCATTACGAACGCCCGCTTCCAGGTACAGGTCGCTCCACAAACCGGGAAGGTAGGGCTTCACTTAAAAAAAAGAATATATACATTTTAGGCCACTCTGAGGGAGTTCCGTTTCTGCGGGACTCGTTGAAGACTTCATTAGCTGAAGGACAAGTGAGTGAGCTGTTTTACCAACAAATTAATCCAGTTTCATCACAGGCGAAAACGCATACGACATCAGAATACAGGGAGTTTAAAATAACACTTTGATATGCTACAAAGAAACAAAATAAGCAATTTAAAAATAAACTTTTCACAGCTACTTATGCTGATAGAATGTACCTAAATATGAGGATATCAGGACGAAGGAAGGTCAAAACCTGTCTGCGACGGCTATTCTCTCGCAGGCAGAACCTTGTAGGAGAGAGAGGAAGGGGCTACCTTTGGGGATGCCTTTTCCTCTCTCCGTTTTTGAACTAAGGTTCCCACAAGCCGAGTCACATCGGCCTGTTTTGAGAGGTGTATTTTCGGGGTCGCAGACCTTGGGCATACGGTAAGAGTTGTTCTCTGTTCCCATTGGAATAGTCAGCCAGCTGCCTCCTAAACCGGTCAAGGCACGGCGAGGAGAAAGCTGCGACCCCACAGCTAACCCCTCTCCTGTCATAGAAGGGCGTGGGACAAGTACCCAATGCCTGACCTACCTGATGCAGGTTTTTCTAGGGTCTTCCCTACATCACTTTAAGGCTAATTCCGGGTAGGATCCTTAAACTATAGCCCGGGGGCCCTAGTTAACCCTTGTCTACCTTCCTCTTCCCTTCCGCATCCCCTCTTCCTATGCTATTAAAGGGGAGTTGCCACCATGTGGATTACCCTCATGTAGCCTGTTACCTTAAAAAAAATGTACATTAGCATTTAATGCATCCTTTTAGTTCACATGGCATAACATTTCGGGGAGATTCCTTCAGCGACAGACAAGGTATTTGTTATTAAAAAACGGGTCATTAGAATAATATGTCAGGTCAAGTCAAGAACATTTTGTTTAGGACCTTTAAAAAGGTCTTTGTGATTAATAATTACATAAATAAATAGTCAAATAACAGACAAATTAAATACCACACAACAAAACAAATTTTCTGCAATCCTTGTTGCTTTCGTCAGGTGATTCCCAAAATGTACAAAACCGTAAGAACGATATAACAGCACAAATCAGGTGACAAACTCAAATGCGTATCTAAAATGAAGTTAGACGCAAAGACAATAAGGGATCATAGCCATTGTCAGGTTTCATAGTATCAGTGAATTGCTGTCAACATCTAAACTATTAACAAATTGCGAATCTAATGAATGTTTCTAATTGATGATATGATTCGAGACTACAGATTGTTTATGACATGTTCCTTGATAGGGGTATTTAGTGATCTTTTTGTTTGCTCAATGTAGCAGAAATTACAATCAGTGAAAATATTTTGTAAACTACACATCGTTAATATACGAAGTGTCAAGTGGCCGCGTGGTTTTATTTATTAAGAACGAAATTGTATTAGAATTCTGTAAATGAGTAACTTTGATATTCTTTAAAAAATTGACTGTTATTTGACCATTTATTTATGTACTTAGTAGACTTTTAACACAATTTATTTATATCTAATTCAGATGTTAACATTATTAACACCATAAATAAGAATTACTGTCATATAGAATGTACGAAACTATAAGTTACACAGAAGAAAGTACAATAACCCTGCTACTATATAGTTTTTTTTTATTTTTTTAGTTTCCTCTCCGCTTAAAGAAAGGAACAAGATTTCCAGAAACGTTGTGTGGTCTTTAAATCATCACATTTTTTGTCTGTAATTGGCTATTTTTCTTATAATTATATAAATGGTATTAATATTAAATTGAAGGAAACGATTAGATAGACTATAGTGCGTTCAACAATTATGCAAAACCCGGTTGAGCTCCGAGAACAATATATTGAACAACTGCACCGGGAAAGGCTTCAATCTTAGACTATAGTCTAGGTCTGTGTAGTGTAGCGCGATAGTTTTATTATTCATATATATTGTAATAACAAATATATTTAATTTCTGATTAATGAATTTGCCCTAGTTTATGTAATAACTAAAATAAAAACCACAAATTTTAAACAAACACTTTATCATTTATTAAAACACTTTTCAATTACACAAATATTGAAATTTTATAAATTAAAAACAATTTTATTTATCTCGAAAACATTTTAAAAAATCGGACTCGGTACCCTCAATGTCTTTACTGGGTTGATAAGGAAAACAGAACATAAATTTAGAATTAAACAGATACAGTTACACTTAATGAAAAACAAAACGATTGATTGAAACGATTGAAACAAATGAAACGAAATTAACGAAATCTATTAAACGAAATAAACGAAATGTAACGAAATCTGACACTTAATAAATTTACAATTATTAATTCAGAAAATATAAACATACATCCTCTCGGGTCCATACAATCACTTAATACCGGCTTAAAAGTCCCCAGGCTGCACTCACACTCCTGACGACGTTATCCTCTCGATGAAGTCAAACACCTCTGTTCAATAGCTGCTGGGTAGCAGCATCCAAGTCGGAACCAAACTGGGCAAAGGCTGCCCCCTCACGGTTGGATTGTAGAGGACTTATTATTGGGTATAAAGCGGACGCCGCAGCGGGGCGGCGAGACACAAAGAAACATTGTTGAGATGGTACGCGCTCTAAATCTACGAGACGAACAGTCAGTCAACGGCGAGAAGCGAAACAGTTAGTTGGACGGCAGACACAGATGCGGGCAGATATCCATTCAGAAAAATTGCAGTATAAAGTTGGACGGCAGACACAGATGCGGGCAGATATCCATTCAGAAAATTTGCAGTATAAAAAGTTTTGGCAGTCAACGGCGAGAAGCGAAACGATAGAGTCCAACGGCGAGATATAATAGTTTAAATAAAACACAAGTTAACAGTTTGACAGAGAGACTTATAAAATCGCAGTTTGGAAGCAGAAGTTTTGCTTCACAAACTGAACTAATTTTTAACATCGAGAGACTTCCAGGAGACCGACGTCCGGAAACTAGCTGATGAGATGATCGAGGTTCCAGAATAGCAGAGATCCAGAGCAGCTACCGTGTGTTCGAATTCGAATGAGTAGAATCAGTGATATCCCCAAATCGTGTGCACAGAAAACCCAAAATTGAGACCTGGGCGGCCGTAAGTAGAAAACTCTAAAATTTATTGTGAACCACTTTTTAAAAGATACGTCAGATCGTTCTTTAATTATTTCGTTTCTTTAATTATTCACTTCGTTAATTATTTACTTCTTTAATTAATTAGTTAATTTAAATTCAATCTTTAATCTTATTTTCGTCCGCAACAAAATTCGTCGAGGTTCAGACGAATTAACTTCAATAAAAAGCTAAATGTAATTATGATGATTGTATAAAATTCACCCATTTATCAAACCCAGATAAAGACCCTGAGATCTCAAATATTATATTGTATTTAAAACTTTAATAAATTTTGATTAATTGTTTCCCGTAAAATTCTTTTATTTTATTTAGACGCTTGTTTATTACAATATATATATATATATATATATATATATATACATATATATATCTTTCATTTTTATATATTAGATTTTAGCAAGGGTTGAGAGTTTGGCAAGGTGGAATGTGACCAGGCGCCGCCGAGGCGGGTAGATAATCCCTTTGGTCTGGGCTTACACACGTAGGTTGTTGACCCTCGGAAGTTACCTGGACTGTCGCACCGTGGGAATCGTCTCTCTTAAAATCACAGAAAATTAATTAACCACGTGAGTGCCTGAACCAATCACATTTCTTGGCTCAGGAAAGATCGATCCTTAGATGATCGAGACAATCGATATTTAACATACAGCGAGGGGCCTGTAAAGAAAATGTAGAGAGACTGTTGGACAAACCGTCGCCAGTGACGGACGTACAGCCCTAAACTTGCAATTTCCAGAGGACTCGGAGAGATCGAGGGTGCTACACGATCACGGCCAGACATCAACGCAAGGTAACTGCCAAGTGTCTCAATCCATGACGGAATTACCGTAGACCATAGTTTAGCTTCAGATTAAATGATCAGTTTGTTTTTCCTGGCTAAATGAACACTGTATTTTGTATTTTAATTTTAATTGTCCATGTTCAGTTAAATGATTATTAAATTCTGTAAAATATCCTCTTAATTCATCATTTAAAGTAACCGACCACTACAGTAGTATGCAAGGCCCATCTTAAATTTGTCAGATTATTGTGAATATGTTAAAATGAACGTTCTGAATTACTTTACTGGACGAGTATTTAATTTAAACCCTTGCAACGCCAAAGTATCTTTAAATACAATTCCGGAAGAATTATAAAGGGTATTTTTTTAACGGAAATGCTACTTTAAGTTATTTAGGTTTCTCACCGCATTAGTCTTCGGCAGTAGTAAGAGGAAACTTCTATAAATACATACAATATTTTTTAATCGAAATCAACTGCTGACGCATTAATTTATCGAACTGAAATCGATCTGGTTACACACACACACACACACAAGAAATTCTCGACTGTGAACGTGTTCACTTCAGCGGCTTGAAACGTGTCGTGTAAGCTTTCCAGATGGAACAATCCAGATTCACCTGACCAAGCGTTATCGGACCAATTTCAGGGACGGCGAAAATTACAAATTGAAGTTCCGTATTTATTCTAGATCCACGCTGTACAGCCATTAGTGAACCTATGTAAGACTATTTCAGACAATATCCTCGACGCAGAAATTATAATGATCGCCTTTCCGCTTTCAAACAACTTGAATAGTTTGTAATATCATTTTTAAATTGTCCTTGATTCCATCCACCATGAATCTCTAAATTTAATACAATATTTTTGGACAATCTGTAGTACGAAAAAATTATCTGATGTTCTCCAGGAACAGTTCGCATCATATAATTCTCCAAATAATAAATATAACCCATTTTTTATCAGTATTGTAGCGCAAAGTTCATTAATTTTTATTCTTGTTGAATAATCACAATTTTTAATTGCAATAATTTAATTGCAAATTAAACCCTTTTATTTTCTTGAAGCGTTCACGTATTCTATTGTAAAAAATTAAATTTTATATGTTTAAACTTAAAATTTTAATCTGCAATATATTGTGGTGAAGTGATTTTATGTAGTGTTTTGCTCGGGAAGAGAAGAAGTTGCGGAGTTTTTAACTCTGAGGTGAATGAGCGGCATCTTTGGTTTTTCGTCTTTGTCCAGAAATAAGTATATCTTCTTTGTTGTTGCAGTTTGGAGATTGAGTTATATTTGAAGACAGTTGTAACAAAGTGAGTAAATTTGCTTCAACTTTAAGTGTGTCCATTTCAATTCCGTTTTGTTTGCCCCACGCGAATCCTGAAGAGATCTCATACCGAACCAAGTAATATATATTGTAATACTAATTAGAGGCCATTAGCATTTTGATAATTGGAAATTATAATGGATTTTTATAGGCGAAAATATATCAAAAGAAACAATGTAAGGGTTGAGACATTGTTAGCGAACGCACGCCGAAAGTTCCAGCCCAAACGCCAGTCACGGACAGATTTGCTTCGAGTAAAGATCGGGATTTGAAATTGAACTTAAGTTAAAAGCGAACAGAGACTACATCTTGTTAATGCATTATAAAAAGTATTGGAGAATATAGATCAGCATTAAAGTAAAATATTCATCAAATTTTGCATAAGTAAATATTGCAAAGATGTAGCCGTTTCGTCTGGACTGAACTTTATCAAAATCAGCGGGGAGGAGTTGGACTGTGATCGAATTGACGAAATTGTTGCGGAGTAGAGCAGCGTTCGAGTTACAGACAATTTGCAAAATTATCAAGTGCAGTGTTAAATTCTGTGAAAAAAAAGGCCTGTTATAAAAATTAAAGTGTGTGTGAAAGTGTTCCGGAACCAGGTAGAAATTCATTGCCCAGGTACCAACAAAACAGTAAGTTTAATTGAAAATTCATTAATTGTAAACGCTAACTAAAGATAGAATCGTCAGATTTCGTTTCACGTCTGATTTATTTGTTGTTTTTTTTTCGTTTCACGTCTGATTTATTTGTTGTTGTTTTTTTCGTTTCACGTCTGATTTATTTGTTTATTTCGTTTCACGTCCGTTTTATTGTTAATTTAAAGTTGTAGAGGAATTTGATTGTTTCATAATAAATGTAAAGTCTGGTTCTTTATATAGAAGGCCCAAAATAAACGACCCTGAGATGAGAGCAGAGAAATTGTAATATAAAATCAAGAAATGTTGTAATAAAATCTTACTTGAAATGAATCAATTGTTTTGTAAAATTTGGTAAATCATTTAAATTTCATTCGTTTAAATTTAAAGAACAATTGCCTTAATTTTTTAATCGTTTAATCATTACATTTTGGCCCAACAGTGTGGGGAAATTTATTTTAATTTATCATACTTTTTTTTTGATTATTACAATATTTTTAATCATTAAAATATATTTTTGAAACATTAAATCTAAAATAGTCTTCAATTAAATACCTGAGTTTATCCTCTATTTAATAGAAATAATATCTATCTCAATTAAATCTATTTAATAAAAAAGGATGTATATTTGTATGTATGTATGTATGTATGTATGTATTTACGTTGTTCTTTATACAAATTTTATCGCGTGGACAGAATTCAACAAAAATTGGTATATATATTCTACCAAAATCGAGAAACGGTACTGTGGGGGTGAGAAACCCCTAGAATAAACGTGGAAATAATTATAATTGAAATAAGTTACGAATTAGTGTTAAATTACTGCGCGAGACGATGATGTCATAAGTTTTCAAGTCATTGACGCATCCTAAATATAGTTCTGTATTTCGTAATGAAATAAAGCAGAAATATTTTGATTGAACAAAAAGTAAAATTTTTTCCAGTATTACTCCATCGAATAGTAATAAAAAACAATACGAAACACTTTACCATCCTTGCGCAAAGTTAATTTGGAATAGTTAATTATCCCGCTATCTTTGATAAAGCCAATATGGCGCCTTATAATACATTCAAATGTGTGTCGGTCGAGATTTATAAAATTTCATAATATAACGTACTATTGTATCCTGTATAATATTTCAGAAGATAATAAGATTTGTCTAAGGTACGACTGCTGAATTATATGTTTGTAACTATAAAAGTATTGAAAATGACGTACGGAACTCCGAAAGTTTTTTTGGTCGTTATTCAATTAATGCACTATCAGTCAAAGGTATGCACAGAAATAGGAACATTTATATTGAACTAAAAGTACAATTAATTATACTTTACGCAACGTATTTCTATAAATTTGTATAAATGTAAAAAAATTATTGCGTGCAATTTGTGTCGTGAAACAAAAATTTGGGGTTAGGATAGAAATATTTGTTTTACATTTTTGGGAACGACGTTATAGATGTTCAATTTCTGAGAAATGAAGCTGAGCAAAAATATTTTGATGGAATAATAAGTATAATTAAATCTACCAATACCTCATCGAGTGATAAATATAATTTATTATGAAAGGTTATACAATCCATGGCATTAATTTTCTTTTAAATAACTTGACTTTTGACGTGGAATATTTAACGGGATCAGGGACCAATATGTTTCCCAATTATATCTTGCAATACGCACTGGAAGATACATAGAATTATGATAAAAACAATACTTAAATGTTCAAAATTGATATTTTTTTTATTGAAGACAGCGTATAATACAATACATACAAATATACATCCTTTTTTATTACATAGATTATGTTAAAAATATATGATTAAATATTAATATGTAATTTTTTGTAACTATTTTGTTAATTTGAAATGGAGAATAGTTCGTAACAAATAAGTTACATAATTGTAATAAGGAATTCATAAATCCATAATATTTTATTAAAACAAAGTTAACGGTAATGTTTCACGGCTTAATTCAAGTTTTGTTAATTCGGAGTTTACAATCATGTGGGGTGGAGAAAGTACGAAGAATCTGGCAGTCATTAGGACACAATTCTACGCTCTCGGAGGGAAATCTGATTTTTAATGCCGAAGGCTTCCGTCCCCACCCTGCTGCTACGATTCCACTTACGTGAAACCTGAGAACGTTGGCCTCGGGGAAAATTTCGGCTCTTATACAGCGGAGAGTAGGGAGGCGGGTGTAGTTGGGGGAGAAATAATGATTTTTCTCTTCGCGTGGCGCGGGGTAAAAAGAAATTAACATGAGACAAGACAGCGCCGAAACGAGTTTGCATCGGAGGATTCCCAATTTTGCCAAGTACTTATCGCTTGTTAAGGGTTCTCGTCGCTCGAGTCCCTAAGTGCCACTTAGGCAGGCAAGATTGGGGGTGGGGGAAGGCCGATTAAACCAGCACGTACAGCTTGATCGTTATCCACATCCTCCAGTAGAAAGAGATTATGTCGTTAGCACACTCGCCGACGTCGATCAATAATACTGGCATATTTTAAGGGAGAGAGAAAGCTGTTCAGTGAACAAGGGTCAGGTGGGTCGCAAACGCCCCCTCAGAACCCTGGAAAATAGATTTTAGTGACCAATTCACAAGACTGAAACAGTGTAACCTACAATCAACCTAAAGGGAAGCAGAGTCTTGCTGAGAGAAGGGATTGATTGCAACACTGTTTCAGGACAACGTGACAGCAGTAAAGTTAGTTCGATAATTTTGTTTTATTTCTCTATTATTTTCTTTAAAAAAAATTATAATCACATAAAGTGAACCGCAATTATTATTTAGTAGTATGATGTGTTTGGGGAACTTAGATATTAAATATCAAGATAATTTACAGAATTTATTGATTTATTTGTGGGTATTAAACACACGTTAGTCCAATTTGGAAGATACCCACACTACCTTAAGAGAGGTAATTGTTCTCTCGGTGAGAAAAAATTCTTAATGTCACTCAAGAGTTTAAAAATTCTCCCACTGAGAGTAAAAAACACTTGCGGTAACTTAAAAGAATCAAAATTATTTGTCGTAACTTAAAAGTCTAAAAACTGAGAGTCAAAATTACTTTCTGATTCTTAAGAGTTCAAAACACTCCCGGTATGCTAGGAGGACGAAAAATACTTAAGAAATACAAAAATAGTTCCTTTATATTTATACATTCAAAAAGTCTCAGTACCCTACAGCGCATCAAATGAAAAGTAAAAGGGTAATTGAATACATGGATACGAAGTCATAGAAATATTGGTTTTCCAGTAGTTTAAACCCCATGAACTGGCAGCTGAACAAGGTTTTTCCTGCGCCAAGCATACACTTTGATGATCAGATGTAAGTCTGCGAGGGATATTCTCTCGAAGGGAATACCGGCGAGGGATGTTCTCTCACAGGCAGAACCTTGTAGGAGAGAAAGGAAGGAGCTACTTTTGGGGATGCCTTTTCCTCTCTCCGTTTTTGAACTAAGGTTCCCACAAGCCGAGGCACCTGAGGTGTATGTTCTGGGGTCACAGACCTTGGGCATACGGTAAGAGTTGTTCTCTGTTCCCATTGGAACAGTCGGCCAGCTGCCTCCTAAACTAGTCGAGATACGGAGAAAGGAATTCTGCGTCCACACAGTAAACTCTTCTCCTGCTATCGGAAGGGTGTGGGACAAGTACCCAATGCCCGACCTACCTGATGCAGGTTTTTCTAGGGTTTTCCCTGCATTACCTTCAGGCGAATGCCGGGTAGGATCCTTAAACTATAGCCCGGGGACCCTAGTTAACCTTTGGCTCCCTTCCTCTACACTTCCGTATCCCCCGTTTCAAATCCCTTCCTATGCTATTAAAGGGGAGTTGCCACCATGTAGATTACACTCATGTAGCCTGTTATTTAAAAACAAACAAAAAAACAAGCAGATATATTGTGAGGATTCAGGTGAGCGCAGAAACGAAGAAGAGTAGATTACTCTTGTTTCTAGACGAGGGAGACCATCAAGACCGTACATCACGGTCATCTGTACATGTTATCAGCTATGTCGGTGCAGAACATTCTTTGAGCCTAAATCACCCCATTTTAAACCCTGATATTGGCTAGAATGATAAATAAACCTTTTAAAACCATTATTATTATATTTCAATCAAGTATATTATCTATAATTATAATCAATAATTATGAAAGTTTATTTAATTCCATCTCCGATAAAACCCTATACAACCCTAATAGAGTAAAAAATACTCCCGATACCTTAAGGGAGTGAGAAATACTCCCAATAATAATAATAATAACAATAATTAATAAGAAAGATAGACCAATTCACACAAAATAAGTGATAATATAAATACCACACAACGTTTCTGGGATCCTTGTCTCTTTCTTCAGGTGCTATGAAGAGCCTTCAGCGACACAGCTGCACACGTCAGTTGACAAAAATCAAAAGGCTTTTTAAATTTTAATTTAAAATTTCCCTTAATAATTCTATGCTGTACGCTACGGGTCGCCTAACTCGCCAATGACGGGAGCTACTAACGCATTTAAAAAGTGCTTGCCGAGAAACCTCCTGCACCTCCCCTCGCCCTTGTCCCTCCATCTCAAAATTTAAGTTGAAGAAAGACTTTTTTCAAAATTTACAAATTTTTTATCTTGTAATATATGTCTTCTAATATTATTTTTTTTTTGGTGTAGACAGGCTATGTGTAGGGTAATCCACATAGTGCCAACTCCCCTCTTATAGCATAGGAAAGGGATTTGAAAGGGGGGATGCGGAAGGGTGGAGGCAGGTAGCCAAGGGTTAACTAAGGCCCCCGGGCTATAGTTTAAGGATCCTACCCGGCATTCGCCTAAAAGTAATGCAGGACAAAACCTATAAAAATCTGCATCAGGTAGGTCGGGCATTTGGACGCAGACCTTGGACATACGGTAAGAGTTGTCCATATTCCTATTTGAATAGTCCGCCAGCTGCCACCTAAACTGGCCAAGGCATTTCGAGGGGTAAGCTACGACCTCACAGCAAACACCTCTCCCGCCTTCGGAAGGGCGTGGGACAAGTACAAAATGCCCGACCTACCTGATGCAGGTTTTAAGCCTAAGGCTGCGAGAGGATTCTCTCGCAGGCAGAACCTTTTAGGAGAGATACCAAGGGGCTACCTTTGGGTATGCCTTTTCCTCTCCGTTTTTGAACTAAGGTTCCCACAAGCCGAGGCACCTCGGCCTGTTTTGAGAGGTGTATGTTCCGGGGTCGCAGACCTTGGGCATACGGTAAGAGTTGTTCTCTGTTCCCATTGGAACAGTCGGCCAGCTGCCTACTAAACTGGTCGAGGCACGGAGAAGAGAATGCTGCGACCCCACAGCAAACTCCTCTCCCGCTATCGGAAGTGTGTGGGACAAGTACGCAATGCCCGACCTACCCGATGCAGGTTTTTCTAAGGTTTTCCCTGCATTTATTTATATAGCCCGGGAGCCCTAGTAACTCTTGGCTACCTTCCTCTACCCTTCCGCATCCCCCCTTTCAAATCCCTTCCTATGCTATTAAAGGGGAGTTGCCTAATGTGGATCACCCTTGTGCAGCCTGTTGCCCTAAAAAAATAAATAAATAAAAAAAATGATGCAGATTTTTATAGGGTTTGTCCTGCATTACTTTTAGGCGAATGCCGATTAGGATCCTTAAACTATAGCCCGGGGGGCCTAATTAACCCTTGGCTACCTTCCTCCACCCTTCCGCATTCCCCCTTTCAAATCCCTTTCCTATGCTATAAGAGGGGAGTTGGCACCATATGGATTACCCTATACATAGCCTGTCTACAACCAAAAAAAAATTTTCGACACACCAACACTACTTAACATCAAATTCTTGAAATTCCGAAACTAAATTCACAACAGTATTAGAAGAAACAGTTTGAAGTACTGACTTTTAATCGTGAAAATGTTCAGTCACGCAGACAGAAAAATTTTTCTATATTCACTTGCTACAAAGGTGATGTGCGAGGGGTGCAATTTCTTGATGTCCTTAAAGACGTGCGCTGGCGAGATTCGACCGAGCGCCTCCTATGTAATTTTGTCAAATAAAATTTCAATAAGACCGTAAACGTGCGCGCACCACCATAGCAAATCCTTCATGCTTTGCTTTAGTAAGAAACCCTTTCCTCGGGTGTGAAGAAGAGCCTAGAGCGACACAACTGCACTAGTCAGTTGACAAAACTTAAAAGCGACGAAAACGCAACGACAATGGGAAAACAAGGTTCAGCGTAATAATAAGGGATCATAGCAATTATTGAGTTTCATAGTGTCTGTTTGTACATTACTAGATGTGATGTTGGATTTAATGTGAAGCATCTCTGAAATGAGCCTGGAATTGTACCTGCTGTCAAAGTGTAAAATCTTAGCCAATCAAACGTATGTTTACAATTGATTATATGTTTGGAGACTACAGATTGTACAGGAAAGGGACAAGGATCCCAGAAACGTTGTGTGGTATTTATATAATCACTTATTTTGCCTGAATTGCCTATATTTCTTATTAATTATTTTAAATCACAGAAATTGTTTTATTTGAATAATAATAGGAGAGGGAAAATTAATCCCGGTACCTTCGCAGAGACATAAATACTCTCTACTTAACAAAAATAATCCAGGTATCTTATGCAAGTCAAAAATATTTTGATTAGATGAAGAGAATCAGACATATTCCCTTTAGCCAACTGTTGTATTTGTTTTTCGTATTGTAAGTAAGAACTACAAAATTTTGTAAAATTCGCACGTGTTTACGGTTGTACGTTGAACATTGTTTTCCCCTTTCTCGTTTTAGCACGTTTTAAATTTTCCACTCTTGTCCACCCCCGCCCCTACGGGCGGTATTCCCCACAGAGTTTGTTAAATGCTCAAAAGGTACTGTTTATACAAAGTTTGGTCAAATTTTCTCCACGGGTGTAGATATGTATGCGGAACATACACACACACACACACACACACAAATAGTCAATTTTATTTCTTAGAAGATTTAAAATTACGTCATATATTATAATTATTTATTTACATATTATATTCATGACATATATCACGTTTCAGTACTTTTTTGTACTTTATTCAGGTTTTAACTTTAATCAGGATATTATGTTTCTCGGTGAGCATAGTGAAAAGATTAAACAATATATTAAATATTAAATCTGAAATTTATAACATTTGTTTTTTTCTTGTTCTTATATCTTAAAATTTAACGTGCTATAATTTTTAAAATCTTTTCACCGTTCAACAAAAAAAAAATGTTACGATGGAAACACAAGAACCTGATTAAGAGTGAGACCCGATGAAAGTAAAAAAGGTACTGAAACGTCGTATGTTATATTGAAAAATTTATTGTAAAATGTCAGTAAATAAAGATTGAATTTATTTAATTTGTATTGTTAATTAGACGAAAATTAAAATATAAATATAATATATTTTGAGAAGGAATATGATTGTAATTTTTTTAGGGCGACGTGAGTGGGGACGTTGTTTACGGATCCTGTGTCCTCCGACCTCACACAAAGTTTCACTTCTCTCAATCACCCGCACATGACCCCCCCCCCTCTCTCTCTGTCTCTCTCTTGCTGTCGTTAATGCTTTTCAATTTTTTTCCACTCAATGGAAGCTGCTTGAAATTTCGTTAGTTCGGGGGATATTTTTCCGCGGATTTGTCAAACGGTTCGGACTGGTATTGCCACTTGTCCAGCATTAAACAAATCCACAACGGTCGGCCGGTTTAATTGAATAGCGCCACTGCGCTATGGAAAGCGATCAATTTCCTATTTTTGCAGGATTCGGTGATTTATTGCGATCCTCTCTCTGTCCGTGTGTGTGTGTGTGTGTGTGTCACAAGCTTCTCCCACTCTCCAGCTTGAAATTCGCCGCTTTCCCAGCGTGTTTTTATGCTCGTACCAATAATCACCAGTAATCCTACACTTCTCTCCGGCGGCGGGCGATGAAAGGAGACTGCCAAAGCTCATCAGAGCATGGGAAACGTCCGCTCTGTGTCATCCCTGTTTTTATTTTTCATCCTCATCACACTCTCTGTCTCTCTTTATTTTATCTATATAAAAAAAACATCGTGATGAGAACGCTCTGGTCACTGCTCCAGCAGCAGGTGGAGACCTGGCCAGGTATGAAATCAGATCTAACGGAAATATCCGCTTTATAAAATTTCTTATTTCTTTATCTCTGGATAATTCACTACCAGATCTGAACACTAGGTACGAAACGCCTACTCGTATTTTATTTCTAAGAAACAAGCAAAAAGATTTATATTTCTCACGATAAAAGTATAAAGTATTGTAATAAACTTATTACATTTATTAGTTCATAATAATAATAAATGGTGGTTATATATTTGGGTTTGTTGTTGGTGTTGTTTTATATTTGTTTTAGTTAGTTACTTTGGTGAAGGCGACGCGTGAACAATTAATTTATTAAAGAAGACTGAGTTTATTTATCGAATATGCTATATATATTGTATTAATTTTAAAAAAATTAATTAAAAGAAATTCTTAAACAAAAAGAATTAATTAAAATTTGAATGATAGTTAGCCACACGTTGAAGACGCCATTTACGTAATTATTTAAAAGGTGATTTTAATTAAATAGGAATAATTAAAAACATTATTATGATTTAAAAATTTATTGTTGATAATTACACATTATAATCCCTGCTTTGCGCGCCGAATTCCATCAATTTAACAAACAAATATTTCAATTTTATTTTATTAATTCCTGGCGTTCTATGAAAATACAGCTTTATATTTTTACAATCAACTACGTCGAATTTCTCTTTATCTCAGGGTCATCACTGGGTTTGATAGTAAGAACAAATACAATCTAATGAACTAATACATTAACAATCCAAACTCATTGAAGTTAACGGAACACAATATTAAATTCAAGAAATAAAAGAAAACGAATGAAAAGAAAAACGCGAACGAAATCTGACCATACCCTTTAATTATCGTTTACAGTTATTAATAATTGTTTTGTACTCACGACAGTGCTACTGGTACCAGTTAGGACTCTTGTAGCTTTAAGTCAACACCTACTAAACAGGCCATTATTCACTGATTCTACACTTTATATTTTGAAAACAAGCGGTCGTTACTCTCGATCTCTGCTATCCTGGAACTTGGATTGGCCGCCCCTCAGTCAGCCCTCGGACGTAGGTCTCCTTGAAGTCTCTCTATGCGAAAATTTGTTCAGTTTGTAAAGCAAAACTTCTGCTTCTACATTGCGATTTTATGAGTCTCTCCGTCAAAACTGTTTACTTGCGTTTTACTATTATATTTCACCGTCAGACTTTCTGGATAGCTCATTTCATGCTTTTAGATTAGCAAACTTTACTGTGTTGTATCTCTCGCAGACTCTTTTATGTATCCTTTCTCGACCCAGGCTCGACGTAGACTCGACGCAGACTGAGTTCTCTAAGCGCGCGGTCTCCAGTCTCCGTTGTCAACAAAAAAAGACCCGCTGCGATTGTCGTCTTTAAGCAACCGTACCGCCAACAATTCAATTATATTAAAAACAATTAATAGCCTGTTTAATTGGTATTACAATATATATATATATATATATATATATAATGTAATACTAATTAGAGGCCAGTAATGATTTTAATAATTGGATTATTAGCGGTACCAATTCTTCAAAGACAACAATGTGTCAGCGGGCTTTGTTCGGCCGCGAAGGATTTTTCTGAAACAGTCTGTCTGATATTGTAGTAGGGAGTGGAAGGCAAAATTGGAGAGAAGTAACAGCGTGGCCTAAGTACAAAATTCAACCTAGACAGTTACAAGTTTTTAAATCCAAGTATAAAGTCTGGACAGAGAGATACTTTGTAAAAACTGCAAAGTATAATCAAATATTTAGCGCCACATTAAGATTCCTACGCGTACTGAGATCAACATTTTCCACATAAAGACAATGTGTAACAATAAGTCTGGCTGACGATCCGGAGGTGCAGCAGATCCAGTTCCCGGAGGAAAATTCAATAACTACGACCGTGTGTTTGACAATCAAGTGTAGAGTCAGTGATTCATGGCCTTTCTAGTGTAAATTGTGTGCCCGAGCCGAGGAAACTAAGTCTGGTACCAGTCGAACATTTTGTAAGTAGAAACCAAGTTAATTAAGTTTGTAAACGATAGTTAAAAGTATTCATCAGATTTCGTTCGTCTCATTTTGGTTTTGATTGTTAATTTCTTAATTTACAAATTCTATGATTGTTCTTTACTTATCAAACCAGGTAATCCTTTTTTAATTAAGTCTCAATACTAAATCTTTATTATATTCGGGAGCTTTCTGAAATTATGTCAGAAATTAGTAATGTATAAGAAGAAATATCATGTAAAAGTGGTTTATAATCCTACTGTATATGAGAGATTATCGCTACAGCACGGACTATCGAGATGGTTCTCACAACAAATAACATTATTTGTAATCTATTATAGTTTTTTCGATGTACGTAGCCTATGTATAATATAAGGTAAGTTATACCACTATAATGATATAAAGAAGATATATTTTAAATAGGATGGATATAACAGAAACTGTCGAAAGCTCTTGAATGTAATAAAGATTTTATACGGAGAATATACTGAGTCCAACTTTATACTCATAATTATCTAACAGTCAAATTGAACAACATGTCTATATTTACATTAATTTCCTCTACTCAGGAATTAGGACAATTCAAAGAACTATAAGTTACATAGATAACAAACGTAACAATAAAATGCATTAAATGAAAAAAAGGCACTAACAAATCACATCGCAAACACCAAAATGTAAGAACAAATAAAAAAACTGTCAAAATGTCATAAAAATGTATTAACACATAAAAACCAAAAAAACACAAATATTTGATATTGAATGTTAATTGCAAATATTTCTCAGGCCTAGCATCAGAAGTTTAATATTCATTATAATCTGACAATAATCATTTAATAAATAAATGAACAACACTGCCAATATAGCAGTATATAATGAATATTAAATTTCTGATGTTGGCCTGGGAAATACATCTAACATTTTTCCAAATTTTATGATTCTTTTCTATTAAGTAAACATTTTTGCGGTGTTATTTATTTATTAAATAATACTTGTCAGATAACATTAACATAACATTAAAAAGAATGAACATCACATACAAATGACCGTAAAAAATAAATACGCTAATAAAAATTATGTAAAACATAGTGCATTCAAAATGAGAAAACAAATTAAAATAGATAAATGCATAAGTGAAAAGGGACAGAAAAACGAGGAGGGAAAGAATCGTTACATAAATGTTAAGATGAGATATTCAGATCAACGAGTTTCAGTTTAATATTTTACTATTATTTACAGAAGTACAATAACAAATTCTTTAATTTGCCCTTATTTGTTCCACTGGCCGGCGGGAAACCCCACCTGATGTGGTGTCAGAGAAGTTGATGACGGAAGGTCAGGTGACGTATGAAGTCTGGGACAGAATGAGAAAATATAAAACATTTTAAAAGTCGAGATATTTATTAAGTATAAATATCACTTAGTGCTTGATAATTCCATTACTTTGTGGGGAATTCTAGCCAGAGAGATTCGTCCTAAAAAATTCATATTCATCCATAGATTATTTATAATTGTCATAACTTTTTCCAATTTCTATTTAATAGTAAAAAACGGATTACGTAGAATATGGCGTCGTTTAGAAGTAAACTAGCCTCCGGATAACATTTTATAAAAAATATATTATATACCGCAAGAGATTTATGTAGGTTCAGATCTAGGCTTGCTAGTTATCACCTATTTCCATGCTTGAGCTTTCCCTCTCTCTCTCTCTCTCTCTCTCTCTCTCTCTCTCTCTCTATATATATATATATATATATATATATAGTAATACTAATTAGAGGCCATTAATTGTTTTAATATAATTGGATTGTTAGCGGTTCATTTCTTGAAAGCAACAATCACGGTTCTTTGTCGGCGATAGTTGTTAGAAACGGCTCGCTCGTACGGAAGTCAGTCCGGCGAACGTTTCGAGAGAGAGAGGAGGCTGACCTAAAAAGTACGAATAGCGTGGTCCAGGAAGTTCAACTGCGAGATCTATTAAACTCTATAAAACACAAGTAAATAGTTCTTGACGGAGAGACTCTTGATATAAAATCGCAAAGTGGAAGCAAAAGGTTTGCACCACACAGATGCGAAATAACATTTCGCATAAAGGGCATCGAGGAGACATACGTCCGAGGGCTGACCGAGGGAGCAGCTGATCCCAAAATTCCAGGTGGAATAACAACGAGAACTACGACCGTGTGTATTAAAAATTATGTGTAGAATCAGTGAATAACGGCCTTTTTAGTGAGTTGTGCCCGCAAGCTCCAAGAATCAGATCTGGTACCAGAAAGACATTCGTGAGTACAAAAACAATTATTTAAAGTCTGTAAACGAGGAATAAAGGTATTAATCAGATTTCGTTATCTTGTTTAGTTTTAGTTTTCTTTATTGTGTTTGGAAGTCATATTCCGTTCATTTCAATTTGATTTGTTTATTAGTTTATTAAATTTGTTTGTTCTTACTATCAAGCCCAGTAAAGAACCTGAGGGAAAGAGTAATTAGATGAAATTGTTGTAAAATTATAAAGTTGTTTTTTCCTAGAAAGCCACAAATAAAAAAAAATATAAAATTTGATTTGTGAATTTGAGCAAATTAAATGTGCAAAGTGAGGCTGGTAATTTGTATCTTTGAGGAATAAAATTTGATTTTTTTAAATTAAAGCCTATCATTTAGTCATTACATTTTGGCCCAACAACGTGGGGCAATTTAATTCATGTAATCATTCCTAGACAGTTCATTACAATATACATATATAATAAAAAATTCTGATATGTAACTAATTTTCATGACGACTACAATTTAACCCTAAATAAATGGTAACTGTAAATTTTAGGTAGATACGGAAAGTATAAAAAAAAAGAAATGAAAGGACATTCGTAATGGATCTGGCTCCCGGCTCTGTCGAACGTTTCCCATCTTCATTCACAATTTAAAAATAAATCGTGTTTAGTTTAAAATCATTATTCATTGCAGGTAAATGAAATATTAATATTTAATTCCTATGTCATTTTACGTGGAATTGAATTATTTATCGTTTTAAATTAATAAAGATTTACATCTGCACAGTTAAAATCAGTAATGCGGCCAAAATCAGACATTTAAATTATGATTTTATTAATTACACATTTACGTACATGTTTCGGTCCTAATGGGACACACACGAAGTCTACAGATAGATACTTTTATCATAGATAATTTAATAAAATTATTATTTAAGTTACTACAAAAACACAGATGCTATTGAATATGTTTTCTGACGAACTGTTTTTGTTTAATTATTCTAATGATATTATTTCAAAAAAGGGTTAGACTTTTTCCGGTCGTTATGCAGGGAATTTATAGAGGAGAGATTTTCTCCAGGTTCAGCGGCAGTGAGATGACGTCATCACCGGTTCACATGTTTAACCGAGGGGGCTGTCAGGTTAATTCCGTGGCTCGATATGCAAATACCAAAGACAGGCTCGCCTTGCCTTTGTCGTTGACGTGCAACGATTACAATTCCCTGCTCGGAGAATCCAGGCAAATAATTTTAATTACACACTAGCCTAAATCTTTTCCCTTGTTATATAACGCAATACAAAAAAAGTTAGTCTGGTTAGAGATTATTTTTGTCCTCCTACCACCCACTCACAGCGGCCCTTCGTTCGCTTGACGTCAATCTATTCTCCCCCTTCCACCCTTCCAGAACTGCCAACGTACACGAGAAAATCCGCACATAAATCGAATGAGTGAGTTGTCCACCTGATCCCCAGATGAGCGGTGACATTTAAATCCGCAGCTGGCTCTCGTGTGTCCGAGCAGATATTTTCCTCTCCTGACTTTCACAAATATTGATATTTCTAAATGCATGGCTCTCATTTCTCTATTACTTCTTCGTCAAAACTGAAGATTTATATTCGTTATAAACATTTTTATCAACTTACTTCTGCGTAACCTTCGACTGTTAACTACATGAAGAAGTAACAATTATATTAATAAAACATTAGACGACCTTATTATACAAAAGAATATTGAGTAATTGAGAAATGAGAAACATGAATTTTTCAGACCAATTAAATGTGAGAAAGAAATTACACAGAAAATAATTGAAACATAACAGGACGTTTAGACGCTGCTTTGCGTCTTTCTCTAACAACATTTGAACAAAAATTATATATTTTTTTTAGGGTTACAGGTTAGATGAGGGTAATCCACATGGTGGCAACTCCCCTTTAATAGCATAGGAAGGGATGTGAAACGGGGGATGCGTTAGGGTAGAGGAAGGTAGCCGAGGGTTAACTAGGGACCCCGGGCTATAGTTTAAGGATCCTACCCGGCATTTGTCTAAAAATAAAAAACAGGGGTCTAATACCAAGGATAAATACAGAAATACCTGTTTGTAATTGCTCCCTGTAAGTTTTAATTTGATTTTCCTTCCTTTTATCCTTGTAATTAATTACTTTTTCCATTTGGTTGATGTAAGATAAACTACAATTTAAACAATTAATTTAAAACAACAATAGCTGCGTACATCAGTAGGACTTTTATGTCCTTTAATAAACCTAGAAACTGAATGTTTGGACATTAATTAACAGAAATCTTTTCAGTATATCTGATATAATTATTCTAAATCATTAACTGTATTATTCTTATTAACTGTGTTGTTTGTCGGAATTAAATTTTGATTATCTGATGTTCACATATTTATACATAAAAAGTTAAAAGCATAGCCGTGTGTCAGTAAAATATTTTTAATATAATTAAGATTTTTGAAAATGATAAATTTTATCAGATAATAAAAAAGCATTGTTAACTTGATCCTATCATCCTATTAATAAAAAAATAAGCAATAGTATATAATTTAGTTGACAATCGTAATCAATCCGTTAAATTGTTTCTCCAGTAAATTTTTTTCTGTATATTAACGTCGTTTTAATTTTCATTAATTGAATCAGAATTAGCAATTATATTTGTAAAGGAAGTTTTTACTTGGGATTCAATAAAACCAAATACAGTGTCAAATGTAATTGATGTAATCGGAATTAACATGTCTGAAAGACGTTCAAAATATTATCAGCATGAATATAATTTTGTTATGGTTTAATTTTCAAAAACAATCGTAACTGATGAAAGCGTTGTATAAAAATGAGAATGTGCCAGATTTAATTAATGCAATTTTAGGATATATGCGGTTTTATTGACTCCCCAAGTATCTAATTTTAAAAACAACCTAATAAAATCAAACAGAATGTTGTTATCCGTAGGCAATAAACCTGGAAGAAATATTAGAACCAGAAAAATATCGGAAGACATAAGATAATCCAAATTGAAACCAGCATTGATTATGAAGGAGCGCATCCTTCAGTAAGCGTTTTCTAGCTTATGTTTTCCTTTGTCCGAACGGAGAAAATATCACTCATTCCCATCTTAGTCGTGGCGCTGCGTTGGGCATCACGACGCCACAGTGACGTCGTTAGTCTCAAATACGTCGCAAGTGAAAGTGCTACAGGGACGAGGGAAGGAAAAAAACCAGGCATTGCTGGATCTTTTATGAAACCCACGGCAGATGGTTCAATTTTTCCAGTGTGTCCTGAAAAGTTTCCGACCCAACAATGATAGAAGATATATTTTTAAATTTTTTTTAATTATTTTTCAACATAGTCTCCTTGTATCTCTCCACACTTCTCCCAGCGATGCTCCCATCTCTGTAACCCGTCCAAAAAGTACTCGGTGTTTTTCTCTGCAAAATAAGTGTTCCCGAAGGTGACTCCCTCTTCATTTGACGAAAATCTCTGTCCTCCGAGCGCAATTTTTAGATGAGGAAACAAGAAGTTGCTTGGGGCTAGATCTGGATGGTCAAGCAGTTCAAACCGTAATTCGTGAATTTTCGCCATGGCAACCGCCGCTGAGGTGTGAAACAGGATTTTCTTTTTCTCCCAATGTGGCCGTTTTTCCACAAGTTCTGCCTTCAGCTTGGCAAGTAATGATGCTCCTGTAATGGGTTTTCCTTTTTGAGGATAATCGATTAAAATAACTCCATGACTATCCCAAAAAACAGTCGCCATCACTTTCCCAGCCGAAAAAACAATTTTTGCGTTTTTTGGAGCCGGTTCCCCCTTTTCAGTCCACTGTTTGGACTGTATTTTTGTTTAGGGCGTATCCAAGTTTCATCTACAGTAATTAATCGGCGCCAAAACTCGGATTTATTGGGGCTAAACTTCGCCAACAGAGCGTTGGAAATGTTCATTCGGACACTTTTTGGTCTAACGTGAGCAAACGCGGCACCCAACGCGCGGACAGCTTTCTCATGCCTAAATGTTGACTTAATATGTGACAAACACGTTCTCGTGACCTCTGCTATCTCTCTCACTTTAATTCGGCGGCCGTGTAGCACCATTTGGTGAACTTTGGCGATGTTTTCGTCGGTAGTTGCAGTTTTTGGACGTCCCCAACGTTCATCGTCTCCCAAGCTCCAAACGGCCACGTTTAAATTCAGCTGCCCAAACATTCACTGAGTAAATAATGGTTCAGTGTCCCCATACACAGAATCCAACTTATATTTGATTTGTGTAGGCGTATTGCCTTTCAAAAACAAATATTTAATAACAGCTCGATACTCGATTTTCTCCATTTTCACAAAAACACTCACATAAACTCACTCAAACGACTGTTTTATAACAACTGCGCGTCCAAAATGGCTAAAACCTTGGTGAGAAACTGTCAACAGATGAACAACGAAATTCACTAGCTTTTATTTACTAGTGCTGCCATCTTCACGTTGACGTCGGAAACTTTTCGGACCATCCTCGTACATCTATATAATGTCTGTAACAGAGTTCCAGTGTTTCTCAAACGAAGCCGTTACCTAGATCATAAAAATAGTAGAAACTGTTTTCCGAGATAGACATTGCAGCTACCCGATGTTTTGTAACGTCTGCCATTTTGTCTCCAGATGTGAGGATGGCAGTTTCATGTCACTAAGAATCCTTCCACCACAGTCTACAACAGTTCCGGCTGCAGGAAAAAGTCCAGACTCTTTTATTGGGGAAAGAAAGAAAATTAAGAATGAAAGACAGAATTTGGATCCACTGTGCATGAAACGTAAAAATAAACTAAAAAAATATCAGTCCATTCTAAGAAACGTAAGACACAAAGTACTATTTCATTTAATAAATTATTCTACCCCTCTCGATTCCATCTGCCGGAGCTGCTAGGTCTCGCAGGCAGAAGTTTTAAGGAGAGAGAGGTGAAGAAGGCTACTTTTGGGGATGCCTTCTTCTCTCTTTTTTTTTGAACTAAGGTTCCCACAAGCCAAGGCACCTCGGCCTGTTTTGAGACGTGTATGTACTGATGTCAGAGACTTTGGGCATACGGTAAGAGATGTCCTCATTTCCCAATGGAATAATCAGCCAGCTGCAAAACTGGTTGAGGCACGGAGAAAGGAAATCTGCGTCCCCACAGAAAACCCCTCTCCCGCCATACAGATCTTTCGAGGGTTTTCCCTGAATCACTGTTAGGCGAATTGCTGGGTAGGATCCTTCAATGCAGTCCGGGAGCCCTAATTAGCCCTTGACTACTTTTTTCTACCCTTGCGCGTCCCCCATTTCTAATCCCTTCCCATGCTGTTAAAGAAAAGTTGCCACCACGCGGATTAAGCTCATGTAGCTTGTTACTCTAAAAATAATTATTCTCGGCCTGAAAAACGAGTTAAATTTTGGCAAAAATACAAAAATTCCGTGTACCTGACGACTGCGATGACGGTAATCGCGAAAACATTGTTTTAGACAAAAATTTCACCCGGATAATAAACCGAGAATCATTTATTCAATGAACTCATCCAGAAAGCTTACCTTCAGTAGTTAATATTTTATTTATTCAGACAATAGCTACTGTAATGAGACCTGAAGGACGTGGCAACACTGTGGCATGTTCCTGACGATGGCGCCTAAATATCTTGCCGTCTCATTTCCTCTGTCGGGAACACGGGGAACGCATTAAGCTCCGCACAGGCGACGAGTAGGGAGGGTTTTGTGAACGATCGTGTGCATGACGTCATCGAGTTATGATCGCAGTAGTTACCCTACTCTCTGTGCAGAAATGGGATTTATTTTGCTCAGTTCCGTCAGGGTGATGCGAATTTCTCGTAGTGTTGTCACGCTGCGAAGATACGCCCAATTGTGTGGTTTTCTCTCTCTCTGCATAGGATATACCCCAGATTTTTCTGAAGATTAAGAGTTTCTATTGCTGTTCGAAACGTTGTAATTTCTAGTTGCTATTTTCTAGTGAAATTTATTTGTACTGTGAATGTTCCTTCATTTCTATGGAGATAAAGGATTTAGAGTAATATCAAGGCTGGTGCTGCACGCCAAACGACAAGTTTCAGTCTGACGACGAGTGCGAAAACATTTGAAACGGTTCTGTTAAACTGGTTTCATCATCCTTTATGACCGGCATAAGAAAGTGTGTCTGATTGTCAATATTAGTATGTGTAATCTGGTCAATTACAGACAAAAATTTCGTGTGAAAAACTTACACTAATTGCTATAGAAAACTTTCACTGGACGTGTTCGTCATTACATTTCTAGGCATCCTATAAATCATAAAATGGTTTAAAACTTAGTAACAAGTGTCATACGACTATCTAATTCTCAATTACAACTAAAATTTGAGGACTGACCCACATTTTACTCGCAGGTCTTTATCCAATTCTCTTCACTGAATTTCTTATAAAAAATAACTCCTCTCCCGCTATCGGAAGGGCGTGGGACAAGTACCCAATGCCCGACCTACCCGATGCAGGTTTTTCTAAGGTTTTCCCTGCATTTCTTTAGGCAAATGCCGGGTAGGATCCTTAAAGTATAGCCCGGGGGCCCTAGTAACCCTTGGCTACCTTCCTATACCCTTCCGCATCCCCCCTTTCAAATCCCATCCTATGCTATCAAAGGGGAGTTTCCCAACGTGAATTTACCCTCATGTAGCCTGTTGCCCTAAAAAATAACGGTTACCTTGGGCAACATGGAAATGACTGCTGCGTGGGCTATTCTCTCGCAGGCAGGACCTTGTAGGAGGGACACGAAGGGGCTACCTTTTGGGATGCCTTTTCCTCTCCGTTTTTGAACTAAGGTTCCCACAAGCCGAGGCACCTCGGCCTGTTTCGAGAGGTGTATGTTCCGGGGTCACAGACCTTGGGCATACGGTAAGAGTTGTCCCATTGGAACAGTCGGCCAGCTGCCTCCTAAACTGGTCGAGGTATGGAGTAGGGAATTCTGCGTCCCCACAGAAAACTCTTCTCCCGCTATCGGATTGGCGTGGGACAAGTACCAATGCCCGACCTACCTGATGCAGGTTTTTCTGGATAGGATCCTTAAACTATTGCCCGGGGGCCCTAGTTAACCCTTGGCTACCTTCCTCTACTCTTACCTTCACTTCCTATGCTATTAAAGGGGAGTTGCCACTATGTGGATTACCCTCATGTAGCCTGTTACTCTAAAAAAGAAAAAAAGGGTGTATGTTCCGGGATCGCAGACCTAGTTAACCTTTTGCTACCTTCCTCTGCTCTTCCGCTTCCCCCCTTTAAAATCCATTCCTATGCTATTAAAGGGGAGTTGCCACCATGTGGATTACCCTAATGTAGCCTGTTACCCTAAAAAAGGGTTGATAAATTACTTTAACCATTTACACTCAGGAAACCCATTTATATCAAACAAACAATTATTAGGATTGAACATTTAAAATTTTATATATTTCAATAATTAATTAATCAATGTCAGAATAATTGATTAACCAATTAAACAAATAATATGTTTGAATACAAAGTTTCGTCCATAATTTTTCTTTAAGTAAAATACCTAAATATAAAAATTATTATAATAAATTTAAAATATTAATTGACCTAAACATGGTTAAACATCCGTTATATGACGCAGACCACGGAAATAAATTGAAAACTTTAATTCCGTATAATTTACAGTTTAATGGTATTATTTCAATGCTGTAAATTTGTATTACTTATTTAACTATGTTACGATCAATTTACATTTCTAATTTATCATATAAATTTTGCCATATAGGATTTAACTTGGAGAAGTCCCAAAATTGTGGACGGAACGCGTTGTAGTCAAACAAATACTTGGTTTAATTAATTAATAAATTTTTATGACATTTTGGATGTATAGCTTATTTATTTAGTTAAAATAGGAATGTTCTTCCTTTCTATAGTAACATACAAAACAGCGTTTTTCATGTATTCACGTAATGCAACATAGGGATTATTTGCTAAACGTTTAATACAAACGAAACTATTTACGTCTGATTTAAAATCAATACTAAGACAGATAGCCAACAAGAGACAAAACAAGTGTTAATATAAGTACCACACAACGTTTCTGGGATTGTTGTACATTACTTCATGTGATAAGAAGAGCCTCGTCAGTTGTGTCACTCTAGACTCTTCTTATCACCTGAAGAAAGGTACAACAGTCCCAGAAACGTTGTGTGATATTTATATTATCACTTATTTTATCTGTATTTGGGCAAAAGAAACGTAGTATGGTTTCTTTCAAATGAAATTTTTGTGTGTAATTATCCGTATTATGCATGTTAATTCATTAAAGGACAATCCTGTGTCCAAAACTATAATAAACTGGAGGAAAGGGAGGTTTTATTTAGTTTCTACGTTATTATTGGAGAATAATGAAACCACACGGAAAAGCTTTTAAATAAGCGCGCCATCGAACACTAATAAGTGTCCCCGGAGACAACGACGGCCATTGCCAGTGCTCCAGGGAAGGGACTAATTTCCCCTCCAGCAAACTTGGGCAGGTTTTCCTGCCTGCAGATAGAGGGAGAGAGAAAGGGGCGATTTGCGGGTCCAATTAATTCCCCAGTAACCGTTGCGCTCGCTGCGTTATTCGGGAATGTTAGGGTCCGCAGTTGTACCGCAAATCCGACTCTATCCAGCGGCCGGGCGAGTTGGTCACACTAATTCCCCCAGATCGCACAGCTGAGTCTCAAAGGCCCTACCTTGCTTGCCAATTATAACGATAGTGTTGCAAATAACGAGCGAGGTCCCCCCGGCCACCCTCAGAGCTCCGTTCAAAAGAAACTAGACGCAGCTGCATGACAATCACCAGTACTATATAATAGATAATGTCATCTGTACAGGCTGTTTCAATAAAAATGTCTAAAAACCAGTAATACAGTCCCTCAGGCCATCGCTTGTTAAATGGCACATTGACATTTCCAGTATACTGGCAAGTTTTGCAAGCGTCAAAACAAATATTCCAAAGTTAATTTTCACCCACCCTTTCAAAATCCTTCACATGGATTTCAGTCAGAGCTCAGAATTTGCTGTATAGATTTCATAATTTAGAATTGGTAAAAATTATGCTACTATTTATTGTATCCTTACGCGATTAAAATATTTTTCTGTACCGTGCAGCCTAATCGATTTTGTGACTAAGCACTGGTTGAAAGGAATTTCCCAGGTGCCAGTTTTTTTTCGAGCAGACACTGTCGCGACGTGTTCGAAGGAGAGAAACGGAACCCAGGTTAGTGTTCGCCACGTCTATCTTATAAATAAAAAATAGTGTATGTATGTTTGTATGTTTGTATGTTTGTATGTTCGTTATACAAATCTACACCGGTAGAGCAAATTTCACCAAATTTCGTACACGTGTTCTTCGCGACCAGGAAAACAACTGTCGGGGTGAGACGCGCCTACCACCCCCTGTAGCGGGGGTGGACAGGGGTGGAAATATTTGAACATGCTAAAACAGTCGATATTTCAGTCGGATAAATATTTTTACGGGTCAAAGATATTTATAGTGTTTCCACTGATGATATCTGAATATAATTTCCAACCTCTACACCCTGGGGAAAGAGCACCCCTAGCGTTTGTGGTGGAGAATACAAATCTATACCGGTGGATCAAATTTCACCAAATTTCGTACACGTGTTCTTTGCGACCAGGAAACAAACACTGTCGGGGTGAGACGCGTCTACCACCCCCAGAAGCGGGGGTGGACGGGGGTTGAAATATTTAAACATGCTAAATCAGTCGATATTTCAGTCGGATAAATATTTTTAGGGGTCACAGATATTGATAGTGTTTCTACCGACTGTTGGGGTGAGACGCATCTACCACCCCCAGAAGCGGGTCGGGATTATCAGTAGAGCACTTTTAGGTGTTGGGTGGAGGAACGCTGCATGTCCCTGAATTTATTTATGACAATCTGGACAACGCGCGGGTATCGGCTGGGTTGGGATGAGTTGACCGGCTGTTTTTTGCGTCGATTAAATATATTTCGGGATGAATTAGATTAATCAAATTTCCCTACATGTTCTCTGTGTATAATTTCAACCCCTTTCGGACCCTTAAGGGTTGGCGTGGAAGTAGCATTAGATAAAAATAAACCAGAAACTATCAGGATTGTCACTGAGTTTAATTATGACATTAAACTTGACCGTTTAAGTCCCCGAAGCGGGAGTGGTCGGGGGTGAAAAATTTCAAACATGTTAAACGGTCGATATTTGCGATAATTATTTCCTGGGGTTAATTACTTTGATAGTATTTATACCGATGTTGTTTGTGTATAATTTAACCCCTGTGAGGGGAGCAAGCTTAGGGGTGGGGTGGAGGTACGTTAAATAAAATCCCGCAAAAACAACCGAGATTCGAATCGATTCCGATACTATGAATGTCGCTGAATCTAATTGTGACAACCTGGGTAACGCGACGGGTCTGGGAGGTGTTGGGCGGGGGAATAAATTTTCAGACAATGTAATCGGCCGATTTTTGCGTGGAATACATTCTTTTTCATTATCGCATATTTGTGGGGGTGGTCATCTTCTAACATGTAAAAACGGCCGATATATTTAGTCAATGACTTCATCCCCCTTCGGCATGGGAGGTGAGCACATTTAGGGATAGGGTTCGAGGAGCTTTACATAAAAATAGCGCAAAAGTAACCAAAATTGGAGTCTTATGGATGACATCTCGGGCAACGCCGGGCACCCAGCTAGTGGTAAAATAAACAAGAGAGGGTAAGAAATTCGACCGCTAGGGCAGGGAGGGGTCAGAAAGAAAACAATTTAAGGCGCCGTTTAAAAGTAGATCAACCTCTTATATTTAGGTAGCTACTGGAGAGAAAATAGAAATGAGAGGCGGTGAGAAAAAAGGTGATCACTTTTTTTTTAAAAAAAAATTTAATCTGCATTTTGGAATTTTACGAATGGAAAATAAGGATATCATGGCTCGATCCTGAAGCAACAAATATCAGTTGACCTGCACTTATCACACACAGGTTTGGCTAACGTATAGATGAGACGGGTAGAGAAGAGTAAACATGTGTTTGAAGCTGAGATCGTCACGCCATTGCTAGGGCCGACACGAACGACTGCAGACGTACTCAATCCGCGTAAATCATCTCGTCAACATCACAAATAACGTTAAAATGAATTAGGTGTTTCAGTAAAATGAAACATTATCATGAAACTGTTTGAAGTTACACATAAATGCACTGAATTTTGTTTTGATTTTTCTAAAATTTTGATCTAAGTAATTAATTTCTTGTAGTCAAATTTGAATATTATTTTTGTCTTCAATTATATAATAAATAAGCATATGTCTTATTTTTGTTACTGTTTGTTGTTTATGACAAATTATTTCTCATTTCAGCAACTAGTGTCAATTAATTTAGACAGATATTTAAAATATTATTGTTAATTGCTTTGTCCTATTAGTGGAAGGAAATAAAAAGGTGTTTTTTTGAACCCTTCATTTTGTCGAACAAATTTTCTGTAATTCAAATCTATTTTTGATTTAAAAATTAAATATAATAGAAATAATTATTTTTTTGCAACATGTTTTAACGATCTACACCGCAGTTCGTACCATTGATCGTGTCATTTACTTAATAATAAAATTATTTAGAAATCCGTTCAGTCTGATAGAAATTTACAAGTACTGCAAATGATTATAATTCATGTTATTCACACAATATTGACCACAGTAAAAAATCCTGTTAATTTCTCATCCAATAATTTGTCGAATTGGTAAAACAATCCTTTCAATTTATTAATTAGATATATAAATAACACAAAAATAAGTAATAAAATTAATAATAGCACTCAAATGTGCAAAATTATAATTACGGGATTAAAATATTTTTAATTATTGTGTTAACTGCATTTTATGATGCACGTGAGCATTCGTTGCTTTTTGACAGAGTGCTGGACGAAAGGACCTTCCAGGGTATGCAGTTATTTTTGTGTTTATTTGTTTTATTAGTATACAGACGTTTTATATTATAACTGATTTTTATTTATGACTTATTGTACTCGTAGAATACGATTTCCGTGTTGCCTTAAGTTGGAGTATTTTACCATTCAGAGGGACATAATAAATTCTTATCAATTCAGATAGCCATGTTCTTCTCCGGCTTATACTCTCCTTTTATTTCGTCGAATATGAGGTCGTTGGGTATAGAAATGCTTTGTCTTCAGAATAGGAAAGCTTTCAACGTAAGAGGTCAAGTGCTGGCTGTGTGGAGCAGCCGCCATCTACAAAAAGCCATCCTTCCAGGTTGTCTCATGCATAACAAGTATCTCGGCTCGTCTGTGCCTCCGCGAATAGTTGAAAGTTCAATATTACCGCCAACAAAACAGAAATGTAGATATATTTTAACCAATTTTCTTTAATCTTACAGCGTAAGGAATTATTTTACTGTAAAATTCTCCTACATTACTTAAGTTGAGGCTTGACTTTTACAAACATTTAAATACCAATGATTTATTTGTTCTCCATCGTACATCTTCAGTCTAAAACGTTATTCAATGAGGTAGTATAAAATAAGTAAATGTGAGAAACCATGGTCACGTCTCCGATGTACACAGACAAAAAATAACATACAATTTACCTTTCTTCACTTCCAACCGTGACATCATGGTCTACTCACGAAATTAAAACATCCATTAATAGTTTTAAAGACAAAATATCATTATAGATTTTGTATTTCAAATTCCATGTAAATATTGTAATAATCAATTAAATAGGTTAACTAAATGAAAAAATAATCCAATTTTTAACAAACAAAATAATTTATTATCAATTTGTGGCTTCCAAAAATTAAAAACAATTACAATAAAAATTTAATATCTCTTCTCTCAGGGCCTTCATTGGGTTTGATAATTAACAGAGAAAATGGTTTAATAATCTGATTAACAATTCAGTTTAAAATTTACCTAAAAACAATAAGTTGATAAATGAAAGAAAGCTAAATGAAAAGTGAACGAAATCTGACTTTTTCCTTTTAGTTACCGTTTACAAATATTATTATAAAAGTTTTGGTTACTCACATAATGTCCGACTGGTACCAGCATTCTTTTGTACCTTCAAAAGTACACTATAATGCAAATTTTATTACATTGATTCTAAATTTCCTCACAGATTCTACACATACGAAGTCGAAATGCAATTACTAAGGTCCCAGGAAACTCGGATGATCCTCTCCTAATTGGTCAGCTATCGGATGTCGTTTTCCCTCAACGCGAAATTGTACAATTTCTTTATAATGAAGCAACCCTTGCTTCACCGTTGGCTAGTTGTTATAACATCTCTCTGTCCAACTATCTGCTTGATTACAGGAACTCACGATTTGCATATTTTAGACTTTTACTGATTTATTTATCAATTTGGATTGAACTGCTAAGTATCTCGGTGAAGATTTGTTTTTAATGTCTCCTCTCGTTGTTGACCGTAGACTGAAAACTTTTACAATGTCTCTCCTCTCGTGGCTGATGGTAGACGTAGACTAACTATACTTTTGCGCGCGTAATCGCCATTCCGACTCCTCAACAAAGAAACAGAACTCACCGCTCATTGTTGCTTTTCTCGCTCATGCCGCTACAATTAATTTATTCGCTAACAATTTAAATTATTTAAAAACAATTAATGGCTTAATTAATTGGCATTACAATATATATAGGACACGCATTTATAATCACATAAGTAATCTAAACGACCAAATCCAAAACTAACACATGGTAAAGAAAATATCTTCTGACAAAAGAAATTAATCATGAAAAGGCCGCGACATTACAAATGGGATACACAAATTAAGAAAAATTATGGAATGAATTTATATTAGTAGAAATTGAAAAAAACGTTATGTAGACACGAAACGGGGGACATTCGTAAATATTATGAGAATATAACACAAATGTTTAGATAAAAAGTATTTAAAAAATTATCAAAAATAGTCTTAATATCTCATTGACACCAGTGGTGATATACTCATACATCGTCCTAAGCTAACATCGATCAGTAGTCCGTACGACTAAATTATTTTCCACGTCGAATGACGACAGCAATATCGATGCATCTAGAATGTGCAAAGAACAAGTTTTTAAATAACTTGATTTAAAGAATTACAATGATTTCATTCAAATATAAAATTATTCTTAACGTACAAAATACGTTTTAAAAAACATAGCTTTAAGGGAAGTTGGACGCGAAGTCTTAGTAAAAAAAGTTCCATTTTCTGTGTCCTGTAATTTACATTCAGATTTATGATTTTGCTACACTTTTGTACAAAATCTTTGAAAATATTATATATTTTGAAAAAATTTTCTTAGATCATATTTTTGTACCTCACTTTTGATTCGGTATCTCTAATCCTATTACAGCAATCTTGGTCAGTATCTAAAACAAAGGTACAAGTATCTCAAATTCATGCTATTTTAATATTTAGTTATTTTTCGTCCCTTGTCAATTTTTAAATTTAAAAAACGGATATTATATATTGTAATTTTGACATATAGCATAATGAAAATGTGACTTTCAGTACCATGATTTATAAATAATTTCACCAAATTTTAAAGTAATACCATACAAGATTTTTATGCAATGTGTACCTAAAGTTAGAAAAATAAATCTTAAAATACAAAATTAAAGGAAAAGTGTTTTAAAAAATTATATTTATTATTACTAGACTATATGTTAAGTGTTTATGATTTCTAAAGCTTTATTTCACAACTGTACCAAATATCATGACTGTGTATAAAAGTAGTATGAAAACTACTTGACACAGAGAATTGAACTAAGCCTTCACCTTAAAGGATGACAATGATCATACTATTAAAGTTTTAACGTTAAGATATGATTTTTTACGTTGACATAATGAGGACTAGTTCAATTATAACAGATTTGTATCAATTTGAAAATTTTCGTGGCTTTGGATTTGTGCTAATGTTGTAAATGGTATAAAATACTTTAATAATATTTCAGAGGATTATGGAACCAAAGTAACGTTTTTTGTCGAATTAAAGACTAATAAAAACTTTTAGTGATAATTTAGGACTTATTTCTGTCTGTTATTTGGATATTTATTTTTCTAATTAGTATACTTTGACACAGACGCCTTATATTTCAACAGTGAGATGATTTAGATTTATTATTCATTCCATTACTCCTCCGTCGATGAAATATAAGATTACATGAAAATAATAAATTATTACAATTACAAAGTTTAAAAACAAACGTACTTTACAAAAAAATATATAATTTAAAACCACGTTAAATATATTATATATATATAATTATTAATTAGATATAGAAATAGATTCGTATGGACCTTTTTTTTCTTTTTCAGTTAATAGTGACGACTTAAATTTGATTGGAGCCGAGTTTCGATACTTATAGGTGGAATCTTATGCGAGGTGTATCTTAGGGGCCGCAGTGAACTCCCTCTTAACTTAATTAATGTTGTTAGTTTCCCCTGGAATGAAGGAGTGTCCTTCCTTGAAGCCTGATCGAGTGCGGCTCTGGATTTAACTGGACTGCGGTTCCGCAGAGTTAGTCCATTGCTGGAGGTAGCTGGGGCTCTTAAAGGGACCACGAAAACCACGGACTGGCATTAGCCCGCGATAAACTGGCAGACACACTTTTGGCTACGGGTTAATAGAAACGCAACTACGCTCTATCTGCTGGAACAATACGCAGAAAACGACCACCAGCGTATTCTAGAATCCAACAGACAGCTTGCTTAAACCAGGTGGACCCCTTGGAGGGTCGATAAAAGTTTAAAAAGGTCTATAATATTCCAGAGAGGTCGGAGATAATTTTTTCTGTTATAAAATTTTATTTATATTTTGAGGACTGCAATTATTAATATTTTTATTTTTTATATTGATTTATTTACAGTCGCATCAACAGCTCCGGTTATTAGCGACTCATGAGAATTCAATATTTTACTTTACGTCTGTCTTTGTATTAATAAGATGAATGAAACAACCATTATAACAGACATATTAAAATATTTTATTAAACTGAACGACGTTTCTGTACATTTTTATACATTCATCAGGGAACTTAAGTTATGCGTCTACGGTAACAGATTTGTTTTTGTTATGAGTTATGTAAAGCACAAAAATTACATCTCATATCACAAATTTATATAAAGTGGTTACCTTCTACTAAAAATTTATCTAACAGGAAAAACAACAACTATTATTCTATCTTAAAATATTTGAACTTTATAAATAAACATTCAACAAAAATAAGTAATAACCATAAATAAAATACTAAATTTACGAAGAAGAAAACGTATGAAAATAAAATTAATCTAGCTAAGAACCTACTCAAAATATTTAATATATTATCGTTTTATGAAAAAATAAATTAAAATTTTTATATTAACAAATTTCAGTTTAAGGTCATTTTTACAGTACATAAAGAACTTAAAATTATAAGTGGAGTGAGAAAGAACAATATTATCTAATATCTTTTAATAAATGAAAAAGACTACGTGTGTGTGTGTGTGTGTATATGTATACATTTAGCAAACAATCTACACCCGTTGAGGAAATTTGACCAAATTTCGTACACATGTTCCTTCCGAACCAAAAACAAACACTGAGGGGGATAAGATACGACTACAACCCGCAGGGCGTGGTTGGAAATTTTCAAATATGCTCAAACGGCCGATATTTCCGTCGGAGATTGGAGTCAAATCCGGAGTTTTGGATATCACCGAGTTTAATTATGACATTTGACTTGCCGTTTAACACCTCAGATGGGGGTGGACGGCGCTGGAAATTTTCAATCATGTTAAAACGGCCGATATATTCGCCGAAAGCAACTTTTTTGCAGTAAATTTCTCCCGATATTTTTGTGTATAATTTCCACCCATTTTGGCATTGGAGGGGAGCACACTTAGGGGTAGGGATGGAGGGGTGTTACATAATAGTATCTCAAAAACAGTCGAGATTGGAGTCAAATCCGGGGTTATGGATGTCGCTGATTGTAATTATAACAACCAGGTAAACGCCGGGCACTCAGCTAGTCTAATAAATAAAATTAATTTTGGCCAACGTAATTGTAGAAACTGTTACAAAGGGGAAACTAAAATTGCTTTAGGAACCAGAAAACTATTCGAAAACTTTAAATCATAATAATGTGACTGTACATAAATTCGAAGAAAACCATGAATAATATGGAATAAAGTTGAAATTTTATATATTGATCAAAATTTATTACAACGTAATGATACCATAAAATTAAATAGTATTTAAGCCATTATTTTTTGGCCTTTAATATTTTTTTTTAACAATTGAATGATTATAATTTTTTTGTATAAATTTGTAATTTGTAATTTTAAAAAACTTAGATTCATAAGTGATTTATGATTCGTAAAGTTTATTATTAAATTAGAAAATGAGAGAAAATTTATGATTTTATTTGAACAACAAAGAGTTTCTCGGCTTGACATCACTTTTATTACCAAAGGAAACCGTATTTTGTCTGGAGGATTTACGCTGGTGGGCGCTTTTCATCTGCATTTAAGGCCCAATCGGAAAATTTTGTCGGCAAAATTATAATATTACCCTTGAACGCAATCTTATATGTCTTGGTCAGTGAGCCGTGAATCTACAATACTTAAAAGCGTAGAGAGAATTTTATTTTTTTATCAGTATTTATCATTCTCAGCAGCCTTATATTAAAATGAAATTACCAGTTTTAATTTATTTTAAACAGAGAATTATGACACCATTAAGTATCTACAGATCCTGAAAATTTTCATTTAAATAATCATTAAAATCTCTATTACGTAATAGCCATTTTAGCCTGTAAGAAGATGCTATCCATCCGTCTACGGACACAACCCGAGTAGAAACCCAAGTAGTGTTACTTAATTATATTCACCGCGAAATATATTTTCTAATATTTTCACGTCTGAATTCGTCTATGAAACACCTGTACCACAGGCCTGCAAATTGAAACTCGTTTAATTTTCTTTTACCGTTTTCGATGCGCTGAATTAAAAAATTCTGTGTTTTTCCCTCCATCGTGTAAGGTTTTCCCCCAAAGTGGAAATGAAAATATATCAAAACCAGCAATACATATAAGAAAATAGTATATCTTTACATAAAAATACATATCTTGTCAAATTTTTCATTTATTTTAATGTTATAAAAAATAAAAAGTTTTACCAATCTTTATAGTATCTACATTTTTTCCTGTCTCTGCATCTGAACCAATAAAAAGTAGTACTGGGTGATCTTCTCGTGGAGTCTGGAGCCTAGCAACTCAGCAGAGTCTTTACAAAGACCTCATTCTCGATTCAGATCCTTTAATTCTATTCTGATGGTTTTCGTGGCCATATTGATGTAAGTATTTTGTACCGATTCTTGGGTTTTTAGGCCGCGTTTTGTTCTGGCGTACTTGCCAACGTTTCGCTCGATAGCTCCGAGAATTTTCAAGGCTAGGCCAAGACAGTCGCCCTCTCAGTCCGTGTGGCTTATACGTCACTCTGCCAAAACCATGAATCGCATTTTTTATTTTTTTGAACTATACCCGTTAATATTGCAGGACCAAAGGCAGCAGTCATCACCGCAGTTTCGGGGCTCACTCCAAATCATAGAGACTCCAAAACGAAACGATATTACTTTACCTTTTCACCATAGGCGGAGTCCTTCCACGCTAATTGAACGGACTCTATGGAGGACTAAAGGTTTTTCGTAATCTCCAATCTTGACACCAAAGTAAGCAAACATACCTCCTTAACAATGATGTTTCGCAGTTGTTTTCTCACTACAAGTTCACCACAAATTTAACAGAAACTATCTGAAGAATTGAAACAAGACATGCTTATAAAGTACACGAAGAATGTTTGAACTGAACTGAATAAGAGGAAGGGCAAATGGGTGAAATGGAAATTCCGGCGCTTCCCAATTCCTCACTATAGGAACTCCCGTTCTCCTCACCTTCCATGATCCTCACGATGAGTAATTTTGATGCCAAGAGTTTCTTATATTAATTTGTATCTCAGTTTATACTTTTAAAAATAAATCATGACTTTGGCATAAGTTGGAATGTATGGTATTATATTGTAATGATTAAAAAGGTGGTCTTAATTAACAGGAATAATTAACAAAATTATTATGTATTTAAAAATATATTGTTGATAATTACACATTATATGCCCTGCTTTACACGCCGATTTAACAAACAAATATCTTATTTTATTTTAATAATTCGTGGCGTTCTATAAAAATATAGCTTTATAATTTTACAATTAATTACGTTGAATTTCTCATTATCTCAGGGTCACCACTGGGTTTGATAGGAAGAACAAATACAACGAAATAAAACATTAACAATCCAAACTCATTGAAGTAAACGGAATACAATATTAAATACAAAAGTAAAAGAAAACGAATGAAAAGAAAAACGCGAACGAAATCTGACTGTACCCTTTAATCATCGTTTACAGTAATTAATTATTGTTTGTACTCACGACAGTGTTACTGGTACCAGTTTGGACTCTTGTATATTGAAGTCAACACCCACTAAACAGGCCATTGTACACTGATTCTACTCATTAGAATTTGAACACACGGTAGTTTCTCTGGATCTCTCTGCTATCCTGGAACCTCCATCATCTCACCCTCAGCCAGTTTCCGGACGTAGGTCTCCTCAAAGTCTCTCTATGCGAAAATTTGTTCAGTTTGTGAAGCAAAAATTCTGGTTCCAAACTGCGATTTTATAAGTCTCTCCGACAAACCTGGTTACTTGCGTTTTATGTAAACTATTATCTCGCCGTTGGACTTCCTAGACAGCCCTATTCATAAACTTTTACTGTTTCTATTTCTCTATGTGGACCGAAATGCTATGTCCCGTTCTCGACGTAGACTTTTCCCTTTCGCGTCTTGCCGCTGACTGCGTTCCTCTAGGCGCGTGGTCTCCAATCTCCCATTGTTAACAAAGAAAGACTCGCTGCGATTGTTGTCTTTAAGCACCCGTACCGCCAACAATTAAATTATATTAAAAATATTTAATAGCCTGTTTAATTGGTATTACAATATATTTAATTCTATCTTAGTATAACTTTACGGACCCTCCATCAGAGACCTACTTGAGACCTTATTTATCTTGTAAATTTAGATCGATCACCCTGTTCTGTTATTATAGTGGTGGTCACTTATTTTGGACATATGTATATTTAGGATAGAAAGTTATTTTGTATCGCTTACCCTTACGCTTTCCAAACGATAAACTGTGTGTATAAACCGTTGCTCCCTAGCAGTCAGTCAGTCTTTCTATGTCACATTTTATCTACGTATATGTAATAAAAACTCTTTTGTTATTAAAATCAACATGAGTTTTACTAAAAACATATCTTGCGTCATATCTGGTTTTGCGCTGAAATCATACGTGGTGGAATTTTTAAAATATTTTTCCCGTACTCAGCACACAAAAATGCATATAAAACACACTTAATTACACACCAAATAAAATTGTCGCATACCTGTGTAATTCATGACGAAGACCAGAGAATTTTTTCGTGGTTGTTTATATTCGCAAAACAGTCCGCCTTGGCTAATGGCCGATAAATTCGTGAGCAACTCGTTAACGCCGGTATATTTGTGTTCAAGTTTCATCCGAAGGCCGTTGTCTTGAAAGTAGTTTTTCCGAGTAAGACACTTAAAGAGGAATCAAGGGCGGCTCAGCTGGTAGACGCCGCGTCCTTATCTTTAACGTTTCATCATCGCTTTCGAGTTAATGCATTCTCCCCGAGACGAGGGAGGCTTTGAGCGCAATCAACATAATTGCTCCGCGGCGTTTGTTCCTCAGCTGGCTGATAACACGCTTCCTGCCAGGAAACTGTCAATAGTGGCTGCACAACGGTGATTAATTTGTTTCCCGATTCTGAGGCCCCCGCCACGTAATAAGCGATAGTCTCCTTCCGCCTCGCCTCGACCGTCTCGAAATATCGCCGCCGATAAGGCAGACCTCAACACACAACAGCTACATCGTAATTAGTTCGCGAGAATATTGCAAATCCGTGTCACGTGGGGTTCCACGTCATTTGCAATTTAATCAATCGACGGAGACAAACAATCCTTCAACCTAGTACGTCTGAATGTTCTAACCTGAAAGGGCACTGAAGACTTCATATGATATTTTGCTGTCAATGTTGGCCTTGGATTCCCGCACACAAGCCTGTAGGCCTCATTTACTAATCTATATATAGTACTTTCCCATGAGCACTTCTTGGGATCCATAATATTTCCTGGTGCATTACAAAAATGGTGAACGTAATTATTTCACAGTTTATGTTTAATAATATAACTAATGTACAACTAATTGACAAATTTGGCGTACATATATCGAAAATATATTTTTTAAATTTTATAATAATTGCATAATGTCATATGCAAGAATCTCTGAATTTCTGGTGCCGAATCGTATCAAACGCCACAGTGATTTATCTGAAGGAGAGATTGATTTCGACGGTTCAAAGACGGCAATTTTGATCTGAGCGACACGAAGCGTGAAAATCGCCCCAGGAATATTGAGGACCATCAACTGCAGGCTCTTTCGGACGAGGACGATACTCGATCGCAAAACATGCCTGCCAAGTTATTCATTTCCGTGCGCCTACGTGTCATGGTTCAAAGGATCGACAAATGGGTACCATTTAAATTGAACGATAGGCATATGGAACGACGCCAAAACACGATCTTCCTCGACTGGAAAAAGAGACAGTCGTTCCTGCCTGGGACTGGTGATCAAAAGCAGATATATTTGGAGAATCCTTAACGCAAGAAGTCGTGGGTTGGTCCCGACCAAACATTAACATCGTCCGCAGGACCATAGGATTCGGACAGAAGACGATTCTGTGAAAACAGCAAGGTATCGTCTATAATGAGATGTGGAAACTTTGTGAAACATGTTCATGCCCACCGCGACCATCAACAAATGATCAAATGCACCGTGCTCTGCGTGATTATCAACAAAGACATGACAAGCTGATTTTACTCCACGACAACGCACCATCGCACACGTCGAAAGTGGTCCGAAACAACTTGGAGACACTCAACTGAGAAGTGCTACCCCATGCCGCTCATTCACCAGACCTGGCGCCTTCCGACTACCGCCTCTTTTCGTCGATGGGTCCACGCGGGAGCTCAGCAGCACTTAGATTCTTACGAAGACGTCCGAAAATGGCTTGATTAGTGGTTTGCCTCGAAAGAGAAGAAGGTTTTCGGCGTTTTAACCACAAATTGTCTGAGAGATGGGTAAAATGTGTAGCTAGTGAGGACTGGTACTTTGAATTTTTTTTTTGCTTTCTATGTAAAAATACAGCACGTTTTTCTGACTAGAAAACAGCAGATTTAAGATTATACACATGGTATTTACGCAGAAAAACGATAATATAACGTCTAATAAAATAGTTTAAGAATATTAATAAGAGTGCACGTGATATAAAGTAGAGTATTGAGTTATTGTTTCCATTTTGATGACGGTACCAGAGAATCATGGAAGCTCTTTGGTATAGAAACACGTAAATGAATATTTAGTAGTCAGATTGTATTTTACTAATTTTATGATGTATAAGTATTACCTAGATGATGGATGAATGCCGCGTAGTACGAGGTAGATGAGGTGGCTGGTCGTGATGAGCATGTAAGAGGGGTAAAACCCCCTGTCGAGGATTCGAAGGCCGTCACTGCCTGAGTTAGCCTTTCATTGCAGATTACTCCAGCATGAATTGAGTGGGATGCCGCATCCCTTTCAGCGCCGCCATGTAGTCAATTTGGCTGCATTCACAGATTCCGGCACAAACTGCAGCAGCACTGTCTCTGTGTACGTATATCTCATTTGGGGGTGCGTCTTGAGGCGCTGAATAATAAGCAGATATTTGAGCTGGCGTGTGCCAGGGGAAGGGGCGGGGGCTCTTCTAACGCACGACGTGTTAATAACGCCTCTGAGCCCCTTATTGTGCTGCTATAACTGCTTCGGCCCCAGAGCCCTCTGGCTTAAAGGACACATTTAGTGAAAGGGGACGCTGGATAATATATTCCCTCCTATATTACCCTATTGTAACTAGTTTCTGTAGCGGAAGTCAAGGCTTTGGACCCTGTTTGTAAATACGAATATTCTCCTTCCAGAACCTGTGTTACGTGACATTTGAAGTCACTGTTTTATTCAATTCGAATCGATGATAACCTCCTTGGGAAGAATAATATCTTAGTCCACGGAAGTGAATTGTGTTGTTTAAGCATTTAAGCGAAAGATCGTTATTAATATTAATGAACTTGATTATTTGAAATAGACAAATTAATGGTTAAATAATTTCTGACAAATATGAATAGATTCGATGTTTTTGAAAAGGAACTAAGACAAAGAAGAAAAAGAAAAACTACGGCTATTCTTTCCGTTCAAAAAAGGAAGCGATAGATGTTTATATTGCAGCGCGATAGTTTTATTATATATATATATATATTGTAGTAATTAGTAATTAAGACATTATTCTAATTGGAAAGTTGGATTGTAGAGGACTCATTATTAGGGGATAAAGCGGACGCCACAACAAGGCGGCAATGAAAAGAATGTATTGTTGAGCAGCTAAGAGAGTTTACGCGCTCAAAATCTACGAGACGAAGTGAGACAGTCAGGCAATGAACGGCGAGGCATAAGTAACAGCAAAGTTTTTTGTACAAAAGTAATGCAGTCAGGCAATGAACGGCGAGGCATAAGGACCAGCAAAGTTTTTGTACAAAAGTAAGACAGTCAGGCAATGAACGGCGAGGCATAAGGACCAGCAAAGTTTTTGTACAAAAGTAATAGAGTCGGGCAGCGGACAACGAAGAGTTTGAAAGCTGTGCAGTTGGGCAGCAGACGGCAAATAGAACAGTCGAAAAAGTTTTATAGAATGTGGTCCAGTCGCACACATGCTTTAAATAACTAAAAAGTAAAGCAATCGTCAGTAGGGAAGGAGAGAGTGAAATTAACGTCGTAATCGGTGGCCGAGCGTAAATTCAACCCGGAGAACCATAGACAAACCCAAATGAAGTACATTTCCAACTATAGCTACGAGAACCTACTAATGTTTGTTAGACCAACTAACAAACTACGCCAATTAAAATTCGTTGACATTTAAAGCCTGTGAGTACTAGAATCAGTGATATCCCCAAATCTTGTGCACGAAAAACCTAAAATGAGACCTGGGCGGCCGTAAGTAGAAAACTTTAAAATCATATTGTAAACCACTTTTAAAAGATAAAAGTCAGATCGTTCTTTAATTAATAGTTATTTCATTATTACATTTAAATTCAATCTGTAGTGTTATTTTCTTCCACGACAAAGTTCGTCTATGTTTCAGACGCATTAACTTCCATAAAAGCTAAATGTAATTTGATTGTATAAATTCACCCATTTATCAAACCCAGTTCAAGACCCTGAGATCCCAAATATTATTGTGTATTTAAAATTGTTAATAAATTTTGTTTAATTGTTTTCCCTTAACAATCTTTGTATTTTATTTAGACGCCTTTTTATTACAATATTATATATATATATATATATTGTAATACCTCACATATTGATAATTATGATTATAAGAAATTAAATTAAACACGTTATTAAATTTTATCAACAAAACAATTTTATTAATCTAGAATACATTTTAATAAATCAGACTCTGTACCCCAGGGTCTTTACTGGGTTGATAAGGAAACGAAACACAAAATTTACAATTAAACAATGCAGTTAAAATAAATGAAAAACGAAATGAAACGAAATCTGCCTCATTACTCTTATTTAACAATTTACAAAATTCATTACTGAATGTCTACTTACAATTTTATTTGGGGTTTTCAGGAATTCTCTTTACTCTACAATGCCCTTCTGTGCACAGACTTTTACACACGCTCCACAGACACGTTCACTTCATTCTTTTGGTATCCCGACTCCTGACAGCTTGCATGGACTAAAATGTTTATTTTATTTTTAGGCACGGCCACCATTCAATTTGACCGAATATTTATCACCGACTCCACGTCCTCCTCCTTTGCGGACACTCCAACATCCTTCCCTCTTGCGCTCTGGCACCCGGCTCCACGTCCATCTCCTTCAACTCTCACGTCCAACTCCTCTTAGGTCTCCAGTCCAACTGTGTCACCACACTCCAGTCCAACTCCTTGTATCTGTTCTCCCTCTCCAGAAAATTCCCTTGGTTTCACAGTTTTTGAATTTCCACGTTCGCCAAACAAACACCAGCTGTTGGATTTCTCACTCTCCGAGAGCCACTCAATACTATTAAAATAAACATTTCTTTTTAATATAATTGTATGTCCATAAAACTTCTGTCATTATGCCTTTAGGGTTCCGTCCAGATGTCTTTCAAAACCATTACCTCTAAGAGCCGCTAAACGTCCAATTATAGTCCTCCCCTTCTCTAAGGGCCACTTATCCATCATTTTATTATTATCTTTTTTTATACAAACCACTCAAGAATACCCAGTCTTAGTTGGTAAACAAATTTGATGAAATAAGAACAGAATTCATGTTCTACTTAACTGGGTATTACATTATATATATATATATATATTTCATTTTAATATAATTAGATATTAGCAAGGGTTGAGAGCTTGGTAAGTTGGAATTTGACCAGGCGCCGCCGAGGTGGATAGATAATCCCTTCGTTCTGGACTTAGGCACGTAGGCTGTTGACCCTCGGAAGTTACCTGAACTGTCGCACCGTGGGAAACGTCTCTGTAAAAACCCCATTATTCGAATTAACACGTGACTGCCTGAACCAATCACATTTCTTGGTTCAGGAAAGATCGATCCAAAGATGATCGACAACATCGATTTTTCACATCCAGCGAAGAGGCTGTAAAGCAAGTGTAGAGAAACTCCTCGACGAACCGTCGCCAGGGACGGACGTACAGCCCCAAACTTGCAGTTTTCTAGAGGACTCGGAGAAATCGAGGGTGCCAAATGATCACGGCCAGAGATCAACGCGAGGTAACTGCCAAGTGCCGAAATCCTTGATGCGCCTGGTGGAATTACCGTAAACCATGGTTTAACTTGGGATTTAAGGGATCCGATTGTTTTGACCGGCTAGCTGAACACATATAATTTGTATTTATTTTATTTTATTTTTCTCATGTTCAGTTAAAAGATCATTAAATTCTGTAAAATATCCCTTTACTTTATCATTTAATAAACCTACCACTACAATATATACATATTATGATGTCTAGCGGAGAAAATCATTGAATAGCGATCCGGCCACACCGTCTGGGAAGACTGGGATACGAATTACAGGAACAAAATAAAATGTTAAGTATTTTTAATTTTCCGTCAGCACAATTTGTATTTAATGATGTCCCACTGACGACTTTATTTCTGATAGGATTTTAATGAATAAACATTAAATTGGTTTTAATATTTATTCGTAATATAACTCAAATTAAATTCGATAATAATAAGAAAGATAGCCAAATACAGACAAAATAAGTGATAATATAAATACCTCAAAACGTTTCTGGTATTCTTGTCTCTTTATTTAGGTGCGAAGAAGAAAAATGGATATTTAATTAATCGGCATAACTCTGCATAACAAAAAAGAATATTGTTATGTAGCTTCTAATGGCTACTCTCAAGGAACGTGGGCGGACTCTAAAGAAATAAAATCAATAATGCAAATATCGCGCTCAGACCAGGATAGCTTTAATTTATTGAAAAGTTGGAAGATGGCGATTATGGCGTACTGCCTGGTGTCTGCCGGAGATAGTCCGTCGCGAACTTGTACGTAACCGATGCTGGTTGGGTTGGTTTCGTCCGCTGCTTGTACGGAAACGGAAATTCGTTGTGTTGGTGTCGTCAGCTGTTCCCCATCTCTCTGATTTTCGCTGGCGCATGGCCAAAGTTGCTTCTCTGTATAGGGATTGACTGGACTTAGCTACTCCTTTGGTTTTCTAAAAGGCTTTTTAAAAATAAATTTATAATATAACGCAAAGAGTCACGTTCCTCCAAGCACTTGTTCAGTGAGTCTGACTTTCCAGGCCTTTCTGCGCGCTTCGACAAAATTTATAAGGAAAATTCTCTTTACTTTCCAGATACTATGATATTATATAACGTTAAAATTTAAAGAAGGAAATTAGTTACGACAATATATAATGCTAGTACTAATTTTAATGCATAATAGAAATTAGACATTTTATTGATAGCTACACCTTGAGCGTTGATACATATTAAATAATATTTGTATTTTGTTTCGTTCCTTTCACGTCAATTCTTCAGAACAGAAGAATTTTCATATTATTTTTTTTTAAATTTTGTTAATTAATAATAAATAATTGTAATATTTATAAAGCACATCTAAAATGTTAACGCTGCTTAATTTACATAATACGACGACGATTATCGTGATGGGGTTACCTACGTGACGTCAGCATATGACGTCATTTTCCTGCTTCACGTCCCCGTGTCACGATCCTGTAGAAGCCTCCTGCTTTCCAGCACCTCGCTGAAATCAAAAGTGGAGCCAACATCAGTTTGTATATCAAATTCACTTATAAGTTCTGGTGACAAAAACTTTATATACAGGATGGGCAACTTTAATAACAATTGTAACCCACGTATGCCCCGAGGTAAAAGACTGTTTGCAAGTTGTCATATTTATATTATTGTGTAATAGGAATCGGTTGTGAATATTAGGAACAATTTTAGATATTTAAATATATAAAAAAATTAGCGTCTGTTGAAAATATTAATTATAATATTTTATATAGACAAAATTTAAAAAAACTTAAACTAATAAATTTGAATTTAAATATGACGGATGTTTAGACGCGGATTAGTGTATTTTACTAACGGCGAATAACTTAAGACTGGAGATTGAACTAGGAACTAAAATCAAAGATTAAAAACTAGGAGCCAAAGCACTTCAATCAAAAAATCATATAACTTGTTGAGACTTTCGGTGTCCTGCTTAATATTAACAGTATTTGTACGATTTTTAATATTTAATATTTCAGTAATCAGTAATCAATCTTTTCTCTGTTTAAAATTATTATTTTCCAAGAATGTGATTTTCCGTCAAAATTTTTGAAAAAGATAAATTTCTGAAATACAAAAATCTTTTCATATGAAGCATGAATCAGGAAATCTCATCAAGTTTTGTTTGAAGTTCTGTGGCTCTTAGTTTTTATATTTGATTTTAGTTTCTTGCACAATCTCCAGCCTTAAGTAATCCCGTTACAAAAAGACGCTAATCCGCTACGAAAAGTCCGGAATTTTTAAATTCAAATATACATAAAGTTTCTTTTTTAAGTTGTATAAAGGTAGTTTCTAACATTATAATAATATTAAAAAATTGTTACGTTTCCGTGCGTTTTATTTATGTGCCGTAATATTAGGCCTATATCCCAGACTCTTCAGGACGCCGTCGCAAGCCTTAGACCTCGGGCAGGATAGAAACGACGAGCTGTAAGCGTTTGAGAGGTGGAGAGTCGAGAGAGGCAAAGCAATGAGCGGTGCTGGATACAGAGCTGCTGAGCGTCAACTTACTGCAGTCGCCGTCATGATGTGAGGTGTTGAGTGAAAACAAGAACTATTTATGGAAACGCGTTTTACGGAAAGGCAAGAGGAACTATGGCGTTCATCCGCATAAATAGGAGTAGAAGGCAATGCGGAGAGTACCACCATCTGTTTAAGGATATAGGAACAGATAAAACACGTTTTTTAATATATAAATCCTCTTTTAAGGAATTCAATATAGTTTTACATCCCCAAGAAGATCAAACCTCATGGTAATGCCAAAATAGATCCATGGACAATTAAGTATCTGCCATCGTGCTATTTCTGTGCTGTTCGAAGTAGGCCAAACGCCGTCATTAATAATTCCACAAAAACATTTCCTGGGCCTTTTAGAATCTTTGGAGCAATTCCTAGTTGCTACTATCCTTAACTATTTCAATACTCCATTCGCGTATTAATTTGATCACTCCAAGCCAAAGATAGTTGTGACAAGGATACATCATTTAAAAAATATTTTTTATACAGAAACGAAAAGAAAATTTGTTTCCCTTACATATTTCAATTTAATAAATATTTGATGACAAATCCAACAACAGGCAATTGTAAAAAATAATTTATTAATTAATTATTGAATTTCGGTCCTCATGTGGATCCTCTTCAGGCTCTTACTATGTTATCTTAGCGTGATGGCCGAAACATGTCGCAATTTAATAATTACTTAATAAAATACTTTTTCAATTGGATGTTTATCAACAAATGTAACTACACGGACATGTAACTTTATATATTATAATAAATACTTATTGACGGTATCAATTTTGCATGAAAGATTTTGCAATATGCCGTAAGCTGAAGCCGTAATTGCATAACGAAAATATTACCTCGGCCCTTAAGCATCTTGCAGAGTTCTGAAAAACCACGTGTTATTTCCCTGTAAAAACAAATCTATCGGTCATCCAAATAAAATATTTTATAAACAGTTCCAAACCGAGGACTTTTATAATGAAGCTTAACAGACTAAAAAACCAAATAAGTCCTCCAAATTTAGCTAAAATGATTTATTTAACCTACGTCAATAAACATAGAAGCTTTCGGCCTCTGTAAGAGTCATTTTCATCTTCTGAAATACAAATTAATATACTAAAGTAGAGAAACACCTGTAAAATTAAATTAAACCAGATACAAAGTTATATATTGTAATAAACGCCAAATAATTAAAATTTAATCGGCCCACGTTGAGGCACCAAAATGTAATAAACAAAAGAAATTAATTAACAAACAAAAATTATTTAAATTAATTAAACAATTAATTTGCCCAACGTTGAGGGTGCCAAATGTAATAAACAACAAATAATTAAATGAATTAAATGGTTGGCCACACGTTAATGACGCCAATTTGTAATGAATTGAATATTAACAAAATTTAAGCAATTGGTTAATGGATGAATTTTATTTTATTAAATTTAAAAAAATGAGAAGGATGCTAAATGATCTACTAAATTTTAACTTAACAAAACAATTAATTTATTCAAAGTAAAATTACAAAATTTCTTGACGTGATTACTTATATTTGTGTTCCTGCTATTTTACAGATTTTATCAATTCTCATTTCAGGGTCGTTTATTTGGGCCTTATAAAGAAATAATCAATCCTTTTACATTTAAATTAACAATAACTTATTTTACATCCTTAGAGTTACAATAAAATAAACGTGAAACCGAAATCTGACGATTTTATCCTTATTTAACGTTTACAAAACTTTTATTAATTATTTTCTACTAGTCTCTTTGCTGGTAACACTCATTCGTATTGGGCTCTGATGCACAATACACTTTTCACATCTAACAGGCCATAATTTCACAGAATTTAAATTTATTTCCAAACGCTGTCCAAGACTTTGGTATCTATCAACTGGAACGGTTACTGCGTACAAATCCTGTGATCCTCGGCATTAAGTCTCTCTCTCACCAGCAAAATATGGTATTTCTCGCTCTAACTATTGGTCAGCCAGATTATTATCAACTCACGAGAAAGGTCTGCGAGGGCTATTCTCTCGCAGACAGAACCTTGTAGGAGAGACACGAAGGGGCTACCTAAGGGGATGCCTTTTCCTCTCCGTTTTTGAACTAAGGTTCCCACAAGCCGAGGCACCTCGGCCTGTTTTGAGGTGTATGTGCCGGGGTCACAGGCCCTGCGCATACGGTAAGAGTTGTTCTCTGTTACCGTTGGAACAGTCGGCCAGCTGCCTCATAAACTGGTCGAGGCAGGGAGATGGAAATTCTGCGTCCCCGCAGCAAACCCCTCTCTCGCCATCGGAAGGACGTGAGACAATACCTACTGCCCGACCTACCTGGTGTAGGTTTTCTAGGGTTCGTCCTGCATCACTTTTAGGCGAATGCCTGGTAGGATCCTTAAACTATAGCCTAGGGGCCCTAGTTAACCCTTGGCTACCTTCGTCTACCCTCCTTTCAAATTCCTTCCTATTCTATTAAGGGAGTTCCAACTATGTGGATTACCCTCATGTAGCCTGTTACCCCCCCCCCCCCCCCAAAAAAAAAAAATCATTATCAACTCCTTATCGATGAATTTCTGTCCGCGACTTTACGTAGTGAAATTCTGCCCGCAACTTTTCTTGATGAATTCCTGCCCGCGACTGCTGCCGTTAGACTGGAGTTTTAGAATGCCTGCCGTCGACAAAGGCTCGCCTGTACATTGCTAATTTTGATATTCTCGCCGATAACAATCCACCACACATTTCCAACTATCAAATCCCTAATTGCCTCTAATTAGTATTACAATATATAGGGAACTGAGGAAATACATACGTCATGTATGTAACAAGCCGTTGGCATTGACGTAGGTTCAATAAATCATGTAAGCGAAATATGGCCGTCTTTATTGGTGTTTACTCTGTTAAAATGTTATTTTACATAACTATGTCAAGACTCAGTACGACTCGAAAATCGACGTGGCAGAGATGGCTCAGTATCCAGGTATTATTTGTTTGCATACAAAAATTGAACAAATTTTGCTTCATTTCCTTTTTACAAAATATAATAAATACATTAAATAATTAATTATTGACGGACATGATGATATTGTCCCGTGTTTAAACGTATAAGCATTACACAAATGCTTTGACGCTGGGCGGTGAGAGAAAATTTAATGTCCGGAGTCAGCGACGAGCGTCGACCACTGCGAGGCAGGCGGTGTCGGCCTATCGCAGCTGCTTGTAGCCAGCGGACCCCCAAATACACTACATTCTATTGGCCATATCTTTAGGTAGTCAGTCAAGCAAAAAAAGTGTGTTGACTTATTTTTTTTGTCCTTCTACAATAACCTAGTGTGCTAGTTTTTTTTATCATAAGGTTTTAGATTTACAAATAGCCTTTTACGCAGGTCCAGAAACACTAGGGTAGTTCGTTGCTTATAGAACTTAAGTGGCAGCCATCTTGTCGGGAACCGTACAGGAATGAGCATATTCAGCCTCTGCACAGAATTCAGAAAATGGTATTGAAATTATCTTGTAGATTGGAGGAAAATGAGTTGGAGACTGTGACATTGAATAAAGGACAAGGCTGAAGAAATGTAAACAGTTTGATTTTAGCTCTCACTTATCTATCTAAAAGTGATAAATTGTAACGAGGAGCAAAAGAAAACTGATATAGGGGAATCTTCATTCCTAAAGAGAATCATTCGCAATTAGAATAGCAACGCAGCCTGTTACCCTTTGCTGGTGCAACGAGTATGAACAATTCAAAAGCAGAAAACAACTAATAAGGAGATTTATTGTAAAAAACATATGATTGCTATTAATAACATTGAGTGAAGACAAGTTGAAAATAAAACCAATATATTAAAAAGGGTATTGAAATTTAGCTTAATGTTTAAGGCATTCCAATGAAGTGAACTGTATGGCGCCATTTACTGTCTGAATGATCGTTAATCTATATTAGTAGTAAGTAATAAACTTGATTGGTCTAAAGGATCGAATTTTCTTTTATTTATTTTATTTTCATGTTTGGATATAGTTTGAGTAACTTCATTGTAAGTATTTTAGACAATTCCACCTCCGTGGTTTGCCCAATGGCGTTGGCGAGTACGTGAACGACCACCAGTTATTTAATTTAAGTAACAGTATACATCTTTTTTCTGTGTTATGTATTATCTTTGTTGTTGTCAATAAACGTCTGAAGTGTAGGCTATGTCGTGTTTCATTGCTCTGCTACAAGAAATGGAATTCAACAAATGTCTACTTTTATTTATGACGTATCATTATTTACTCATCGAGCAACTACAAATTGCTACGTGTTCGTATTGTATTTCCGTTAATACTGGCGTATTATTATTCGTGGAAGTTTGCGAGTTTGTATTGGGGATGGTTTCAAGAGGGTGGTTTAGTTGACTTTTGTGCGTGCGACGGCCTAGGGAGAGAGAGAGAGATGGAACTGTAGCGACGATTACGTTTACAGCCCCGTGACGAGGGTTGCACTTTTATATGCCCCTATAAACAAGACTTTTTATGGCCGAAGCATAAGCTGTAATTCCCCCACACACAGAGGAGAGTCGGCGCAGGCGAAAGGTCACAAGAATTAACATTTTGTAGAGAACAACGAGATTTTGATAAGAACTCCCAGCGATAAAATACGCGTCACGCTAACTGGATATAATTTTATTAGGAGCGCCTTCTCCACCCTCACACTGGGCTTCTGTATTATTTCCATACGCAATGAAAAGACGATGAATTCGCGTATTGCGTCTACGAGTTATTCACCCCTCTAATTTGGAGTTCCGTGAATGCCCGAACGAGCCAGTCTCTATTCAAATGATACGTGCAGCTGTTACATACATACGAGGCATGTTCAGAAAGTAAGTGTACTTTGACCATAACGAGCTGTGGATTTTTGTTTTCTGAGGGTTGGCAACCCTGAGTGTAATATGATGATCTCCTGACAGAGCGAGCATAACAGGAACACGGTAGTGGGTAAACTCGTGTTGCCGTGTCCAGTTGCGTGAAAGATGTCCGTAAGAAATCCCTTCAAGTGCGAGCCACGTGATGTGATCCGCTTCCTACACGCGGAAGGAATGTCATCGAAATCAGGAAACAAAACGGTCTGCGGCGAAGGTTTTATGACAATCGCCACAGTGGAGTCACAGCAATTCCCCATCTGCCAAAAAATTTAAAAGCAAAATTTAGGGCAAAATAAAAATTCATGGCCGCAGTGTCTGGGGACCGAAAATACATAATTTTGGTCGAATTTCTACCTCGAGGGGAGACCATCAATTCACAACTATATTGTTAGAACCTAAAAAACTCAAAACGAGCATTCAAAACAAAAGGAGGGGAATGCTGACGAGAGGAGTGTGCTTGTTGCACGACAACGACCGTCCTCACTCAGCCTTAGCCACCAAGGCGCTCTTAAACTCATTTGGTTTGGACGTTGTGAACCTCTGACTTGGCGCATTCAGATTATTGTCTTTTCACCTCCCTGAAGGCGATTATGTGAAAAAAATAGTCAACAAGTGAATCAAAAATGAAGTGAAAAATTTGTCTATTTTAAAAATTATTAAAAATAAATACAGACAATTTTTTTCAAATACACTTTTTCTAAAAAATATAAAACATCTGGTACACTTTATGAATATGTCTCGATCATACATATATACATGAAATGTGTATGTATTCGAACTCTACAATGCGATGAAAATTAGGCATCTGGCGGGTTTCATCGCCACACAACACACGTGATTCGAAATGAACTTTCAGCTCATTGAAAAACAGCTTCGATTGTTCGGCGACACTTCTTGTCTCCGCCACGCGGCTCCTTTTTAAGTGTTCTGATTGGGTGGATTCAAGGTCACACAGCTTGCGGAAATTAACGGACAAGGCTCATATCATTTTAATTTAAATAAGTATTGTTTTCATCACAATCGGTTCATCGTTATAATTGATTTGTCCATTGTCATTATCTATTAATAGGGTAACCAGCAGCTTAACAGGGCCTGTGCCTGGCTGTGGAAAAAAAAATCAGGAAATAACATATTCGGACCCAAAAAATTTTATTTGATGCAACCTAGTTATAAATTAAGCAGTAAAAGTCAGAAACATTAAAAAACATATTTCCCCGTGAATCCAGTAAGGCACAGGCAGGGATAAAAAAAATGGAAAAAAATATTACGGTAATGTATAATGCTTAATTATTATGTTAGATGTAAAGATAAGAAACAGAAGGATAGGTAAACATATTAGCCATGAATTCTGCTTGTCTCATACTATCTGTAAATTTGTAATGAACACAAATTATATGAATTTAATTGTTGTTATGTTTAAAAATTTAAAAGTTATAGGAAAAATTGATCTCTAGATATTTTTTGTAGGGACTCAAAAAGTTTTTTAAAAAATGAAAAAAAGGAGAGGAGAGATACCGTCTATGTCTCCGAAGTGTTTAGTGCATGCAGCGTTTTTACTACATCGCAGAGGGTTGTTTCATCTTCACGGATGTCGAAGTCGCTTCACGTTGCAACCGGAGACGTGGACTGCTGTTTTTGGCGAGCAGTGAGTGGTGGATTGAATACTCTTGAGATATTGGACTATCAAACGGTGAAACAAACTTAAACCATTTAAGACTGTCAATAATTTCAGTCATTGGAATATGTCTGGGTCTGATTTTTATTTTTGGCAACTGCTACCACATACTGCACTTTAGAAAAAGAGATACATATTTTTACTTGTTACAAGACGGTAAAACTGATTAAATTATTATGGCGCCCAATAAATGTTTTTTTAATAGGGCATCCCTGGTACTAATTAAATTATAACTATAAATTTGTATTTTCTTGGTTGGTTAACCAATTGCTATAGAGGTTTTTACAACTTATACAAGGAAGATATTATTGGAAAAATCTGGGTAAAAGATGGAAGGCAAATTTCCTGAATTATATTTGCCAGAAAGTGATAGTTGAAACATCAAGATTAAAATAAAAACAGAAAATAGCTTCAGGATAAATAAAAAAGCAAAGGAAATGAAGTGGGAGAACAGGAAGGAATAAGAATGAAAGTGGACGGAAATAAATTACAACAAGTAAAAATGTATAAATATTTTCGTTACCGACATGACGCAAGGATGGAAGTGAGAAGGCTTGGTTTATCGATCTTGTTGTTTCGATATCTCTGTCACTTTTGTTTTCCCATTTTCTCGTTGATTTTTTCTATGTTTATTCCGTTCTTTCTTCTTCTGCGTATTCCGTCTTTCATTCATCTTCTTTTCCCCCAAAAAACATCTAAAACAACACAGGGATAATATTCTGTGTCCATTCCCGTCCTCATAGGAGAACGAATCCGATTGGGGCTTAATACCCCGGAAATATTCTGTGCGCGGCGTCGTCGTCAAAAATCCACTCACTCCCAAGCTGTTCACTTGATTACTTGAAGAGCGGATGGCTCGTTAACTTAAGAAACAATATTGTAAATGTCGACATCGATAGCCAGTGGTTTAGAGTATGGCTATGATTTTAAGCGGAGGTTCACGGTTCGACTACCAAACCAATCGAGAATGTTTTCTATCCGAATCCGTTTCTACTTTCGCGCTGAGCGTCGATTGAAAGCTTCTATTCTTAAATTTGGAAATTATAATATTATTAGCTGGTTGCCCGGCGTTTTGAGATGTCATTTATCCATAACCCCGATTTGATCTAGGTAGTTTTTGCGTTATTTTTATGTAACGCAACTCGACCCCTATCCCTAATCCGAAGATGGTTGAACTCAATGACACTGAAATAATTTCATTCAACAAATATATCGCCGTTTGGACATGTTCGAAAATTTCCACTCCCGATACTGTGAGTTAAACAAAAACAATATATTCCGCTCTAAAATCTTTTAGGTCCTCCCCTTCCTCTCCCGCGCGTTACCCAGTTTGTCACAATGAAAATCAGAGACCTATAGTCCTAGAATTAACTCGAATCTCGGTCTATTCGCGTTATTTTCATGTAACGCTCCACCAAACCCCATCCCTCAGCGTGCTCCCCTCCCATACCAATAGGGGTTGAAATTATAGACAGAGAATACCTACCGAAATATTATGAATTTAAATGACACCGAAAAATATTTATTGAACGCAAATATCGGCTGATCAACATGTTTGAAAATTTCCACCCCCGTTTAGCTTCACCCGTCGGGGTTAAACTGCAAATTGAAAGTAATAAATAATCTCAGTTACATCCATAACTCCGGATTCGATTACAATCTCGTTTTTTTGTTGTCTATATGTAATTCAAAACCACCCTACCATTCATGGTTCTCTACTCCCAAACCAATAGGGGTTGTAATTATACACAGAATATATTTTAAAATATTATGAGTCTCATTGAACCGCAAAATATTTATTCGATGCAAATATCGACAGGTTAATATTTTTGAACATTTCTAACCTGTCCAGGCATGCCGAGCCCCACCCACCCTCGTTACCCAGGTTGTCATAAATAAATTCAGCGACACCCATAGCCCCGATTTGTCTCCAATCTTAGTTGTTTTCTTTGTAACTCCACTCAACTCCCACCCCTACCCGTGCTCCTCTCCCATACCGAAAGGTGTTTTTTACACAAAGTCGTAGAAATACTATCAATATAATTAATTCTAAAAATATTTATGAAAAGAAAATATCACCTTGATTGCATGAATAAAAATTTTTCCCCTCCAGCTATGAGGGGGGACAATTAAATGTCATAATAAATCTCAGCGCCACCAATAATCCTCGAATCTCGATTATTTTGCGTTATTTTAATGTAAAGACCCCCAACCCATCCCCTTAACAGTGCCTCCCTCTCAAGCACGAAAGGGATTGATATTATACACTAAGAACTTATATTATGAATCTCATTGTTCCCAAAATATATTTATTCGACGTAAAACCCGGCCGGCTAACATGTTTGAAAAGTTTTACCCCAGCCCTAGCCCGCCCAACCACTCCCCACCCACCCCAACCAACATCCGCACGTTTGTCACAAATAAAATCAGAGACATCCAAAAACAAGATTTGACTCGAATCTCGGTTCTTTTCGCGTTATTTTCTTGTACCTCCCTTCAACACCACCCCCAGAACGCGCAATTCACTCATGGAAAAAGGGGTTGAAATTTTACGCACACAACATCGGTAGAAATACTACCAATATAATTAACCTTGAAAAATATTTATTCAACGCTAATATTTCCACCTTCTCTTCTGGGGCTGGTAGACGTGTTTCACCCCGACAGTGTTTGTTTCCTGGTCGCAAAGAACACGTAAAATTTGCTCCACGGGTGTAGAATTTGTATAAGGAACATACAAACAAACATACAAACAAACATACAAAGAAACCCTATGCTTTATTAATTAGAATATTACGATTATTTTGACAGTACATTACAACCATTTTTATTGGAGAAAGTTAAAACATTCGGTCAATGTCTCAGTTGCCGTTTAATAAAGTCCTTATTCTCAGTGGTGATATCCCATTCACAGTCTGCTTGATTTTATTTTCGGAGGAGTCGATATCTGCGTGAGTGAAAGCTTCCGCCTCGTACGTCGCGGGTATGCCAAGACGTTTACCTCGTGAAAGTTGCTCGCAAATGGATGTGCCAAACGCATCGGGCAAAGATGTAAACGGCAGGTGTCAGATTTCCGTGGCACGCGTTTAACGCATCAACCAGAACGAGCGGGCTTATCCAATAAACCTCAGGCATACGTGTTGAAAGTTTCAAGACCCTACGGGTAAAAGTTACGCAGGTTCCTCATCCCCCCACACGGATATTCATAAATTTCATATATAAAATTACGTTCGCTTTGATCCTACAAAATGTAGCCTACAACACATTCAATGACGTCAATAACGAGATTTTTAAATTTATATCCAGTTTATGTATTTTACACAATTTTAAAAAAAAGATATTTAAGAAAAATAATGAACGTGTTTGTTAAGTTTATAATAAAATGCATTTGAGAGAAAACTTTAAAATTGCAAATTTTTAAATAAATACATTTATTTGTAAAGAACTATTTTTTTATATAAATAAATTTAAGACAAAGTCATTTGTAAATTTTTTAATGCATACACTTATTTAAGAGAAAAGTAAAATATAACATTTAAGTTAATCTGACTTGCATAATTTAATAAAAAAATAGATAAACGGCCAATATGAAGGAAAAATATTGTATTATTTTTATATATAGTTATTATGTACTGAAGAATTACGTAATTGCTTATTTAGCAAACGAATACTCTGACTATTCCAGAAAATTACGTTTATTAAGACGACAATACATAAAAGACGTTTCGTCCTCTTTTAGAACCCCTCTTCAGCTTTAATCTAATGTTTCGAAATTAATAAAATATTTATTTATAAAGTTTTTCAGAAGAATTACAAAATATTTTAATTGATACTTTGTCAATTTAATATTTTAGAAACTTAAAATAATTTGTAATTGTTCTGAAAATCCTTATAATTATTATGCTCTTAATTACGAAATGCTAGATTAAACCTAAAGAGATTATAAAAGAGGAAGAAGTGTCGTTTATTTAATGTTTTATTAATAAACATAATTATCTGACATGGAGTTGTGTTATTTGTTTATTAATATATTTGGGTGAATTTAATATATTTTTCATCGTTATTATAATTGCTTATGAATTGTTATGTTAAACCTGACGAGGTTCGAAATGTAGGAAAAATACGTCGTATGTTACATTTTCCATTGTAAATGTAACTCATTAAATGAAATTTCTATTAACAATCTGAGAGTTTTCTGACTAAATTCGACATGAATTATTATAATAATACATGAATTATCATATTTTCATTTGAATTCTTTGTATTTGTCCAGAACCACTTGTTGGAGGTATAATTTCACGTACAAGTCAACTATCAGTTGGGCGAGTTGCAAAGATGTTGTTCTGGGTGCGGAGGGTCTCAGATTCCCCTACTTTAAAATCAAGGATAGAAAACGAGGAAGTTGCCCCTTTCGGGCTCTAATTTTCAGCGTCTTGTTTTTATTTCGTGGCAGGCTAGATGAGGAATATCCAATTTGAAGGTTCTCTCATTTAACAGCATAGGAAGTGATGGAAAAAAGGGTGGAAGGTAGAGAATGGTAGCCAAATTTAACTAGGTAGCCTCAGGACTATAGTTATCTACTTTAGAGAAACAAACACCGGTTAGGTCGGGTCCTTCTGATAACGGGAGATCAGGGTTCGTTGTGAGGTCGCAACTTACCCGTTTACATGCATAGACCAGATTTGAGGTGGCGGTTGGCCGACAGTTCCAACCAGAACAGCAAACAAATTTTACCGTAATAATTTTGAAAATGAATCTAACATTTATAGTAATAAGTAGCATAGTGTCCGGCGTTGACCGGGCCTTTATTTAAATTAACCCAGAGTAGGAATCGATTCAACACTAACCTCTTGGTAAACATTCATTTAACTGTGGCGTACTTATCACATATGAAAATTAAATAAAATATAATATTGTCATAAACAAGTAGAAGGGTCCATTAATTTGCCCCACGTTGTGGTAACCATTTATGTAATTATCACTTTGCTCGCTCTTAATTAAAAGAATTAGTAAATTATCAAAAGAAAGGTTAATTAAAAGAAAAGATTATCAAAAATTAACAAATAAAATAATTTGTTATTTTATTCACTTGTGGCATCAAAAATTAAAACAAATACAATTAAATTAAGATCTCTTCTCTCAGGGTCACAACTGGGTTTGATAATTAACAGAAAAGTGATTTATAAAATTATTAACAATTCAAACATAAAAATTCGACGAGAAATGAAATGAAAGAAGGCTAAATGTAAAGAAACTGAACGAAATCTGACTCTTACCTTTCTAATTATCGTTTACAAATTTATATAGGTTTTGTTACTCATGTATTGTCCGTCTGGTACCAGCTCTTTCTTTTGTAGCTTCAACACTACACTAAAAATGCAAATTTTTACACTGATTCTAACTTCCTTGCAGATTTTACAAACACGCGGTCGAAGTGCACGTCCTCAGCTCTCAGGAACCTCGGTTGTTGTCTCCCCTTTCGGTCAGCTAGCCGTTGCCGGATCCCTCAATGCGAAGATTGTTTAATCTGTGAAGCAAACTCCTTCTTCCATACAGGAACTCGTGATTTGTAGTTTATGTTTGCAGACTTTACTTATTATGTGCAGAGTCCAGACTTTAACTACTTTCGTCTCGTCGCAGATTTTAGGCTTTTTGTTTCTCCTTGCTCGACCCAGGCTCAGTGCACAACCTTACTGTGATATCTCTTTGTGGACCGAACTGCCACGTATCTCGGCGAAGACTTTTTACTGTTTCACCTCTCGTCGCCGACCGCAGACCGACATTCTTTTGCGCGCGCAGTCACCATTTCGGCTTTTCGACAAAGGAAAAGAACTCGCCGCCATTGTTGTCTTTGATAGCTCATACCGCTACAATTCAATTTATTCGCTACAATTCAAATTCTACCTAATCAATTTAATGGCCTAATTAATTTTTGCTACAATATATAAAAATTTATTTTTACAATTCGAATTTTAAAATCTTATAAATAAAAAAGAGTGTATGTATGTTTGTATGTTTGTTTCTATGTTTGTATGTTTGTATGTTTGTATGTTTGTATGTTCGTTATACAAATCTACACCGGTTGAGCAAATTTCACCATTTTTCGTACACGTGTTCTTTACGACCAGGAAACAAACACTGTTGGGGAGAGACATTTCTACCACCCCCAGAAGCGGGGGTGCACGGGGGTTGAATTATTTAAACATGCTAAAACAGCCGATATTTTAGTCGGATAATAATTTTTAGGGGTCCAAGATATTTATGGTATTTCTACCGATGTTTTCTGAATATAATTTTCATCCCCTACACCCTGGGAAAAGGGCACCCTTAGGGTTTGGGGTGGAGAATACAAATCTATACCGGTGGATCAAATTTCACCACATTTCATACACGTGTTCTTTGCGACCAGGAAAACAACACTGTCGAGGTGAGACGCGCCTACTACCCTCTGAAGCGGGGGTGGACGGGGGTGTAAATATTTGAACATGCTAAAACAGTCGATATTTCAGTCGGATATATATTTTTAGGGGTCAAAGATATTTATAGTCTTTCTACTGATGATATCTGAATATAATTTTCAACCTCTACACCCTGGGGAAAGAGCACCCCTAGCGTTTGGGGTGGAGAGTACAAATCTACACCGCTGGAGCAAATTTCACCAAATTTCTTACACGGGTTCTTTGCGACCAGGAAAACAACACTGTCGGGGTGAGACGCGTCTACCAACCCCAGAAGCGGGGGTGGACGGGGGTGGACGGGGGTTGAAATACTTAAACATGCTAAAACAGCAGGTATTAGATTTGGATAAATATTTTCGGGGTCAAAGATATTGATTGTGTTTCTACCGATGTTATCTGAATATAATATTCATCTCCTACGCCCTGGGAAAAGGGCACCCTTAGGGTTTGGGGTGGAGTTGCTTTACAGAAAAATAACGCGAATACAACCGAGTTTGGAGTCAAATCGGAGGTTATGGATGTCAGTGAGTTTACTTCGGATAAATATTTTTAATTGCCCATTTAACCTGAAAGGGTGGGGGTTGGAAGGGAAGATAAATAGTCAGTTCTTGCGCGTTCTTGGAGGAGAATTACGTGAATACTATTTCAACGGGTGTTGTTGAAAATATAAATCCCTTTAGACATTAGTGGTGAGCTTGCTTAGGGCTGGGGGTGAGAATTGTCTATTATTCTAAAACTGCCAAAATTGTTATGTGCTTATGGGTAAACTAGATTGATCGTGTTTCTACCGATGTGATATGAGTAAAAATTCAACCTTTTCCACCACGGGAAAGTAGCAGATTTAGGGGTGGTGTTGTTCATACTATTTTAACCTATGTTGTTTCCATTAATAACGACGTTTAATCAAAAATAAAAGTGTTTCAGAACCATTGCTTTTTATACTCTTTTAAAAAGTTTTTATATTATAAATTGTTATAAACATAATTTTACATTTATTCCGTAATTGAAGTTGTATTATTGAGAAGAAATAAAGCAACAAATAATCACGGACAAATACATGTAACAAAAACTCTACATGCTAATTTATTAGAACAATTGTTCTCAAAATCCTAAACCATATAAATCAATCCATTAATAATCCCTTTTCTACCAGAACGAAAGGGCTTAATATAAATAATTATTACACTTAATCTTATAAATAAAAATGAATGTATGTATGTATGTATGTATGTATATTTCTATGTTTGTATATTTCTATGTTTGTATATTTGTATGTTTGTATATTTGTATGTTCGTTATACAAATCTACACCGCTGGAGAAAATTTCACCAAATTTCGTACACGTGTTCTTTGCGACCAGGAAACAAACACTGTCGGGGTGAGACGCGTCTACCACCCCCAGAAGCGGGGTTGGACGGGGGTGGAAATATTACACTGTCGTGGTGAGACGCGTCTACCACCCCCAGAAGCGGGGGTGGACGGGGGTTGATATATTTAAACATGCTAAAACAGTCTATATTTCAGTCGGATAAATATTTTTAGGGGTCACAGATATTAATAGTGTTTCTACCGACTACTGGGGTGAGACGCGTCTACCACCCCGAGAAGCGGGTCGGGATTATCAGTAGAGCACTTTTAGGTGTTGGGTGGAGGAACGCTGCAATAAAATAACGCGAATACAACCGAGATTGGAGTCATATCCAAGGTTATGGATGTCGCCCAGTTCAATTATAGCATCAAATTGGCCACTTAGCCCCAAGGGGCGGTAGTGGATGGGATGGAAATTTTCTAACATGTTAAATCATCGATATTAGCGTGGAGTAAATAAATGCCGGGACCATTCACGTTGATAGTATTTCTACCGATGTTGTTTGTAGCCATGATAGGGGTGGGGGTGGAGGCGATTTCCTTGAAAATAACGGGAAAACAACCGAGATTCGAGTCAAATCGAAGGTAATGGATGTCGCTGAATTTATTTATGACAATCTGGACAACGCGCGGGTATCGGCTGGGTTGGTATGAGTTGACCGGCTGTTTTTTGCGTCGATTAAATATATTTCGGGATGAATTAGATTAATAAAATTTCCCTACATGTTCTCTGTGTATAATTTCAACCCTTTTCGGACTCATAAGGGTGGGCGTGAAGTAGCATTACATAAAAAGAAACCAGAAACTATCGGGATTGTCACTGAGTTTAATTAATTTCCTTGAAAATAACGGGAAAACAACCAAGATTCGAGTCAAATCGAAGGTAATGGATGTTGCTGAATTTATTTATGACAATCTGGACAACGCGCGGGTATCGGCTGGGTTGGGATGAGTTGACCGGCCGTTTTTTCGTCATTTAAATATATTTAGGGATGAATTAGATTAATAAAATTTCCCTACATGTTCTCTGTGTATAATTTCAACCCCTTTCGGACTCGGAAGGGTGCACCCTTAAGGGTTGGCGTGGAAGTATCATTAGATAAAAATAAACCAGAAACTATGAGGATTGTCACTGAGTTTAATTATGACATTAAACTTGACCGTTTAAGTCCCCGAAGCGGGAGTGGTCGGGGGTGAAAAATTTCAAACATGTTAAATGGTCGATATTTGCGATAATTATTTCCTGGGGTTAATTACTTTGATAGTATTTATACCGATGTTGTTTGTGTATAATTTAACCCCTGTGAGGGGAGCAAGCTGAGGGGTGGGGTGGAGGTACGTTAAATAAAATCCCGCAAAAACATCGAGATTCGAATTAATTCAGAGACTATGAATGTCGCTGAATCTAATTGTGACAACCTTGGTTAAGCGACGGGTTTGGGAGGTGTTGGGCGGGGTAATAAATTTTCAGACAATGTAATCGGCCGATTTTTGCGTGGAATACATTTTTTTTCATTATCGCATATTTGTGGGGGTGGTCATCTTCTAACATGTAAAAACGGTCGATATATTTAGTTAATGACTTCATCCCCCTTCGTAATGGGAGGTGAGCACATGTAGGGATAGGGTTCGAGGAGCTTTACATAAAAATAGCTCAAAAGTAACCAAAATTGGAGTCTTATCTATGGTTATAGATAAATGACATCTCGGGCAACGCCGGGCACCCAGCTAGTATAACAATAAAAAAAAGCTTTTAAAATGTTTCTTACCCGACTAGCGCATGATATCAGGGTTCACCCTTGGGGCAACACATATGCAATTAACAGACTCTGCACTCAAGTAGGTTAGTTGTGGGAACAGCTTACCGTAGCTACCTGATGGCAATCCCAACACTCCGAGATATGGATACTGGATCTTAGAAAAACTTTCACTGATCTTCTTCTCCAGATTCCAACAAAAAAGTAAGTGTTCGTTTGAAATCGTACCTCAGGGTCCCAAATTTATCTTTATTGGGTCCCCTCTCGTCTACTGGAAAACCAATCAAGGATAACTTATCATAATACGTCACGCCATGTAGTGGGGTTTGTTTCCCTGCACTCTGGCGCACAAAATTGAAGGGGTGACCTTAGGGACTGGCGGTATTCGTGAATTCTCCAACTACATAAAATAAAAGTTTCTAAAAACAGCAGAAAATACTCGCAAACATAATAAAGTGTAAAAATACTCCCAGTACGTTAAAGCAGTAAATAAATAACACTTTTAACTAAATAGAGACCAAAATAAAGCTGGTACCCTACGGAAATTAACTGTTTTACTCGGTAATTTAAGAGGATAAAAACTACTCAGGGTAACCTTTTGTTAACCACGTTAGGAACATAAAATTTCAATAAATACCGTAGTTAATGTGAGAATTAAAGTCAGCGACTCATATAACTCCGGAATCGACACTAATATCGGTCCTTTTTTGCGTTACTGTTTATGTAAACCGCTTCCACCACCACACGCTTGCACACGGGTGCTTTCCTCCCTTGCCTCGTGTTGAAATTAGACACTTAAAAATTCTAAAATAGGACTATCAACTTCAGTGACATTCTAAACGTTTTATTCGACACTAATATTGACCGTTTAACAATGTTTCTAAACTCAAAGCCACCTCTAGAGGATATAGGTGTGGCTTAAGCCCTCAGTGTTTGTTCCTGGATCATAAGTATTATGTTTATAAAGTTTGGTAGAAATTGGTATATGAATTTTGGATTTGAAACGGATTATGGTATCTACTCCTTCTACCCACACTCCAAGGGACTAAACTACATCTTAACCGTATGGTCAATGCCACAATTAAACTTAGCGATTTCCATAGTCCCTGATTCAACAGCAGTCTCCGTTCTTTACTCCTTACTTTTATGTAAGTGCCTTTCATCGTCATCCTCTCCTTTAGGCCTGAACTACAACTAAATTCACATAGTGAATGTCGGAATTAAACTCATGGACTGATATAAGCATGAATTTGACATATATCTCGGATGTTTCGCGTTATTTTTATTTGACACACCCACCCTTAGTGGTTCTGTCTTACTGTACAATAAAGAATTGAAATTATATAATTTTGTAAAAACCTCTTAATTTTTACAAAATTGAACACTGTCCAACCTGAAGACGTTCTAAAAGAGGACGAAACGTCGTAAAATTTATTTTGGATAATAGACTTACAGTACGTGTAAAATGTACTGCGATCCTTCAAAGTCAGCCGAGATTATGGAAACCTGAATGTAAATTTCTGGGTTTAGAACCAATGGCAGGAAAATTCCAAAGCAGGAAAGTAGCCCTTTCAGTTTATTCGATCCTACTTGCCATTGTTTTTTCTATGTTTCCTATGTTTTTGTTGGGCCAGATAAACGTCCCATGCAGCATACGAGAGGGAAAACAATACGAGCGGTAAACGAGGGGATGAGGGAGGATAGCACACCAGATCTTAATTAGTCGCTAGGACGCAGTAAAATCCCGGAAAAGTGAGCGTTAATTCGGTAATTCGATTTTAGCGTCGCGTTCCAGCAACGCTTGGCTTGTTAGTTCCGGCACTTTGGATCCATGTGCGTGTGCGTGGACAACCTAATTTCGTTAACAACCAAGTTATCGACACGAGAAGCGCCGACGATCGTTTTGTTTCGCCAACGCCGATGAACGGTTGCGGTAATAAAGCTGTCCGTACGGCGGAAAGATGCGAAGGGAAGGGCTGCATTATTCGACGGTGGGTTTATCTCTCCCTTTATCACCCCCATGCTGGCACACTCTCGTTACAATGTTTTTGATTAATTAAATTGTAATGGAAAAGGCACTGTGCATTAGGATTAATATTTTCTCTTCGCCCGCTCCGGTGTTTGCGTAATTTTGTATTTATTCAATTAGAACTCGCCTACAACCCCAGTCGGGGACAACGTAATGTACGCCATTACCTCCACGAATATTTGTCAGGTATTTCGTTAGTTGAGGTGTGAAGCACAGAAAAGTAAATAAAAGATGAAGCTAACAGAAAAGTGAGTGTAAAGGGTTTTTTTACACGCTAGAGATTTGTGGCAGAGCTGCCAGAGATGAAAGAGTTTCTACTAGAGAGAGACAGATTCCTCTATTTTTCTCTACCATCAGAGAGTTTGCTCTAGCGTGTAAACACCGTCAAACAGCTTCATACATTGCTGATTATTTCTCTGTCACTTCTCTATTTCTCAGGCATTGCTTAAGTTTTCTCTCTGGCAGCCGTGTTTGTTGCTGATAATTATATGAAATTTGTTGTTCTCCTACCTCTACCGAATACGAGGCCTGCGAGAGCTATTCTCTCGTAGGCAATACCTTCGAGGGATGTTCTCTCGCAGGCAGAATCTTTTAGGAGAGATACGAAGGGGCTACCTTTGGGTATGCCTTTTCCTCTCCGTTTTTGAACTAAGGTTCCCACAAGCCGAGGCACCTCGGCCTGTTTTGAGAGGTGTATGTTCCAGGGTCGCAGACTTTCGGCATACGGTAAGAGTTGTTCGCTATTCCCATTGGAATAGTCGGCCAGCTGCCTCCTAAACTGGTCGAGGCACGGAGAAGGGAATGCTGCGTCCCCACAGAAAACTCCTCTCCCGCTATCGGAAGGGCGTGGGACAAGTACCCAATGCCCGACCTACCCGATGCAGGTTTTCCTAGGGTTTTCCCTTCATTTCTTTAGGCGAATGCAGGGTAGGATCCTTAAACTATAGCCCGGGGGCCCTAGTAACCCTTGGCTACCTTCCTCTACCCTTCCGCATCCCCCCTTTCAAATCCCTTCCTATGCTATTAAAGGGGAGTTGCCCAAAGTGGATTACCGTCATGTAGCCTGTTGCCCTAAAAAAAACCTACCTCTACCCTTCCGCATCTCACCTTTCAAATCCCTTTCCTATTCTATAAGATGGGAGTTACCCTATACATAGCCTGTCTACACCTCAAAAAAACTTTATCTAGCAGGCAGAACCTTTATGGAGATGGATATCTTTCGGGATTTTGAACTAATGTTCACACAAACCGAGGAACCTCGGCCTGATTTCAGAGGTGTATGTTCCGGGGTCGCAGATCTTGGCCAAACGGTAAGAGTTGTTTCGCTCCTTCCATTGGAACAGTCGGCCAGCTGCTTCCTAAAGTGATTGAGGCACGGAGAACGGAATGTTGCGTCCCCACAGCATACGCCTCTCCCGCCATCGGAAGGGCGTGGGACAAGTACACAATGCCCGACAAACCTGATGCAAGTTGTTCTAGGGTTTACCCTGCACCACTTTTGGGCAAATACCGGGTAGGATCCTTAAAATACAGCCCGGGTACCTTAGTTAACCCTTGGCTACCTTCCTCTACCCTTCCGCAAAACCCTTTCAAATCCCTTCCTATGTAGTTAAACCGGAGTTGCCACCATTGTGGATTACCTTCATGTGGTCTTTTACTCTAAAAAAAAGGATTATCTTACGTCTAACTGTCCTTTAGGATCCTCTTCCACCTCGCAGCTGGACGATTTTCTTCCCCACCCAAGGAGTAGAAATCAAGTTACCTGATCTTTATCCGACAATAACTTATGATTTCACATTTCCGCGGAGGCCATGACTCGGTCGTGGAGGGATCTCACATTCGGAAGTTTTGTGGGGTTGTTGCCCTCCTATTCCACCTTTCCCAGGGACTCTGGTAATATGTCTCCAGAGTCTTGTCGCGCGTCCGTCTCGCCCACGACATGGAGGCGCCTAAAGTTAACGGACGGACATTGCAAAGACTTGTCTTAGTGCCGTGCATCCCTCCCTTACCTTTACCAATTAAATCTTTCACAAATTTGATGGCGTACTTTCGCGCTACAATTACTTATAGAGTTATAATATTATTTTTTATAGAGTTTATCATATTATGAAAAATTTCAAATACGAAAGCAGTACAAATAAACAGAAACAGAATAGCGAAATAATTTTTGATCTTTGGAATAGAGATTATACAACAGATTAATAACTTAGTTTGAAGAAAATACAATTTTATGGGATTATAGAAACATCCGTAAGAAGAATAATGTAATGGAAGAAGGTTGTGCCAAGGTTTACTCTTACATGTAAAATGGCATGACAGAGCTCTGGCAACAAACTCTAGTGTATACGGGTCCCCTAATAGGGAAAATACGTGCGGTAATATAAAGCGTGAGGAAGAATGGAAAACTAATTAGATAAATAAATGACGTATGTCTTCTATCAAATTAAAGTTATAAATAAAACTGGAGACTGTGTCAATGGTATTACATTTGCAATAAGCATCGTAAACAGTCCAAGAGAGAGAACGTTAAAAACTGGGCCACCGCATAACATTGAAGCAGCTGATGCAATGTCATTAGGGGTGTGGGTGGATTGGATAATATGGAGAAACGGGGGGAGGGTCGCCCTTTCCCTCCCTACAACCATCGACATCCCCAACTCTCGCACCACCGTCGACATATAAAATAATTTCTCGTTTTCCCAATAATTGATGTATTCCCTTTGAATAAACGCTGTTTACCGATGATACATGTTTTTCCGTACTTTATTTTTGCCATTAGCTATTATTATTATTATGTTTTTCCCCTTCTCGAAGCAGCCACCCAGTGTTGTTGTTATGATCAGTGCTTGTTTCATAGCCTCGTTGGATGTGACAGATGGTTTTTCCATGATTAATGCGTCGTACTGTACAAATGTGCTCCCGAGTTTGAAAGTTTATTATGAAAAATATTTTTTTTTATTTTGTCGTGAATATTCATAAAGGAAATACTTTTTTATATTATTTCCATTCCGTATTTTTCTATGTGCTTGCCTCGGAGAGATCATTAATGAAGTTTATTCGTCGGTGTAATATCAACATTGTCCTCTTGCAGATGCATACGTTGTGAAGTAAATTTTCCTCCGGTGATCATTACAACTTAAATTAAATTTTGTACTGGTTTTAAAAATTACACTCAACGGAAACTAGACGAAAAAAAGTTTCAGAAAGAACAAAATCAGCTTCAATCATAACTCAGTCAAAAAATGCCGCGAAATTGAATTAAAGTATCAAGATGGAATAATCTCTACCTCCTAAGTACACGGATGCTTTTACACCAAAACATCCGAGTCGACTCCATGCCCGATACGAAACTTCCCCGTCCTGTTACGTTTAAAGAAATATATTGTAATGATCAAATTGATCATCGATTAAATTTGCCCCACGTTGTGGTAAACATTTATGTAATTATCACCTTGTTTGCTCTTAATTAAATGAATTAATAAATTATCAAAAGAAAGGTTAATTAAAAGAAAATATTATCAAAAATTAAAAAATAAAATAATTTGTTATTTTATTCACTTGTGGCATCAAAAATTAAAACAAATACAATCAAATTAAGATCTATTCTCTCAGGGTCACAACTGGGTTTGATAATTAACAGAAAAGTGATTTATAAACTGATTAACAATTCAAACATAAAAATTCGACGAGAAATGAAATGAAAGAAGGCTAAATGTAAAGAAACTGAACGAAATCTGACTCTTACCTTTCTAATTATCGTTTACAAATTTATATAGGTTTTGTTACTCATGTATTGTCCGTCTGGTACCAGCTCTTTCTTTTGTAGCTTCAACACTACACTAAAAATGCAAATTTTTACACTGATTCTAACATCCTTGCAGATTTTACACACACACGGTCAAAGTGCACGTCCTCAGCTCTCAGGAACCTCGGTTGTTGTCTTCCCTTTCGGTCAGCTAGCCGTTGCCGGATCCCTCAATGCGAAGATTGTTTAATCTTTGAAGCAAACTCCTTCTTCCATACAGGAACTCGTGATTTGTAGTTTATGTTTGCAGACTTTACTTATTATATGCAGAGCCCAGACTTTAACTACTTTCTTCTCGTCGCAGATTTTAGGCTTTTTGTTTCTCCTTGCTCGACCCAGGCTCAGTGCACAACCTTACTGTTTTTATTTCTCTTTGTGGACCGAACTGCCACGTATCTCGGCGAAGACTTTTTTACTGTTTCATCCTCTCTCTACCCAGACTCCGTACTGACTCTCTTTTGCGCGCGCAGTCACCATTTCGGCTTTCAACAAAGGAAAATAACTCGCCGCCATTGTTGTCTTTGATAGCTCATACCGCTACAATTCAATTTATTCGTTACAATTCAAATTATACCTAATCAATTTAATGGCCCAATTAATTATTGCTACAATATATAATTTAAGAACGGATTTTTATTTCAAAGTACGACAATGAAAGTGTAATACAAGTAGGTGAAAGTCATAGTGATAATAAATTAGAAGATATGTAATGCCGTGATAACATGGAATTCATTTTATTCCTACTACCAGTGCAAAATTTCTGTATGTATGTATGGACAGTAAATTTCTGGACGGCGGTAATTTGGAAGAAACTGCGTAAACGCTCAGTGATATTTATTTTAATACTTACTTTAGTCTGTTATTTAACTAATTAGTATAAGTTTAACGTTACACAAGGCTGTTTCACTTAATAATAAAAATTTCCAATATAAGTTAGCTGTTTTGTAACGCGTGTAAACGCTCACCTACAAAAATTATTATATTTTCCAGCCGCAGTTAGTTATCGTACTCTGCCATTAGTTGGCAGCAGCGGCGATCAAAATCAAAGTTTTTTTTATAACTTTTTTAGCGACAAAGAGGATTTTTGGAGGAAATTGTAGGGAATTAATGGCGGTGATAAAGAAGCATTAAGAGATCTGTGTATATTTTTAGAACAAATAGATAAGTGGTTAGGAATTTGAAGCATATGGACACGTCACGATTTGCAGTCCGACTCGATACTACGAGTCGGTAGTATCCGACAAACTTTATTTGTCGTATGCATTTCAATATTCATTGTTTATCTTACATAATGCCTTGTAGTTAGGTACATCTTCCCCTGATGGAGAGGTCCATGTGGCCATGTTTAACATAATGTGCAAAGAGCCGGAGTCACACTAAATAAATTAATTCCATTTATTTTTCTTCCAAATTAATATAATTTATGTATATGTATTAATACGTGTTAATGATTAAATTTTTAAACGTTTGAGATAAAAATTCTGAAACCTCACCACCAAATAAATAAGAAAAACTTTATATTTTCCTCCGACTAAATTTTGCACGCATTTTAGATATCTGTGTTTGCTCCAAAAATAATTTATATTTCACTAGTGTAAAGACATATTTATTAGATATGCTTCCGACGCTTACAAAACAATATGATAATGTCACTGATGACAGTGTTAAAGTTATATTTATTTTTAATTGGCCAGTATTATTCGGAAAATATATTACTAAATGTATATGTAAGAGTGGATACATCATGAAATATGATAAATAAATAGACACAACAACAGAAAAAAATAAGTGCTAAATGAATACCATACAACAACGTTTGTTGCTTTCGTCAGGGGAATAAGAAAACGAAAGAGCCAAGGTACGACTAAAATAATTGAATCACCTAACCGTCTCGACAAGGATTGAAGAAACGATATTGTGTGGTAGTTATTTAGAACATCGAAACTAATATATCTTTATCCCCAACACAACAACACAATAAAATCAGGAATCACGTCACTCAAACTCTACTTGAAAACTCAAAAATTCAAACCACAAAACACCTTCCTCTTTTTCATAGCAATTTCATAAAAACCTCCATACAACTAAACAATTATTGAAGTCTCATCCCAACATACTCTTTACTCACGCTGACAAAGGTTATGTCACTTATAAAATTTGCAAATCCACCTGAATCAATACAGTTATTGACAAATTAAAATCTATTCTCAAAAAGGTGGAAGCAAAAAAATTTTATTGAACCTGACACATTTTGCTCTTTATTCATCACCTCAGCCAACATTTCCAGAAAATACACAAACCTGACCTGTCTTTTAGACTTATTATTCCTTCTAACTGGCAGTCCCTTACACAACATTTCCTCCTACATTCACGTCATGTTTTCTAAAGCCCTCAAAGAAGAAAACCATTATTCTGTTAAACATTCTTACCAATTTATTAATAGTATCAAGCACCTCGACGTCCCTCATGACCGCTCTTTAATTTCTCTTGATGTCGTTTCCTTATTCAACTCTATTCCCAATGGTTTAGTCATTAACAGTTTCAAAAACAGATGGCCCATTTTCAGTCAGTATACTAAAATTCCACTTCATGACATTTTATGCATTATAAATCTAATCCTCAATTCCACTTATTGTAAGTTTAATCAGGTTCACTATCATCAAAGGTTCTCCCATGGGAAGCCCCCTTAGTCATTTTTTTGCTGAGATAGTCATGAGAGATATAGAAAATTCTTGTCTATCTCTACTTCCTGTCCAACCTCTTTGCTACATCAGTATGTAGATGACATTTTTTATATTGTTATACCTCTCAAATCAACCTTATCGTCAATACTTTCTATAATTATCATCCCAACTTACAATTCACTCAACTTGAATCTAACCATTCTCTTAATTTCCTTGCTGTCACTGTATCCATTCACAATTCTTACATTCTCACCAATTGGTTCAGAAAACTTCCATACTCTGGACACGTTCTCAATTATCTTTCTGATCACCCTCTTAACCAAAAGAGAGCTACGGTGTACAATCTTGTAGACAGAGCTATATTACATTCTAACTCCAAGTTCCATCAACACAACTTAAATACTGTCCGAAATATTTTAATCTCGAATGAGCACCCTTTAAAGTTTATTATTAAACACATCAACAGCAGGTGGAACAAAATCCATCATTCTACTGTCAATCGTCCCCAAACACATCAAGCCAAATTTTTTCTCGAACTCCCTCATTACAAATTTCTACATCACAAATTTATCCAAATATTCAAAGAATATCAAATATCCATCACTTAAAGAACCACTAAAACCCTTTCCTACTTGATTAAAAACCACAAGGACCCACTTGACACCTACAGCAAACATTGTGTTGCTTACAAAATCTTTTGCTCTAATTGTAATTCCTGCTACATAGGGCAAACAAAAGTTTCCTTAATACACGTAAGGAACATGTCTAATATCAAACTTCCCATTGACGAACAAACTGTAGTCTCCAAACATATCACCAATTCTAAACATAAATTTGATTGGCAAAATGCTAAGACTTTAGACATTTGACACCAGGTACAATTCCAGACTCATTTCAGAGATGCTGCACATTAAATCAAACACCACTGCTATTAATGTATAAACAGACACAATAAACTCAATAATTGCTATGATCCCTTATTATTATGCTAAACATTCAGCTCTCCCACTGTCGTTGCTCCCTTATTGTTACACTAACCCTTCAGTGCAGTTGTGTCGCTCTAAGCTCTTATTCGCACCGGAGGAAAGGGACAAGGATCCCAGAAACGTTGTTTGGTATTTATATTATCACTTTTTTATTGGCTATTATGTGGACAAATTTATACAATAAGTACGATGTACTGCTATCAACGGATGTTTCGAAAGCTTTCTCGGTAAATAATTAGACGATGTAAGAATAAAGAGTTATTGAGTTTTTAATTTGTATCATTTAAAAAGCGAGTTTCAGAAATATTTAATTATATTTGTTTTATGAAAATACGAGTTGGTTAAAAGATATAATTTTTAAGGTTGGAACTACTTTTCTAAATTTTTGAATCTATCATCACTAAAGCGAATAGCAAACGTCTCCAGTTTTCATATTTTTGTCGTCTTTAATTCTGTTCAGAGATCGAAATTCCTCCAGAAAAATTTAAAGTCACCCGAGACGCCTTATGTGGAATCAAAGCGGCCCGTCATTTACTTTTAGTTTAAAAGTGAGTGTCGTTGAAGCAAGTGTTGCTGTCGGAAACGGGGGGGAAAACTTTTCAGGTAGTATGTGCGCACTAATTTTCTTAAAGGTTCTCTCGCTTCTAATTTGCGTCAGCAGGCATCTTTTCAAAAGTGGTTTTGTCTTGAGTATTTCGTCTCCATTCATCGACTGTGTCGTGACGCCCGCCCGCAGGTTCGCCGTCGCAATAATTTCTCTCTACTTCGCACACTTCCTTCCCACTTCAACACAAACCTTCTCATTCGCACCCCATCAAGAGAAGTGGCACGCCAAAGACGCGGGCGGTGGAGAGAAGTCTGCACTCCCCCAACCCTCGCGACAAACAACACATTAATTAAAATCTGTAGCGTGTACATTATACGTAATTGCTACGCCATTAATTATAAAGTTAAATACCGGCGACAGGGGGGAGACCGGGCGTAGGAAACGGGTGGGGGAGGAAATTTTTACGAAAGAAAGTGTAAACTGCCAGAAAACAAACTATATTCTTTCAGGCGAAGGAAAGTGTGTTTATTTTTATATACCGGGGCTCCGAGGACGACACACAAAAAAAAACCTGAGATAAAAGTTTTAATTCATTCTTGGTAGCAAGCTGATGCAGCCCCGGTGGGCTTTTTAGTAAATTGCAAAGTCTTTCTTGTTAATATTTCTGGGGAGTTTGAGGCAGGTAACACTTGCAGGCGTCGTTGGGTGGCAAGAAATGAGTAGATCAAACGTAGCAGGAGCAGAAAACCTCCTCAACTGGACTAGTCTAGCGTCACCCAAAGAATTATTCTTATCAAATGCCTACGCTCCTGTATTCCTACAATGCTTACTTCCCCCTGTAATAGATTACAGCCACATCGTTTCCCACCACGTCACCTTCAATCTCTAGTGCCCAGAAAATCCTCTGATTCTCCCTTTCAATTCCGAGCCCCACCCACCAACCTCAGCATTTACTAAATGTCCACCCTGTCCAGCAACGTCTTGCCCATTTCCGCTCATCCTACGACCACAGATGTATATAAAACATCATCATGAAATCAAACTTTGTGGGGAAACGTGAATTCAAAACCACAAAAACAATCTCCATAACAATTTAGACATAATAATATAATGCAAGGAAGCCTGCGAGAGGATTTCTCGCAGGTGAACCTTCCCAGAGAGCTCTGGCGGGGGCTATCTTTGGGGATACTCTCACATCTCTCTGTTTTTTTTTTGAACTAAGGTTCCCACATGCCGAGGCACCTCGGTCTGTTTTGAGAGGTGTATGTTCCGGGGTCGCAGACCTTGGGCATACGGCAAGAGTTGTCCGCTATTCCCATTGGAATAGTCGGCCAGCTGCCTCCTAAACACGCCAAGGCATGGCGAGGGGTAAGCTGCGTCCCCACAGCAAACTCCTCTCCCGCTATCGGAAGGGCGTGGGACAAGTACCCAATGCCCGACCTACCCGATGCAGGTTTTTCTAAGGTTTTCCCTGCATTCCTTTAGGCGAATGCCGGGTAGGATCCTTAAAACATAGCCCGGGGGCCCTAGTTAACCCTTGGCTACCTTCCTCTGCCCTTCCGCATCCCCCCTTTCAAATCCCTTCCTATGCTATTAAAGGGGAGTTGCCCTAAGTGGATTACCCTCATGTAGCCTATTGCCCTAAAAAAAAAAAATTTAGACATAACTATAACCTTAGACACGCCATACTACGAACTATTATAAATATACGATATAGAGAAACTTTCAAGCAGCTGTGATACAGCGCCAATCCCTTTTCTCTACAAGCTCTGTACCGGAAAAAATCTATGAAAATACATTGCGTCAATTTTCGGGTACCAATATTTAAAAACAGACACCAGCACAAAAATTAAATCAATAACCGTCTCAAAGGCTCAAATGCATAGAATGATTTCCCTATACAATTAATTACGACCTCAATTAGATTTATTCCTCTCCAATTCCGTAGAAATTGTTTCACATCCATTCAAGAAAAAATAAGAATACGTAAATATCATAAAATATAATACGCCAACCTCCTGTGGTGTAGGGGTCAGCGTGACTAGGTCGCACCTTCCTTGGCTTTTATTTATCTAATTAGAATACTTAAATAAAATAAAATAATATTACCGAATTAATCTTTTAATAAATTTTATATACTATTTGATAAAACATTGTATTAAGTTTAGATTTGGGGGTAACAGGCTACATGAGGATAATCGACGTGGTGGCAACTCCCCTTCAATAGCATAGAAAGGGATTTGAAAGGGGGGATGCCGAAGGGTAGAGGAAGGTAGCCAAGAGTTAACTACGTTTTTTTTAGGGCAACAGGCTACATGAGGGTAATCCACTTTGAGCAACTCCCCTTTAATAGCATAGGAAGGGATTTGAAAGGGGGGATGCGGAAGGGTAGAGGAAGGTAGCCAAGGGTTAACTAGGGCCCCCGGGCTATATTTTAAGGATACTACCTGGCATTCGCCTAAAGAAATGCAGGGAAAACCCTAGAAAAACCTGCATCGGGTAGGTCGGGCATTGGGTACTTGTCCCACGCCCTTCCGATAGCGGGAGAGGAGTTTACTGTGGGGACGCAGCATTCCCTTCTCCGTGCCTCGACCAGTTTAGGAGGCAGCTGGCCGACTATTCCAATGTGAATAGCGAACAACTCTTACCGTATGCCCAAGGTCTGCGACCCCGGAACATACACCCCTCAAAACAGACCGAGGTGCCTCGGCTTGTGGGAACCTTAGTTCAAAAACGGAGAGGAAAAGGCATACCCAAAGGTTACCTGCGAGAGAATCCTCTCGCAGGCTTTTTGTTTTTTGGCCTTCAAGAGTTAACTACGGCCCCCGGGGTATTATTTAAGGATCCTACCCGGCAATTCGCCTAAGAGTGTTGTAAGGATAACCCAGAAAACTGCATCAGGAAGGTCGGACATTTGTAACTTGTCCCACGCCCTACCGATGCCAGGAGAGGGGTTTGCTGTAGGGACGCAGCATTCCCTTGTGCACCAATAGCACATTTTCTTGCATTGTAACAACTGCATGGTATCCACATAATTGGACAAACGTCTGGATAGTACCAAGAAATAACTAAATAAACCTAAAACAATACCAAGACTTACAACTCCACTACCGAAAGTGTCGATAAATTACTTTTTCTCACTCCAAACACAACAAAAAGAGAAGGATAAAAATGTCTGACATTTGTTATCATTTTCTCTGAGTTACGACCGTTTATTTATTTATGTATTATATTTTATGACTAAAAAATCAAGATTTTGTTGTCTTTTCTGTTGCAACTAAGGCAGAATTTTTTTTGTTTGATTTATATATAATTATTAAACCTGAAGATGAGCTAAAACAAGATGAAACGGCGGTATATTCAATAATTTTTTTGTAAATAAACATGATTTTCGTATTTAAGGTCATTTTGTTTATTCACTTAATTAGAAAAAGTATACAGAAATCACCTACAAAACACAAGTAATGCTGAAAAATACTTCATCATCATCTCCGGAGTTTTTTACACACACCAATATATACATATATATATATATATATATATATATATATATATATATATATATATATTGTAATACCAATTAAAGAGGCCATTAATTGTTTTAATATAATTGTATTGTTAGCGGCACGAGTTTTTAAATTAACAATCATGGCTCTTTGTCGGCTAATGTTGCCGGGATATGCGCGCGAGTAGGAAGTTAGTCTGCGGCGAGAAGCAAAACAGATCAGTCCACACGGGAACTGAAAACGTAAAATGTGGATGCTGATCTAAAAGTATGAATAGCGCGGTCCAAGAAGTCCAACTACGAGACCCATTAGTTTACATAAAACGCGAGTAAACAGTTTTGACGGAGAGACTCAAATAATATTCACAAAGTTGGAAGCAAAAGGTTTTGCTTTACACAGACTGAACTAAATTTCTCATAGAGGCATCAAGGAGGGCTGATCCAAAGTTCCAGGTGGCAGAGAACGAGAACATCGACCGTGTGTATTAAAATCTTATTGTGTAGAATCAGTGAATAATGGCCTTTTTAGTGAGTGGTGTCCTCAAGCTCCAATAATCAGATCTGGTACCAGAAAGACATTCGTGAGAACAAATCAATTATTTAAAATCTGTAAACGAGGATTAAAGGTAGAAGTCAGTTTTCGTTCGTTTTTCTTTTCATTTAGTTTCTTTCATTTCGTTTATTTTAATATTGTCTTAAGTTAGCTTCAATGAGTTTGAATTGTTAATGTTAGCTTATAAAATTGGATTGTTCTTACTATCAAACCCAGTAATGACCCTGAGATAAAGAGAATTTCGACGTATTTTATTGTAAAATATAAAGTTGTATATTTCCTAGAACGCCACTAATTGCAAAAATGAAATAAAATATTCGTTTGTTAACTTGATGAAATTCGGCGTATAAAGTAGGGATTAAATTTTGTACTTTTAAAGAATAAATTTATACATCTGAATAATTTTGTTAATTAATTGTTTTAATTATGACCACCTTTTAATTAATACGTGTATACTGGACTTAATATAATATTAATCCTCAAAATATTCCTCAAAACCATTTAGTACCGTTTCCGCCCCGCACTGAAGGGAGCTGAGGGTTGTTCTCAAATTCACGATGAAAGCTTCCTGCTGCGAAGGGGTAAAGTCAATCACACACTTATTTATTAATAAAGTACTAAATAAGTAGATTTTATAATATTTACAATTTCCTTTTTAAATATTCAACAATTGATTCTTGTTAATTCCACTTGGGTTGCTGATCTGTTGGGAACACGAGCCCACCCTGTTTTATATGTAGCAGCCAATTCACAGCATTTGTTCCCCCCCGACCAACACACCCTCACAGGATATTTTATTTCCATCGATGGTCCTTTCTGCTCGCCATAAATACGAACAGTGTATGTGTGTGCGCGCGCTTGTTTTGAATTACATATTTTTTTTCTTCCCTCGAGAATGCGCTAACGCAGAAATGTAGAATGGTGTGTATTTGATGTCAACAAAAACTACACGCGAAATTGCTTTATTCATGGGGACAGTGCCGGGCCGTTAGAGGGCGCATTAGCATTTGAATTAACCTTGATAGCGCCGCCATTGAGAAAGCTGTCAGGTTGCTGTCGCCTCGCGCTGCCGGGACCTTTGTGTTAATAACGGACGCCATTCAATGAATTATCTAAACACGATTCTTATGTTAATAACAAGCAAGATAAAGAACGTGCATTAGCGGGCGCGGGAATTATCGAACTCTCAGCAAATGGCGCCTGGTTGTAGTTGTACGCGTTCACCCACCACACTGAATTGCAATTCAATTCTTATAAATTACAGGTCAGTCGCGAAAAACATAACCGATATTTTCCTAATCGATACAGAACCAACTCCGTTTCAATTAACCTACATTTCTGGATGACGCAGAAAATTGAGAGTGCTATTAACAATTAGTATCACGTGCCCAAATTAGTGAAACAATTTGTTTCCAGTTACCATTTTGAAGCCAGCGTTACATATTGTAATAATTTAATATCATAATAATGGATGGGCGCTTTTAAATGAACAACTATTAAGTTTAAATAACAAACAAAATTTATTATCAATTTTAAAACAAGTATAAAATACACAAAATATTTGGGATCTCAGGGTCTTGAACTGGGTTTGATAAATGGCAGAATTTATATAATCAAAATTACATTTACTTTTTATGGAAATCAATGCGTCTGAACATAGACGAAATTTGATGCGGAAGAAATAATACTAAAGATTGAATTTAACAATTTCAATTTTATCAAGAATTAACGATCTCATTTTATCGATAATTAAATAATTAAAGAACGATCTGACTTTTATCTTTTAAACACGGTTTACAAATGATTTTAAAGTTTTTCTCTACTTACGGCCGCCCAGGTCTCATTTTATAGTTTTTCGTGCAAAATTTTGGGGACATCACTGATTCTAAGTTCTCACAGACTCTAAATGTTTACAGGCTCTAATTGGCGTTGTTTGTTAGTTGGTTTAACACAAATTGGTTGGTTCTCGATGCTTTACTGCAACTAGTTGCTCTGTCTTCTTCCCGACTGAATATTGCTTTACTTTTTAATATTTGAAAGCATGTTTGTGACTGGACCACATTCTTTCGTTCTGACTGCCGACTGTAAAACGTTTCGTCTGGTCTATTCGACTGTTATCTGTTCAAATTTTCATGACTTGGAATTTTGGTCTTTTCTCTTCGCTGCCTACTGCCCGACTGTACATTTCCTGACTGTTCGTTCGTCTCGCAAGTTTTGAGCGCGTAGAACCTTCTCGACTCATCAACAATGTTTTCTTTGCCTTGCCGGTTTGTTGTGGCTTCCGCTCTATATCCACTAATAATGAGTCCTCTACAATTCAACTTTTCAATTAGAACAATGTCTTAATTACCAATTACTACAATATATTGACATGAATATAGTTTTTGAAAGTTATTTTAAAAAATTTTCCATCTAAGAAAATTAATTAAAAAAGCTGCAATCCGTAGTGGGCCATACAGTGCAGTATTCAGGTTATGAAATAAATGTAGAAAAGACTATTAAAATAATTTATTTTGTAAAAGAGACATGGACTTCCTAAAACATATTACTTTTAATGAAGAAAAAAAACACGACTTCTGGAACCCATATGAATACACAGCGATGTATTTTTTAAAATTATATAAATAAAATGGCACTAGGAAACTGTCGACAGACTAATTTTAACAGCCATAAAATTCATCCTGTGATCTCAATTTCATTGTTAAAATTTCAAGTATGTTTATTTCATGGTTAAATGGTGAATTTGATAACTGTAAAAAATGATTACATTTATATCTATTAAATCTCTTCAGATGTAATATGGAAACTATATGAGAAATATAATGATAAAAACAATAGAAAGATTGGTAAGTAAGTAAATAAAGTATAACGTGGATACAGAAATTATTAAAGAAACAATATAAATATATTTTAAAAGTTTAAATTTCAATAAAAATTTAAGTAAAACAAATTTAGATCTACTAAGAAACCTTCCATGGCCCAAACTAGTGTAAACAATCTCAATCCTACACTTTACAGAGTTTATATTTTTTTAAGTTAAATAAAAAAATAAATTTGAAATTCAGACCATTAATTTTCATTATATTATAGTCATGAGGCTAATAAAAATTGATTTATTGACAATTTTTGCAGTTTCTACAGTAATATTTTAAAAATTTATATGTTCTCAATTCATTTATATTGGCGCGGATTAAATTTGAAGACGCGGGAAATTCTCGTACAAATATATATTGGAACTCTCAGGCATCTGTGAATACTGTAGGAAATGTGGTAAAATAGATTGTAGGACAAACAAAAACAAGAATAAAAATCACAAAACGTTAAAACTGTAGGTTTTTTTTAGAAACTAGTACAATGTGGTAAGATGACAATCATGACCAAATAAAAAAAGAATTTTTTATGTCTTTGGAGGTCACCACAGTTCCAGAAGCGTGTCACAGTTGACAGAGTACGATGGCCCGTGTATTTATGTTTGTTACTTTCCATCTTCATCACAGTAACATTTTGCTTTAGCCCCGCGCCATTTTGCATGTGATGTGCACATTTATCCTCCGCTTCAGGCCGACGTCGAGAGTTCATATATTTTGTCCTCGTTGAGATCTTCTAACAACGACGACAAAAAAAGCATCCCATGACATACTCTCCTATTCCACTCTTGCAAAACTGTTGAAAGCTCTAGTTTCTCTTCGGACGAGAAAAATTTTGTATCCAGTAAAAAAAATATATTGTAATAATTAAAAGAGGTGGTCTTAATTAAAATAATTAATTAACAAAATTATTCAGATTTAAAAATTTATTTTTGAAAAGTACAAATTGTAATCACTACGTTACACGCCGAATTTCATCAAGTTAACAAACAAATATTTTATTTCATTTTTGCAATTCGTGGCGTTCTAGGAAAAATACAACTTTATATTTTACAGTAAAATACTTATTTTTATTTTTTATTTTTAGGGCAACAGGCTACATGAGGGTGATCCACATTGGGCAACTCCCCTTTAATAGCATTGAAAGGGATTTGAAAGGGGGGATACGGAAGGGTAGAGGAAGGTAGCCAAGGGTTACTAGGGCCCCCGGGCTATGGTTTAAGGATCCTACCTGGAATTCGCCTAAAGAAATGCAGGGAAAACCCTAGAAAAACCTGCATCGGGTAGGTCGGGCATTGGGTACTTGTCCCACGCCCTTCCGATAGCGGGAGAAGAGTTTGCTGTGGGGACGCAGCATTCTCTTCTCCGTGCCTCGACCAGTTTAGGAGGCAGCTGGCCGACTATTCCAATGGGAATAGCGAACAACTCTTACTGTATGCCCAAGGTCTGTCGAAATTCTCTTTATCTCAGGGTCATTACTGGGTTTGATAGTGATAACATTCCAATTTAATAAAATAGCATTAACAATTCAAACTCATTGAAGCTAACTTAATACAATATGAAAATAAACGAAATGAAAGAAACTAAATGAAAAGAAAAACGGACGAAATCTGACTTCTACCTTTAATCCTTGTTTACAGATTTTAAATCATTGTTTTGCACTCACGAATGTCTTTCTGGTACCAGATCTGATTCTTGGAGTTTGAGAACAATACGCACTAAAAAGGTCATTATTCACTGATTATACGCATTAAATTTTTAATACACACGGTCGATGATCTCGTTCTCTGCCATCTGGAACTATGGATTTGCCGCCCCCTCGGTCAGCCCTTGGACGTAGGTCTCCTTGACGCCTCTATGCGAAATGTTATATCGGTCTGGGTGGAGCAAAACCTTCTGCTTCCAATTTGCGATTTTATATAAAAAGTCTCTACGTCAAAAACTATTTACTCGCGTTTGATAGAAACTAATAGATCTCTCAACTGAACTTCATGGACCAAGCTACTCATACTTTCAGATCAGCATCCTCAGTTTCCCGTAACGTTCGCTGGACTTGACTTTTCTGTTTCAGTTCCCAATGCAGACTCCGTTCCGTACGAGCGCGCGGTTTACAGCAACATTAACCGACAAAGAGCCGTTATTGTTGCTTTTAAGGGGAACTCGTGCAGCTAACAATCCAATTATATTAAAACAATTAATGGCCTCTTTAATTGGTATTACAATATTTATGGTCATATTCACATGAATGTCTCGTTATTAATAATACGACATCTTAAATCAAATTAAAAATTATTAAAATGTTCTATGAAGGCAATCCAAAAGTTTAGGTTTACTAATTTGATCAATTTTGTTATTAGACATTTTAAAATAATGCTTTGCTTTTGTGACAAAGGCGGTACCAACCCGGCGATAATAACGGAGGATGTTGGACAAATCAAGTTTACATTCTAGTCACTTGTTGTAGAGGGGATGGGTGACATTTTTCCGAGGTGCTGAGAAGTAAGAGAAAAAACTCTCGAGTGGCTTCTTCTTTGTGAATATTTTTGAATCTTAACACTGGAATAGTAACAACACTCTTAGAGAAGTGAGAGATACAGTTGACCAATTTCGAAGAAAGAGCCGCAGCAACCAGGGAAAAGGACTTGGACGAGCATCGAAGAAGAAGACGCCGCTGGCACAATCACTGGAAAAACTTCTGTATGAATTTGGAGGCTTTGTAAGCGAAATTGGAATTAAAATGACGTCTCTAGCTAAGTTATTGCTAAATACTTCGATTTTATTGTCGTCAGATGGAGTTGAAATAATATTTTGCATCTCGTTTCACACACAGAAAAATGTTTGAATAAAATGCTTGTCTTATAACATATAAGGCGAAGCTGTCAGTTGACTCTTAATTATGAACGAAAAACTACTTTCTCATTATGATATTAACAAAAATTTTGAACTACACTGCAAATAAACATTTTTGTGTGTTTCCTTTCGGTGCTCCGTACCAGTGAGCACCTACAAGCAGGGCCGTGCCGTGCGATGACACAAAGAATGGTCGCCGCATCTGGCAGAATAAGCAAAGATGTCGAAATAAACTTGAACCATGCGGTAATTAAAAATTTTACTTTAACGGAATAATTTTTTATACTTTCAACGAATAGAACATTTAACACGTTTTTTTAAGGGCAACAGGCTACATGAGGGTAATCCACGTTGGGAAACTCCCCTTTAATAGCAGAGGAAGGGATTGGAAAGGGGGGTTGCGAAAGGGTAGAGGAAGGTAGCCAAGGGTTAACTAGGGCCCCCGGGCTATATTTTAAGGATCCTACACGGCATTGCCTAAAAGTAATGCAGGGAAAATCCTAGAAAAACCTGCATCAGGTAGGTCGGGAATTGGGTACTTGTCCCACGCTCTTCCGATAGCGGGAGAGGAGTTTTCTGTGGGGACGCAGCATTTCCTTCTCCGTGCCTCGACCAGTTTAGGAGGCAGCTGGCCGACTATTCCAATGGGAATAGCAGACAACTCTTACTGTATGCCCAAGGTCTGTGACCCCGGAACATACACCTCTCAGAACTGGCCGAGGTGCTTCGGCTTGTGGCAACCTTAGTTCAAAAACGGAGAGGATAGATAGATAGATAGATAGATTTATTCACCATTAGCCCTCTAAAGAGGAAATAGGATTCGTCACAAATGTACAGTAGATAAAATGCATATAAACTTATAATACACAAAAACACACACAAAAATTCATATCTGTTTATATTAGTCTAGTCACTACAATCATACACACTATTTTTAGGAAACACGCACACGACACAAATCACTTCCTGGTATTAATCTCCTGTCGCTAGGTACGGAGGGATGTCGTCATAGATATTTACTAAAACAGAAAGCAGAGGCAGGAAAACAGAACCAAAAGGGGAAAACTGGACAAACTATTTACATATTTATAGCATATTCGGCAATTTTGTAGGCAAGGCAGTTCAACGAATGTGAGACCGATTCAAAAATTCGTGTACGGAGTAATAAGTTCCATTGACAAGGTAAGTTTTACACTCCTTTACGAATAAGTTGTAGTTGTTGATGTTCTTTACATGATCAGGAAGGCTGTTAAATAGTGCGATACCGGAATAATGAACGCTAGACTCATAGAGACTGAGGCTGTGCTTGTCAGACCTAAGAACTGAACGGTTTCTTGTGTCATAGCCATGATTGTCCCCGTTACTTGTAAAAAGGTTCATGTTGCGTTTAACAAATTTTAGTATTTCTAATATGTAAGCGCTAGGTAGAGTCAGAATATGGAGTCTTTTGAACAGCGGCCTGCAGCTTTCTCTAGCATCTGAATCTGATATAATTCTAATGGCTCGTTTTTGCAGTTTGAAGACATCCACACTACGAGAACAATTGCCCCAGTTGGCAATACCGTAACACATATGTGAATGAAAGTAGGCAAAGTAGACTAGTGAAGCAGTTTTGGTATCAACTTGTTGCGTCAATAGTCTCAATGAGTAACAAACAGAACTAAGTTTGCGCACGAGGCGATCAATGTGCAAGTTCCATTTTAATTTCATGTCGACTTGCAAGCCGAGGAAAGTCGCATGATCTGAGAACTTATCCGTTACGATGTTGTTGGTTTCTGTTGTAAAACGAACTAACTTAGTTTTCTGTACATTGAGTGTTAATTTATTGGCGGCGAACCAAGTATTTAGGTCTCTAGATGCAGTCTCAATCTTCGCATTGAGATTATTTAAATCAATGTCCGTAATTAACAAATTAGTGTCATCTGCGTATAAGACAGATTTTATAGGGTCCATATATTCTGGAAGATCGTTAATATACAAAAGAAAAAGCAGGGGACCTAATATTGAGCCCTGAGGCACGCCACAAGAAATGCTCTCCCATTCTGACAAGTGCACCTCACCAGCTTTGTTTTTTAAGGCTACCTTCTGTTTCCGATTGTTGAGATAAGATTCAAAGAGTGCCAAAGCGTTGCCTCTGATCCCATAATATTCTAATTTTTGGAGGAGTATGCTGTGGTCTACAAGATCAAATGCCTTCGAGAGATCAGCAAAAATTCCGGCTACCTTCAGTTTTTCATCAAGGGAATTTTGTATACTCTGAATAAACTCGTACATAGCGGTGCTCGTGGATTTTTGTTTGAGGAAGCCGTGTTGAGCAGGAGTAATTACTTTATACTTCGTCAAGAATTCAAGTAACTTTTTGTGTAAAATTTTTTCTAGTATTTTAGAAAATATCGGAAGTAGAGAAATTGGTCTGTAATTTGATGCGTCGGTGGGCGAACCCTTTTTGAAGATCGGAATAACTTTAGCGGCTTTAAGAGAGTCGGGAAAAATGCCGGTAGAAAGACACGCGTTGAATATGATTTGAAGGGGAGTAGCTATGACTTCGGCACAGTAGTTCACGACTTTGCTTGAGATGCCATATATATCCGCAGATTGGGTACATTTTAGCTTTCTTATTACGTTTATTATTTCGATACTGGTAACCGGTTGAAGAAAAATGGAATTCTGAACACTCGGTACGGCGTTTTGTAACAGTTTATAAAAAGCACGAGCTTCTGATGGCTTATTATTAGAAAATTGATCCGACACATGAACAAAGTATGAATTAAATATACCCGCAGCGTCTCTGTTGGTGAAAGTTTTACCGTTGTCGACAAGCTTTATATCTGCCACGTTATAATTGACTTTACCTGAGATATTTTTAATCACCTCCCAAGTTGCTTTTATTTTGTTATTTGAGTTTGCTATATACTCCGATGTATGTAATTTTTTAGCAGCTACAAGCACTTTCCTGTAGATACGTCTATAAGATCGGAAGAAAGTCAAGAATTGTGGCGATGAATTAATATTTTTAAATTTATTCATTTGGCAGAGCCTTTCGCGAGAAACTAGTATGCCTTTAGTTATCCAATTTTTTACTTTGATATTGGGTCTATTCTTTAATTTAAGTGGAGCTGTCTCGTTGATGACTAATAAGAAATAATTTAGAAAAGTTTCGAACATGTCATCAGCATTCTTAGTTTTATTAACATCTAAAATAAAATCCCATTGTACGGTCTCTAGTCTATTTGCGATAATTCTGAGTTTTGCAGAGTTAAGGTTTCTAGTAAGTAGTACTGAGTCTTTAGGGCTAGGTTTGCAGATTATTTCACTCTTTATGTTCATTAACATACCCTTGTGATCGGATAAACCTGTTTCTATTATATTAACATTGTAAGAATCTATGTGAAGGTTACACAACAAATAGTCAATGCAAGTTTCTGAAAAGGCAACTCTAGTGGGATCTAAGTTAGTGACGGAAATGCCGTAGGATTTAAGCATGGTCCCAAGGTCGCGTTTATTACTGGACTCGCGCAGGTAGTCAACGTTGAAGTCGCCTGATACAATAACAGTCTTATTTTCCGCGTTGATTTTCCTTAATACACGGTCTAAAAGCGAAATAAAACTTGCACAATCGCTACCCGGTTGGCGATAAATTGATAAAAATATGACATTTTTAGAATTATTAACGGTTGTTAGTTCAACTGCACTGCACTCGAAAACACATTCACGACTGAGATTACGAATGTCTGGCCTATCTTTGCTCTTTTCTAATAGCTCGTTTTTAATGAAAATGCACGACCCCCCATTTTTCATTATTGTTCGACTGAAATTTGATACCCTAGCATAACCCTCTAGGACAAAACAATTAGCTTCGTCTTCATTTTGCCAGTGCTCCGTCAAGGAAAGAACATCAATTTTATCCTGACGAGATAGAAACAATTCTACGTCAAGTTTTTTATTTCTTAAACTTTGAATATTTTGGTAAAAGATAGATAATTTAGTAGCATTTAACTCAATACTGCCATAATCATTTGAGAGTTGAGGAATATTTGACGACTGTCTACAAAATTGCTGAATAACTATCGGGTTAAATACGCGAAATCTGACGAGAAATATTCAATACAAATTGTCTTTTACCCTTATAATTCATATGAAGTCCGTGAGTGGTATAACCAGAACCAAAAGTAGCCCCTTCGTATCTCTCCCACAAGGTTCTGTCTGCGAGAGAACATCCCTCGCAGGTACTTCCGATCATCCGAGATCCATTTAACACGTTGACTGCCACGGTAATTTTCAGAATCTCTTCGTGGAAGTCAACTACGAGTTAATTCGTACGCAGACACGCTTCGACATGTCGCTTCGCTGAAGGTGAATCATGAATACACGTCCATATTCGTCAGTACAAAGGCTGGTGGACTTATTTTTTTCGGATGAGTTTCTTGCATTACTGGTGGAACAAGCTAATATATATGCTGCGCAAGAAATTGAAAAAACGCACAGCAATAAAAACATCTAATAGGTTATCAAAGTTGCGAGGCAGTAAAAAGAAGCCAGCCGTTTGTGTGGAAGATTGTTTAAGAAGTTCCACAAACAATAAAATATTATTTTAATTCTTGAATTTAAATTTATTTTTATAATTTTTTTTCGTTTTTTACTAAATTTTCTGTTCATGCCAGACAGCATTGATTTATTGTTGTTTTCCCAGAAGCCATCTATCAATATTAGCACTAATATATTCCGAGTTTAATCGTAGCAGCACAAAAATGACAAGTAAACAAGGATTACATAACTCGTAGTTGGCGTCCTAGAAAAGAACGCAGTCTGCGAGTTATCTCGTAGTCGGCAGTCAACGTGTAAATCTACCGCATACAATACTGCCAACATGCGTAGCTTGTTACAAATATTAAATGTATTCAAAATGTGTGCAAAGAATGGTGGTCAATTTGGTGCTTAATTATTTCGCTTTTAAAAATGAGACACTATTGTAAATTATGTAAATTAGAAATGTAGCATATTAAGGTTAGGTCTCAGAGTATCGGTGACACTGTCGCTGTTGTAGTATTATTAATATTTCACATAGTTATCCTGGTTGCTTGTGATGATGTAGCACATAACGTTAGGAACTCACGAGCCACTAAAGCTTACAGCAACGTTATCGGTTCAGTAATTAACTCACTAAAACTATCAGAGGGACCAGAGACCACTCTGAAATAATTTAGTGGCGACTCTTCCATCATCAAGTAAATTCGTTTTTCGCATCATTGTCGGGTGGATGTGATGAGGTGTCCGAATTTCGAGTGCACGACCGACGGACGATGTTTTGTTTGAAGTTGAGGCTTCTCGGTTTCCATAGACGGAGGAAGCCTTCCTTGTTTGAGCTTTGTGGCAGGCAGGTTGCAGTCAAGATATCGCCCTCCCTCAAGGGAGTACAACAAGATTAAATTGTGCCGCCGTGCTTCAGAGGTATTACGTCTCGCAGTCCAGAAAACTTTGAAGTGTTCGGTCCAAAGTCAGACATATCTGTTTCAAAAGAGCCAGCCAGTGTCACTTTGTTCTTGACGCTCGCGGCTTCGCTGATGAGAACAGAGAGGGGACTTTTTTTTTCTTTCTATACTTTCTGCTGTCCGCGATGTCGTTGTTTGCACGTTTTCGTTCCTGTTGTGAAATTTCTCGCATATAAGGCGGACTGTGCTATTATAAAATAAAATAAAATAAAATAAAGTTCTGTCTTTTATTTTGCATAGAATTAATTGAGTGATTTACGTTTCACACGTCATTAAATCTGAAAAAAAATATTATCTATGAATATCTCAACAGGACTTGTCCGCGGATAAGACCTCATCACGTCAAATAAGTTCTTAGACCATATCATTTGCTTATATAATTCTACAGTAAGAGCCAGACTCTTAATATGTGTATATTGTTGTGTAATTCTACATTTCATTAAATCATTAAAGTTTTACTAGTGCGTATTGAAATTTTTTTTGAGTACTGTAAATATTATATTATACCCGTAGTATAGTTAAATAATTAGTATTTTTTGTTTTACTTATGTTAGACAGGTGAGTTTGTGTTCCCGATTTTTAGTATTTTTATGTTAACTTCTAATTGTTTATAATTGTAGCATCCAATAATTATATTGTAATTTTATGTAATGGCGTATCCGTATTTCCTCATACGAGGACTAATGGAATAAAATAAATTTAAATTAAATAAAATACATTTATAAAGCATTTAAATTCCTGACTACATATGCTCATAGGGAGCAGTCCATGATACTAAATTTATATTTGATCTTTTAATTTTACATACATACATTCAAAAACCGTATATTAACTAATGAAGTCCGAAAATTGTGGACGAAACGACGTGTTGTTATCATACTTTGTTTTCGTTGATTATCACAGTTTTCCTGACAACATTTACAGTTTATCTGTTTATTTATTGACAAAAATTGAAGTATAAAACAACGTTTCGATGCCTATTGGTACCTTCTGCTGGGTTGTGACAAAGCCTCAAAGCTATAAAGAAAAATTAATTGAAACTGAAAGTTACAACTATCAAGAATGTACAAACAAACACCAAAAACTTGTAGTTTTAATCATGCAACCGAAAGCAATGTCATTTTTATTCGTGATTATTTTTTTATTTTACTTATATTATTGATTATACAAAATAACAACGTTTCAGTGCCTATTTGAACCTTCTTCACGGCTGTGAATTAAAAAAGTTAAGTAGTAAAATTAGTGAAACAAGAAATTAAAAACGTTCACTCAGAGTGAGTGAACGGTCAAAATTTCATGTTTTAATAATTTTATTACATTAATTTTTCAGTCGTCACATCCAGAAGAAGATTCAAATAGGCACCGAAACGTTCATGATTCGAACTGAATTTTTTAATGAACTCTCTGTAATTGGTCGTAAATAACGTTTTATTTTATATAAATTCCCGTATGTCTATCTTTTACGGCGGTTTTTCCCAAACAAAAAAGGTCTAACATATTTCGACGGGTATTACTGACATTTACAATTAAGCTCAACGGCAAATTCACGAACAATGTTTTTTTTTCAGTCTGTGTGCCTCGCATTCAAACTTGTGTTTTAATACTAACCATTATTTTTCTTCTCAAATCTTAAACTATATACTTGAATAGCGTCTATCCAATGTTGTCGTCTAGATTTTTCCGGTCTGTGTTCACTTCACTTCACTCACGCACTGTACTCTGCTTTTATACACTGCACATTACACAAGATCGACTGGTTTTCTTCTTTTCAATCTTCTAGTACGGTATTCGTTTTTTTTTGTAGGACCACTGGGTTGATGTGTTTGTGAAGCCTAGTTTCATGTTTAGATAGATAGATTTATTCACCATTAGCCCTCTAAAGAGGAAATAGGATTCGTCACAAATGTACAGTAGATAAATTACATATAAACTTATAATACACAAAAACACACACAAAAATTCATATCTGTTTACATTAGTCTAGTCGCTACAATCATACACACTATCTTTAGGAAACACTCACACGACACTAATCACTTTTTGGTATTAATCTCCTGTCGCTAGGTACGGAGGGATGTTGTCATAGATATTTACTAAAACAGAAAGCAGAGGCAGGAAAACAGAACCAAAAGGGGAAAACTGGACAAACTATTTACATATTACAGCATATGCGGCAATTTGGTAGGCATGACAGTTCAACGAATGTCAGACCGATTCAAAAATTCGTGTACGGAGTAATAAGTTCCATTTACAAGGAAAGTTTTACACTCCTTGACAAATGAGTTGTATTTGTTGATGTTCTTTACATGATCAGGAAGGCTGTTAAATAGTGCGATACCGGAATAATGAACGCTAGACTCGTAGAGACTGAGGCTGTGCTTGTCAGACCTGAGAACTGAACGGTTTCTTGTGTCATAGCCATGATTGTCCCCGTTACTTGCAAAAAGGTTCACGTTGCGTTTAAACAAATTTTAGCATTTCTAATATGTAAGCGCTAGGTAGAGTCAGAATATGAAGGTCTACAGCTTTATCTGAACCTGATATAATTCTAATAGCTCGTTTTTGCAGTTTGAAAACATCCACATACGAGAACAATTGCCCCAGTTGGCAATACCGTAACACATATGTGAATGAAAGTAGGCAAAGTAGACTAGTGAAGCAGTTTTGGTATCAACTTGTTGCCTCAATAGTCTCAATGAGTAACAAACAGAACTAAGTTTGCGCACGAGGCGATCAATGTGCAAGTTCCATTTTAATTTACTGTCGACCTGCAAGCCGAGGAAAGTCGCATGATCTGAGAACTTATCCGTTACGATGTTGTTGGTTTCTGTTGTAAAACGAACTAACTTAGTTTTCTGCACATTGAGCGTTAATTTATTGGCGGCGAACCAAGTATTTAGGTCTCTAGATGCAGTCTCAATCTTCGCATTGAGATTATTTAAATCAATGTCCGTAATTAACAAATTAGTGTCATCTGCGTATAAGACAGATTTTATAGGGTCCATATATTCTGGAAGATCGTTAATATACAAAAGAAAAAGCAGGGGACCTAATATTGAGCCCTGAGGCACGCCACAAGAAATGCTCTCCCATTCTGACAAGATCACCTCACCAGCTTTGTTTTTTAAGGCTACCTTCTGTTTCCGATTGTTGAGATAAGATTTAAAGAGTGCCAAAGCGTTGCCTCTGATCCCATAATATTCTAATTTTTGGAGGAGTATGCTGTGATCTACAATATCAAATGCCTTCGAGAGATCAGCAAAAATTCCGGCTACTTTCAGTTTTTCATCAAGGGAATTTTGTATACTTTGAATGAACTCGTATATAGCAGTGCTCGTGGATTTTTGTTTGAGGAAGCCGTGTTGAGCCGGAGTAATTACTTTATACTTCGTCAAGAATTCAAGTAACTTTTTGTGTAAAAATTTTTCTATTATTTTTGAAAATATCGGAAGTAGAGAAATTGGTCTGTAATTTGATGCGTCGGTGGGCGAACCCTTTTTGAAGATCGGAATAACTTTAGCAGCTTTAAGGGAGTCGGGAAAAAATTCCGGTAGAAAGACACGCATTGAATATGATTTGAAGGGGAGTAGCTATGACGTCGGCACAGTAGTTCACAACTTTGCTTGAGATGCCATATATATCCGCAGATTGGCTACATTTTAGCTTTCTTATTACGTTTATTATTTCGATATTGGTAACCCAGCATACCTTTATATTTCTCCTTTTATAGTTGGAATCCTGAGATACCTATGGAGACATGTATTTCGGAAGTACCAGGGGGCATTCACGTTGTTTCTTTACACTTTATACTGAAAAGTTTGTATGCACTTAACGGGTGCCACTGGCACAGCCCCGAAACTGAATACCGCTGAGTTACATTGGCGTTAATATTTGATCAGCAGTTTGTTGGAAATTGAGAGTTTGGAGTTTCTTCCAATTAGTCAATATTATAATCTGTACTTTATGCTTAATTCGGATTTTTCCCCTTAACATGCTCTTCCTACCTAAGTTTGATGTCTAGATATTTGACGTTGTTCTCATAGATCACATTTTATCCTCCATTGTTCAGTCCACTCAGCTATTGCATTTCTGGCTTCCTGTAGTATTCTAGTTGACAGATTTTGGCCTTTTTCTATTGAAAGTAACGCATATGTAGCTACCTTAGTTCTTTCCAATTATGGGATATCGCTAGTATATAGTATGTGGAGGATAGGACCTTGGGGCACTCCGGCTCTTACCTCTTGCAGATCAGATTATTCCTCTCCTTGTTTCATTCTGAATAGTCTAAAAGCAATATGTAGAAACATTATACATCACAGAGTATTTTGATTAATTTATGTCTGAAGCCTTCATGCCATACTTTGTCGAAGGCTTGGGAAGCATCTAAGAAGTCTGCTGTAATATAATAGTCTACACGTGCCCTCTTATCATAACGTCTCTTCAGCATAGCGGACCTAAGAGGGCGCAGCTGCAAGAACGCTGATGCAGTTAAAGACATCACTTTAGATATAGCGAGTAACTAAACACAACAACATAAATATTCACCCCTTCCACTTAGGCAGCTGTGATGACGCTGCGTCTAGACGTGAGCATTTTAAGTACCTTATGCAGACATGCTCACGTCAGCAGAAATCTCCACCCTGTAAGAGTTCTTCTCATTGGAGACTTAAAATCATCAGGGAGGGGGAAAGGAGTCTTCGAATTGTGCAGAGCTTCTTGGGAAAGTCAGTCGTGATCCAACCTCCAGACGGGTCGGTGGCTCCTGGTGCTATCCGCCAGTTTGTCTTACTTTATTTTATTTCTAACTATTAAATCTATTTATTCTTCAACAACTCCTATTTGACTGAAGTGCAGCGACACACCAACCACTACGCCTAGGTTCAATTAGTTGAACCCGAACCCTCACGTTACCGACTTTCCTATTTCCTGTTCTTAATTCTTCCTTTATCCTCTAGACCGGTAGCCAGGTGAGCTAACGGAGGTATAGCTCGGTTGGTGAACGATCTATCTGGACTTCCCATTTCCAACTGCTGGAATGTTACATGTTCACAGTGGTGGAGTGTACATGATGGCAGGCGGGATGTTACACTGCTGAGCACACTTGTTTTTCTTCCAGTGCACGTTGATTAATCTCGGTTATTCTGAGCACTTGATCTTTTGTTGAGTGCTTTTTTCTGGATCAGAATTGGAAATATGGTATTAGGTTATTATTTTCTATTATTTACCGCATCCTCTTGAGCAGTAGTTTCTCGAACAGTTTTGAGACTATTGGTAATAGACAAATCGGTCTTGGGTTATTCCCTAGTTTCTGCAGCATGATCACTTCCGGTACTTTCCAGCACGCGGGAACATGTTTAATGCTGCATTAAATAGAGACGTGAGAATTACTACACATTTCCTAGGCAGCGGTTTTGAAATCTCTCCTGTGATTAAATCAAATCCTGGTGTTTACTTGTGGTTCAGATTTGTTTTAATGATAGTTAATGATGCTAATGTTTTGGGCTAACTGGTGGGATTTCAGATCTTACGTTGTCAACGTTAATCAAGGTGCTTTTATTATCCCCTTGGTAGGGTAAGAATACGTCTGCCAGGTGTTCACCAAATTAGTGTTCATTTTGTTTATTCTCTCTGGAGGGTCCGGCGAACTTTCATGTTATTTTATAACAAAGACTTACCTGATTATCAGCTTTTTCTGAAAAAGTTGTTAGCCTTTTTTTATTTATTATTATTATTACAGGATTAATCAATGCATTGATCAATTAATAACATTTTGTTGAATTCCTGTTATCTTCTGCCAAGTCTCTTTATCCAGTGCATCTTCCTTGCGTGTGTTGCGACGCTCCATTATATCGTTTATATGGTCTGTCCAATAACGTCGTGGTCTCCCGCGTTTACGTCTGCCTGGTGGTTTACATTCATAGATCTTCCTTGGCCATCGATGATCTGGCATTCTCCACATGTGTCCGTACCACTTCAATGATTTTCTTTCAATTCTATCTATAACCGTCTCATTTGCCTTAATTCTAGCTCTTACTTCATCGTTAGTTTTTCCTTCAATACTTGATATTCTGGTACCCCTACGCAAATAATACATTTCCACAGCTAATAGTCTTCTTTTGAGATCAGTGTTTAAGATCCATAGTTCTGACCCATAGCACAGCACTGATTCAATCATTATCTTACCCACTCTTTTCTTGTTGCTGTTGGAAAAGTTCTTGTCCCGCCAAAAGTAATTCATACATCCTAATACTTTCCTTCTTTGCTGTATTCTGTATTTGATTTCTGTATAGCTCAATCCATCTTTATCAATATATGCACTTAGATATTTAAATTTTCTTACCTGTCTCATAACTGCTTTGTCATTGATGTGGATTTCAAATTTAGCATCACTATTCACCACCACATGCTCTGTTTTTGTTAGACTCATCTGTAGACCCCATCTGTCATATTCCTGATATAACCGTCGTATCATGAATTCAAGATCAAAATCATCTTGTGCTAAAATGGCTTAATCGTCAGCAAAACTTAATGAAAACATCCGTACATCATTGTCAATGATTCCCATTCCTCTGCAGCTGTCCTTCCAATTTCGGAGAGCCACTTGTACATATAGATTGAACAAGATAAGTGACATACTGCATTCTTGCCTCAATCCTTTTGTGACACTAATAGGTTCTGATAACTTCGAACCTCTTTTAATCTGTACCGTATTTTCTCTGTACATATCGATAACAATATGTAAAAGATGACCATCCATACCTAAATCTTTCATAGCTTCCCACAGTTTAGTTCTAGGAACTGTGTCATAGGCTTTTGTTTAATCTACAAAGGCAATGTGTTGCTCCTTCATTACTTCTATAAATTTCTCCATTAGCTGTTGTAAAATAAATAGGTTATCTGTACATGATCTGTTCTGCCTAAATCCACTCTGGTTTTCCCCAACATTCTGTCTAACATTATCTTGCTAAATAAGCGGCTCATTGTACAGTTCACACTAATGCCTCTGTAGCAGTTGGCATCTTTTCTATTCCCTTTCTTGAAAATAGAAACCATATATGACCCCTTCCATTCTGATGGAATTTCAATCCTTTGACAACAGTTGTCCATAAGGTAGGTTATTCGTTTCTTCAGATAATGTCCACCAGCTTTCAATAATTCGACAGGAATATTTCCAGAACCTGGTGATCGGCCATTCTTCATTTTAGTCAAAGCACAATTCATTTCCTCTATAGTAATGGTTACATTTCGATCAGTTGCTACTTCTGTCATTACTTCTTATTCTTTTTACTTCTGTCATTACTTCTTATCCTTGATTGTACTGGGGCCTGTCTTCTGTTAGAAGGTATGCATAATGCTTATTCCATTCCATTACGGGAATTAAGTTGTCTATTGCATTGTTTACTGGTGTTTTCTGCATATTAGTAATTGTCTTCCATACTTCCGTTGTTTGTGATCCACCTATTAGTCTCTCAATTTCAATACATTTCTGTTCCCACATCTTTTTCTTCTCTGATTTAATTCTGTTCCTTAACTCGTGATTTGCTGTCTGGACATTTTGCCAGTCCTGCAGCGATTTAGTCGATAACCATTTTTTGTATAGATTTTTCTTTTCCCTAATCAGCATCTTCAGATCATCGGTCATCCATGGAGGATCCTGTTTATCTACCCACTTACTCTCAGTGCCTAGTACCTCTAAAGAAATTTTTGTAAGTGCTAGTGTAATATTGTTATATTCTACTTCAACATCTTCATCTTCTGGAATCGCTTTTAGTTCATTTTCTAATCTTCGTTGAAATAAATACTTATTACTGAACTGCTTCAGATGAAAGAGCTTATTATTTTGCCTGTTCCAATTTCTTGTTCAGCCAGTTGTCCGGTTGTTGAAGGTTTTCACCTAACTGGGTATGTCATCTTTGCTAAAACTAAATAGTGGTCAGACCCACAGTTGCCCCCCCCCCGCATGACTCAACAGTCTTGAACTCCCATTTTCGGCCTTTTCTTGGTTATAATGTAATCAATAATTGATTTCTGCTGTAATGAGGGTCTCTCCCATGTATATATGTGAATATCCTTATGTGTGTAGCATTTAAATTTTTAAGTATTGAAATTAAATTCTTTTTGGCCCGGGCCCCCTGCATAAGCTGCATCATAGATGGTCCAGATGTTGATGGGAGAGGTCCTGCCTGTACTGTCTTGGTTGAAGGTTGTCCTTATTAGTATTCTTTTATGTAACTATTTTCTACTGTACATACCCTATTGTTATCCAAATGATCTTGAGAACAATTTACACACTTGGCAGCAGTGTTTCTTATTTTAGAACAGTTTCTGATTACGTGGTCTACAGCGAATTTCACATGTATTTTTTTTACATAATGCCCTCGTGTAAAATATTTAGCATCGTTTACATTGTTGTACAAGTTTTCTATTCCTGACTGCCTCAATTTTAACTTAATGATGTACCAGATACCGTATATTTGATCGGGTCCAGGCACGGTGAAAGGGAATGCAGCGTCCCACACAAAATCCCTCTCCCGCCATCGGAAGGATATGGGACTTGTCCCCTTTGCCCGACCTACCTGATTCAGGTTTTCTAGGGTTTGTCCTGCATCACTCTTAGGCGAATGCTGGGTAGGATCCGTAAACTACAGATCAGGACCCTAGTTAACCCTCTACCCTTCCGCATCCCCCCTTTCAAATCCCTTCCTGTGCTATTAAAGAGGCGTTGCTACCATGTGAATTACCCTCATTTAGCCTGTTACTCTAAAAAAATTAGGTGTTTCATATATTATCATATACAGTGGTAGACGAATATGGTTTACTTTTTTATCCGTAACAAATCTTTTAAGTTTTTATACAACTTCTAGAATTTGAAACTTTCTTTAAAGTAGTTCATCTAATATATTTTCTGTTCAAGTAAAGGAGTGCAGACTTCTGATGATTACCTTAATTGGCCTGCGGGCTTTATTATCATAAGAATGCTACTCTAAGTCAGTGCTATTTAATAATTCTGTCATTTTTCTGTACTCGTCGTCAGAATTAAGATTGATTTAAAATCGTTTGTTACTCTTGATGGTTGTTTTGTTGTCCAGGTTACTTATGTTTAATTTTTCTGTCTGTTAATTCTCTGCATTGCTTAGAATTATTGGAGCTGGTTTACTGACTGTGGGTATTTTATCTGCTTCCTTTATGTGTCTTTCATTTTCTTTTTCAGGAGACTCGCTATCTTTACGCTTTCTGTTATTTCTACCGTTAAGTAGTAGCCAGTCTGCTTCTGGCTACGATTTTTTTCCCTTTTACCGAGTTTTCTTGGTTAATTTAATCTCATTAGTTTGTGCCAAATTTGATTTTAATGTACTTACTTGTACTGTGAATAGTTTAATTTCATTCAAAGCCTTCTGAAATTCTGCTTTTAGTTGACTAATTATTGTCTGCTCTGATACTTGTGCAGCGTGCGCTGTTTGTATGACGCCATTATTTGCTGGTCCGTGTCTGCGTGGAGAAGCTGACGGCCAAGCCAGCTGGCCTGAATTACGACTCTCAAATAGTCGTTTATTTTAAGCAATTAACTTAACATATATTTAAATGTGTCCATCTTCATTGATCTCACTAAGGCACTGCACCTCATGTGGTGCTCTCTTCAAGGTTCGCTCACGACTAACCCCCCATGGTAATGGTAATTGTAGGGACCAGAGACTCTACATAGAACAAAGACTATAAAACAAAGAGTATTGTAGAGTTAGTAGATAGACGAGGCGACAATGAGAGACATTGGAGTGTAGTGTGTGATAAACGTGTACAGCCTGTGAGAGTAAAATAAATTGACGTTGTTGCAACGAGGACTAGTTTATGGTATTAATCCACAACATAATGATGCCGAAACTCCGGTAATATATAGAACTTTGTTGAAAATTAGTAAAAACGGCTGTTTTCCGAGCAGAATTGTATACGCCCTATTGACTTCAACTATATGTAACCTACTTTTCAAAATATTTTATACAAGTATGGAGTGTGACGATATGAGCAGCAAGTAAGTCATGCATGATCATATTCAGGTTATGTGCAGTAAATTGTTATTCAGGCGTCAGTAACACGACGCCATCTTGTGAAAAATTTTGGTACTACGAGGTCATTCCACTTCACCGCCTTCCAACAATAGAAAATTACGAACAAACGAAAAGTCTTGAAATTTTGAAAAGAAAGCGTACCACGGAGAGACGAAATATTACTAAGTTTAGTAGTGAAATGAATAAAGATAAAGATTCGGACTTTGATTGTGAATATTATAGAGCGAGACTTCAAGACGCGTTGACTCGACTCATAAGTTTTGATGACGCAATACACTATTTGCTAGCCGATGCCGATCATGAATCTGACGTCACGACATGCAAAGACTACATCGACGTTGCGAAGAAAGTCATTCTCAAGGCTACGCGAGGAATGGAAAAGAAATTAATTGCTACTACTTCTAGCTTAAATTTAAAATCCACAACATCCGTTATAAATTCTCCGAAATTACCTTCCATTAAAATAGAACTATTTGTAGGAGACGTAGTGAAGTGGTCCAGATTTTGGGTACAATTTTCAATCTTCCGTTGATGACAATCCATGAATCTCCAAGATTAATAAACATGTCTATCTACATAGCTACCTTGAAGACGAACGAAAAAAATTAGTGAACAGTATCGCAATATCAGCTGACACGTACGAGGAAACAAAGCACATCCTTATATCTCGATATGGGGACAACAATAGAATAATACAGGCCCATCTTGACTTTCTTGAAAATCTTAAGCCATGCTACTCCCGACACGTTAAACAAGATTGAATGTAATAGAAGCATTCATGGGCTAAAAACATTGGGTGAAAACGTAGATTATTACGGTCGATGTTAGCTCCAAAACTTTTTCGTGCTTTTACCGACAACATATGCCGCCGGTGGATTATTTATGTCAAACTGGAGAAGATACCTGAGAGAAATATCACGCAGCTCATGGATTTCCTGAATCAAAAAGTTGAAAGAGCTATGATCACACAAAAAATTATAGGAAATTTTTTATCTTCACTAGAGGTGTGGAGCTTCACGCGATCTTCTGCCCGCCTACGAACTTCTCTGCAAGCCGCAGCGATCCACCTACTAGCATCGCTGACTCCTCATCCCCAGCTGTAGCGGAGAGGAAGAAGAAGAGATTTAAAAAAAGATTGAAGTCTTTCCCGGTGTAATTGTTCGATAAACAGTTCTCGCACTCGGCATGTTTCACTGTAGCATATTTAAACGCGACGTTTCCACGACTAAAATCTCTGTCGTCATCTTCTAGGCGAAGTGCCGGAACCATTTTTTTAGGGTAATCCCCATGGTGGTAAATCCCCTTTAATAGCATAGGAAGGGATTTGAAAAGGGGGATGCGGAAGGGTAGAGGAAGGTAGCCAAGGATTAACTAGAGCCCCTGGGCTATGGTTTAAGGATCCTTCCCGGCAATTCGCCTACAAGGGATGCAGGGAAACCCCTATAAAAACCTGCATCCGGTAGGTTGGGCATTTGGTACTTGTCCCACGCCCTTCCGATGGCGGGAGGGGGGTTTGCTGTGGGGTCGCAGGTTTCCCCTCGCCGTGCCTTGACCAGTTTAGGGGGAACTTCGTTAGCAGCCTATAAAGAAAGCTCTTAACACATGTCTACCAAGAAAAATTGCGAGAAATTCACCAGGACAAAAAGTAGAAGCACATTTGCCTGCTGATCGCCTTCTATCCAGTAAACCATTTTCAGTAACAGGAGTAGCCTTCGCAGGTTCCCTGTACGTTAAGGTGGGGAGTATGCTAGACATCGTAGTGGTTCATCGCACTATTCACATGAGCAACTACAAGAGCCCTTCATCTTGAACTCGTATCTGGAATGCGCACGGATAACTTCCTCATGGCTTTCAGACCATTCTCAGTAATAAGAGGAATTCCTCATACAGTTTATTTTCTGATAGCGCACGTTTATGGCAACCAGTAGAGAATTCTCGGAACTGACTCAACCTATCTCCGTTCCACGCACTAGCCACCACTTTTTGCCAATAACAACATCACGTGGAAGTTTTAGTTACACGTGCGGGTTGGTGGAAATGAATGCTTGGAACCACCAATTGGTGCTTGAGAAAGGTGTTGGGTAAAGTTAACGTGAACGCTGAGAACCGTACTGGTTGAAATTGAAGCCGCAATAAATTCAAGGCCAATAATCCAAGATAGACTTGAAATCTTGACAACATCTAGTCGGCAAAAGACTAACGGAATTTCCGTCCGGTAAATAACCCAAAATTAAGACGGACCTGAAGAAAGAAATTAAATTGAGGGAGAAACTGTATGCGGACCTTCTAAAGAGACGGAAGGAGGAGTACGTCATGAATTTGAGAAGCTTCCACGAGGTTCGACGACCGAAAATACCAACACCGGAGAGTTAGGTGACATCGTCCTACTTCAAGATGACCTGAAACTTCGCCATTTGTGGCAGAAAGCATCATCGAGATCAGACGCGACAGAGACGGAAAGGTGCGGACAGTCATCCTCCGAACCGCAAATGGATCCAACATCAGCCGACCTGTACAGCTGGTCGTACCACTGGAAATCGACCAGGGTGGGGAGAATGTGGAGTATCAGAGACTCTAGATAGAACAAAGACTAAAAAAGAAAAAATATTGTAGAGTTGGTAGATAGGCGAGACGACAATGAGAGACGTTGGATTGTAGTGTGTGATGAACGCGTAATTACTGTCTTATTTGTTTCATTGAAGCTTCGACTGTCTTCAGGGAACTGGATCCACAATTGCTCATATGAGATGGGTTCAGTAAGAATAGTAACAGTCTTACAAATGAAGGAACTTTCCACGAACCCGGCGTCAAAAACTAATTTCATTTAATCATTTTATCATATTAAAAACTATAGTACACGGTAATCATCTAATACTATATGGAATGTGTTTTTTTGAAACAATAAGATCTTAAGAATTAACTCGTCGAATTTGTACCAATGCTAAAAAACGCCGAGAAACGAGTTGTTTCTGTCCAATCTTTGAAGTGACGCTAACCTTTAGAGTGAAGATTTTTTTAAAATTATTCAAAACAAAAAAAAATATTTTGCTTGTTGATTTGGAATAATCTAAGTATAATTATATTTTCTGAACGTTTATTGATAAATTTTCTGTTCATGTAAGACAAATACTGAATATTTGTTCTGTTCCTGCGGCTATCTATTCATATTTCCACTGTTATACTACGAATTTAATCGTAGCTGCACAAATATGGCAAGTAAATAACCTACGATTTATCTCATAGTCGGCTGTTAATGTGTTAACAAGAGTCAATCGTTATTAGCCGAGTACAGGATCATGGAAAGACGATAGTGCAGAAAGAGTATTGTTCAGTGTTATATGGCTTGACGCCAGTGTGAGGGTTTTGTGCGCCTTGACCGGCGCCAGTCTCCTTCTTCGGACCCTAGATCCTCCTCCCGTTTTCAGTCGCCGACACAACACCGACGCATTATTAACAACGTTAGTTTTGCTTGTTAATTTAATTACTGCCGCCTCTCTCGGCAAGGCGAGAAAAGTCTGGAAGCGGCGGAGTTCATTAAAGCGAGACCACCACTACATCCAAGCCGCCATTATCATTCTCCAGAAATTATAATTAACACCGCCCCTCTGGCCTTCTCCCCCCCCCACCAAACCTCGTCTCTCTCATCATCAGAACACTATCAAGACTAAAGGGGGCGGGAACGACTAACTCAGTTTCTCAAATTCCGGGACTCCTTTCCTCTGGAAATTTCGCATTCATTAAGAACACATTCAACATGTGCTGCATTTATGACTAATTAAAAACTTCCTCGCTTTTGTACCACTTGGTCCTTTCTCTGGTACGGAACGTGTCTGGACTTTGTTACAAATTACCCTCGACGTGCATGACCTCCAGTTGTATTTTAAACATAATAAAAAAGACTCCTATTTAAAATTACCTTGTCGTATCGACAAGACGCATTGAAGAGGGTTTAACAAAATTTTAGTACAGTTATAAATATACCTGATTAAAGACTGAGATTAATTACAGATTAAGCACTTGAAGATAATAAATAATAATGCAAATATAGGATCAAGTTCGTATTTGTTCTTTTAATAATAATTAACAAAAATATGGATACCATTCAAGGACACAAGAAATGTTTTCAATCCAGCTCAGCTGTGAAGGCTGTCAAAGCGAATTAACAGATATGGTAAAAGCGAATATTATTTAAAAAATAAAGATAAAACATATTTTCAGTTATTGAAATGATGTAAAATGGAATAAAATATTGTCATCACATATAAATTCACCATCTAATTATGAAATTTAGAAAGAATTGTAAAATTATCTCTTTACTTATTTTACAACACCTGAAGAGCTTGAGTAATTCAAGATAGAAATTTTAAATTACCATTTGTTGTAGATCAGCAATTGTAATACGCGTTATATGAAAAACCTATTCTCGAGTATTTTAAATTTCAGTGTAAGAAAAACTTCTGTCGATTTCACAAAAATTAATTTATTTTTTTAAGATTATATACATTTAGTATATACATATTTATATTTCAGTATATAATGTATAAATATAACAATATTTTTATTCTAATGCTATGTGTTTCACTATATATATATATACAGATATATATATATATATATATATATATATATATATTGTAATAATAATTAAAGGCCATTAATGATTTTGTTAATTGGATATTTGTGGTGGATTTTTAGCGGCACCAATTTCAAAGGCGACAATGTATAGGCGAGCTTTGTTTGCCCGCGAGCGCTTTCTGAAAGAACAATCGGGTGTTGGAAGTCGGGTGTTGAAGAGTCGGAAGTTGAAAACCAGACAGCGAGTAGGGTATCAGTCACAAATTCATCCGGAAAGATTAAAAGTTAAATTGGAGAAAGAAGTTTTGGACAGTAAAATTTCAACCAGAAAGTTACAAGCAGGAATCAAATAAATCACGCCGAAATAAAAATCTATAAGTACTGTGACCGCCACCAATTCAAGAGAGAAATAATTCGGAACAATTTGTCCAACCAACAATCCAGAAGGAGTTTGCAGCTTCCAGTTCCCGGAGGAGATCCAGAATTACGACAGTGTTCTTTAATCCATATAAATTCAGTGCTTTTATGGGCTTTTAGCGTGAATCGTGAGGTGAGCCCGAGCCCAAGAGAGTTAAGCCTGGTACCAGCAGATGTTTTGTAAGTACGAACAAATTTGATCAAGTTTTGTAAACGATAATTAAAGGTAAAGTCGTCGGATTTCGATTTCACGTTTTATTTGATTGTTTAACGTCTTAGGTTGTAAAGGAATTTGATTGTTTAATGTCAATATGAAGGTTGTTTCTTTACTTATATAAATGACCCTGAGAAAAGAGTTATAAAAACTATAAAATTGAAAAATTTTAAATGTAAATAATCTCATAAAAAACGTTGTAAACTTTAACTGAATAAAAGCAAATTGTCTTGTAAAGTTTATAAAGAATTTCGTAATTATTTTGCAATCCTTCACTTTAAATAAAAATGAATATAATTGATTTATAAACCAACTATGGAATTCAAATAATTAATTAATCTTTTGCAAGGAAGTGTTTAATTAATCTCTTTTTGTGTTTATTACAATATATATATACTTAAATTAAATAAATACAGCAGGGTTTGATTGCGTACACATTCATGGGTTTTTACCAACCGTCTGATTAGCTTATAATAGAAAATTCATGAAGAAATATTGAAGTTTAAATAATATATTTCGTGATTCAACAACAGTAAATTATTTGTCAACAAAATAATAACATTTCACTCCAGTTTCACTCACTCATTCTTGATTTCCAGATCTCCGCAGATCATGCAAGGAGCAAGGAGCCCACAACAATTCCTCATGTCCTCTTTGACTGCCCCAAATATAGCGAGATAAGTAGATCAACCATAGCCGCCCATTCAATGATGGAGGATTGCAACTCATCAGCAGCAATAAACAACCTCATAGACTTTACGATGAAAACTGAGTTGAATAAAGTAATTTAAATGTTATACAAAAATGTAAAAGTTAATAGATGTAAGTCGCTAATGACCAAAAGGTTAATGCGACGTTAAATTGTAATTAAAAAAAATTATTTAATCACAGTAATAAGCACATACCACTGATGGCATTTATGTTTGTTATTGAATTGAATTTCCGTTTATTACAGTAGGAGGGGGGGGGGGGCGGGTAGGTGGAAAAAAATCTCATGTATAATATTCGGATTTAGAACAGTCTTCTTCCACATTTCCGTATTTAATTATTTAATAAAATGGTATGTTGTAATTTTTATATTATTAAATGTAATATTCAATCCGTTCATTTAATAGAATTGTTTCTGGCCTTATTTGCCACCACAATATTATTAGAATCTTCGGTATAACCACTGATATAAGGACAAGATGTTGGCCAAAGCAAACACAAAGTAAATAAATAAAAGTTGCCGGAAATTTTTTTACAGGACACAAGAGTATTTTTCAAATGATAGTTCCAGGCCTCTAAAAATTGAGATTTTTAAAACAGTGAACGTTATCATAAATCCCTCTAGGAACAATAACACCGCTCTCTTGAGAGAGGGAGAAAGTTATTGTTTTGGCACGCGGCCTCCGTGAGGACACAATGCATCATTAAAAGCGTTAAGAGTCGTTAAGAAGAGTAACGTCTCAGCTGTTAACATGACAAATATTTTGGGGAATGAAAGCTTCCTTTTGTTTTTCTGTGATTCCCACCCAGGATATTCGCACAGTATTTATGGGCTCCGGAGGGGTGGAGAAATTGCAGACGATAGATAATAGAAAGTGAGAACCACACGCAAACGCCTCGAACTACTCTTATAATTTATTACGGTTTTAAATGCGATTGTGTCTTGCTGTTTCACCCCCCATAAATCCACAATAAATAATAATGGACAGACACGAATTTCCAGGGCCATGTTTGTTTTGGTCCCTCGCGGATCTTTAATTAAGTACAGAATCGTGTATGTAAATCGAATGACAAAACGTTAGTTTCACCATGGGAGCACAAAACAGGAAAGTCAAATAGTTAATATTAGAAGCCTGCGACAGATATATTTTATCCCTATTACGAACAATTCAAATGTAAATCACTCAATTATTTTACTTTGGGGATCGGCGAGAGAATTATAAAGAGACAAATTAAAATAATATAGATAATTAAACAAAATAATTAATTACGGACTTTCGGACTACAAGTGTAATATTTATTGTTATAATTGAGAAGAAATTTTAATTATTATCAATATTAAAGTATTTAAATTAATCTGCATTGAATGTTTCGAAAAATGAAATCAGATTGTTTTTTCTGCGTAATAAATTTCCATTCTATTTTGGTCTTACACAGATAATTGACCTTCAAAGATTTATTTGATTTTGTCATATTTGTACTATTTACAATTATGACACGTTTAAATCACATGGTTGAATTTTTCGATACATTTAATTACGATTAATTTAACTACTTTAAAATATGTTACATTCAGAATTTTCTTGTAAATTTCAGGAATAATCATTACAATTTTCTAACGCGTCGCCGTATATATTGTAGTAATTGGTAATTAAGGCATTGTTCTAATTGAAAAGTTGAATTGTAGAGGACTCATTATTGGTGGATATAGCGGACGCCGCAACAAACCGGCAATGCAAAACAAAGTATTGTTGATCGGTCGAGAAGGTTTTACGCGCTCAAAATTTACGAGACGAACGAACAGTTGGGCAGCGGACAGCAAGTAGAACAGAGTAAAAGAACGAACAGTTGGGCAGTAAACGGCGAGATGTACAGATTAAAATTCTAATTCACGAAAACTTGAACAATCTTTGTCAGTCAGCAGTGAAGACTGAAAGGTCTAATTTAAAGAACGAGAAAGTGTTCCAGTAACCAGTACGCTGTTATATCAAAAATGCAGAAACTGAACTAGTCTTCAGTCAACAGACAAAACCAATTAGGTGCATTTTCAACAAAAATCCACGAGATCTACAAATCCAGGTTGCAGTAAATCATCGAGAATCGACAAATTTATTTTAAACCAACTAACAAACTACGCTAATTAGAGTCTGTGAACATTTAGAGTCTGTGAGTACTTAGAATCAGGGATATCCCCAAAATTGTGCACGAAAAGTTAAAATGAGACCTGGGCTGCCGTAAGTAGAAAGAAAACTTTAAAATCATTGTAAACCACGTTTAAAAGATAAACGTCAGATCGTTCTTTAATTATAGATAAAATGAGATCTTTAATTATTCAGATCATTCTTTACTTCTTGATAAAAATTGAAATTGTTTAAATTCAATCTTTGGTATTATTTCTTCAGCAACAAATGTCGTCTATGTTCAGATGCATTGATTCCCATATAAAGCAAATGTAATTTTTGTGATTTTGATTATATAAATTCTGCCATTATCAAACCCAGTTCAAGACCCTGATATCCCAAATGTTTTGTAATTTGAATACTTGTTTTAAAATTGTTAATAAATCTTGTTTAATAGTTTTCACGTAATAGTTCTTTTCATTTAAAAACGCCACATAATTCATATCATGAATTATTGTCAAAAGATGCAAGCTATAAATATAAATTATTTATCTATATTATCATAAATAGTCAAATATTCTTCAGTATTATTACAATTTGAAATCTCACGACCAGAAATCGTGTTACACAATTTATCAGTAGTCACGGGTTACTTATGTGTGTGATGATAATTACTTAGAATGCACAGTCAGATATTTATTAAGATACATTTCAAACATTATAAACCACAACATTTTGTCCCTAAACGTTTATGATGTTTTAATCTTAATTTACCTCTGACTAATTGACTGATGTTATTTCGGTTATTAAAAATGTCAGAAAAATATATTTGTCATTTAGAATATTCCGCGAAAATAAATTTCAACCTCCATGGAGACAAGGGAATATTTTTTTTAATAAATTTTTTCAAACTATATAAAAAAATAATACTTTCAGTGGAACGAGGCAAATTAAAAGTAATTTAATTTACGAACTTAATTATACCGACATGGAGGCAATAGGACAAATGATATACTTATATAATTACATAAAAACTCACACACGAATTAATGTATATTCACAGAAAATTAATAGAGGCTAAAATTTAATACATAAATGAAAAATTAGATTTCTGTGATAAATATATTAATGTAAGGATAAAAATTGGTCACAACCTGATGAAGGCACAAAATGTACTGAAACGTCATTAGTAATTGAATGAAAAATTATCTTTAACAAGATGTAGATAACGTCCATATTAATTCATTTACATCTGTATAGCTTAAATGGAGGAATAAAAAATCACGAATAAGACTGTTACAAAAAATTCATACTAAGCCACAAAAAATACTTGACTTTGGACTTTATATGTCAAGGCTCATTCTTTTTCAAGTGCTAATCCTAAACTGCCTCTCGGCCGTTTGCAGTCCTTCACCAGTTTATTTTTGCTCCAGCTTCGTTCAACCCCCTCTCGACACAACCATCATTGCTTCACTACCTCCACCGACGGACCTGGCCTCTGAGTATCGAAAATTTTAATTCAAGGGTTAACGAATCTTTTTTCGAAAATTCTCAAGGTTCCATGAGTCCAGTTTTGATGCCGATTTATGGCATGCACATCTGTGGTGCCCTATGACCATCCGCAAAGTCGGCGCCGTATTCTTTGACTACTGAAATCTGTTTTCGTCTTTATCTAATATTCTTCGAAGCGACATTTTAGATTTCTTTAATTTTATTCGTAATTGATTTGCTTTACTAAATTACGCGCTTTGAGTGTAGACACTAAAATGAAATCCAAACACAATTTAGTAGACCAAAATTCACACATTTCAAGTTGTCGTCAGAACCAATTTTTCAAAGCGGTTTGGCCACTCATTGTCCTGTCGTCTCTCGTGTCCAAGCCAATTTTCACCGGAACACTGTGATGATTTTTTGCAGTACTTTTAGGCGTTGTTTAAGAACGTCGACGCAAAAAAGTAAACTTAATTATAAGGTTTTTTTTATGGAAACCAACAAAGTTGTAAGTGAGAATATTAATTTTTGTGAATAAGAAAGATAGCCAATACAGAAAATAAAGGTAATATATTGTAATACCAATTAAAGAGGCCATTAATTGTTTTAACATAATTGGACTGTTAGCGGCACGAGTTTTTGAAAGTAACAATCACGGCTCTTTGTCGGCGATAATGGTTGGAAACCCCACGCTCGTACGGAAGGCCAGTGCGGCAAACGTTTCGAGGGAGAGTGGATGCTGATCTAAGAGTATGAATAGCGCGGTCCAAGAAGTCCAACTGCTACAGTAAACAGTTTTGACGGAGAATAATCGCAAAGTTGGAAGCAAAACTTTTTGCTTCACACAGACAACTAAATCCGCATAGAGGCATTTAGGAGACTTATGTCCGAGGGCTGACTGAGGGGCAGCTGATCCAAAGTTCCAGGTGGCAGAGAACGAGAACATCGACCGTGTGTATTAAAAATTTAATATGTAGAATCAGTGAATAATGACCTTTTTAGTGAGTGTTGTCTTCAAGCTCCAAGAATCAGATCTGGTACCAGAAAGACATTTGTGAGGACAAAACAATTATTTAAAATCTGTAAACGAGGATAAAAGGTAGAAGACAGATTTAGTCCGGTTTTCTTTTCATTTAGTTTTTTTCATTTCGTTTATTTTCATATTGTATTAAGTTAGCTTCAATAAGTTTGAATTGTTAATGTTAGTTTATTAAATTGGATTGTTCTTACTATCAAACCCAGTAATGACCCTGTGGTGAGCTTAATGTCAAATTAACTAATGATATGCGATTTGTTGGGCGCCACCTGCAAGAATTGTTCTTGCAGGAAAGGGAAATACAATATTTAGTTAATAAAAACAAGAATTCATTTTATGAGAATTTATATAAAACGAAAGCTCTCCAACCTGCCAGGGATGCATGTAATCCCCTCCCTTTCTCAAGATTAACCGTGGTTCTCCTCGTGGCAAACCGACGCGATACCTAGAAGCATGGAATGCGACTTACCAGGTCTGCAGCTCGGACAGGGTCGACTCCCGTTGGCGACTCTCTCTATCCGCAGCATTCGCAGCAGACGACCGGAGACGCACGTGCAAAACCAAAATCTTTCAGTATCAACTCTCCCTGACCACTCTCACCGACGGTCCAAATCCATCTCCCCTTGTGTTCGCAGACTTCTTTCTCTGCCTCCTCAAAATCCCTCTCTCCTGGTTGGTCCTTGTGCACACGTGACCCACTTCCATCTATTTTAGGTCCATAGCCTCCCGGTCATCTACCCCTTCATTGGCCAACCCTGACCTTGCTTGCGGGACTTGCGGATTTTCCAATCCACCCCGCCATTGTCTTGTGTCTGCTGCTCGACCCCGGCAAGCCACATTCCCATGCTTCCAGGCAGTAATTTAGGCAACAGTTATAAAAAATATTTTGTAACAAATCGATAACTAAAGGCGCACCATAACCCTGAGACAAAGAGAATTTCGACGTATTTGATTGTAAAATATAAAGTTGTATTTTTCCTAGAACGCCAAGAATTGAAAAAGTGAAATAAAATATTCGTTTGTTTATTTGATAAAATTCGGCTTATAAAGTAGGAATTACATTTTGTACTTTTAAAGAATAACTTTTTATAACTTAATAATTTTGCTAATTAATTCTTTTAATTAAGACCACCTTTTAATTATTACAATATATACCAGACAACGTTTCTTTGATGCTAGTGCCTTTCGTCAGGTGCTACGAAGAGCCTAGAGAAACACAACTGCACTCAAAAGCGACGAAAACGCAACGACAATGCGACAGCCGAAGGGTTGGCGTAACAATAAGGGAGCAACGACAACGGGAAAGCAGAAGGTTTAGCGTAATAATAAGGGATCATAGCAATTATTGAGTTTCATTGTTTCTGTTCGTACAACAATAGCTGTGATGTTGGATTTAATGAAATGAGTCTGCACTGGTACGTGGTGTCAATGTCGTTAATCTTAGCATTTTGCCAATAAGATTTATGTTTAGAATTGGTGATATGTTTGGATACTACAGATTGTTTATCAAAGGGGAAATTTGTTATTAGATATATGTTCTTCGATACGTGTATTAACGGAACGTTTTGTTTGTCCTATGTAGCAGGAATGACAATTAGAGCAAGGGATTTTGTAAACAACATAATGTTAGCTGTAGGTGTCAAGTGGATCCTTGTGGTTTATAATCAAGTATAATCAAGCGGATCTGTAAATGAAGGATATTTGGTAGTCTTTGAATATTTGAATAAATTTGTGATGCAGAAATTTGCAATAAGGGAGTACGAGAAAAAATTTGGCTTGAGGTGTTTGGGGACGAGTGACAGTATGATATTGGATTTTTTTTCAATCTGCTGTTGATGTGTTTAATAATAAAATTTAAAGGGTACTCATTAGAGAGTAATATGTTTCGAACAATATTTAAGTTGTGTTGATGGAACTTGGAGTTATAAAGTAATATGGCTCTGTCTACAAGATTCTACACCATAGCTCTCTTTTGGTTTGGGAGTTTATCGTAACGTGTTGAACAGAAATTTATTTTACGGGCTTTAATGTCGAACTCATTACAACGTCGGTAAGAAAGTGTACATGTTCCCGTTATCAATTTTTTTTTCAGTTTATTCCAGTTGTATTTTCCCTTCCTCACAACCGGCGGTGTTGAGTAAAATTTATTTCTTCACAAAAACCCCGTAATTTAATATTAACGGTCCTTCCCCTCCGGTTTCGTTGTTCCTCTCTTTTGAAATTTTCCCATTTCGCGATCGTACTTTATTCTCACACCGAATATCTTGCCAAGAAACAATACATTTTTCATTTCAATTCTCGCTGAGGGCCGCCGCTGTAATGGTGTATAGCCAGACCCTAACATATTTCAGCGGACCGTTGTTTTGTGTTAGCTATAACTTAATACAGATCTCGGTCTGTTTATCACTCCCGTCTCACTTTCTCTTTCGCCTTGTCTTTCCTTCTTCTTCTCCTGCTGAGAAGACATTAAAAGACGCCGACGTGAAATGGCTACCCCCGTTTTCCCTGAGGGTGGTGCGGGTGGTGGGGATTGGGAAAGGGGCGGGTGGCTGTGAAAGCCGACGGACGGTTTGATTTCATGGGATCCACATCATGTTCGCGTTGCGTCTTTTGGAAGGACTTTTTGCGGATCACTGTAGATTTTTATCTCTCGCTTTTTTTCCCCCCCGTTCCAATTTTCTGCGACTGTCTCTCTAACCCTATAGATAACCAATCCCCTGTTCGGAGGGAGACAACTTATGACGCACTCCGGAATTTGGCAACCAGACCAAATGACGTAGAGTTACTACAGTCTCAGTCTCGAAGATGTCGTTGAAGGTTGTATCATATTTCTCGTAGTTGACAGTCTTATTAATCCAAAGACAATGCTGTTATCCGTAGCCGAGAATTTCAAATGTGTTTCGACTTTCTTCTACACCCACATTTCTTGGTGTTAGTTTAGAAGGTCCCTGTTCTACATTGGGAAAGTGTTGTAACATCCCATGTATATACAGACATAATATAAATTTATTTTATAATTATTCTTATTCCCTTTGACAGCTACATTGAAAGGTTTTGTTTTTCTTCACCGCAGCTGTACTTGTACTTATTAGTCAAAAATCGCAAAGATGTCTAGCTCGCGCGATTCGAAATTTTTATTATTTACAAATGCTTTTTTGGATAAAGGTTAGATTTTAATATTTATTTTTAATTTTTAATTTCACTCATTATTTATTCATATTCTCATAATTAATTAATTAATTTTTCTTAACTAATTTATCTCGATAAAAATGTATGGTTTAACTCGTAACATTCCTGGCTACTAAAACATCTGCATCTGGTTATTAGCTTTTTACTCCGTTATTGTATTCCACAGGCAACAGTTTCATAATCTCGAGCGGCCATTTACACTAATAAGCCAGAATCAGATATTTGGAATATATTTGTATAATCTTCAGCCTGGTCATCAAGTTTTTTCTAAATTTGGAGAACGTTTTTTACGAGAGTGACACACTGAAGACGCCGGCTCCTTCCTGGAGGACTTTGTTTCTTGCCAATCGTCTACGCGAAGTGCAATCCCGGGCCTGTGCATCGTGGGAGCAAACAGACTCCCGAACTTTAGAAGGTATAATGTGGACGTGTCCAAATTCTTGCCCTGCGCGGCATTTTGAGCGCTGAAATTTTAAAACATTGTTTTGATCCACGATCGGCAATAGTCGATTAACTTTTTGTGCCTGTGGAGTGATGTTTTAGCTCAATTCAATCCTTTTTTTATTTTTAAAATCAAGGCGTAAATAGAGAAAATTGGTTTTTGTTATCATTCTTTTTTTAAAAAAAACATTCAGACACATAGAGAAATTTGTTTTTGTTTCTTTTTCGTTTCAATTTTTGAGACATTCAGAGACTTTAAATCAGTGTAAGTGAACATTTATATGATTATTTTGAGGTCAATTTCTTTACTCAATTATATTGTTGTATATAAATATAATGAATTTGTGTAATTATAATTGTGCTTTGTGTGAACCTTTTGTCATTAATTGTTTTTTTTATAAAAGTAATCCTTTCCCAGAATTCTCCACGGTAAAAATAACCTTGTATGAGTTCAATGTCAAAATTCGGTTTTCCTAACACAAGGTAAGTTTCTCTTTGGTGTTTGTTTCTCACAAGCCTAATAATCTTGAGGACCTTAAACCCACCTGAGAAGTTAACCGAAAGGTGAGGTTATAGTATAGTTTAGTCCTTTTTGTTCTTATTCCGTTTTAACTGGCTCATAAACCATTGAATAGAGTTTTTTTGTACACAGATAACTACGATATGGTTAAAATGTTATGAGGATAAAAAATGGTCGAACACAGGCAGTTTACGATAAAACTTTGAACTAATACTTCACACCGTTTCTTCCTCGTATCGTTGACCTCATCATGTGAACCTTAAACTTAGATGGAACCTTTCAATGACGTCAACTTATATATATATATTTTAATAATTAAAAATATCAATTATTAATGGCTGGGCGCTTTTAAATGAAATACACTATTATATTTAAAGAACAAACAAAATTTATTGTGCCAAATTTAAAAACAATTATATTTAGGATCTCAGGGTCTTAAACTGGGTTTGATAAATGGCTGAATTTATACAATCAAAATTACATTTAGCTTTTATGGAAGTCAATGCGTCTGAAACATAGACGAAATTTGTTGTGGAAGAAATAATACTACAGATTGAATTTAAACAGTTTTAAATTTCATCAGGAATTAACGATCTCATTTTATCGATAATTAAATAATTAAGATTAAAGAACGATCTGACTTTTATCTTTTAAAAACGGTTTACAATATGACTTTAAAGTTTTTCTACTTACGGCCGCCCAGGTCTCATTTTCGGTTTTTCGTGCACAAAATTTGGGGATATCACTGATTCTAGTACTCACAGACTCTAAATGTCAACAAATTCTAATTGGCGTAGTTTTGTTAGTTGGTCTAACACAAACTTGTAGATTCTCGATGCTTTGCTGCAACCTGGATTTGCAGATCTCGTGACTTTAGTTGGAAATGTACTTCCTTGGTTTGTCTATGGCCAGCAGGTTGAATTTATGCTCGGCCACCGATTACATTAGTTTCACTCTCTCCTTCCCGACTGCAAAACTTTTTATAACATGAATTTTCTGGTCTTTACACCTCGCTGTACTATGCCCGACTGCAAAACTTTTTATAACATGAAAAGTTTTGGTCTTTACACCTCGCTGTTCTATGCCCGACTGCACTCCTCGTCTCGTAAATTTTTGAGCGCATAAAATTCTCAGCCGATCGACAACAATACTTTCTTTGCGTTGCCGCCTTGTTGCGGCGTCCACTCTATATCTACTAATAATGAGTCCTCTACAATCCAACTTTCCAATTAGCACAATGTCTTAATTACCAATTACTACAATATATATATATATATATTGTAATACCAATTAAACAGGCTAATAATTGTTTTTAGTATAATTTAATTGTTGGAGGTACGGTTACTTAAAGACGACAATCGGAGCGGGTCTTTCTTTGTTAGCAATGGAGACTGGAGACCGCGCGCTTAGAGAAAACTCAGTTTGCGGGAAGTTTACGTCAGAATAGGGCTATCCCGGAAGTCCAACGGCGCGATATAGCAGTTTACATAAAAATCAAGTAAACAGTTTTGACGGAGAGACATATAAAACGCAATGTAGAAGCAGAAGTTTTGTTTCACCAACTGAATCAATTTATGCATAGAGAGAGAGACTTTGAGGAGACCTACGTCCGGCAACTGGCTGAGGGTGGGCTAATCCAGGTTCCAGGATAGCAGAGATCCAGAGCAACTACCGTGTGCTCAAAATCTAATGAGTAGAATCAGTGTATAATGGCCTGTTTAGTGTGTGTTGACTTGAAGCTACAAGAGTTCGAACTGGTACCAGAAGCACTGTCGTGAGTACAAAACAATTATTAATGACTGTAAACGATAATTAAAGGATATAGTCAGATTTCGTTCGCGTTTTTCTTTTCATTCGTTTTCTTTTACTTTTTGTATATATTATTGTATTCCGTTAACTTCAATGAGTTTGGATTGTTAATGTTTTAGTTCATTAAATTATATTTGTTCTTACTATTAAACCCAGTGGTAACCCTGAGATAATGAGAGATTCATCGTAATTGATTGTAAAAATATACATCTGTATTTTCATAGAACGCCACGAATTAATCAAATAAAATTGAAATATTTGTTTGTTAAATTGATGGAATTCGGCGTGCAAAGCAGGGCTTATAATGTGTAATTATCAACAATAAATTTTAAATACATAATAATTTTGTTAATTATTCCTATTAATTAAGACCACCTATTTAATCATTACAATATATAACACAGAAGCTGCTACGTCCTATTGTTTAATAATGGCACATTTGTTTAATATAATTGGAATGATTTCAGTAATTAATCTGCCATGATATTTACGTTCAGCATCTATAATAATAGTATTTTCGATATCAAAATTGTGATTGTTTAGGGAACAATGTTTAGACATAACAGATTGTTTGTTGTTTCACTTAATTTGTTTTTAAAGCTCTCTTGGTTTGACCAATATAAAGGAGGGCAATCAATACAAAAAATATTGTATATTACATTATGTTTATAGTGTAAATTTATCGGGCTTTGAAACTTTTTATTAGTAAAGACACAGAATTAGAGAATTAGATGTTGATGCCTGAAGACTTGAATAAACTCCTGATACTATAGTGTAAAAATTTATGAAAAGGAAAAACTATGATAATATTTGTTCGTTAATGAGTTTAGGAGTTATTTTGTTCATAGGAGTTATTCTTTTTTGATGTTGGTATTAATAAATTATTTAACGTAATAAGAATTATACGTAAAATTAGTAAAAAAAACATCATATTAACTAATAGCCGAAAAAGGCCAATACATAGCGTGACAATAAATTTATATTTATTTGACCATTGAATTATACAAAACCAGTCAAATTTATCATAAATATATTTTGATTCAATGAAAGATTAGAGTATTTTAAAATTCTTCTTGAAGCCGTGATTTATTATGAAAAACATATCGAATGTTTTAAATTTTATGACCAACACTATTTTTTCATTAAATTAAACCGACTTAATTATATTATTGAATAGTTGTAGCTGCAGAGGCAAGCACCAATTAAAAACCACCATGTCACTTGTTAATTAAATGCAATGTTAAGGCACTATTAACAGCATTTAATTGCTCTAAAGTGAAAAAACTAACTGCAGAAATGTATCTAGTAATATAATAAATTGAAAAAAATATTTATAACAGTTAAAGTTAAGACCTGCCACTACCCTTGCATGGTTACGCAACATAGAATCAAATAAACTTGAATAATAATGATGAAAAAGAGATTTCCACTGCCGACAGATAAGGTGTAAAAGTTAGACAGTTTATTAGTCCTTCCGAGCTCTTGATCCTTGCTATCAGCTGGAAGCAGAGTGTTCCAAACTTCCTCAACTGCGCAATTTACAGCTTTTACTTCAGAGGTCAATAACATTTATCAGTCAATAGCAGAGAGAATTCATGAAAGCGGCGGTGGCGGCGCTGCTGACGTAGATTGTGATCAATCCCGATATTTGCACTGTGAGATAAAATGTTAACAGGACAAATAATAAAAAAAATTACTCTCACGACGTTTATGCAAAATTAACTAAATACTGTAATTAGGTTTGATCGTTTGACACAAACAAAGGATGGGAAAAGGAAATCGTGTGCTATCTGGCTTTAATTCTATAAATGACACATGAGTGTTCCAATGGAACCAACCAATCTCTCGTTGTACGAATTTTCAATTCTAAAAATGAATAAATTAGTTATACACCTATTAGTACGCTGCCAAATTTTGCCAATGAAAAAATAAAAGAGTTTAAACTATGATTTATTTCTCCTTCTTTCATTTGTCTAATATTTTTTTTCCTTTTTAAATAATTATCTTCGTTTTATTATAAACTATTCATATTTCATTTGAAATATTATTATTTACATATTTATTATACTATTTATACACTTATCAGGCGTCTAATATGTTTTACAATTAAACAAATAAAATGATAGATTGTAAAATTAATTTCACCTTCTTCCGCTCTGGGTCTTAATTTTTAATTTTATTTTTGATGTTTTAAATTTGTCTCCTTTTTATAACATAATATAATATTACTATTATATTTTGACAAGCTGGTTTGAGCATATATACAGGGTGTATCTACAATATAGGGCATAATTTCAGGTATTTATTCTTCATATGTAGACAGTAAAAAAGTTTAGTACAACATGTGCCCTGAAATACTTGGTTTCCGAGTTATGGCCTTCAAAACTGATATTTATCTTCCCGAAGAAGATGTCAACTGCCTGCTACCTTGCTATAGGCCTACCCATCTGCATTCCTCCTTTCAAATCCCTGCCTATGCTATTAAAGGGAAGTTTTCAAGATGTGGATTACCCTCATGTAGTGTGTTACTATCAAAAAAAATGTGAATGAAGGCCTTGCATCAATGTGTCATGGTCCCTCAAACCCGATCGCAAATTCCAGAAGTACTGAGTATTTTCTCACAACCTGGCACAATTCTTGAATGATGGCGCTCCTTCACACTTCAGTCGTACTACTTGGATCGAACGTTTGCTGATAGATGGATAGGTAGAGGTGGCCCAATTGCTTGGCCTCCACTCTCACCTGATTTTGAACCCTATCGATTTCTACTTCTGGGACCTTTAAAATCATTGGTGTATTCGTGTCCGGTGTCTTACATGGAATCCCTTCGGAATGGAATTGTGACAGGTAGCGAGAAAAGCCGAAACACTCTTTTAGAATAACAGCCAACGTGAGGGTAATCCACGTGATGGCACGTGGGGATTAACGACGTTTTCAAATATTTTATTTATCTCTTTATAGACATTTTAGCACGTTTTTATACATTCATCGGGCTTTAATAAAGTTGTAATGTAACTACGGTAACAATTTTGGGTCCTACAATCTTTGAAATCACAAATTTTCAGTATATTGTAGTGAATAACTTCCGGCCGTGGAAGCAGAGCGTGGCCACCATTTGTCCGCGGGCCTCAGAGGGTCTGGGTGGAACAAATTAACAGAACTATGGGCTGGCTGAAAGGTCATCTGGTGACTATTTGTACACGTGCGCCAGAACTCTCCTAAGATGCCAAGTGTACCCTCCTTTTTTTGCATAGTGTGTGGGGCAGTGTTGGAGACCGGTGGTCCGCTGCAGGACTGCAGATGAGTGACAAAGTATGACTCACCGAATTTATTGTAAAGTGCCTTCGTTCCTGAACATTTTACACAGAAGACGGGAAAACTCTGTTTCTGAATAAATACTGAAACCGCCCACTTTACCCTGCTGCGAAAGGGACTCATTAAATTTCATGCCGGAGCAATTTAATGTTAAATCTTTGCAGACTATATCTGCTGGCGCTCAAACAAATTTTGTATTTTTATTTATAGTAATAAATATTTTTGTGTGTTGTATAAGTGATTAAGTTACTTTTATAAGTATTAAAATAAACACCAAACTACAATCATTACAATATATTTCTTTGTATTCTTCTATTATAATAATTAAATTCAAATAAGAAATTTTAAATATTCTTGAAATTTAATAATTAATTTAACCAATTTGAATGTAAATAAGAACCTAATTTTTTCAAATTAACAGTATACATATATACTACTTTTTTAAATAATTTTATTATAAAATTAGATGAAAAGTTAAAAAAATTCATACTTTAAAATTAAGTAATATTTACAGTCCAATATTTTTTAACTTTTGATTTAATTTTATTACTAATACAAAATTTTAATTTTTAAAAGTTTATTCATAATTAATTATTAATTGGTAACATTTAATATTATATTTAAGAATGTTGACAATTTCTGATTTTAATTTAAAATTATAGTAGAAGATAATTTCTTTACCTTATAATAAGTAAAAACATATGCAGTATACAATATCATTCGTACATATAAGTGACTGAGTATAAATTTTAAAAATTATATATTAATATGATAAAAATTAAATTGAGGCGATAATCGAACCCCGTTCCCGGGCTTTTGTATGCAGAAGCTCTAACCACTGAGCTAAACCCCCGGACTCAATTTACAAATCAATACGAATGTATACTTTTCTAATACAAAAAAAATAGGCTGTCTATGAATAGCAACCGCAAATTGTATTACGGAAACAAGGTCCTCAAAATTTAGTAATAATGTAAAAATGCAGAGAAAATGAAGTACCACATAACGTTGCTGGAAACTCTTTTCCTTTCTTCAGGTGGTTCTTAGTTAGAAGGATAGAGTATTAGTAGATCTGTACATTATGGATATTTTATATTCGAACTTATGTTGTAGAAATGGAAAAAAAAGTACGTCTGATTGAAAATTAATTATAAGAAAGATACAGACAAAATAAGTGATAATACAAATACATTGTCCTTGTCTCTTTCTTCAGAAGGATCCAAGAAACTTGATGGGTATTTATATTATCACTTATTTTTGTCTGTATTTTGCTACGCTTCTTATTATTATGTTGTAGAAATTTGCAATAAGGGAGTAGAGAAAAAAATTTGAGTTTGTTAACTGGATTGTGTGGTTGTCGCTCACGGCTCCTGTGTTTTTATTCACCTGACGAAAAGCACAAAGTTTCCAGAAATGTTGTATGGTACTTATATAAGGATTTTGTCTGTATTTGACTAATTTATCCTATTATTAATTTTCAAAACGGACGATATATATTTTCATTCAGAAATAAAAAATTATTCGTATAACAAACTTTTTGGCAGATATTTTATGGAAATTATTTATAATACTCCAACACAAGTCTGACAAAGTATTAAATTAAACACGAAACGTTGAGTAATTATGATTTTAATAATTGGTTTATTAAGTTTTTTCCTTCCTTATTGCCTATTTATTTATTTTGAAATTAAATTGTCTGATAATTATATTTATTGAGAGTGAAAAGAATCGAAAATCGTGTTTCAACGCTGTATTATTATGTTTAAAACAGACAGGTTTCTAGGGAAAACGCTCACTAAGAGTTATCAATTAAGAAGAGAGCTTGGAACTACATTAGTTTACGATTTTCCTTGTAAAAATTTTCTGCGATGTACTGTGGAAGAAGAAGCTACCGGGGGCGAGGGGCGGCTGGAAATAAAAAACTGCAAGCATGTGAGGTTTAGAAGCCAAGATAGATGAGGCGAAAAGTAATTGGAAGAAAGAACACGAAACAAAAAAAAAGAGAAGTATCATTTAAAAGGGTTGGTTGGAAATCGAGAGATATATTTTGTCGGGTTTGAATTGAACTTCATTTAGAAAATTGTTTTTTTTTCGACAGCTCCATTAATAACGAACCATGCTCTAGTTCTGTATTTTTTTATTATTATTACTGGAATGAAAGTGCCTATTCTGCAAAACTCTAGCTGCGTGTTACTTTGTTGCTGCTCCATGAATAAAAAATATAATTCATTGATTGCAATCTGCAGAATTTGTAAAGTGCCTGAGCTCATCTTCGTGAGAACGCCAGATAAAAAAAAGTTGAACGAGACACAATAGAACTGCTAGTCGCAAATAAATTGAAATATTATATGACATAATAAAACAATATACAAAAAACTTTAGTGACAAACAGATAGGAAAGATTAATTAATTGACAATGCCATTAATACGATTAGAACCATGTACAACATCGTTTCGTCCTTTATTTGAGAGAGTCATAGATTAAAAAAAAGGAAAAACTTGAAAGGACCTTAAAGATTACTATTATAATCTAAAGTTTCTTCATTAATGTTGAAATTTCTGATAGTAAAATTTGAATAAAACATATTTCATGAAGTGTTAATTTTGAATATCTTTTATGTAATTATAAGTAAATGTTATTTTTTCAAGTATTGTTCACCTGTTGAAGTCCAAAATTAGGGACGAATCGTAGCTGTGATATGTTGCTCTAGTTGTATTAAGGTGAATTTTTTCATTATTGTGAATTTATTAAACTTTTCTGTCAGTTTGGCCATCAAATATATTTTATTTACAATTAAAATATTTGGGAGACGATTGGATTTAAATACAGAAATACCACTCAGAACAAAAGGTAAGGTGAATTTATTTATAAAATATAAATTCTTTATTTATTCTTCCAAATCAATTTCATCCCCTTCAAAGTAATCTCCGTCCGATAAAACGCACTTTTTCCAACGCTTTTTCCAGTCCTCGAAACAGTCGGTATAGTCTTTTTCCAGTATAGCCTTCAAGACCTTCGATTCGGTTTTTATCTCCTCAATCGTGTCAAAACGACGTCCCCGCATTGGCCTTTTGAGTTTGCTCAATAGCCAGAAGTCGCACGAATCAGGCGAATACGGTGGTTGCGGAACGATATGAGTAGAGTTTTTGGCAAAAATGTCGCGAAGAACCAATGCAGTATGACATGGTGCATTATCGTGATGAAGGAACCAGCAGTTGTTCGCCCATAATTCCGGCAGTTTCAGACGAATAGCTTCACGAAAACGACGCATAACGCTCAAATAATATTATTTGTTGACAGTTTGGCCCGGCGGAAGGAATTCATAGTGAACCACACCACGATAATCAAAGAAAACCTTGATTTTCGATCGACATTTCGGTCTTGCTTCACCTTTTGCACGATATTCGGTGGTTTCAGGGTCGTATGCGTAAATCCAAGTCTCGTCTCCAGTAATGATGCATTTCAAGTGGTCCTGATAGTCAGACAGCAAAGTTTCACACACATCAACGCGACGCTTTTTTTCCAAAAAATTGAGCGATTTTGGCACCAATCAAGACTTGATGCGTTTGTGACACAAAACATTCTTCAAAATGGTTTGGGCTGAACCAAATGATATTCCAACACTGTCAGCGAGATCTCTAATTGTCCATCGACGATTTTCAAGCACCAAATCTTTGAAATTTTGGACGTGGCTCTCGTCGGTAGACGTAGATGGTCGTCCAGAGCGCGGTTCGTCTTCAACGCGTTCTCGGCCCTCTTTGAACTCGTACCACTTATAAACATATTTTTGTGCCATAGTTTGTTCACCAAAGGCCTTCCGCAACATTTTCAACGTGTCCGCACAAGAATATTCGTTCCGCAAACAAAATTTGATGCAAGTTCTTTGCTCAACAAAATCACCCATTGCTAAATTCGAAAAAAACACTTTTGGTTGTTTACAAAAACACGTGTAACTCGGAGATAATAAAACTTTTTAACAAACAGACGTTTGGTAAATATTATAGACATTCCTACCAACCTATGAAAAATATTTACCTGCCTTCCTAATACCCGGGAATTTTAAATGGCAATTTCACCTTACTTTTTGATCACATTGGTATAAAACATACAAGAGGTTGAGGTTAGAAAAATATATCTTATTGTTTAAAATTTCTAATGAGTTAATAAGAATATTCACAAATTATTAATATTTTACTTTACGCCTGTTTTTTATTAATAAGGTAAATTAAATGATCATTTTAACAGTCATATTAAAGTATCTCATTCAACACGTTTCAATATATTTTTATACTTTCATCAAGTAATTTATGTTATGTTTATTCTGTAACAGACCTTTTATTGGCATAAGTGGTGCAAAGAACAAAAATATAATATTTCAAATCACAAATTTGTATATATTAAGATTAAAATACAAATATATTGTTGCTTTTCCTATTATATAAATTTTCAGATGAAGAAAAAATTCCACAATTTTATTCAAAGTTGGTGACCATGTCAGGCGTTTAATTCCTCAAATACTAAAAACCTACTTTGGAACGGCGTCATAGAGAAACTACAGAAAATAGCAACGAATAAAAGCATGTAAACAGTTGAGAAGAAGAGCAGACTGTTTGGAATCCCTATTATTATTATTTTCTTTTTTTGGGGAATGTTACCAGTACAGAGAACACAAGGAAAGGAGTAGGAATAGCGGGCGGACTGAATATTTGGAGAGGCGAATACGTTAGAGTGTTGCTCTTTGATTCTGCCTCCCAATGAAATTTGATGAGGCATGCCTTTGTAGCGGTAATCGGTTAATTTGAAACGAAACCGAAGCTTGTGAGGGGAAAAGGCTGTAATTGACGCTCGCGCCAGACGCAAATCAGAGTCGATTTATAACTTTAATACCATCACTAATAGTCCTCAGATCCTCCCCACCCCAATAAACGCTGTCAATCAAACAGCAATTAAGAAGGCCGCGGCAACTTTTTTTTAAAAAAAAAAGAGAAGCAAGGAAAACCGCAGGTCTGAGCCACATCTGACGGACCAGGGAAAATCCGACAGCAGCGGTTTTCACAAACTTAGATTGGAAGTGAACTTCCCCCCCCCCCCAACAGGCTTAATCCCGCGTGCCTCCTGTTAATTAAAATAGGACGCTTGTCATTTCAAATTTCATAGGGAGATGAAGTTTTTAAACCTGATATTGACGCTGAAATGCCTCTGTGTAACCCCCTTCCACATAACATCCCCTCAACTCGCACACTCATGGCCGAATTTTTTTCTCTCTAATAATGCCATTAAGCTTTGAGCAACCAATAAATAATTAAATTCCGCGAAACTGTTTAATTTATGGGGAAAGAACCATAATGGTGCAGTGTTTCATTATTTCTTGGGTTTTTAACATGGGAAATCTATTCTGCGAAATACTTTCCATGCAAAGTCCATTAAAATCCGTCCCACTTGTATCAATAACGACAGGGATTTTTTCTCACAACACAAATCCAATTATTTTGTGAAGCCCTTGTTGAAAATAACATTGAAATCCGTTTGTAACGTCTGTATGAATGCATAGAGTGTAATATGAAGCTTCTGTTTCATTTCTTAAAACGAGAAATCCGACATGTTGGAATTTATTTCTCCTCAACCTATGTAGTAACGCGCGTATTATTATCCTGGAATTACATGCGACATGTATTTATAAATTTGAAATTATTTTAAAACGTTTTTGAGGCGGTGAACCGAATCATTCACGGCAACAGGCGCCATCGTGTGCCGGACGTCTGCCGCAGGACTTGACGGCAACAATAGATTTATAACTAAACACATGACGAGAAATACGAAATGTTGTGCCTGAATTTTTCCGTAAATAACTAATTCTTTAACTCAGTAGGAAAAATACACCGTCACTTAGTTTGCACCTCAATTAAAGCGATTGGAGCACTCGAACCCCGTGACCAGAGGACAATGTTACAGAAACCGTGATCGTGTGGAAGTGGGTCAGAGTTGAAGCTTAATTTGAGCAGCATTTCAATTGGCGGACGAGAAGTACGTTGAGACACCACGAGGAAGAATCGAAGTCACCTGTGGCTATGCCCTCACGCACGACAATACCCACCAGGTTCTCGAACTCGGAAATTCAAAGGAAACCGATGAATGGTGATGAATGACTGTATTACCGGAACTATATTACCTTGTTACGTGCCACTGAGAATCTTTCCCATTTTTCGTTTGTCCTACATTGGACAATTTAAGTATTTTTTTATAGTATATAAAATATCAATCTTAAGAAATATATTTAAAAGTAAATTACAGTAAAATCTATTGATTTGCTTATTACATAATAAGACAAAAGTAAATAATTTTTCCACCCTGCTACAATCCAAGGTTACTGCGTGACGTTTCAACGACCGTCTGCACTGTTGCCATCTTCCAGGCGAAGTGTCGGGAACCTCAGCATCAGTAGTTACGAAGTTACGTGAATTTTGTCATGACGTGTTAGTTTTCTTTGAATGCGACAAAATAGCTCAAGTTACAAAGAAGTGAGCTTAAGCTCCGAGTTGTCTCAATTTTTCTGAGATCGAAAAATTTTCTCCCATGTAGAGGTGAATTAGACCGAAGGCTTTCCGAGAACGTTTTCGTCAGGGAAGTCTTCAAACTCTAATGATTATTTTATATTTATAAAATTAAAATAACCTGCAACATATCGCTTCAATGATTTCTTTGTGCTTGCTAGAGGCGGGGGAAAACCTTCCCGTATATAAAATAGAGTATTCCTGCTTTCCCTATTTACAATAAAATATCCATGAAAAACGGAAAAAGTGGTTTTGATAAAGATTTGAGATATTAAGAACAATTTTTAAGAAAAATAAAAGAAGTTGAGATACAAATTAAAGTGATAAGTACTTAGTGGTCGTAGACTTTTCTCGATGCTCGTTTTTAGAAATGTGGTTTAAATTGGCAACACAGTGAGACTGTTTCAAATACCAACGGACTTTCATCATTGGATGCGAATTTGTATCGTACGAAAAAGTATTACACTGGTCTTGCGAATTGAGTGCGGGGCTTACTGAATACGTTTTTCTCCGGTGATATCGGTGATTCGTGAAGTCCTCATTGGAGTGAAACGAATAATCTGCATCTTCAAGATAATATTCTTGTAACACGGAGACAGCGGCGGCTTCGTCCCTATCGCAGAACCGAATTGATGCGTGAAATATTTTTTTTTGGTACTCTGAGGAGCAAGTGGCGATTGCTATTGAAAGCAATGTAAGTAAATCCGAACGTGCCGATGTCATAATGAAGTGTATATGTTTACTTCATAACGTAGTAGTTGATAAGGAAGGTATTCATGGTTTACCTACGGAAAGAAGAAGAAGGTGTAGACAGGCCACATGAGGGTAAACCACACAGTGGCCACTCCTCACTAATAGCACTGAAAAGTGACTGAAAGGGGGCATACCAGAGCCCCCAGAGTGTTGTTTTAAGAATCCTACCCGGCAATTTGCCTAAAAGTGATGCAACACAGTGACACACAGTGACAACCTGCCACAGGTAGGTATAGCTCTTGAGTACTTTCCTTCTCCGTGTCTCGACCAGTTTTGGACGCATCTGGCCTACTATTCCAATGGGAATAGCTGACAACTGTTACCGTATGCTCAAGATCTGCGACCCCCGAACATCTCCAAACTGACCGAGGTGCCTGGGCTTGTGGGAACCTTAGTTCAAAAACAAGAGAGGGCAAACAACATGACCACAAAACGAAAACAGAAACAGATTCATGACTGCATGAGAGAATAGAAGCGCAACGAGAGCTCACGATATCAGGGAAAATTATTTTCTCGACATAACAATTACATATATGACATACAGAAACGTAATAAGTTTAATTATCGGATATTTCCATTTCATTACTTCCGTTTTTTTTTTTCGCTGTGCCCTGCGATGAAGGTCACGTGATAACTTGAATCTCTCTGATCCCAGAAACATATGTAAATCAAGTTAATTACTTGGTCTACATCCATTTTTTGACGCACGAAAGTGTAGAAAACCCGAAGAAGTTCGGATTGTTTTCGAACGTCGGATCTTCACATAAGTATACGTACGAACAACTCGTAGCCAGTCTGCCCTAGTATTTGGAAGGTCGGGATCGTTCGTGCGTGTTCGCACGAGTCAAATTCGTACGAAAACGCATCCAGTGTGCGGAGAATCACCACTTTACCCACGTGACATTAAAAAACTCCAGAATGTGTCATGGCATTAGTTTCAGCCCCTTTATTCCAGCAGGAATTAAATTAATAAAAAGCACCAGATATATGATTATCCGGTTATTTGTGAGTGGTTATAACAGCTAATTGATTAGTATAACGGAATTTTAAGAAATCTCGTGAGGCGAAATATTTCTGTCGTATTTTCTTTAAATCGCCGAATCCACCGTCAACTCTTTTTATATAAAACCGTGCTGTGGTCGTATGGAATTTCTTAATTGTCCCCATAAAATCATTTGCAGCAGCAAATAGATTTATTTCTACCAATTTTATTCCGAAACAGAATATTTATTGAACACAAGAGGGAACTCTGAAACAGAAATTTTATTTTTCCTTTTCCCTGCAGCGGTTTTGGACCGTTTCATCTCTTGAACGGATTTACTTGGATATTATTTTAAGCGAGGAATATCCAGTCTCCTCATTTTTATTTTATTCCCACCCCTAGCGCTTCAGACTGAAACTTGTAAAAGTTTCGCCGACAATAATATTTTATTTCAAACGGGAAAACAAAAATATCAAACGTATGTGTACGGGAGGAAGAAAAAGGAATTTTTTAATGTTTCAGAAAAATAAATATAAGGCCGTGGGGTCGTATTTTACGAAACATTTTTTAAATGAATGAAATTCTGGGTCAAGGCACTGAAATTCAAACGAGGTAAGAGCTGTTCGCATATTAAACAGCAAAACTGAAGAGAGTTGTAGATGCTGGTTTCTGTTGGATTCTTCTCATTTCTCAAGATCCCTTAAAGAAAACTCAGAGGATGAAATCGTATTTTTAAACTTCTGATATTACAGTTGAGTTATTTATGAGCACCAAACAACTGGATTTTTGTCGCTCTCTGTGTTAAATAATAATAATAAAGATAAGATGATAATGATAAAATACTGAACAATATCCGACTGTTTATGAAGTATTCAATGATGAAATATAGCCAAAAAATAAGACGGAATAAATTTATTCGTCAATTAACTTTAAAAACTTAATAAATAAATGTTTACAAAAACATTTCCTACATTTCAGACGTCATGAGGGGCTATATATTGTAAATTTATTCCAAACAGCTTAATAGATCGATGAATTTTCGACAGGTTGATAAATTAATCTCAATTATTATTTTGGTTGTTATTGTTTTTACATATTTTAATTAAACATTGAATGTGCCTTTATATTCTAATAAAACTCACCGACTTTTTATCACTCTTTCGGTAATAACATTTAAAGAAAAAATGAGAAGGAGGAAGAAGACCGTTCAAGGATACCACGTAGTTTGTCAAGTTCTAATTATTTTCACTACGACTACGGAACTAAATTTCCCAACGCGTTGTTCGACAGTCTCAATACAGTTATATATTACTCAAAGACATAGCAGAGCTCACACAAGATGCCAGAGTAAAAATTAAATTATCGGTGAACTGCCGTTCTAACAGGACTACACAACCAACTTCTTGCTTCAAAAACACACCCTTCATACTCCCTACGAGACACTTTACTCTCTACTGGTCCGGGGTCCACACACTCTTCCACCAGGAAGTTCTCACGTGATCATGCGCGATCAGTCCCTGGCAGACAAGTGTCCGCGTACCTTCCGGAACCGGAAGTCAATTCGTCACAAATTATACAAAAATAATATGTAGCACACCTCCGTACCATCACATCGCTTCCTACATACTTGAGGCTGTGAATACGGGAAACCTTGCCCGAATTCGTCTAAGACACAATCTTTGGTAAATCATTGAAATACAAAACAAGACCATTTGTCTATCCCCAGGGCCACTGTCAAGAAACAAGTTCACATATTGATTCTAAAGCTGAACTTAAAGGAACAAAAAATGAATTAATCACCATAAAACGGTTTTAAGTTACTTAAATTATAATTCCTCATTACGGTGCGTTCACATCGCGCAATTTTGCCGCGTTCGGGTAGACGATATCCGTAATGATATAGGGACTTTTGAAGAGTAAGAAAAGTTTTTGAAATTTTTGAAGTTGTGGATTAGAAACACGAGGAACACGAAGCATTACTCTTTCGTTCATGCCGAATTTATGGAGTGGATGCCTTTGAAATCGTTTTTCGTGACTTTTCATGACCTGGTTGGTGGGTATTGAATGGCATTCTAAACGCTGCAAAATTTCTTGAAACGGATAATTTGGCTTCGTCCGAAAATGGAGCTCCTGACTGGATCGTTCTGTGCTATCGTGAGGAATCTCGTTGAACCATTTGTTCATGAGAGGGATGATTTCCGGTCACCGGTGATGCTGTTCCCCGCAGTACACCCGGCAAATTCGCAACGTCTCCCTCATGACTCTGTCGCTGGGATTTGATTGAGGATGGAGAATAATTGAGTAGATATTCTGTATTATTCTTTCTCTTTTAGACTGTTTCCACTTTTCGCTGGTGAATTGTGTTCCGTGGTCCGTTAGTACACGCTTGTAATCACCGGCGAATTGAAGAAACGTTTCCCGAATCTAAGACACGTCGATGTATTAGCCTTTTTGACCAGATAAAATTGCACCGCCTTCGACAATATATACATAAAATGACTAAGGTATATCGATTATCCCTGTCAGCCGTTGGTAACGGCCCATAGAGGTCATTTGGCGTTTCAGGGACAATGTTCTGCACAGGTCCCGCAAAACTGCGATTTGGAAATTTCGTTTATTGACAAATTGCGCATTTCACGATAATTTGCCTAATTCTTCTATCAAAATTTCTTCAAAATGCAAAGTCTCGTATTATTTGAGCAACTATGGGCGTCATGCGTGTGAATAATTTCGACTACCTCACCGACCAAGTGTGCCGGTTGCAAAACCTTAAAACGCATGTTGTTTTCCGGTGGCAATTAATACAAGACCTTCCCGCATCTGATACTTCCATTGTTTGGCTTGTATGCGACGGTATATTGGGTGATCCGCAGGAAGATTTTTCTCGAGGAATCTTCTTATAGTTCTGACTTCGTAGTCACGTCCTTGCTCTTCTATCATTGGTCTCCAAGTAAGAGGAAGGCACGGAATGATCTTCTGTTCAAAGGCGCATAATAATCGATGCGGTCCCTCGTGAACTTGTATATCCTCGTACTCGTCTTGAACGTCAGGTAATTTGCGACCGATAAGGTAACTTCGAAGCCGGAACAAGCCCCAAACTATTGCCAGGGCTTCCTTTTCGGTTAATTCAGTGCCTCTGAAGTTTCGACCCGGTAAAGAAACAACATATTCTGGTGAATTTCCTACTTCTTGGTAGAGGACGGCGCCTATTCCATAGTCACTTCCATTTCTTGCAGATGTTAATTGTTTACGTTGCAGGCATTGACCAATAAATCATCCACAGCTACTTCGGCGACGAACCAATTTCTCTCATATTTGACGGGTTTCTTCAGCTTCGTCGGAAAATCCTTCGTCGGTTGCTTCTTTGGCGTCAATCTCTACTGTTTCTACTCTCTTTTAATCCTACCCCTTTGGTCCTTCTGCGATGAATGATATTTGATGCGCAGTATAATTAATAATGGCGTGGCTAGGTCTCATAATTTCCTAAAATCGGTTCGTGGTTAAGGTTGTCGACTACGAAAAAGGCGTGTTCAAACTGTCTAGATTCCGTCTGAAATTTCAATAAAATTTGCTTGGTGATAGGTTTCGAAGTTCCGCGGGTAGTTGTGGTGAGTTATACCCGGGATACAGGAAAACTTGGTATCTCTATGCCGTGAGAGTGGAAATTCTGGAATAATTCACGCGAAATCCTGGAGATTTGGCTACCCGTATCTATTAAAATTTTGAAATTTAATCCACCGGTATTTGCTTTTATCACCGGACATACTTCCTAATTTTGACTCCTTGTCCATAGGGCGGCGCTGATAATTCGTGTTTCGGATATAGGCACGGTTATTGTAGCCCCCGCACTCGGATCGTCGCACCCTAGTCGTCCGAATGAGGCAAGTTTCCCCGCTAAGGTGGAAAAGAGCGCCTCTCGGCATGATCAGGAGCGTCGCATCCTGCCGCTGGCCACAGCGTCAGTTTGTCTCCTCTGTAGCGGCGGTGATTCCGATCTAGTATGATTATTATTCTCATGGGTTCGCCTGTTCGAGCCGCTGTAAGGATATCCGTTCGGAGAATTCATGCGGTTCACCGAACGAAGTGCTTTCGAATTCCTTCTCTGTGGATTCAACCGTGGTGGTGGTGTAGGGTATCGACCATTCGTTAGTAACGAAGATACGGCAGCACTGGTGAAGGGGAACCCTTCTGATCTACTGAACATATTGCTCGTCTGATCATACTGCCCCAACAGCGCCAGAAATCTATTCAGATCAAGAGGAGTAACACTCCATAATAGATAGGGAGTGGAAATTTGTCATTTATTATGCCTATTTGCGCTTTTGTCCTCTGATCTCGTTCTTGGCTGTACGTTTTTAATTTATTCGTCTCCTTTCGAAGCTGGTCGCATCTCTCATTCGCCTGCTTCATCGCTTCTTGTACCTCGGTTTCAACTGCCTCATAGATTCCTTAAATGTCTTGCTCCATAACCAGTAGTCCTTCTTGAAATTCTTGTTGGAGTATTCGTTAATCCTCACGGATATCTCGTTCATTAGCCGAATCATTTTATGAAGCATTGCTTCTATGCCGGCAGGGACGGTTGCAGCGGTCGTTGTGGTTGGACTCGGATCCGGGTCTTCGTCGTATCCTGGAGTGACCACTACTCCGACCTCAACAGTCGCTGGACGGGTTACATTTAAATTATTGTCCTCCTTATCAGATTGGAAACTGGTACTAGACATAGGAGAAGGGATCAATGGATTTTCTGTATAAGTATGGAAGTCCCCTGCCGACATGGTTGGGTTGTGAACCGAACAAATGGAAAAGAAACCGAATGTCAAAGGAAACGCAACAAACATTGTTAAATAAACAGCTACAACCCATCCCAGCAAAACGTCCAGACAACCGCACCACAGGAACCAAGATGGACGTGTCCAACTACGAGGCCACCGACAGTGCTATAAGTATGATATCAAATAGTAGTGAACCAAGTAAATCTAATCCCTCAATCCCCCATTTTCACTACCCATCCAGCAACAAAGTTTAAGCCAAATGAATCAGCCCAACCTACCATTTCCACTACAAAACAAACAAACCACAAACCATAATCTCCATTTATTACAAAAAATTCTCAATCCTACAAGCTGTAGAAGATTAAACCTAAACTTCACCCCACACCACCACCACAGCTCCAACCATCAGGACCGCCCCCCCCCCCCCTATTCATAACGAACAATGAATACATCAATCTTCTAATCAGTGAACTAATAACCTTCTACTCCGACAAGTTTTCATATAACATGCAAGAATCAAAATCATCAATGACTTCCGTGCAATGACAGTATCCCTGCGATCCACGAACGCGAAATTTTACACACTTCAATTAAAATCTGAAAGAAACTTACGTGTTGTTCTGAGGGGTGTCCACCCAAAAGCAGACCAACATATAATACTGACAGAGGTAAAGGAACTAGGTTTACCTCCTGTACAGATACTCCCTGTCAGTCACCCCATAAGAAAAATCGAATTACCGCTCTTCTTCCTATACCTACTCACTAACCCAATAAAGAAAACCATATATGAACTGACCCACATATAGCACTGCAATATAAGTCATTCAAAACTCAAAACTGACAAGTGCAGTTGTGTCGCTTTAGGATCTTCATCACACATGAGGAAAGGAACAAGGATCCCAGAAACGTTGTGTGGTATTTATTTATATTATCACTTTTTTTCTGAATTGACTATATTTCTTATACGTTATTTAAATTTGAGTCATTTATTTCTTGTTTGATATACTTTACAAATAATTATAATAAATTAGGCTGTTCTGGTGTTTCTAATAGTTGTATATTATTCGAGATTGTCACGCTACTGTGTTCCTTGCGGTATTATTTAATATTTAACGTTCATATGTGCTTAATTAAGGCAACCCAATTAATAAAATAGTAATGGAAACGTTACGTTATAATGTTCTGTGCAGTTAACAGTCATAATATATACTATAAATTCTATAACCATCATAATTACCTGACACCCACAAATTCACTACCCGGCAGACAGAATTTGGCTTTGTTAATATTATAAAAATTTGGCGACCTCATTTTTATTCTGCCCAAATAGCGAACAATAGAATATTGGAACTGTAAGCTGGGGCAGGTGGGGGGGGGATATCAATAAACAAAGTAATTACCAACATAGGCTATTTCCTCTTGTACAAACATTGACTTTTAATTTACAAAAACCTTTTAACACCATTTCATCCAATTAAATAACTTGTTTCACAGCTAATTACCGTGGCTGGATTATGGATTCGTCCCTTGCAATTTCCATGACAAACAATTCTCTTGTTTGGCGCCTTAATTTTTCACACAGGTTGACTACGACGACGGGGTGGAAAATATTAGCGTGAGCTGGTTGGGGAGGATAAAAAAATTCTACGAAGACATTAAGAAAATTAAAAGCACTCTCTCTCGTATGTATCATGTAAACAAAGACAGTGTCCTGGAAATACGCACGCCCACGGAAGTAAATACTCAATTACCTTAATGTCGTTGGCTGAAATAACGAAAGTAGGTTACTTGCTTTCGTCTCGTCCGAATAATACTGAAAAGTAACGCAGACAGAACAGGTGGTTTTTTTTTGGTATAACAAAAGGATTGATAAACACTGCGAGCAAGATTACGCCGAAGGAGCTTAAAATATTAGTATTGAAACGCTAAGTGAAATTATACATCGGAATTCTTTAACGAGATTTACGAAGAACGTAAATCTTATAAATCCTGACAAGGCATTAAGTAAAGGAAATATATTAATTAGAAAAAGATAATCAGTAAATAAACCAATTTTCAGACTCAATATATTTATTTTATTTTATTTCGTGTAAAGCATTGGCTTTTGGTGATGAACTAAAAAATAACATTTAAAAAAATGTTATTGTGAGATTAAAAAGATTAAGAAAGAAATGAATTATTATGGAGATAAAAATATCAAAACCTTCGATACAGATTTAAAACAAATAAATAAATCGAAAATGAAAAATGTGATAATGTAATTGAAAACAATAACAAAAATATTTTCAGAGATACTTATTAACATCAGAATCGAAAGTTTCTGAAGAAATGGTAATAAATAAATATATTGCGACTGAAAATAATATTTCAGAAATGTGGGGTAATTTTCTATGTTAATAAAATTTACATTTGTTTATAGCAGTACAATGTTGTTGTTTTTTCGATTTGATTCCGGGAACTTATACATAGATATTTTCAACGCCCGTAACTGGAAACTTTCAGTTAATTTTAAGCAAAACATTTAGTTTACTTTTATATTACGACTTGATAGTTTACTTAGTCGTATATCAAAGCAGGACTTCACCATAAGAACTTGATGAAAAATATTATTTTCAAGCTTCTGCTCTCAGGAAGAATGTTTGCTTTAGAAAAATGTTTCTGTAACTTCACAAATATAATCTATTTTATTAGTATGTAACCAAACGAATTAAATATTTAAAATGTTGACTTACAGGAAATGTTAAATCTCAACGATGTGTTTGAGACTCCATTTATTGTTGCTTGACATTGTAGTTTAGGCAAAAGACGGGTTTCCTAGCGCTTAATCATCCCATTAACGTCACGCCATACAAGCAGACTCGTGGAAAAATACATTAATCTCACTCAGATTTTTTTAAAAGGCTAACAGTATAAAAGAGTCATACTCCAACCTTGTATTTCGCAGAGGAAGTTAAAAACATATTCAAGGGCCTACCAGTGTTACAAAAAAAATGTTTAAGGGCGCCAAAGTTGTGACAATGTTTAGCAACTAGGCCTGTTTGCGTATTTATTTTTTTAAAAAAAGATACCACAGAATGCCATATATTTGGGAATTCATATAATTTAGGTTTGGTTTTGTACATACAAAATGCGGAAGATATCTGATTGCTTAAAATTGAAGTTTATCTGACGTGAAATATAAATTAAATAAATAAAGCAACTAATAAAGGCAGAATAATTTGAAATTAATACACAAATAAATAAAACGGCCAACATGTCATAAATAATAAAACTACGTTTGTTCCTTTTTTTGGATCTTCGTCAAGTGTACAAGTATAAAATAACAAATTTGGTTATGATGTAGCGCGATAGTTTTATTATTGGTATATATATATATATATATATATATATAGAGAGAGAGAGAGAGAGAGAGAGTTTATTTTAATTTAATTAGATATTAGCAAGGGTTGAGAGCTTGGCAAGTTGGAATTTGACCAGGCGCCGCCGTGACGGAGAGATAATCCCTAAGGTCTGGTCTTAGGCACGTAGTGAGTTTACCTTCGGAAGTTACCTGGACTGTCGCACCGTGGGAAACGTCTCTCCAAAAATCCCAGAAATTGAATTAACACGTGACTGCCTGAACCAATCACATTTCTTGGTTCAGGAAAGATCGATCGAAAATTGGACGAGAACATCGATTTTCACATCCAGCGAAAGGGCTGTAAAGCAAGTGTAGAGAGACTCCTCGACGAACCGTTACCAGGAACTGACGTACAGCCCCAAACTTGCAGTTTTCCAGAGGACTCAGAGAGATCGAGGGTGCCACATGATCACGGCCAGAGATCAACACTGGCATGTGTCTCAATCCTTGACGCGCCTGGGGGAATTACCGTAAACCATGGCTTAACTTGGGATTTAAGGGATCCGATTGTTTTTCCCGGCTAGCTGAACACACATAATTTGTATTTATTTTATTTTATTTATCTCATGTTCAGTTAAATGATTATTAAATTCTGTAAAATATCCCATTACTTAATCATTTAAAAAACCTACCACTACACTGCAAGTATATCATAGAAAAAATTTATGAATACAATTTATTTACTGTAATAATATAGCATTCCAATAAATAATTTTAGTAAAGAAATTTGTAAATTTGGCACGCCTGAAATACTTCCCATATAAAAGAAACGAAAGGTTTTGTTATTTTTTTTTAAATTTTTTTTTAACTGTTAGCCGTTTTAGTTATTTATTAACTAATGATGTAAGATAAATATAACTGTTTTTATGAATTTAAGATCATTAAGAAATAAAGGAGTACAGCGTTTTGACCCAAATTAGGGGCATTAGCAAAGACTATTCATAAGAAAAATATAAATTAAGTGAATAGAATAGAACAAATAGTTTTCATGGCCTTGTGGAAGCAGAAATTTGACTCTAAGAGTGTAAAAATTCTCTGGTATGTTACAAATATATTTAAAATAATTTAAAATGACTGAACTCACCCCTCATGCTAGTTGAGTTCCAATTCTCCCACCCGTTTCCTTCACCCTAAAAAATGAAAACCGTTGTCATTTATTTTACTTCTATATATTCTTCTGTTAATACTTACTCTTAAAATTTAAGAACATCGTAAATTATTATGTATTTTGATTAAGAATCAACAGAAAAATCACGCTAAAATAAATATTTTATTTCTAGGAAACATGTTTGTAAGCCTACGTTTATTTATTTCACTACTATTTTTATTTCCTTATTTTAAATATTAATAATTCGTGGCTAAGTATTGAGATTTTTATTTACAAATCAACAGAAAATTCTCTCTTAAAGTCGTCCTACAATTTTCCAGAAACTTGTTTGGGAGCAATAGTGTATTTATTTTACTCCTAAATTTCCTTTCTTAAATTTAAATATCAATACTTGGCATCAAAGTATTGGGATTTAAAATTAGGAATGACCAAAAAATTAGCGGTTAAGTCTTTAACCAATTTGTAGCGTGGCAGCGTGCTTTTATTTGGCCTACTAATATATTCATTTTTTTATTTTGAACTAGCTGGGTGCCCGGCGTTGCCCGAGGGGACATTTATCTATAACCCCCGGTATGACTCCAATTTCGGTTGCTTTTGCGCTATTTTTATGTAACGTTCCTCGAACCATATGCCTAATGTGCTCACCTCCCATGCCGAAGGGGGTTGAAGCCATTGAGAAAATATATCGGCCGTTTTTACATATTAGAAGATGACCACCCCCACAAATGTGCGATAATCAAAAAGTATTTATTTCACGCAAAAATCGACCGATTAAATTGTCTGAAAATTTCTACCCTATCCCACCACCTCCCAAACCCGTCGCATTACCCAGGTTGTCACAATTAGATTCAGCAACATTCATAGTCTCTGAATTGATTCGAATCTCGGTTGTTTTTGCGTTTTTTTTTATATAACGTACCTCCACTCCACTCCTTGCTCCCCTCACAGGGGTTGAAATTATCCACAAACAGCATCGATATACATAAAATCAAAGTAATTAACCCCAGGAAATGATTATCGCAAATATCGACCGTTTAACATGTTTGAAAATTTCCTCCCCCCTGACCACTCCCGCTTCGGGGACTTAAACGGCAAGTTGAATGACGTAATTAAACTCAGGGACAACTATAACTCCGGATTCAACTCCAATCTCGATAGTTTCTGGTTTCTTTTTATGTAATGCCACTTCACGCCCACCCTTAAGGGTGAACCCCTTCCAAAGCTCTAAAGGGGTTGAAATTATACACACAAAACATGTAGAGAAATTTTATGAATCTCATTGATGCCAAAATATATTTATTCGAAGCAAAAATCAGCCGGTTAACATGTTTGAAAATTTATTCCCCCGCCCAACTGCGCCAATCCCCTCACAACCCCGCACACCACCGCCAACCACCGTGAATATCCCACGTTATCATAAACAAATTCACCTATATCTCCAATCTGGGATTTATTCACGTTTCGACCGTTTAACATATTTAAAAAATTTACACCCCTGCGAACCCTTCCTTGGGGGAGTTAAATGGTTAGTTGGATGTATTAATTTAACTCATTGACATCCATTACCGTGGATTCGTCTCCAATGTCGGTTGTTTTTGCATCATTATAATGTAATTCCACTCCACCCCCACCCTTAAGGAGAGCTCCATCCCCAATCCCGAAAGATGTTGAAATTATACATGGGCAAAATGTAGAGAAATTTTATTAATCTAATTGTTCCCGAAATATATTTACTCGACGCAAAAAACTGCCGGTCAACATGTTTTAAAATTTATATCCCCCGTACACCTCCGCCCAACTCATCCCAACCCAGCCCACACCCGCGCTTTGGCCAAGATGTCACAAATAAATTCTGCGACATCCATTTCCTTCGATTTGACTCGAATCGCGGTTGTTTTTGCATTATTTTCTTGTAAATACACTCCATCCCCTATCATTCCCCCCATATCATGCATAAAAACATCATCGGTAGAAATACGATCAACGTCAATGGCCCTGGAATTTATTTATTCTACGATAATATCGATGATTTAACATGTATGAAGAATTCCACCCTGTCCAATCCCGCCCCAGGGGATTTCGATTTGACTTGAATTTCGGTTTTTCTCGCGTTATTTTTTTATGAGTCCCAATCCACCACCACACCTTACCATGCACCTCCCTCATGCCGCAAGAAGGGTTAAAATATTTACACACAACTTGGGTAGAAATACTATAAATCTAATTAACCCTGAAAAATATTATTCAACTCTAATATCGGTTGTGATTTCTTGTTTCAATAATTCCACTCCCTGCCTCTGAGGGGTAAATGCTAAGTTGAATGTTATAACTAAACTAAGTGGCATCCATAATCTACGATTTGACTCCAATCTCGGTTGTATTCGCGTTATTTTCCAGTAAAGCATCTCCACCCCAAACCCTTAGGGTGCCCTTTTCCCATGGTGTAGGGGACGAAAATTATATTATGATAACATCGGTAGAAATACTATCCATATCTTTGACCCCTAAAATTATTTATCCGACTCAAACATCGACTGTTTTAGCATGTTTACATATTTCCACCCCTGTCCACCCCAACTTCTCGGGGTGGTAGACGCGTCTCACCCCGACAGAGTTTGTTTCCTGGTTCCAAAGAACACGTGTACGAAATTTGGTGAAATTTGATCCACCAGTGTAGATTTTTATTCTCCACCCCAAACCCTAAGGGTGCTTTTTTCCCAGGGTGTAGGGGATGAAAATTATATTCAGATAACATCGGCAGAAACACTATCAATATCTTTGACCCCTAAAAATATTTATCCGACTCAAATATCGACTGTTTAGCATGTTTAAATATTTTTAAACCCCGTCCACCCCCGCTTCTGGGGGTGGTAGACTGGTCTCACCCCAACAGTGTTTGTTTCCTGGTCGCAACGAACACGTGTACGAAATTTGGTAAAATTTGCTCCACCGGTGTAGATTTGTACAAGGAACATACAAATATATATACAAACAAACATACAAACAAACACACAAACAAACAAACAAACGCTCTTTTTTATTTATTAGAAGAAGAAGAAGATAAATCGTGTGAAAAATGTAAATGGTAAATATTGTTGAGTTTCAATTTCAGAATGTAGTAAAAATCAATTTCTCTTTGTATGGAAAATAGTCATTGAAATTTTTCCTGGTAATGTCGCAATATGACACAAAACCTTCTCACAATTTCTAGGAATTTTGTTTCAGAACCTCCCCCCCCCCCACCCCGCCCGTGAGTGTTTTAATGTTTGTTACGATTCAGTTTCTTCCGGGAAATTGTAATGGGCAGGGCAGAAATTTTAAGGAGATAAAGTCGTATATTAAATAATAACGAATGTCAAAGTAAAACATTAGGGAATGTTTAATCTCGCTTTTTTTAATTTACAGAACAGTAACGAAGCTGATTTAGCGTTAAGAGGGGAAGAGCTAGATTTATTACTTTAATAACATTGTTGATTGGTTTACACATCATTAATAATATCTGATATGAAATTATTTCTTGTTTTTACTCGATAGAGCTGTCCTTTTGTGGAAGATTTTTTTTTCTGAAAAACACCAAAGTAAAACAGCCTTCGTTTTTTTAAGTCATAAATATAATAACCATATTATTTATAAGGGTATTATAATGCCTAGTAAAAATTACTTGAAAAATAAACAACCTTAATGCCGGTATTACGGACGCTATTTGTTTTAAAAAATATTTAAATTATTTAATTACTATGGTGTAAAATATTATAAAGTTATTTAAATATTTTTCTGAGCGTATTATACTTAATTGATAGATAATAACAAGAACAGAATTTTCACTCACAATTATTTATTATATTTACTATCCTTTGACGCTTTCGATGGGACCGATCATGTTCATAAACATATCTATTCGTAATTATATTATTTTTCTATTATGTTAATAGTTAAGTGTTTCGGAAAACAATTGGATCTATAACTAAAATAATCGGGTCAATAGTTAAACATTCATAAGTACAAGAATAAATTATATTTAAGTAATAATAATACAGAATCGAAAATGGAATTAAAATTAAGTGTATAATTTTTTAACTTAATTTAATTCATATTAACCCTAATATTTATCATCAAAAATAATATTTTCTCTCTTAATATAATAATTTCGTATTAATAAATATGTGTTAGGATTGTCTAAGTATAAATGTTTGGTCAAAACAGATTAACTGTATGTAGTATACAAAATTGAATGTTTAGATCACTTTTTTCTAATAGTTTTTAGATTAGAAAAATGTTCTTCAATGAAATTATCAAATCAAAGTTTTTTCTGACCTTCATAAAGTTTTTTTTTCAATATTTAAAATATAAACCATTAGAAAAATGTTCTTTAACAATTATAACAATTTGGTTTCATATTTAAGTTAAATAATAAAATAGCATCCTACTAATCGGAAAAATTTTAAATATTCAATTGGAGACATAATAAGTATCAACCACGTTACGGCCGAAATCTGCGGGAAAACCGCACGGTAGAAATTTTATTATAGCAAACTATAATTAAATGTAAACATTTATACACCTGAAGAGGTCCCAATTAAGGGCGGAAAGTCGTGGTTGGTATTTATTATTTTTAAAATTGAATAATTGAAATGTTCTTCAATCCTGGTTGGAAGTTTTAGTTTTGTTTGACCGATATAATAGGCAATTTAATCTAAATATTCAATTTTGTAAACTATATTATGTCTCTCCAAATTTTTTAAATACATCTCTATAACTTTCAACAAAATTTCAATTTTAACATTTTAAATATTATCATTACACCATAATATAAGAAGTAAATTATTCATCAACTAAAATCCAAACCTCCTGTAGTTATTATTGGTCTTTTACTCATGAAGGAAGAATAGTATATATAAAAATATCCGAGCTCTGGCGGAGGCTACCTTTGAAGATGCCTTCACATCTCTCTGGTTTTTTGAACTAAGGTTCCCACATGCCGAGGCACCTCGACCTGTTTTGAGAGATTTATGTTCCGGGGTCGCAGACCTTGGGCGTACGGTAAGAGTTGTCCGCTATTCCTATTGTAATAGTCGGCCAGCTGCCTCCTAAACCGGTCAAGGCACGGCGAGGGGAAATCTGTGACCCCACAGCAAACCCCTCTCCCGCCATCGGAAGGGCGTGGGACAAGTACCAAATGCCCGACCTACTTGATGTAGGTTTTTCTAGGGTTTTCCCTGAATCACTTTTAGACGAATTACCGGGTAGGATCCTTAAACCATATCCCGGGGGTCCTAGTTAACCCTTGGCTACCTTCCTCTACCCTTCCGCATCCCTCCTTGCAAATCCATTCCTATGCTATTAAAGGGGAGTTGCCACTATGTGGATTAACCTCATGTAGCCTGTTACCCTAAAAAAAATATATCTATATTTGGTGAATACTTCTGTCGTCGGAGGAACAAAGGCAATGCTTGTCCAATCTTGAATATTTTATGCGAACAGTGAATCTCAAACCGTTCAGTAAACATAGTACCAAGACAATAGAAAAATTGATCCAAACATGACCCGTTGTGGTTTATAACTTTGTTTAAACTGTCTGTTTTGACTGCGCAATACTCAAATACAAAAATAAACTCCTTTTGAATCTAAATATACAGGTAACAACCCTATTTTAACCATACATTAAGTATGATACACGTAAAAAAATGTACTAGTGTATTTTGCGTCAGTAGCAATCACATTTAATGTTAATATTTTGGCTGAAGAGCTTAAAAGGGGCCCCGAATGTTCGTGTTAATTTTTAGGCTTGTGGTTATCTGAAATGTGCAGTATATTGGGGATGTTATTTTTTTTTATTCTGCCGGATGTGATCCGCTATGGAAACAGGATTTAACACCGAATCAGTAAAGGATTAAAAGATTAACGCGTTCAAATGAGGTGTGGCACTCAAAAAACAAAACCCTGCATAGAACACCAGTGATGAAACGTTATTCAAAGTGATTTTTTTTTACTTTGGCCTTGTTTTAGTTGTAACGAGATGAACAGATGTTTGATTGAATTGTTTAGTAAGAGTTACATTTAATAATTAATAAATTGCATTTAGTATAAAAAATTTAAGAACAGAATAACCACACAAATTTAAATCAGACACTTTATACGTATTCGGATGTATTAACATTATTCATTATCAAAATAGGAGAACTATTTATGTTGTGATTATTCTGTAACTTCCAAATAAATATTAAAATAACGAAATACGTTCAAAACTTCTCCCAAATTTTATAATTTAGGCATAATGAATTTGAGAATAATGAACATAATTTAGACCTTCTAACACAACGTCCATGACCTAAAAGTATTCACTAAACTTTATTTATTTGCATATTTGCTGACATGCTGATACGTTGATCTTGCGACGTTTGGTCACAATTAACGAAACTTCACTGTCGTAATTTTTCAGTCTGATCAAAAACTGGTCCCAAAACAGTAGCAAAATTCCGCCAACCGTCTTGGTTTGCAAAATGGTCGAGTCACGCATCCGTAAATAAAAAGCACTACCGATACAGTGAGATTTATGTCGGATTGGCGACGGAGGGTCCATGCGCCAGATATCGGCCGTGTAATCCCAGAACCGTTCGCCCCACAGGGCTTGCGAGCTTGTTGCCATGGCAACGTCACGACACCTTGGCGTCGGAGCCGCGCGCGCGGGTTTTGCGGTGTACGGGTAAATAATTCCAGCTTTGTGGTGCGACACCTCTCTCAATAGACATTGCCGTTATCGCTGAAGCTGCACGTGGAGATGCTGGTGGCATGTCCCGTCCCATTATGCACCTTCTATTCACTGCCATTACCAAAGCATGCGTCGGAATTCTTAGTTCATTAATGCAAATTAATAATGTCTGCAAGCGACTCGTTGAAGACCAAAAGAAAACCAAGTATGAAATTCAACGTTACCCGTAATACATATATACAAGGCTTGGTAATGTCAGCACATATTTAGAGTTGAGAGACCACAAATTACTAGATCGTAAAAAAGTTGCTGTATAAAATGGTTTTAGAGATACAAACAGGACCGTTTGTGTAACGGGTCACATCTTACCACGTCAACGTGTATATTTTCCCTCGGCTACTCCTTTCCGCATCATTCCTTTCTATTCTTATAGAAGGTGAGAGCCGATTACATGAATGAACCTGTAACAGCCGGGTTCTAAAACTGATGTTTATAATAAAAATAATTATTATGGAGACTGAGTAAGTGGACGAGAAAGGACGGGAAAGTCTCTGCTTTTAAATTAAGGTTCGTATAAACCGAGATACCTATAGTTCGTTTCAAATGGGAGCTGATTTGACCTTGAAGCACTTCATTGCGCTGTCGAATCAAATTCGACCTTGTCACATATTATTGTCGTCGCAGCTGCAGTAAAGTTTTTTGCCAGTCATTATTGACGATGTGGTAACGTTCGTCTAATCTCTGCTCTCATTCACTAACAGTCAGATCAGCTACCATTTGAAAAACTATTACAGGCAAGTAATAGGCAAGTTATCACTACACCAAGAGAAACCTTTCTTAAGAAGGTAGAAATATGAACAGAAACGTTGTTTGTGTTATTTTAGCAGAATGAGGATTCAGACAAGTAATAAGAATTTTTTTTTGTATCTAAAAATATTTTAAAAATAAAAGAAGAGAAGATTTTTTTATTATTATTTTTTTGATTTTTTTAGGGCAACAGGCTACATGAGGGTAATCCACTTAGGGCAACTCCCCTTTAATAGCATAGGAAGGGATTTGAAAAGGGGGATGCGGAAGGGTAGAGGAAGGTAGCCAAGGGTTAACTAGGGCCACCGGGCTATTTTTTAAGGATCCTACCCGGCATTCGCCTAAAGGAATGCAGGGAAAACCTTAGAAAAACCTGCATCGGGTAGGTCGGGCATTGGGCACTTGTCCCACGCCCTTCCGATAGCGGGAGAGGAGTTTGCTGTGGGGACGCAGCTTACCCCTCGCCATGCCTTGGCCTGTTTAGGAGGCAGCTGGCCGACTATTCCAATGGGAATAGCGGACAACTCTTACCGTATGCCCAAGGTCTGCGACCCCGGAACATACACCTCTCAAAACAGACCGAGGTGCCTCGGCATGTGGGAACCTTAGTTCAAAAAAAACCAGAGAGATGTGAGAGCATCCCCAAAGGTAGCCCCCGCCAGAGCTCTCTGGGAAGGTTCACCTGCGAGAAATCCTCTCGCAGGCTTCCTTCACAAAAGAAGAGAAGAAATATTTTACGAAACTTAAACATTTTTTTAGGGCAACAGGCTGTATGTTAAAAACTAAATACATTGTAAAGAAACGCGCTAAAGTTCAATCGATATATCTTAAATACCAAAGGATCGATCAATATTCTTGCTTATATATCATCATTTTATATTTTATGAATATATTAGACTCGTCGTAAATAGTCTTATTTATTTATTCAGTTCGTCTTTAAACAAATTAAATATGTCAAGAAATAATTATTCCTTTTATTTGTATGCAAAAAGATGTTGATTAAAGTAAATAAAAAATAATTGCGTACGTAAATATGAATAGGGTTCAACGACAACAATGTTCTAAACGAAAATATATATAAATAAGGAAATAAAAACAATACATATTTGAATAAATAAAGAAGTAAGACTGTTTTGAATAAATGAAAGAAAACAGAATTAATATTTCCCTATGAAGGGAGTCACAGTTGCCACACTACACGCGACTGAAAATAGTGTTCATCTACAGCTCAATAAAATCAGTAGAAAATACTGCAATTGTTCGGTGATGCTACTTGTGTCATCCTTTATTAAAGCGTTCTCATTGGGTGGATTCAAGGTCACAACCCTCGAGAGAGACAACTAATTTTAATCGGACTTTTTCTAATTTACGTAAAACCGACTAATCGAAGGAGTATCACTTCGCTATTTTATTGCTAATCCAATTTCAGTGTTTTTAACTTATTTAATTTTTCCTCGAGCTTATTTTTTTGTGAAAATTGCTTTTAAATTACACGGTTTGACATTCACATTATCCGAACAATTTTTTCACGTGTGACCACGCATGAAGTGATACAATCAATATCCTTAATCACATTTTGTATTGCATTCACCATCCGTATTTTTTTTATTGAGCTGCAGAACCATTTTCTGTCCAGAGAAACTCGTTCATATTTAAATTGTTCTGCTTTATTACTTTGCTCATTTTCGCAAGGCTCTCTATATAAAAATACAGAACATTTTTCTACCTTTTTTAAACTTAACGATTAATCCGCTTAAAATTTCCTTGCAAATAATTTTTTCCTTTTCAAACAAGGAATTATTATTTCGTGTTTTTCTCTCTCCGTAATTTCCTGTTTGTGTTTATAACGAATGAGATACAAGAAAGAAACGGCGGTGATTTTTTCAGATAACGTCGTAGTCGTCCTGTTCTCTCCAACTCATTCCAATTGCAAATTGACTTAATTTGCGACGCTAATGAAACAAACGGAATATTTTTCCGTCAAGTTTGTCGCAGATTATGCTACTTAAGTCCTTAAAAATGGCTTTCAAGTGGAAGACAGTAATTATGAAGAGGCTCCCCCACATCGACGGCGTTGCTGCTGCGCTAATTGCTTTCAGTTTGCATCCTTTCTACTGTCAAAATGATCAGTCACAGTTTCACTGTAACGGAATTCCCCTGCGTGGGGGGCTGGTATTACGAAACATTCAAGTAATTTAGTCTAAGAAGAATTTTTTTATTCGCCTTTCAGACGAATATATTGAATAATATAATATGCAAATAATATTTTTTCTCGTTAATATATATTTAAGACCATTAAAAGACCTTTTTTATAATTAAATTGATTTTTTTTTATCATATAATCTTTTATTAACAACGTATCTCTAAATATTTGTACCCTTTTCAGGACTTTTGACTGTCGTGTGTCGTGACGCTATACAAATTTCCAAATTCTGGTTGTGAAGATTACTTGTTATGTTTCCATGGTAACGAATCATCAAATTCATTTGTGTGTGCTTCTACTTATTATAACCATACGATTTTTATTATCTTAATAAATCAGATAAATAAAACGTGTAAAAATTATTATTCTAAGACGTGAAATGAGCGATACAAATTACAAATGTATGTGATGAGAATTTTTTAAAAAAACAAAATACCACTGTGAACAAAAATTAAGGTGAATTTATTTATAAAATATAAATTCTTTATTTATTCTTCCAAATCAATTTCATCCCCTTCAAAGTATTCTCCGTCTGATAAAACGCACTTTTTCCAACGCCCTTTTCCAGTCCTCGAAACAGTCGGAATAGTCTTTTTCCGGCATAACCTTCTTCGATTCGGTTTTTATCTCCTCAATCGTGTCAAAACGGCGTCCTCGCATTGGCCTTTTGAGTTTGCTGAATAGCCAGAAGTCGCACGAATCAGGCGAATACGGTGGTTGCGGAACGATATGAGTCGAGTTTTTGGCAAAAACGTCGCGAAGAACCAATGCAGTATGACATGGTGCATTATCGTGATGAAGGAACCAACAGTTGTTCGCCCATAGTTATGGCCGTTTCAGACGAATAGCTTCACGCAAACGTTGCATAACGCTCAAATAATATTCTTTGTTGACAGTTTGGCCCAGCGGAAGGAATTCATAGTGCACCACACCACGATAATCAAAGAAAACTGTCAACATGACCTTGATTTTCGATCGACTTTGCCGTGGTCTTTTCGGTCTTGCTTCACCTTTTGCACGATATTCGCTGGATTGGTCGGTGGTTTCAGGGTCGTATGCGTAAATCCAAGTCTCGTCTCCAGTAATGATGCATTTCAAGTGGTCCTGATAGTCAGACAGCAAAGTTTCACACACATCAACGCGACGCTTTTTTTCTAAAACATTGAGCGATTTTGGCACCAATCGAGACTTGACGCGTTTGTGACACAAAACATTCTTCAAAATGGTTTGGGCTGAACCAAATGATATTCCAACACTGTCAGCGAGATCTCTAATTGTCCATCGACGATTTTCAAGCACCAAATCTTTGAAATTTTGGACGTGGCCCTCGTCGGTAGACATTGATGGTCGTCCAGAGCGCGGTTCGTCTTCAACGCGTTCTCGGCCCTCTTTGAACTCGTTGTATCACTTATAAACGTTTTTTTGTGCCATAGTTTGTTCACCAAAGGCCTTCCGCAACATTTTCAACGTGTCCGCACAAGAATATTCGTTCCGCAAACGAAATTTGACGCAAGTTCTTTGCTCAACAAAATCACGCATTGCAAAAATCGAAAATTTCACTTTTGGTTGTTTACAAAAACACGTGTAACTCAGAGATAATTAAACCTTTTAATAAACAGACGCCTGGAAAATATTATAGACAGTCCTACCAATCTAGGAAAAAAAATTACCTGCCTTCCTAATACCCGGGAGCTTTAAATGACAATTTGACCTTACTTTTTGATAACAGTGGTATATCAAAAAGGATAATCAACAATATTTTTGTGACAAGTATTTACGGAAACGTTATTCTGCTGTTAAATAAAATTTTGTGGATTTATGAATGATAAAAAAGAAGCCAATTAATGGTCGATAAATTCTCGTATATCATATTTAATATTGAAATATTTAATATAGCTGATGATATTTATCTTTTGATAAATAAATAAGCAATACAGCCTATAAGTTAGAAAATAATTAATAAATTAATTATATAATTAAATAATAATAATAAAATAATAATTAATTAAATAATTAATAACCAAAAATTCGATTGAATACAACGTTTCGTCCACAAATTTGGGTCTTTTGGGGGTAACCGGTAAAATATAATATTTAATTGCGTCCTGCGATGGTTGTAGTCGGAATCAATGCAACAATGAAGTGGAAAATAATTTTGTTTTAATTTATTATTAAATTTTTTAAGTGTGATGCTTTTGTTTTGTAGATAATTTATTTATGATTCTAATCTTAAAAATTGAATTTTTAATTTTATACACGATCTTCATTCAGAAATAGCTTTTTTTGTGAATACATTGTAGCGCGAAAGTACGCCATCAATTTAATAAAAGATTTAAATGGTAAAACGGATAGCAGCAAGACGAGTCTTGGGATGTTCTGCCATAAAACCTGTCGCCTCCGAGTCAGGGGATGCGAAACGGACGTACGACAGGAACCCCCCTCCCCTCCTTTATTTATATGACAACACCTTGGATGAAAACAGAATCGATGGACAACGTGGGTTAGTCTAGTTCTACGGGGTAATAAATTTCCTTAGCTATTAGCAAATTTGAGTGGAGAAGGTCGTAATGTACAAGAGTAAGACATCGTGTCTCCTCTTTACGACAAGTTCTGAGCGACCATCGTTTTAGTATGCATTATGATGTTGTAAACACCTGCATCGACATGGAGTTCCATAAAGGAAGATCTCCAAAGCCTTGTTGTAGCTTGATAGAAAACAGTGTCAAGAAAAACCATCATTTACCATTGGCGAGAGTCTGTAAAGGAAATTAAGCTTCCTGTAATCCAAGTCTTAAAAACATACAGTACAGAATTGTTGCACACAACAGCCCTCGTATTTAAACCCCCATCTCGAATTTGTTTTTTCTTCCTTCTTTCAACTTTTAACATTTAGTTTCATAAATAAATTATCTACGGAACAAAATTACGCACAATTGTAATATTCAACTGACCAATGAGCTGTAGAGGGACTTTAATTCTGATAATTGACTACTCATAAGTAGCGTATGAAGGGATTAGTTTTCAATTAACATATTACGGGGGTGGAATAGACCATTAAAACACAATAATATTAACTCGTTAATTGAATGTAAAGCCTTTACCCGTGGTCATTTAAAAAGCACTGTGAAAATAGACAAATTGATTGTTTTATTTTTGCGTTATGGAAGTTACAAACCAGGATTGAGGTCATTCATTTTTTTAAATTTGATAAAAAATAGCGTTTTAAGAACTAGAAAAAAAACTTTATTGCTCTAAAATTTTTGCTTTTTTTGGGGGTGTAGACAGTCTATGTATAGGGTAATTCACATAGTGGCAACTCGCCTCTTATAACATAGGAAAGGGATTTGAACGGGGGGATGCGGAAGGGTGGAGGAAGGTAGCCAAGGGTAACTAGGGCCCCCGGGTTATGGTTTAAGGATCCTACCCGGCATTCGCCTAAAAGAAATGCACGACAAACCCTAGAAAAACCTGCATCAGGTAGGTCGGGCATTGGGTACTTGTCCCGCGCCCTTCCGATAGCGGGAGAGGAGTTTGCTGTGGGGACGCAGCATTCCCTTCTCCGTGCCTCGACCCATTTTAGGAGGGAATAGCGGACAACTCTTACCGTATGCCCAAGGTCCCCAAAGGTAGCCCCTTCGTATCTATCCTACAAGGTTCTACCTGCGAAAGAATATCCCTCGCAGGACGATGAGCGCGCAGAACTAAAACATATATTTTGGAATATATTTAAAAATGTCAACAACATAGTCATGAGTAATGCGCCCTTTATCAATTCACACTAATTTCCTTCTTCATCGACTCCTAAGAGTTAAGCTAAGATGATTGTGATCGTGTGAATTGTAGGTGAAGCCTGTCTCTGGGTCTATAATGGACGGGAAAGTCTCGTTCCATTCTGGAGTCGACTCTGATGGCTTACTCCGTCTGATTCCCGATTTGGTCGAGATTTTTACCATCCTGATACATTAATTATAACTAATTAGCAAAATAGAACGTTTCCGTAGCGTATTTTTTAAGCAGATGAACAAGCCGAAAAACAGTGTAGGATCGCCAGGGGTGGGACCAGATGTTCGACAATGGAAAGTTTTCTATCCGAGTGTGGCAGATGCAACAGTAGCTGGAGTGGACGAGGAAAATAAGTTATAAGTTGATAGATGAACGTGGAAAGCTATTGAATTTTATGTTGAACCAATTAATACGGTGAAATTATAAGAAAGTGCAGGGTTAATAAAAATAATAGGAGAAGACAGCGATTTTATAATGAAAGTGGACAGAAATTAGAAGATTAAGTTTTTTTCGGTAAACTCACAGACAAGAAATAATTAGATAAACTTTTTGTTACTAAATTTATTTTCCATTAAATTTAAGTTTGCTAAAATATTTCCCAACAGAAAAAAAGGCCGTGCTATGTGGTTTTCTTACACTATACATGCCAAAAAAATCTCTATTATTTACGTATTTAATTTTTTATTGTTTCTATATTGAAAAGTAAATATATTTGATATAATAATACTTAAATAATATATGAGAACCCCCCCCCCAACAAAAGTCTTTACAAGACAGATAAATTACTGAGTACAGGCAATAATAAAAATTTAAATGAAATATTCAAAACAAAATATTCAGGTGGTTTATCATGATATAAACGAGCCCCATGAAGTTAGATTAAAAGAAAATATCCGCATTTTACTTTTTTTTTTGCTTGCTTTACGTCGCTCTTAATTGGTTAGCGGGATCGAATATAGAAGTACAATTAAAATATCTGCAAACACGACCTTTCCGGATGGCCGGCTGTCGGCTCCAATTATTGGGTCCTGCAAACATAAACGGAATAACTAAACAAGGCGGATCAACTGCCATCAGCGTGTATGAGATTAGTAGAACAGCGCCAACGTGCAACGAACCCAGAGTCACCGAGCTTTGTCTCGTTAATGAGCACGTTACGAAATTTTGCAGCACAGGCTAATCCTTAATCCTGACGAGTTTGACAATAGGGCACCTGGTGAGAGTTGGGGGATGTAGTTACATATATGGCAACCCCTCCCTTGCCAATCCCTACCCTCCTATTTCAGCTGAAATCGGTAAATCACCGGCTAAAATAAACCATTTAAGGATTTGAAGCGTTAATGGAGCGTCAGGCTCAAACGGCAAGAGTAATTTATGACTAAGTAATTGAAAAGCGAATGTATCCATGCAAATCTGGAAGCTACGTGTAAATAGATTTAACTGTGAGTTAGCACGAATTATTTTCAGAGACTGTTCGCCCTCGCGCGCAATCCATTCGTTGTCCCCGATCCACAGGACCAGATCATGACAGGAAATAGATCTGCGCTGAAACAACGAAGCAACAGTAGCGGGGACGTAAAAATCATCCTAATATAGAACATCGTTTTATGATAGTTCTATGAATATGTAAAAACCCAGTAACAGATATTAACAACTTTGTGATTTGGGGATAATTTGTTACTCAACATTAAATATAAAGACTGAGATCCGTTCAGATATGAAAACATAAAACAGCCTCAGACAATTCATTCCTTAGTAGCCATCTGTTTTTGGTCTGTTGTGACTTTTTCTTTTAAGCGAGTTTGCCAGCGTTGTGTTTGTGAGATCCAAGAATTCTCAACGCTAGGTAAAGAATGATTATGCTTGTTTGCTTGGCAAGTTATATAGGCAGCTAAGGGTCCAAGGTCACCTCCAGCCGTTTTTGTTTTTTCAGAGCATTTGTTATACTGATTGTCCCTGTTACAGGAAAACCACATGAAAGTGAAGGTCGTGTCCAATATCTCGTGGTCAGAAATAATTTTCTCTGGCAAATACAGTCGGCTAATCCAGGTTCCAGTAGAGCAGAGATCCAGAGCAACTACCGTGTGTTCAAAATCTATTGAGTAGAATCAGTGTATAATGGCCTGTTTAGTGTGTGTTGTTTTCAAGCTACAAGAGTCCGAACTGGTACCAGTAGCACTGTCGTGAGTACAAAACAATTACTAATGACTGTAATTGATAATTAAAGGGTGTAGTCAGATTTAGTTGGGGTTTTTCTTTTCATTCGTTTTCTTTTACTTTTTGTATTTAATATTGTATTCCGTTAACTTCAATGAGTTTGGATTGTTAATGTTTTAGTTCATTAAAATATATTTGTTCTTACTATCAAACCCAGTGGTAACCCTGAGATAATGAGAGATTCATCGTAATTGATTGTAAAATTATAAAGCAGTATTTTCATAGAACGCCACGAATTTATAAAATAAAATTGAAATATTTGTTTGTGAAATTGATGGAATTCGGCGTGCAAAGCAGGGCTTATAATGTGTAATTATCAACAATAAATTTTAAATACATAATAATTTTGTTAATTATTCCTATTAATTAAGACTACCTTTTTAATTATTACAATATATAACGACAAATTAACAAAGTTTTACTATTCAAAAGCAGGTAATGTAAACCATAGTTCCCTAGATTCGAGTGGCATCAGATCTTAACTTAGACAATTCAGCCGCAATCTTTACGAAAATAATCTCTAAAGTTTTGTAAACTGAACACTTTACCGCCAACCACACACTTTTTATCTCACCAAATAAACCGGCATAAAATCATGTTTCAACGTTCGCTGTGCAGGAAGCTAACACTATGAGTCTGGGCTGAACCCAGTAGATCCATGTCCACAAGGGTTGATCAGACTCGCGTGCCAATGCTGTGACTGCACGTATTTCAGACAGAAAATGCCTTGAATGTTTTCAGAGTAACAGGCTACATGAGGATGTCCACGTGGTGTAAACTCCCCTTTAATGGTAAAGGAAGGGAATTGACAGTAGGGATGCAGAAGGGTAGAGAGTTATCTAGGACGCCGAGCTGTAGTTTAAGGATCCTACCCTTCATACGAGAAAAATGGGGCAGGACAAACCCTAGAAAACCTGCACCAGGTAGATCGGGCGCTTGGTACTTGTCCCACGCCTTTCCGATGACGGGAGAGGGGTTTGCTGTGGGGACGGAGCATTACCTTCCCCGCGTCTCTACGTGTTTAGGAGGCAGCGCTCAAAATAGGCCGAGGTGCCTCGACTTGTTTAAAAGCCTTAGTTCAAAAGCAGAGAGAGAAGAAGGTATCCCCAAAGGAAGCCCTCCCTGTTTCTCCGGAAACTTTCCGCCTGTGAGAGCTGAGAACCGCTCAAAAGGCTTCTTTTTCCCAAATATCTTGGAAATGTAGTATACGGAAAATTTATTTATATATCATAAAAATTTGGCTGATGTTAATAGACAAAATTGTGTATTGTATGTAAATTATTTATATTACTCCAAATGCATTGTGCACCTGATGAAGACCTGCAGTGAGGACAAAACGTCTGGATAATTTTTCTTTTTCAATTATTTGGCTGATTTCTTATGGAATTGTTTTAATTAATTATTATACCCATATTTCGGACACAAGTTGGCGCGTAAAATTTCAGTAGCCATTTTTACTATAGAATTACGGTTATCATTAGTAAAATATTTACTTTATAATTTGTTATTCTGTAGTTATAATTTTATATACTTGGAAATAAAATAATTCCACTCTACGCTATAGATAGAATTCATTCCGTTTGATCTACAAAGGGACCTAGCAATACTCGGGCAATCAGCTCGTCATTAATGAATATGATATTTACCATGCGTATACGTATTTTGAAAGAAGCTGAAATTTGGTAAAAATGCAAATAACTTTCTTGAAACATTAAAGTGAGGTACTTCCATTTTTATCAACGCCAAAAACTAGAGACGAAAGAGAAAAAACCGATTAAGTGAACATCTTCCGCGTTCCCAGTTAGTCTATAAGACGATGATAAATAACATCTGCAGACCGAGGGGAGGGAAAGATATCTTGGAAAGTATAAAATTAAGTTGGCAAGGCTCCAAGATGTTGCGGCAGAATTGACTACTCTCGTACGGGGCAGCCGCGATATAAAGACCTGGCAGGGAGGCTAAGTAGGCCACCAGGGAGGGATCTCAGCTTTGACATTCCTCTCTGGGACGACTTAAATTGTCCATTACGTTTGTCCGACTTGCTAAGAAGGTCGCAGATTTAGGTCGTGATAAAGATAACATAAAACTCACGTTCAACAATCTTCAATCCGCAACGCAAAAATTTCAATACTTAAAAATAACAATCAAACTCCTCATTTTCGACACTAATAGATTCTACACTAAGATAAACCTGAATTGAAAAGACCCCAGCGCAAGGTCATTTTATTGAAATTATATGCAGAGTATTATATAATGGTAGACGCAAATATCCAACGCAAGTAGAACACAAAAAAACAAAATTTTAAATTATAAATGAATAAAATAGTTAATCTTGTCAGAAATATTAATTACTAAAATTAAAAATTATAACTTATTAATAAAATAAAAATTAGCACGATATATCGTTCCCCTTTGGAATCCTTGTCAGGTGAAAATATAAATATTTTTACAAGTCTGTATATATATACAAGTCTGAATATATATATTATATATATATATATATATATATATATACAGAATATACGTCGGAAAAACTTACGCTCTTTATCATAATTTATTGCTTGAAATATCAATAGATTTTTAATATTTTGTGGAGAATATTTTTAATAGTTTGTGTGCTTTACCTCTAATATTTCAGCCGAAAGGAAATATAATTTGTGCCATTTTCACGTTTTAATGTGTTATAACTTTTTTTATTAAAATATATTGTAATAAATAATAGGCAAGCTAATTAACTAAATTATTTAACAAAATATTATTTAATTAATGTTATAATTAATTTGCCCTACGTTGGCACGCCGAAATTTAATAATTACAAAATTTAACAAACAAATATTTCATTTAGAATAACATTTATATTTAAAGTAAACAATCTTAAGATTTATAAATTAAGAAAAACAATCAAAACCAAAATGAGACGAACGAAATCTATCGTTTATAAACTTAATTAACTTGATTTCTACTTACAAAAATGTTCGGTTGGTGCCAGACTTAGTTTCCTCGGCTCGGGCACACAATTTACACGAAAAAGGCCATGATTCACTGACTCTACACTTGGTTGTCAAACACACGGTCGTAGTTATTGAATTTTCCTCTGGGAACTGGATCTGCTGCACCTCCGGATCATCAGCCAGACATATTGTTACACATTGTCTTTATGTTAAAAATGTTGATCTCAGTACGCGTAGGAATCTTAATGTGGCGCAAATATTTGATTACTCTTTGCAGTTGCAGTTCCAAACTTTATACTTGTATTTAAAAACTTGTAACTTCCCCGGTTGAATTATATACTCTCGCCACGCTGTTGGTTCTCTCCAATTTTGTTTTCCGCTCCCTACTACCATATCAGTCAGACTCGCGTTTCTCTCCCGGCTACAATATCAGACAGACTGTCTCCAGAAAGCGCTCGCAGTTCTCAAACAAAGACCGCCTACATTGTTGTCTTTTGAAGATTGGTACCGCTAACAATCCAATTATTAAAATCATCACTGGCCTCTAATTAGTGTTACAATATTTCTGACAATATATATATGTAAAGATTTTTCTTAAAGATGATTAAATTTATAATAGAATACTGACAATTAATAAATTGTTTATGTTTTATTTTTTTTAAAAGTTTTTTTAAATTTCGACGTTCCAGATTTATTGAAAATTTTGACTATGCTCTCTCGTGGTGGCAGATAAAATTTTTGTTGTATATGGAGCACAGTCTTTTGTTTTTACTGGATTTCTGTAAGTTACCTGCTGGAAACCTATACATACATGAATCGAAAATACAATTTTTGAACCATTTTAAGGTTTGTGAAATGATGATTTTCAGTTATTTTGTAAATTAAAGGTTTTTTCCAAAAGAAATCTACTTAATTGGACTGTTTATTTATGTTAGCAGTACTTATTATGAGCCCTTTCTGAGCCTCAGGTGAGACAATCAACACTATTATCAGTCAAAAATTTTTTATTCTAAAGTTTCGGCCCAAAGTGACTACAACAAGCAAGTCAGAACTAACCATACCGTCACAACATCAAGTAAATCAACAGCAACAACGCCGCCAAGCGGGCAATTACAGAAACAGTTATTTTTGAAACAATCCCATAGAAATTTAACCAATATATATATATATATATATATATATATATATATATATATATACTAGCTGGGTGCCCGGCGTTGCTCGTGTACATAATTATATAAACTCGAAAAAGTATTTAATTGAATACTTAAATATATTCCCTGAGTATTTCAGGATATAATTGTCAATTGTCACTCAGTCTTCATACATTACGAAATATTACATTGATGAAATTGTTAGCTAGACTCACAACTAATATAGCGCGAAAATTAACTTACATTTTCCGCAAAGATGGTAAAGTAATTCGTATTCTTCTTTATTACCATTCGATGGAGTATTGCTGAAGAAAATATTTCTGCTTTATTTCATTCCTGATAAAGGAGAATTTCCTTTGTTCGTTGCGTAGTAACGTCTTTCTCTCGCGTGACGTCATTGTCTCTTGGCGCGCAGTAATTTAACATTTAATGACAATGGTTTTTAATTATTATAATTTCTGTATTACTGTATTACTGAAAACAAATATTCTTTTTATTCAATCAAAATATTTCTGCTTTATTTCATTACGAAATACAGAACTATATTTTTATGATGCGTCAATGTCTTGCCAATGACGTCACCGTCTCTTGGCGCGAAGTAATTTAACACTAATTCGTAACTTATTTCAACTATAATTATTTCCACGTTTATTCTAGGGGTTTCTCACCCCCACAGTACCGGTTCTCGATTTTGGCAGAATACGTATACCAATTTTTGTTGCATTCTGTCCACACGATAAAATTTGTATAAAGAACAACGTAAATACATACATACAAATATACATCCTTTTTTATTATATATATATATATATATTGTGACAGAACAGACGGTTCCGTCACTGCTGCGCTGTACAAATTTATTTCTTTTTTAATTTTTCTTTGTTTTATGAGTTGTGTTGAACAGACGTTGAGTGGTGCGCGTGTGTTTTGATAAAAGGGATAATAGGGCCCGTGGTTTGTGCCCGATACGGACACACGTGGCCGAGGTACAACTTCCGCCTGGTGAAGCGGCGACCGGAAGGTCGCGAGGATTGGCCGATCTTCGACCAATCAGCCGGGGGCCCGAGGCTAGCTGGCGAGTGGACCCCAAAATTTAGTTCTTCTCGTGGGAGAGCCCGGATCGAACACAGTCTTCTTCTAGTGCGAGAGTCCGGAGCGAGTACAGCTTTCTTCTACTGCGAGAGTCCGGAGCGAGTACAGCCTTCTTCTAGTGCGAGAGTCCGGAGCGAGTACAGCCTTCTTCTAGTGGGAGAACCCGGATCGAACACAGCCTTCTTCTACGATCTGGAAGGAACCACCGTCGTGCATCACCGTCATACGAGGTTGTTCGCCCAACACTCCGCCGCCCACCCGCAGCCGCCCTCGGTCGTGTGGAATCCAGTCGACTCGGTCATCCCAGACGCCTGCGACCAGCGAGTTGGCGAGCCAAGCCAGACTTCAACGCGCCACCCCAGGATTGAACGAGGACGAACGTTAAGTACCCGTTTAACGTGTGGATGGTCGTCCGATTTTCCTTGTGTATTAGACTCGAGGCTAGTGAACTGTTCTGAATCTTCTTGAGTGAACTGTATTTGATTTGTTTTGAAATTATAAGTTGTAAAGTACCCTGGGTGTACCAATTTCATTTGCCACCGTCGAATCTGGTCACGTACCTCCACGGTTTTCCTCGGTGATCCCCAACCTCATCCTTTATAAAATTCGCTCTGACCGCTGTTCTGGTCGAGCAAAAGTGACGTACCGTTACATTCGGCGCCCAACGTGGGGCCGTAGAGAGCGACGTACCGTTACAATATATATATATATATATATATATATATTGTACATAGACTAGCTTTTTCGTGAACTGCGCGCATTGTACGGAAGGTCAGTTGGTAGCAGTCTGGAGAATCTTATGGTCGAGAGAGGGAGCAGAATTTAAAAGTAGGAACAGCGTGGTTCAAGCATAGAAATACAACTGAGAGACTTATGTTTTAAAAATCTACGTAAAAAGATCTGGACGGAGCGACAAGTTATAAAAAAACTGCAAAGCTGAAACAAAAAGTTTAGCGCCACGTTAAGATACATAGGCGTTCCTAAATAATAATACAAGAACTAAAACCGTGTGCTTTGATCAAGTGTAGAATCGGTGATTAATGACCTTTTTAGTGAATTGTGTCCCCAAGCTCCAAAAATAAGTCTGGTACTAGCAGGAAATTTGTAAGTAAAAACCAAAATAATTAATTTCTGTAAACGGTTCTTTTCATTTTTGTTAGATTTCGTATTCCGTTAGTTTCAATTTGGTTGAATTGTTAATTATTTAATGTATAATTTTTTATTGTTCTTACTTATCAACCCAGTAAAGACCCTGAGAAGAAGAGTTATTAAATTTGATTGTTTGTGAAATATAAAAGATTGTATTTTACCTTGAACGCCACAAATTATAAAATAAAAATATTTATTTTGTAAATTATGAAATTATTGAATTCGGCGTGTCAACCTACGGAAAATCATTTGTAAAACTAAATGAACACCTGTTGAAATAATATTTGACAAATTAAAAGATTTTTGTCTTAATAAATTTTGTTAATTAATATTTCGTGAGAACTCAGTACGTGCATTTCGACAGCGTCTGTGTAGAATCTGTGAGGAAATTTAGAATCAGTGGTATAAAATTTGCATTGAAAGTGTAGTTTTGAAGCTACATAAGAATTCTGGTACCAGTCGAACAATATCTGAGTAACACAAAACTTTGATAATAATATTTGTAAACGATAACTAAAAGGGAAAAGTCAGATTTCGTTCATCTTTCATTTCGTTCAAGTTTAATTTTTTTACATTTAACTTTCTTTCATTTATCGACATATTGTTTTTAGGTAAATTTTAAACTGAATTGTTAATCATCAAACCCAGTGGAGACCCTGAGATAAGAGATCTTAATTTGATTGTAATTGTTTTAATTTTTGGAAGCCTCCAATGAATAAATAAATAATTATTTTGTTTGTTAATTTTTCATAATCTTTTAATTTAATTAACCTTTTCATTTTGATTATTACATTAAATGGCTACCACAACGTGGGGCAAATTAATTAATCGCATAACTTGTTGATTATTACAATATATATATATATATATATATATATATATATATATATATATATTTGATTCTTTATATAAAGTATACAATTAATACAAAGAGCACCATCTCTTTATTAATGGGTTATGCAGTTTCATTATTAAGCAATTCTTTAGATGTCAAACATCACTTGTTGATTTTAAAAACCATGCTATTTGAAATGTGGTTTAGTAAATTCACGTATACGTGTCTACTACACCCACCTCGTTGCGCTCATTCATCACAGAGTCAATGTTCATATAAATATATTTACTTTCAAGTATCATTCTCTTAACCAAATTGCTTTCATTATGGAGAATCTCAACCCTACCCCATTACTGTGACTGTCTTATCATAATCTTTCAAATTTTCTTTATGGTGGTACAACAGCATGGAGGTGTACCCCAGATATGGAACCGAAAAATCCTTGTTTAGAATAAAGAAAATTAACTGGCAATAGTGTTGATTATTGTCTCACATGAAGGCCAGGGCTTATAAATAATATATTAATAATTAATTAAATTTACATTGTATTTAATTTACAAATTTATATAAATTTTTATATGTGAGATCCCTATTAAAATGCAAATGGTTTCCTGAAAAGTATTTTTTATTTGTACAAATGAATTTGGATAGCTCCTAAAAGAAATCTAAATTAAAGAGATGAAAATGAAGATTTAGTTTTTCCATTTAGTATAAATAATTTTTAAAAATTGGGGAAATTTATAAAGATTTAACAAGATACTAGTATATTCAAGAATTTGCTTAGGCATACAAATGAGTAGCCAAATAACAGATAAAAATAAGTTATAAATAAATACCACAATAACGTTTCTTGAAATACTTGTTGCTACCGCCAGGTGATTAAAAAAAACGCAAGATTCGTTAGAACGTAATTTGCTTAGGCCTTTCGAGGAACTCTTTGAATTACAATTAACAAGTGTTTAAAGATGATTATGGTTGGAAATGGGTCGAAAGCTCCAGTTTGAATCGGACGTGTGTATAAAATGAGTTTCTGAACTACAGATATTGCGTCAATTTGAGGTAAAAAATTTCAATCTGTATTAAAATTTGTTTTCATGTTGGGAAAAGAAATTAAAGATTTATATATCAATGATAAATGCTTGAGAAAGGTGGAAGTAATAAAGAATACAGAGAATGCAACTATAAGAATTGCGTTTTTCAGTATGACAAGTCATCCAGTTATTCAGATCCTGCTTTGGAAACTAACTTCAAGAAGGTTAATTGTACTAAATTCAAATACAACACAATCCAGCAAATAGTGCTTGATGGAGGAGACTTGCGTGACATTTACACACTGCTGCTTCTGCGTAAAGCAGCTTCTCGTCTGCGGTTATCACTCACGGCATTCAACTAAAGCCAACACACACTGAACTATAATGGACACAGAGTTACAGTTTCACGTAATTGCCGACGGTACTAAGATACCAGTAACATTAAAAAGCGGAAGGAGCGTATTTACTGATTTCTCCATATACGACCCCTGTTTTCCTTGTGTAATTGCGCCAATGGTAAATCGGGGTTTCTAATTTCCATGACTTAAAAATATGATATAGGAAAACGTAATGATTAATAATTAGTATATTTATAGATGCATGGAAATACATAGCAACTAGTTCCAGAAAAATGTTGCGGGCCAGTGTCAATTACATCAATTTATCATAGTCATTAAAGAAAAAAACAATTAACAATTAAAACTAATAACTCAATTAATGTTCACATAGATTATATATAGCTTTCTCAGCCAAGTACTTTTTCAAATAGAATGAAATTGTTCCCTTAGTTAGTTTTATTTTTTACCTAAATGTTCCTATTGTTTTTAGAAAAAAAATAATTGGTTCGGACTCTGTAATGTTTATTATTTTTCCTTGTGGGGTACATTTTTGGTATATGTATGATTGGTAAGTTTCTATAATATTTTACAAGATGTGTAGACCAGTAGACGTATACCTTAACTGCTGTAAATGTATATTTCATAAAAGACTGAGTGCTGGCGTTTCCCGGGTATTTATTGAAATTAGCCAGAAGAAGGAATTAATTCGACACTAACCTCTTGGTAAATTGTTCATATAACCAGCATCAACACTGCCAGTGTTTGGAAAATTTACCCGTTTACATTCATCTCCCCGACCTAACCCATCGACATCTAACTTCAAATAAACCCTGATGATGACTGAGGGTATTCGGGAATTCTCCTACTACATAAAGTAAAAGTGTGTAAAAATAACGACGAATTAAAACAGTAAAATAAGCTCACTAACTTAATACAGTCTAAAACTACAACCGGTATCTTAAAGGAGTAAAGAAATACAATCTTTAACTAAATAGAGAGAAAAATGTAGCTGGTACCCTAAGAACCACTCGTACGATAAGGATGCTTACCTGGCTTGCCTTTTGGAGTTGAAATTATACAGTTAGAATTTCTATAATGACACTATCAAATTAAGCGACTCCGACAACGTTTTATTCAACGCTAATATTAGCCGTTTAGCAATGTTTTAAAATTCAACCCCCACACCTAGAGGCGGGAGGTGTGTTTTAAGTCCTCAGTGTTTGTTCCTGGATCGTAAGTAACATCTTTATAAAGTTTGGTAGAAAGTGGTCTACAAATTTAAGATAGTAAACGCAAATTTCTTTCACCCTCTTCCACCTCTCCCACAGCTGGCGGCTGAGCTACACATTAACCAGTATGGTAAATGTCCGAATTAAACTCAGCGACTTTCATAACCCTAAATTCAACACCAGTCTCAGCTCTTTACTTGTATATAGCGACATTTCATCCTCATCCTCCCCCACACGGTAGGGGATGAAGTACAACTTAACTGGCATAGTTCATGTCAGAATTAAACACATTGTTACCTGTAACCATGGATTTGACATCTATCTCGGTTGTTTCTCCTTATTTTTAAATAACACCCCTTCACCCCCTCCCCCCGCCCTCAGTGATGCTGACTTCCCATGCTGTACGGGGTTGACATTATACATTAAAACATCTGAAGAAGAAACTATTGTTCTCAACGACATCGAAAAAGAATTACTCGACCGTAACAACGGCCGTTTTGGCATGTTTTAAATTTATCCCACATCCCCTCTCCTAGCGGCTGAACTGCATCATAACCAGTATGGTTAATGCAAGAATTAAACTCATTGTCATATATAACGCTGGATTTGACACCATTCTCGGTTGTTTCGCGTGTTTTTCATGTAACGTCCCACAATCCCCACCCTTATTGGTGATTTAAAGGGTTGATAAATTATAAACTAAATACATCTGGATAGAAAGTATTCATGACATAGACATCAAAAAGTGACTAATCCACGATCATATAGGCCGTTATAGCATGTGTTTTAATTACAACCCCGTTAATCCCCTGGGAGTTTCTTACCGCTTTGTAAACCCGACAGAAACCTTATCAGGGGTGCGCACAACAACTCACCAAAGTTTAATCGCAATCGGATGAATGGTTTAGGAGTTCACAGGCAGACATTAATTTTTATATATAGAGAGATTTGCTCGCAAGACTCACATTGCTTCATACCCAAAAATGAACCATCAGATAAAATAATGGTACAAACGTTTAAATTAAAATATTTCGTTGCACTTCAGGTTAACACTTAGGTCATTCCATTCTGACATGAAATAAATTCTAAAATAAAATGACCGTAAGCCAAAAGAAAGCTAATGAAGCATTTAACAATACTTCAACAACGTTTCGTCGTTCACTTAGGACCTTATCAGATGTATATTGGAATTGTAGCGGTTTAAATCCAAAATTTAAAGAATTATTAAACTTATAATATTCGAACACCAACATAGACCTGACAACGTCCTTTAATTAAGGACGAAACGTTCTGTAATTATATTTTTCTCAATTGTTTTATTAATTGTTTCTAAGTTACGGAAAATTTATTTATTGTAAAATTAAAATGGCGACATATTTATAAATGTGAAATCAATTCTTTACAATAAATATAATTATAATACAGGAAAAAATAAAAGCATAAGTGGAGTAATTGAATAAAGAAATATATTGGAAATGTATACCCCAGACCACTCTTCAAACCCCCAATTTTCTTGTTTGTTTACCAATGGGTGTTTAGCCTTTCACCCCCACTGGAATTTTAACGCAACAGTGTCCACAGCATGAACTTTCAAGTCCTGCGGTCATGCAGTTGTTAACTTGACTGGCCTAAACGATGGCAAACTTCTGTTGTCAAGTCACGCTACTGTCTGGAACCAAACATCCTAGAAGTAATCAATATCACAGATATTTCCTACGCGGCAGGGCGAAATTGAATATATGGCTATTTGAATTATTGATCCGATGTTGTTCGGAGTGACTGCAGCGTTATCTTGTGGCTTGTGGATTCTGGGAGATGAGGGCAATTACGAAGGCTCCGAGGAGGTACGGAGGCACTTTCCTATCCGCATGCAGCTATTTTGCATAACATATTTCGTGGCAGAGCTCGTTCCACCTTCATAAATTAGCGGAAGTTACGAGTGTCTGAGCAGCACGCAGCTGTTGCAACCAGTTAAGTGGCCCCCGACACGTTTCCATCCTCCCCGTTTTCACGCCCCCGCTTTGCGTGCAGTCACACTGTCAGATATGCACTAGATGTTGATCTTGCATGAGTACTAGTTGTATGCACTAACATGGCATCTCTTGTAACTTTATATTTAATGGGTGAAACTTTCAAGAAAACCGGAACAGGATATTTGAGAAATCATTAATAATTCCAAAACCAATTTTTTCTGTTTAATTTATCCCCTAGATAAATGAATTTGAACATATGAATTTTAAACCATTCAAGTCATCAATAGATCTTTTTTTAATTGTCAAATATCACTGAAGCTTTTTGTTTTCATCAAGCTCATCTGTAAAATTATATAACCTTAAAAATTTACATTCTAAATAAAATAATAACATAGACATAAACTCAAATAATTACCTGTTGATCTCACAATATTTTTTTAGCTAAAAATCTACCAAATTTAGAAATATATTTAAAAAGTAAATGTCTCTGTAATTTTGAATCTGTTAATTCTTTGTCATGAATTTTTTTATTTCTGATTTATAAAATTATTTGCAATAATTGCACCTATTGTTATATCGGCCAGACTAAACGATATTTGTTAACTCGAATTAAGAAACAAAGCTAATGTAAAATTTCCACCATATAAACGTTCTTATATTACTAAACATTGTTTGGATCTTAATCATTCCTTCAATTTGGATAGTACTATTAGTCTAGACAATGAAGTAAACAAAAGGTTAATCTCAGAAATGCTCCATATTAAGTCAAACGAATTTTCTTTAAACGTAAAAGAAGACACGTCAAATTTAATTACTAAGTATGATCGTTCATTAAATAATATGTGTTAGTGTATATCTTGTATTTATTTTCTCTGCAATGCTTTTAACTTTAAAATATTATTTCAGTGGAACTAGTATTGAACAAGATCACAACAGTAGATCGAAACGTCTACTCACTTTTGTTCAAAATTAATTTGTGTTATTGTCTGTTATTCGTGTCGTTAATTACTTGTGTTAATTTCTGTTTACAGACGTTAATTGTGTTCTTTTAAATTTGAAAATTTTAGAAGAAAAGATGGCAATATAATATACGTTAGGATTCAACAAAGTTATATATATTGTAGTAATTAGTAATTAATCCATTATTCTAATTGGAAAATTGAATGTAAAGGACTCATTATTAGAGGATATAAAGCATACGCCGCAACAAGGCGGCGACACAAAGAAATAATGTATTGTTGGAGTTGAGAAAGCGGTACGCGCTCAAAATCTACGAGACGAACAGTCAGCGGCAAGACGCGAAAGGAAAAAGTCTACGTCGAGAACTGGGACATAGCAGTTCGGTCCACATAGAGAAATAGAAACAGTAAAAGTTTGCGGATCCAGAATTATGAATAGGTCTATCTAGGAAGTCCAACGGCGAGCTAATAGTTTACATAAAACGCAAGTAACCAGTTTTGACGGAGATACTTATAAAAATCGCAGTTTGGAAGCAGAAGTTTTGCTTCACAAACTGAACAAATTTTTGCATGGAGAGACTTTGAGGAGACCTACGTCCGGAAACTGGCTGAGGGTGAGATGATCGAGTTTCCAGGATAGCAGAGATCCAGAGCAACTACCGTGTGTTCAAATTCTAATGAGTAGAATCAGTAATATCCCCAAAACGTGTGCACAGAAAAACCAAAAATGAGACCTGGGCGGCCGTAAGTAGAAAACTCTAAAATTGATTGTAAACCACTTTTTAAAAGATATGTCAGATCGTTCTTTAATTATTCACTTCGTTAATTATTTACTTCTTTAGTTATTTAGTTCTTTAATTTAAATTCAATCTTTAGTCTTATTTTCGTCCGCAACAAAATTCGTCGAGGTTCAGACGAATTAATTTACCTAAAAAGCTAAATGTAATTGAGTGTATAAAATTCACCCATTTATCAAACCCAGATAAAGACCCTGAGATTCCAAATATTATTATTGTAATTAAAATTGTTAATAAAATTGTTTGTAGTTTTTCACGTAATAGTTTTTTTTATTTTATTTAAATTCAGCCATTTGTAGTTTTTATTTAATTTATTACAATATATATATATATATATATATATATATATATACTGCAAATATTATTATTGATATTCGATTGAAATAAAAACCTTGTGGCTTTCATGTAGAAATGTTTCGAGTACAGTAGGTGGTACATTTAGATGATACATAGTACATGACGCAGAAGAAAGATAAAAGACTCGATAAATCAGTGGGACTGGCAGGAATTGACGAATCGATATCAGGACTTCTTAGCAAATCCCGACGTATTTACCTTAATATTTACAAATGAATTTCCGACGTGGATGTCTCGTTAACGGGTTGTAAGAACGCCTGAAAAGATTCCAACATCGAATATTTGTGTTGGAATTTTCTGTATCTACATGAATCCTAAAAAGGGGTCCGTCTTATAATAAAACGAGTGAATATCATTTCCTTAACGAACAGAGAACCAACTTTTGGCAAAATAAAAAGTATTAATTAGAGTCAGTGTGAAAAATGGCCTGTTATAAAGTGTAATGTGTGTAAAGCGAATGATCGAGCCAAAATGCCCTGATTACCAGAAACTGTAAATTACATTTTCACTGATTTCATATTTGTAAACCATTAAGTAAAGGTAATTATCGTCAGAATTCAGATTTCGAGTGTCGTTTAGAATTTAAAGTTAACATTTTGTTTGCATTGTAAATAATACATTGACGAAGTAGGCCCATAATAGCTTCATAATAATTTAATTAACTAATATCTTCTTTATTAAAGGGCCATTAAAGATCACGAGAAAGAGTACATTTGAAATGTAAAATATTAATTAATAATATAAAATTGAAAGTTAATTTTTGATAACTGTTGTAAAATTTCCTTTGATAACTTTTGTAAATTTAATTACTGGTGCATTCATAAAATTAATTTTGTTTGTTTATTTTAAAAAAATATTAATTATTACTAAACGACCCTCTCATTTTAATATTTAAATTAATATTTAATGTGGCGATTTAACCTTTAATTCATTAATGATTACCGCAAATTGGCACCTCAACGTGAGGCTAACTGTCATTTTATCATTCTTTCATTTAAAATCATTACAAATTGGCGCCTCAACGTGAGTATTGCATTCAAAAGTATGACGTCAGAATTATTTTTAAATCTCATAACTATGTAAACTTTGTATAAAATATTAAGGACATTAATTTACAAAATTAATTGTATCGAATGTAAAGTCATATATACAGGTCAATCTAAGCGCTAATTATAAACTAGGTTAAATGACACACAAAACAATATAAATAGTAATATGAAAAATTATTCTGTTTTGTCAAAACACATTTACTTAAAAATATATTGGTGTAATGTATCTATTTTGGACGAAGAAAGGAACTACTTCTCAAGATTAATGAGTGAAATGTTATATATTAGATCATATAAAACGGCTATCAAAAAAATTACACTAATAACTAGAACACTTTGCTTTTGTAATTATTTATTTATATATTGTTATAATTTTAAATTCTAAACTGTTTCCGTTGCAAACCGCACTCAACAATGTGCCTGATTTTTTACTGGTCGTTGTCGTTGAAATTGTGTATTTCGGCCACAGCAATCAGCCGAAAACGACCGAGACTAGAAACATTTCTAAGTCCATCAAAATTTATATTATATGAAATCATTCAATTCTTTCACAAAAATTTATTTTAATTGTTGTATTTTTTGGTTTTGTAGTGAAAAACTGAAGTGGTCTCAAATTAGTGACTAAACGAAGTGTAACTTCTACTAAATCCGTTTTCTGACTTCAAAACCCGTTATTCTTCATTTTACATAAACTTCAAGAACGTTTCACAAAGCTCTATTTTGTTTTTCCTCGATCCATTTTTAAACGTTGCACTATCATTTGTAAAAATATCCAGAAGATTCTACCAACCCAAATCAGCTTAAAGAGGAATTAATTACATAACTTTGGACAAAGGAGAATGAAACGTTACAATACAACAAACGAAACAACAAAGAAACATAAATACTATTTATTTGATGTTATATTTTTCAGTCAATGAAAGTGTTTCTTTCGTGCTTTGATTCAATTTCTAATTAACTTAGGAGCATTTAACCGAAACTCAAATATAAATGCCACTATATTATTATTTTTATTATTAACTTTTATGACGATGTCATTAAAATATATTTTTGAACTATTTTTTTCTCTGTGGATAAATTTACTGGCACATATTCATGTGCTCCATTTAAATATTTTTTTAAGCGAGAGATTTACCCAAGTTCGTTTATTTTTTCATTTGTGAATGATGGATTGGAATTGAGATAAGAATTGTCAGTTGGAAACTTCTGATTATAAATGTATCTAAATATTATATTATCTTTATATATAAATTTAAATGGTTATTTAAATAACTAATACCGGTATTAATATGATAATGAAGGTTTTAAAGTTTATGTGGAAGTGTCATGAAGCAGAAGGCTCTTATTGATTCATTGAGGAGAAATTCTGTGCTCAAGCAGCGAGCCTTTGTGCATTGAAACTATGATCTTCATCTTTCTATTTGTGCACGTTTCTCTGTTTCTGTTCCTCTAAGTGGAATACCTGGTCTGACTTCATCTCTGCAAATTGAAGCACCTCCTACCTCCCTCCAATCCCCCTTCGTCTACTCCATGCCCCTTTGTATTTCTTTGTCCATTTCATCTTGAGCATATTCCAGTACAAAGCTTAACCGCCCGGGTGCTTTCCCCAGTCCTTACACATCCTTGGAAGCTGTCAGATAAAGCTTCCAGAAAATTGCGCGGAATTTTCCAATAAATTAAGCCGATTTCAAAGCGGGGAGAAAGGGGAAAACCGGGCGAGTTTCGCAGATTGAATTACAACCAACTGATGCTGCGGGGCGTCGAGATAAATTTACTATCTTGAGTCGCTTCTGCTCTTTGTCAGAATTATAAACTGGCGTAATCCAACGGGAAAATGTTATCAGTTTAACAGGATACACGGCTCTTTCTCGGAAGACCGTAGATGCGAGTGCAACGAGATTAATGGTCAACATCCAAATACAAAAGACGCCATTGATATCAATACAATGGCGCCCTGTAATTTAAATTTAGAGCGGAAGGTGAACGCCGTTCAGGAGAAACACAGTTCATCTAAGTATATGCAGATAAATTCTTTCAACCAAAGTAGAAATGGACAAACTTGACTCTAAATGACAAAAATTGTGGGGTTTCCAACTGTTTATAAAGCCACAGGCAACTTTATCAAAGTTTATCCAATCCGCACTGAATATTGTTTGTATTTATTGTCCGTATAAACACAGGACACAATAATAGAGGTAAAATTAATTCATCATACTTCTGTTTGTTTTAAATTGTGAATTAACAAGAAAATTCTAGCATTGACCTTATGGATTGAAGGATCATAACGAAGCGAAATTCCTAAAATAGAAAAAACCGAATTATATAAACATAAATATTACATGATTTATACTCAATGTTGTTTCATCAGTCCCCATTTTAAATAGAAATGTCATTAATAATTTTTCTACATAAATTATTTAAAAAAATTCTTATTAATATGGCGACTGATTAAAACATTTGTGACAGAAATTAGAACATATAAATAAAATAAAAATTTTGCACGATGTATCGTTCAATTTTAGAATTTCTTCAGGTGCAAATATAAAACTTGTAAAAACTACCATATAATTTGTTTCTTGAAATATCAAAACATAAATGAATTATTATGTATTGATATATCAAGAAATAATTATATTGAGGTTTCTAAAAAAATTATATTTGCACCTGAAGAGGATCCGAACAAAATGGATCGTTACGTCGTTCCAATATTTATTTTATTAATATATTCTAATTTTTTGCTTTATTAAAATATGTTTACTCCTTGGCTCGACAGCCCATGAAGGGCCTTGGCCTACCGAGACGGCTGCCAGACTGCCATCTTACATGACACATTCTGGATTTAGGAGTGACACCTGGTCAGAGTGTCGATTCTCCAACAGACTTAACCCCAGTTTTCTTGACCAGGACGACCACAAACATCCATGCCCATGCCGGGATTCGAACCCGGGACCTCTGTGGAAATGACGCTGGCCACTACACCACACCAGGCCGGCTTATTAAAATATATTTCTGACAAATTTGGCTCGATGTTTTTATTTATAACTAGCTGGGTGCAGGATTTGCCCGGGTTGTCAGAAACATCCATAACACCGGATTTGACTCCAATCTCGGTTGTTTCTGAGTAATTTTTATGTAACGCCCCTCCACCCCCGTCTCTAAAGGTGATCCCATCCCGTGGTAAAAGTGATTTAATTAATACACAAAATATATCTGGAGAAACGCTATCTATCTCATTAACGCCGGAAAATTTTCGTTTGACAAAAATGTCGACCGTTTAAACATATTTGAAATTTTCCATCACTGCCCCTGGGGGTTAAACGGCAAGTTGAATGTCATAATTAAACTCAGAGACATGCATAACTCCGAATTCGACTTCAATCTCGGTTGTTTTCGCGTAACGTCCCTCCTTCCCTACTCACAAGGGTGCTCTTCTCCACGTAATGGGGTTGAAATTAACGCACAATGTTTCCAGTGAACAGAATTTTCTCCACGGGTATGTGGAACCCACACACACACACAAAGTACCTTTTAATTATTAGATTCAATGAAGTCAGATAATTATATCAATTGGGGATAGGATCCGAATACATCAATAAATCATATAGTAGTCGTATTAAATTTAAAATCCTTGAAGAAATAGGAAACCAACTTACAATGGATTTACAATATTTTGGTTAAGGCTACATTATTGTAAAATTAAAAATATACTAAAAATATGCTGTATCATATTAATAATCCAATTTCTACACCACTTTATAGCTCATTCGTAGAAGAATTTCATATTTTGTGGAGAGCAATAAACGACAGATCATTTAGCGTTTATGTTCTTGAACAACTTTTACATGGCCTATGAAAATTTATTTGTATAAACAAACGCAGAGAGACTTTAAAAAATTTACTTGTAACCTAAAAATTGTGTTAGGGTGTTCATGGTGAAACTAAGAGATGTAACTAGTTAATTGTAAATTATACAGGTATTAGAGATGAGATACTTTAATTTTAAATGATCAGAATGTCTACATTAATGAAAATGGATGACTACTTCTTTAGTGATGTGAAAAATACACAGAATAATAGCATTTGTGAACTGCACAGAATTATTATCTGGGTGTACTCATTTCACCTGTTAAAGGGTAGTAAGCGGCTATCGTCACAGGGCGTATCACAATCAGCAGTCTACACACGTGCTTGACGAAAGTTTATTTATATCTAGATACCACACACAGGAAGGGCTCGTTATTATTGCGCGGTACAACTGGTTCAACACGGGTAAATCCTTTCTCTTCTATAAACGTAAATATTAATATTATATAGAGAAATGTTAAATTTTTCAAAATTTATTAACAGTATAATAAAATATTTCTTGTTTCAAAATATATCTTATGTTGAAAAAAATATTGAGGGGACACAAAAGCAGATAAAAAATAATTGAACGCTCTAATTTTTTCGAAAAACGCAGATTCAGTTCTTACCATTTTATTTTTACAGTTTTACATACCATTATTATTGCCCTGATTGCAATAATTTTGTCGACAAAAATTCCTAATTGGCCTAAATAGCAATTCATCCAGATATTTCAAAACAATGACTTACTTCAATTATTCAAAGGCGATTTTGCTCGACAGGCTGTTACAAGTAAACCGTACTGTCTACATTTCGTTAGATAAAGGGGACGACGTATTTTCCAAGTGGGGGAAACGATATAAAGATCACGAGTTAAAGACTAGCGAGGTTTCTTCGTTTCGGATATGTTGAGATGCTAGCACATCATAGAGAAAGAAGGGGTACAGTTTGTCCCATAGTTTCAACCAGCGTAACGGACTACGAAAGGAGTGTGACAGGGTTGCAGTTTGTCGCATAAGCTTTTTAATATGTACATTGAATAAGGAATGAAGGAAGTTTAAGTGAAATTTGGAAAAGAGAAGAAATTAAACACTAAGAAAAGTTATCATAATCAGCACAAGATTTGGAAGACTTAGAAGAAGTTAAAATGAGAATGTAATTGTTAGATGAAACAGTCAAATGAGACCAAATTAAGTGATGATATAAAAACCATACAACGTTTCTGGGATTCTTGTGACTTTCGTCAGGTGATTAGAAAAGATTCTCTCACTGTAGCTTTAGACCGGGGGTAGCAAAACTCCGCAACACCGGGAGCTACTTTTCGCAATTAGAAAGTGTTTGGCGAGCTAGCACCACTCTCCGAACGCTTTTGAAAATTTAAGCTTTGAAAAAAATTGTGTTTAAACGTCACAAATTTTTATCTTTTATAATATATATATATATATATATATATATATATATATATTGTAATGAACAACTATTTGTCGTTTAAATAATTTTCCCCACGTTGTGGTGCCATTTATGTAATAATAAAAATGAAAAGGTTAATTAAATTAAAAGATTATGAAAAATTAACAAACAAAATAATTTATTATGTATTCATTTGTTACTTCTTAAAATTTAAAACAATTACAATCAAATTAAGATCTCTTCTCTCAGGGTCATAACTGGGTTTGATAATTAACAGAAAAGTGATTTAATAAAAAAAACAAATCAAGCATAAAATTTACCTAAAAATAATATGTTGATACATGAAAGATAGGTAAATGTAAAGAAATTAAACTTGAACGAAATGAAAAGTGATCAAAATCTGACTCTAACCTTTTAGTTATCGTTTAAAACTATTATTATCAAAGTTTAGGTTACGCACATAATGTCCGATTGGTACCAGCATTATTTTGTAGCTTCAACACTACACCATGAATGCAAATCTTTTTACACTGATTCTAATTTCCTCACAGATTTTACACATACGCAGTCGAAATTCACGTACTCAGCTCTCAGGAACCTCGGATGATCCTCTTCTAATTGGTCAGCTATTGAATTTCGGTTTCCCTCGATGCAAAATTGTTCAATTTTTTATCTATTTGGATCAAACTGCTGTGTATCTCGGTGAAAATTTGTTTTAATGTCTCTGCTCTCGTGGCTGACCGTAGACTGAAGACTAACTTTACTTTTGCGCGCTCAATCGACATTTCGGCTCCTCAACAAAGCAACAGAGCTCAGCGTCATTGTCGCTTTGGTAGCTCATACCGCTATAATACAAATTGTTGACTACAATACAAATTATAAGCAAACAATTAATGGCCTAATTAACTACTGCTACACTATATTGTAGTGAATAACAACCTTAAGTGGCCGCCCTTGTGTCCGCGGGCCTGAGAAGGAATACATTAAACGTGCACGTGTGTCTGCCCGAGAGGCCAAAAGAAATCGCGGGTACGCGCCCCTTTTTTTGCATCGTTTGGGTGAAAGTACGAATATATACGCCGAACCCGGGTGAAAGTAGACAGACGCAGGCAGGCAGACAGAGAGAGGACTGAAAGTGGAGTGAGAGAGGCGAGAGGGTGGAAAATTTGGCGAGCGGGAAGCAAGAAAGGTTTTGGAGAGACGTTCATCGCGAAGAGGCCGAAGAAGATGGGCTGCTTACTACAAGATCCACTGAAAGTCTGAAAGTCGGCTGACGCCACAAGTTAAAGCATCACAATTTCTGTAAAGTGCCTTCAAAAGTTGAATTTTTTTTACACAGTGCTGAAATAGGCTCTGTTCTTGAATAGCTACCGAACCGCCCACATTACCCTGTTGAGAAGGAGATTTTTATAACCAAGCCGGAGCTAACTTTAATTTTTTTGCAGACCAATGTATATCTGCTGGCGCCCAATAATATTTTTTTTAATGTATTTTTGTAGTTTCATGTAATAAAGTTTTTTTTAATATTTAGTAATAAAAGTTGAATCATTACAATATATATATATATATATATATATATTTGTGTGTGTGTGTGTTTGAGCACGAGTCGATTAATTTTTATCTTAAAAATAACGTTGAACACCTGGTCAACAGTAACGAAATATTAAATCCAACATTGTCATCAAATTTAAAATCCAAAGGAAAGGCAACTAATCAATCAATCGTATTTTCACTATTTCTATTTATAAATGTATTTGTAGATTCTTGTGTTAAGACTGCGCAAAAATACATGTGTTGTAGTTGACTCGCGAAACTTTGGCGTTACAGATAAACAAATCGTGCAACAATTTATTATATATATCTAGATAGATAGATAAGTAATCCCACTTATACATAACGTGACAGAGCGCAGTCGTGGACTGAATATGCAGGAGAAAGAAGGGGAGAAGCTTCGTAGGGCGCGGTAGCTCGTACTCGTAAAAGGTAAAACCTCATCTTGATCACACACCCGAAAATATTTGATAACAAAGACACTGCATTTTATTCACATTCCCTAATCCACATCAAATAGTACAATTATCCAAATTAAATTTTTTACTTCACTTTGGCCAAAGAGGGTTCTCAGCCATGTAACTGCTCAGAGTATTGGACTCGGATTAAATACATTGTTAAACTAGACTATACTAGGTCCTGGCATCAGTCACCTGACGACGATGGTGGATCACACAGGATATAACCCGATTTGAAACCCGAGCCATTCAACAAATTTATTCTACATTCGGTAATAAACAAACATGTTTCTAATTTTTTTCTTGGAAATTTCAATTTATTAATTAATTGAAATACCTGAAGATTGTCCACAAATATTATTAATGAAACGTCGAGTTTGTTTTAAATTTTCTCTTAATAATTTTTTGACCTTAGGCTGATGCTTTTTTCATTCATTTAAAGTAGTCAGCTAAATATAACTGTTGGTATACGTCATACGTCCTCAAAAGATGTGTGTAGTTATATAGGTAATGCCTTATGATGCTATTATATTCATTAATTTTTCAGTATTGGATTTAAACTTAAATAATTTTTTTTTGTAAATAATATGATGGCACAAGTCTAAAATTTTATTTATTGGTCATAATTAATAATTAATTTTACTAATTTCTGCACACTCATTTAGCATTCTTCAAATTTAGATTTCATATAGGACCGATATATATTGTAGTATTCAATAACTCAACTGTAGTATTTATTTTTGGGCGCCAGGTTATTTTCAGGTAAATAACAAAACTTGGAGAAATTTTAATATTTTAGTTTCCGAACACGACACAGAGATTCCTCAAGGCGTGGTTTGAACAAAACAACACTTTTGTAGGGCTTTAGCCCCCGGCGGCTCTCGGCGTGGAACTGTTCCTTCATGGCTCGCCCGCCTCAATTGTTATAGCTCAACAATACCACAAAAATAAAAAAATACATCAAATACAAACGTTAATTTTTTTCATTTCAACAAAATTACACCGTTATCAAGTTTATATGATACATATACTTTCATTAGCAAACCATTTCCTTCCTTTGTAGTCCATAATAATTCCTAGTGACCCAATACAGAATCAAGATTTGAAGGATGTGGGATGCAACATAATTTTTACAGAAATTAATAAGTACCATATAATAATGAATTATATCGGATAAACTAAAAAAATTTGTTTGCTTGTTCCACCATATTATCTACATAAGTTTTAAATTTAAATATAATTCAGTCAGTTCATTAATATAATAGCGGTGATAGCTAGGACAAAAATATTGTTAGTTGTTATTAAATTTATTATGGTGTAATCTTTTGAATCGATTAATCGTTCTTAAAAATATTTTTAAATTACAGGATCAGGAAGGAGAAATCTTGACTGGACCGGGACTCAAACCCGGGTTTGGCGATTGATACACGGTTCAGATTTTTTCATCCTGATCCTTTAGTTAAATTAATTTAATGAATTGTTTCAAAATGTAGTATAAATACTAAAATATCTATGCAATTGACTCCTTGTTGTTTAATTGGAAGTCTCTATTATTTATAAGAAACAACATTCATGATTGGTTGGGCTGACAAATGAGGGTAGAAAACCCTTAATTATTTTAAAAATATCATCAAAATTTGAAGAAATGTGATTCACAAGTAATATTGACTCAATTTTTAAGAATAATAATTTTGTCTTTCCCAGAAGAAATTATTGAGATAATTATACCATATAATGAGTGAAAGTGTCCACGAAAACAAATTTTATAACTTTAATGTGAATTACAGACACTAAAATATGACAGAATGAAAAAAAAAACGTTTCTTCCCAAACGTCAGCTCGAAACCATGAACGCGTTCAACTGTGATTATTTGCTATTTGGCAAGGTAACCTGTAATTATGAATTTTATACTGTCATATTTCGTAAGATAGGAAATCTCTGAAAATAAATAGTGCTTGGTTCGTTGTAGGGATACAGTGGCAGGAAATGGACTAAGAGGAGCAGTCGACCTACGAGGGGCGAAAGCCATATATTTGGGAGATAATCTCTTCTCTGTGGCAGTAAAAAGCAATGAGACATCAAGAGATAACTGGTGCCTCCACTCGCTTCACATCGCTGGCGATTTTCGTAATCCTCCACCAAGGTACGAGAACTGCCCTCCAACCTTCTCGCTCTTATGCTTTATTAATATTGCTATAGCCTCCATAATCCTGCTCAGGGTCACTTCTGACGGAATATCGGTGACGTGTGAGAATCAAATATAGTCCAACTATCTCGTAAACCTGGGAACTCACTTGTAGAACTTAGAAACCACGACAGAAACATTTTGATTTCCTGTCTAATGTAAAAGCCTGGGAAACGTTATTAATGTTTATATTGCATAAACTACTCCTTTACTTTATTAGAAAATAACAACAATAAAACAATTTAAATTGATAAACAATAAAATTTTTTATAAAGCTTCAAATTAACACAAAGATACCTCAGAGTCGTATTGAGGGCCCGTTGGTGGAAACAACAATTATGGTTCTCACGGAACAAGCAAGAGAGAGATAGCATGACCGGTTTTTTTTTACATCGCCGCTACTTAAAAAAGAAACGTAAATAATCCTGTCAAGGTGGGATAACACCGGTCACTGCTGACTCAAACTGGTCAGAAACCCGGTCTGGACGTCCGAAAAATTAGCCTGTCCAAAGCCGAAATCGGTCTTCTACATAATTTAGTGCAGTGCTTAACTCTACATTTCCACTTGAATATTCAATCTAATCGAACACGTCACTTTATCACCATCCGAAACGTCAAGACATCAATCAAAATAATTTTCAAACCGCATCCAATAAAGAGTACGTAAACGGCTCCCTCAGTCAAGAACACGTCACTTTATTACACTTCTAAACGACAAGAAATCAGTCAAAATATTATTCAAATCGTATCTAATAAGTGTTTTGTGCTTGCAAGTAGTATAGCAAAGTTGCTTTTGGCATTAAGGTCAAAAGTCTATGTTGTTTTTAACATGTACTCAAGGTCACACGGTTGTGTGTGACGTCACCGGGGTGTGCACTCGCTCAAGGTCACCCGGTGGCTTACGCAGAGGCTATGACGTAATGGGGGTCATGACATCACGTAGGGGGCTTACAGATGACCTCACGGAGGGTGGTTAGGGACAATGACATCACGGAAGGGGTAAGATGGCGCAATAACAATAACCTCTTGGTAGGGGGGGTGGCTTACGGAAAATCGCATGGGCTATGACGTCACGGATCAATGACATCACGGAAGGGGTAAGATGCCGCATCTACGAAGAAATAAAACACGAATTAATGTTTGGTCATTTTGAATATCTAATCATTGCGCAATTAATCATGAGAAATTTGATGTAAATATTGCGTAATGTTGACTTGATGAGGTCTTGAGATGACCCGTCATTCTTGCCCATAACTTATCTTTATCCTACCACCCAGTCTACGTCATCAATTGTTGAAAAACCTTCACTCGCGGTGTTTTGAATTGCGCGCGCCAGCGTAGCACCTATCCTTGACGTCATTGCTCTTTTCCACTCTCCGTGACGTCGTGACCCCTGCGATTTTCCGTCACCCCCCCCCCTCCAAGAGGTTATTATTACCCCTTCCGTGATGTCATTAACCCTAACCACCCTCCTTGACGTCATCTGTAAGCCCACTACGTGACGTCATGACCCCATTACGTCACAGTCTCTGCGTAAGTCACCGGGTGACCTTGAGCGAGTGAACACCCCGGTGACGTCACACAAAACTGGGTGACCTTGAATACATGTTAAAAGCAACATAGACGTTTGACCTTCATGCCAAAAGCAACTTTGCTATACTACTCTTGCACTCCCAACGACAGTTTGACATACACGACACGACACCACGATTCCAAACAACTTTATCCGTTGCTCTACAAACGACCAATAGTCAGCAACAGCGGCCGAGGTAAACCGAAGAGAACAACGCCTCACCATAGGAAAATCATATCTTGGCCCAAACTGAAAGCAAATAAAATTGAGACTTTCTGCGTTTTGAATCCTTTACAGTGTAATTTTGCGTACCTTAAAGATCGAAATAAGAAGGATGTAAGGAATTTTAGCTCTAGCAAAGTCGCGGAAATGAACAGGCTGAGGAAGGTCAGGTCAAAGGAAAATCCAGCACCGAATCTTTCTCAGTGTGGAAAGGAAGACTTCAGGAAATGAAAATAGGGAATTGGATAACGTGGGGTTCTTGGTATCTAAGTACCGTCCAGACACATGAACATAAAACAGAAAGCGCTATGAAGTTGAAGATAAAGTTCATTACAAAAAGAAGTAGACTGAGTATAAAGTACCCAGGAGCCTTCCTCACTCGAAGATGCTTGTAGCAACACTCAATATTAAGACGGTAGAGAGAAAGAATAGCCTACATTAAATTCTGGAAAGCTATCTGCGAGGGTTATTTTCTCGCAGGCAGACGGAAAGAGCTACCTTTTCCTCTCTCCGTTTTTTCCCACAAGCCGAGGAACCACGGCCTGTTTTGAGAGGTGTATGTTCCGGGGTCACTGACCTTGGGCATACGGTAAGAGTTGTCCGCTATTCCAATTGGAAAAGTCGGCCACCTGCCTCCTAAACTGGTCGAGGCACGGAGAAGGGAACTTTGCGTTCCCACAGAAAACTTCTCTCCCGCTATCGGAAGGGCGTGGGTCAAGTACCCAACGCCCGACCTACCTGATGCAGGTTTTCTAGGCTTTGTCCTGCATTACTTTTAGGCGAATGCGGGGTAGGATCCTTAAACTATAGCCCGAGGGCCCTAGTTAACCCTTGGCTACCTTCCTCTACCCTTCCGCATCCCCCCTTACAAATCCCTTCCTATGGTATTAAAGGGAAGTTGCCACCATGTGGATTACCTTCATGTAGCCTGTTACCCCCCCTTCCCCCCCAAAAAAAGAAGCCCTGCCAAGTGAAAAATCCACTTGCAGAAGGCGGGAAAAAAATCTAAGCTTCAGACCAAACCACGTGATCTGTTCAAGGGCCCCTCCAAAGCCGGTTCGAACGGGGATTTGACCAAGGCAGCATCGTAACACTACACCGCCAATTTTTCTGCGGACCTAGCTTCGCCACTTGAAGCCCACGCATCCTCTCTAGACCGAGTTGAAAGAAATTTTTCACATGTGTGTGGTAACGGAATTAATAAAGAAGTTAGTGAAGCTATAAGACAACAGTTTATATAACTTGTAAGGTACCTTTACCAGATCTGGTCCTCAATAAAGTATCTGAATTTCTGCGATTTCTTGTAATTCTCTATTCTTCATTGTCCTTCACAGCGCCAAAGATTTTTTTGTTATATTTTCCTTTCCTATATTCTGATTTTGTTCTCACACGCGTCTATGTCCAGGATGTAGTTCATCAAAAGATTGCAAATGAACTCCTCATGTATAGGAGGAGAGGAATAACTTGCCATGCGCAGTCGTCCACTAACCTGGAGTTGTAACTCAGTTTAACACGAAACTTTACACGGTAAGCTTGTAGTGTAAAAACTAAACTGAAAAAATGGACGCATGGGCGTATATTGTGTTCAGTTCAGGATATGTTTTACGATAAAATATTTATTCGTTAATGTTAAGAAATAACAAGTGTGTTATATCCCGTTCTTAATAATACAATGAATGTTTTTAAGAGTGATAGTAGCGTTACTCCAGCTTGTCTCTTCCTGACTGCTCACCTCATACGTATTTCTATATCTCACGACCTATACAGTTGTTTATACTTTTCCTAATATAACCACCATTTCATCCGGTTACGTGTCAGTAGGAGATTCTTCTGCGTTGCCATCAAAGTGACTATCGACAACGGTTTAACTGTGTGGCGTTTTCTTCCGTTGCAGCAGCAAGTAGATTACGGTTCCCTTATTGACTGCCTACCAGGTACATATTTAGCTCGACGGTTCAAATTGACTGACTGAGCGACTATAAAGCATTATGACAGCAAGAATAGCCATAGGCACACAACTTTTTATAGTTGGTCCATCAACTCCCGATAAAGTTCATTTTACTGGCAGTAATCCAGTGCCACACAGATGAGCCGGCACGATTTTAAATCCTCTTGTTTACGATGCATGATTTACAGCTCGCATAATTTTTTCCCATCGAGTGATTGTGAATTTAAGATTTTTTTGTACTAAAAATGTTGAACTTTACGGCGTTCTATAAACTGAACGCGTAGCAACTTTTATAGCGCGGCTATAAAATATGAAATCGCGCCATTTTTTTTTTCAGTTAGAGCCTCCTTGTTGGAACTGGTTTCGATAATGATGAAAATGTGCCAAGTGCTGGAGCTCAAAATTGAAAAAAAAATTGGACTACATTTAACGAGTGAATTTTACCGATAATATAAATATACTAGTTCTTTACACCCGTAAAGTTTAAATGAGTAGAAAAGGTCCAAAAACAGACAATTAAATTGTAAGTTAATTAATCTTGCTACTTATTTCATAAGGCTTGTATATACAAACATTAAATTACGCAATTTAGCTTACTGCTTTTTTGCCCCTTTCCTTAATAATAGTACTGACATAAATTACTTGTATGTAAATGATTAAAATGGTTTCTGACCATGGCAGACTTCTATTTAATTTGGATGAAACTTAAATAAACACTAATTAGATAAGGAAGCAACCAATTTAAAAAAGTGCGGTAAGTGATTCTTGAGATTTGGAAACACCTGACAAAACCATAAAGGATTGCAGAAACGTTGTTTTGTAGTATTTATTTTATCACTTAATTTTTGACTGTTAATTTGCCTACTTTATTTTTATATAATTATATAACACAGACGTTTAATGTATTGAAACTTAAAACACGTTTTTATGAGACGAATTTTATTGTGAATTTAAGCGAGATCCATATTTTCCGCCATATAACATGATATAATTTAAGTTCATGATTAGTAAAACCGTAATGAATAACCATATGTATTCTACAATTATATTAAACTGACTCATTTTATAAATTAATATAAAAAGGACCCGCATATTCTTAAGAATAATTTATTATCAAATTTACAAAATTATAATTAACAAAGTAACGAAATAATTAATACTTATTATGTATACATAATTGTAAAGTTTATATTTTTACTTATGTTTTATATGAATCATATAATGCAGTTTATGACCAATTTGAGACAATTTATGTATTTCATTAAACAAACGTTTAGATACATTTTGTACATTTTTCAGGTCTTTTCTAGGGAGACATTACAATATACAAATTTGTTACGATCTTAACTGACATGACTTTCTAAATTGTGGTTATAATAAAATATGCGATACAAAAAATATTATGCAACTGAGAAATATTATCACGAAATGTTAAAGCTTTTTGACACCATTTTGTTATAACCACAATCCGGAAGATAACGTCTTTTATAACAATACCAACAAATTTTGTATATTGTAATTTATCCGAAGAAAAGATCTGAAAAGGGTTCAAAACGTACAGAAACGGTTTTCTAATTAATTAAATAAATTGTCCGAAATTTATCATAAACTTACATAATTGTATTAAAAATTAAAATCATGTATGTAAGATTTTGTTTACTTAAAAATTATTTAGATACCTGAATTTAATTTCAATTCTGAAGAGGTCCGAACCAGGGATAAAAAGGTGTGTTTCTTAAATATTATGTTGTAAATGAAAAAAATTTAGGTCTGATTGAAAATCTATATGATAAAAAAGTATGTATGTATGTATGTATTTACGTTAATCTGTATACAAATTTAAATGAGTGGACAGATTTCAACGGCACTTGGTACACATATTCTTAAAAACACGAGAAACGGTATTGTGGGGATGTGTAATTTCTAGAATAAAGGTGGAAAGAATTGTAATCTTTTACGAATTTGAGAATTTGAGTTAATGAGATCATATTGTGTTAAATTACTGCGGTACAAGAGACGTCACGGAACACGCGAGGGGAGAGAAACGTTAATACGCACCGATACTGCACATCACAGGAAATAGTTGTTTTTCGTAATGAAATAAAGCAGAAATATTTGGGTTGAGTAAAAGTTATAATTACATCCAGCAATACTTAATCGATTGATAGTAAAAAAGAATATGAAATTATTTACTATCCTTGCGAAAAATGTAAGTTAATTTTCGAGACATATTAGCTCTCCAATATAGCGGCAATTCGATGAATCTAGCTAAGGATTTTTTCAAGTTATTCTTTCGTAATGTCCAAATACTGAGGGATAATTCTATCCTGCAATACTCCAGTAGTATATTTAAGTATTCTATTCGTAAAGAGATTCGAAGGTATGTTTGTTGCTAAAGATGCAACAAAAATCAGTGTATAATGAATTTATTTTATACAATGCTACCAACGTAGAGAGTAGAATCCACCAAAGAGTACTGACTCGTTTCAGTTATTATATTCATAAATAAGTAATGATATACATTTGTCTGTAATTGGATAAATTTTTCCTTATTAATAATTTTCATAACAGATGTATATATTTTTATTTTAGAAATTAAGTAGTTGTTTGAAAGTGACAGACTCAAAATTATTAACTTATTTGGTCACAAATGAGAGCAGTCAACACCAGTCTGACTGGTATGTAATAATTCAGGATTATTGAATTAATTATAGCTAATTACAAATTTATATAAATATATATACTAACTTAATAGGATTGGTAACGAGCTAGAGAGCAGATCACATACCATAAATCTGTATAATGTATATATAATGTGTAAATATATATTATTTGAAAGACTTTCCAAATTTATATATATATATATATATATATATATATATAATTTTTCCAGCTTTAAAGGAATGCTGTAAATTGTTTACTTTTCATAGTAGCTCAGAAATGGTAAAAATTACATATATAAATTTAAAAGACACTTACCAAATATGGAATGTAAATTAATATTTACTATGTTCAAAAATCATCTGATTTAGAATTAAATTTGTGAAATTATCAAAATGTTAACCGGCCGATTTTTCGTTGAATAAAATTTTCAGGGTCAGTGAGATTTATATTTCTCTACATGTTGTCTGAGTATAGTTTCAACTCATTGCGCATAGGAGCGGAGAAACCTTAAGCGTGGCGGTGGAGAAGAATTACATAAAAATAACGGAATAATTTCATCACCATCCGATATGGTAGTGAAGCACGCTTAGGGGTAGGGGTGGACAGGTGTTAGATAAAAATAACGCAAAAACGACCGAGATTCGAGTTAAATCGGGGTTATTGATGTCGCTGAGTTTATTTATGACAACCTGGAGAACCCGCGGGGTTGGGCGGGGATGGGAAGGGCTGAGCGGAGGAGAGCGGGAGTAGAAATTTTTAAACATGTTAACAGGTCGATTTTTCGTGGAATGAATATATTGTCGGGGTCAATGAAATTGATTTTAGTTCTACCGATGCGTTTTTTGTATATTTCAACCCGTTTCGGCATTGGAGGGGAGCACAATTTTCGGTGGGGGTGGAGGGGCGTTACATAAAAATAACGCAAAAGCAAGCGAGGTTGGAATCAAATCGAGTCTTATGGATATATGACAACCACCAGGGCAACGCCGGGCACCCAGCTAGTTAATAATAAAAAAAATAGCCAAATACAGACAAATTAAGTACCACACAACGTTTCTGGGATCCTTGTCCCTTTCTTCAGGTGCTAAGATGAGCCTAGAGCGACTCAACTGCACTCGTCAGTTGGCAAAACTCAAAAGTGACGACAATGGGAGAACAGAAGGGTTTGCCTAATAATAATAAATCGTCGAAATTTCGAGTTTCATTGTGTCTGTTTGTACATTAACAGCTGTGATGTTTGATTTAATGTGAAGCATCTCTGAAATGAGTCTGGAATTGTACCTGGTGTCAATGTCTGAAATCTTAGTATTTTGCTAATCAAATGTATGGTAAATTTTTCAAAGAAATCAGAAAAGAAGTCGTGTAGTACATTTTAAAGGACAATTATGTCTGAAAGACCTCAATTCCTAGTACGGGGTTGTCGCAAAATAAGTACCTAAATTTTTTAGACCATAAATTACGGAACACGAAATAAATCTTCCGTAATATCGTTAACGTAATAATAGAAATTTATGCACATTTATCTATTTTTTTCATTACAAACGAATATAATTGAGTTGTTTTTATAAATGACAGGTTGCACAGAAACAGCGTTTGTGTCACCCTGTATAATGGAATATACACAAGGCTTCGTATGGGGTACCGTGTTGGAGATATATATATTGGACTTGAAGCTCATAATTCTGAAAAGTACTTTATAAAATCCGAACACAACCGTTGATGTCGAGGCAAGTACAAAAAAAAGGGTGTAGGAAATTTAATATTCCTTTTCGTGGAAATTGTACAATTGGCAGGCCACTGGGCATGGAAATACTTTGTGAAGGGGCGAATTGTTGAAAGGTAGAAGGCTGAGATATACGCGCCTTTATTAAATTGAATGAAATTCTGTAGAGGGTGTGTGTAAAAAGAGGTTTCGCACGAATGGAATGAATGTTCCTCGGTTGTAGGAACAATAAAGTTGTGTAGGACCTCGTCTTATTATTATTAAAAATGAGTATAATTATAGTGAATATAATATTAGAACAGATCAGAAGAATTGAAAGAAAACGACAGAGAATAAAATATAAAGAATTATGCTACGACGAATTTACAGTTATGTTATGTCATAAATAATCCCGGTAAAAGCCGAAAACAGAGGGACTACTAAAGCCGGCCAGTTAAGAGACAATTGATAATATTCAAGAAACAAAAAATGACCGAGGGTTGCAACGAAGTACGAAAAGAAACTGTTATAGTGCCCAACACAGAATCTAAACTACACCATCAGAAACGAATTATCTCACTCGGTAAGTAGAAAATTTAAATTAATTACAGTCAAACGTAAAAGTACGGGAAGTAATGTCAAACGGTAACGGTTTTCTATCAATTGTTGATGAGGTAGCCCGTACTAAATTAAAACATACCAAGAACGTTAACAGGCGTAACTGCATTACTAACGATATGCGAATATCAAGAAATAAACTCTACTTTTTTAACAAACTAGAGAATTACTCCGCATTACATAACGACGTATATCCAAACTTACAGACGTATTTACAAGAGAGTGCTAGTAGCCCAGAAAATTCTGAATAATTTCACTCGCATAGAAAAGGCTGATAATAAAGTCAAAGCAACTTGGAATGTTATCAATCACAAAGAAGACCAGAGTGAAACCTTTTCCTGTAGAAAAGCAGCTTGAAAATTCAATTTGTATTTCGCAAATGTTGCTAACCTTCATATAAAAGCGTATATTCAGGAGGATTTCTACAAATTCTTACAGCACTCTGGTCCGGTACTTCAAAACAGTTTTTTTAGGGTAACAGGCTACATGAGGGTAATCCACATGGTGGCAACTTCCCTTAGTAGCATATGAAGGGATTTGAAAGTGAGGATGCGGAAGGGTAGAGGAAGGTAGCCAAGGGTTAACTAGGGCCCTCGGGCTATAGTTTAAGGATCCCACCCGCCTAAAAGTAATGCAGGGAAAACCCTAGAAAAACCTGCATCAGGTAGGTCGGGCATTGGGTACTTGTCCCACGCCCTTCCGATAGCGGGAGAGAAGTTTGCTGAGGGGACGCAGAATTTCCTTCTCCGTGCCTCGACCAGTTTAGGAGGCTGCTGGCCCGACTATTCCAATGGGAATAGCGAACAACTCTTACCGTATGCCCAAGGTCTGTGACCCCGGAACATACACCTCTCAAAACAGGCCGAGGTGCCTCGGCTTGTGGGAACCTTACTTAAAAAACGGAGAGGAAAAGGCATCCCCAAAGGTAGCCCCTTCGTATCTCTCCTAAAAGATTCTGCCTGCGAGAGAACATCCCTCACAGGTTACCTGCGAGAGAATCCTCTCGCAGGCTATCTCCTGAAAGGGGAGTTTTTTTTTGTTTTTTTTTAGGGCAACAGGCTACATGAGGGTGATCCACATTGGGCAACTCCCCTTTAATAGCTTAGGAAGGGATTGGAAAGGGGGGATGCGGAAGGGTAGAGGAAGGTAGCCAAGGGTTACTAGGGCCCCCGGGCTATATTTTAAGGATCCTACCCGGCATTCGCCTAAAGAAATGCAGGGAAAACCTTAGAAAAACCTGCATAGGGTAGGTCGGGCATTGGGTACTTGTCCCACGCCCTTCCGATAGCGGGAGAGGAGTTTGCTGTGGGGACGCAGCATTCGCTTCTCCGTGCCTCGACCAGTTTAGGAGGCAGCTGGCCGACTATTCCAATAGGAATAGCGGACAACTCTTGCCGTATGCCCAAGGTCTGCGACCTCGGAACATACACCTCTCAAAACAGACCGAGGTGCCTCGGCATGTGGGAACCTTAGTTCAAAAAAACCAGAGAGATGTGAGAGCGAGAGCTCTGGCGGGGGCTACCTTTGGGGATGCTCTCACATCTCTCTGGTTTTTTTGAACTAAGGTTCCCACATGCCGAGGCACCTCGGCCTGTTTCGAGAGGTGTATGTTCCGGGGTCGCAGACCTTGGGCATACGGCAAGAGTTGTCCGCTATTCCTATTGGAATAGTCGGCCAGCTGTCTCCTAAACTGGTCGAGGCACGGAGAATTGAATGCTGCGTCCCCACAGCAAACTCCTCTCCCCCTATCGGAAGGGCGTGGGACAAGTACCCAATGCCCGACCTACCCGATGCAGGTTTTTCTAGGGTTTTCCCTGCATTTCTTTAGGCGAATGCCGGGTAGGATCCTTAAACCATAGCCCGGGGGCCCTAGTTAACCCTTGGCTACCTTCCTCTACCCTTCCGCATCCCCCCTTTCTAATCCCTTCCTATGCTATTAAAGGGGAGTTGCCCAATGTGGATCACCCTCATGTAGCCTGTTGTTCTAAAAAAAAATATAGATGAAATGGTTTCAGTGATGAGAAACTTGAAGTGTTTCATTGCATCAGATATGGCATAACAAGCTAAACGGTAAAAGAATGTGCGGAGGCCATCGCATTTCCACTTAAATTCATATTTAACGAATGTATTAAAACTGGAATATTTCCCGATGCTCTCAAAATCGCGATGGTAAATCCCCTTATTCTAGAAAGGTTCACCATCAGACGTATCAAATTATAGACCCAATTCTCTGCTTGCCATTTTTTCCAGAATTTTTGAAAATAATTCACATTAAATTACATAGTTTATTAATTCCTCCCCGCATGGTTTCCCTAAAGGAAAATCCACAAATAGTGCAACGTACGACTTCATTCAAAATTTTCAAAATTCGTTGGATGAGGGATTGAAGGTAGCTGGAATATTTGCTGATTTGTCATTGGACACGGTAGATCATGAAATATTACCTAGAAAGTTAGAATATTATGTCGTACGGGGAAGCGCCTTACTTGTTCTAAAATATCTAAATAATATCTAAAAAAAAATCCTTAAACAAACGGTAGCGGTCGAAACTAAAGATGGTCATATTTCTGTATCTGATTGGGAATTAATTACTTGCGATGTTCTTCAAGGCTCGATTCTCCGGCTTTTACTATTCTTTCTTTATGTTAATCATCTACCAGGATTCGTCCATCCTCTTAAATCAATTCTCTACAAATGTAGTGATTGCAGATAAAAATGTTGATAACTTGTTAGAAACGTAACCATGACTATAGATAAACTGTGGCTTAAAGTCAATAAATTATAAATAAGTGTAGTTAAAACCAAGTTCGTCCAGTTGTGAGCGGATGACAGTAACTACCTTCTAGAGAAGTTCTCTGGGTCTTCAGGTTGATAGTAATTTGAAGTGGCCTCACATTGTAGATCTGCTTGCTGGGAAACTCAGTTCGGCTTGTTATTATCTCAGAATCATAATGCAACGTGTTGGCATCAATACTACGAAAATGGCGTACTTTGCGTATTTTCATTCCCTCGTGTGTTATGGCATTGCAGTTGTGGCAATTGCTCCAGGAGCATTGAAATATTCAAGTTGCAAAATCGTGCAATGAGAATACTTTCTAATACGAATAATAAATCCAGTTGGAAACAGCTTTTCAAAAGTCTGCGAATATTAACTCTTCCCAGCGTGTTTATTCACGAAATTTTATAGTTTGTTAAGCGAAACATGAATCTTCTTCAAACGGATGGTGAGTCTCACGATTATGAGATTAGAAATCGCTCAGGCCTAAGATCTTTGATCCTGTACGAGAGAAGAATTCAACATTCAAGGATAGTTTTATACAATAGTCTTCCTCCAGACGTAAAGAACAATAATAACTACAAGAGTTCTCCGATTCAATGTAAGAAGATTTCACTGAAAGGCGCCGGTGGTTTACTCAGTACAAAAGTTTCTTGATCCTTCCCCTAATAATTAATTATTTTTTGTTATAAGCTATAATTTAATGTATGTTTTAAATTAATAAAAACTATTGATGACCTTATACAGACACTTTTTTTATATTACGACGACATTGCGATACATTTTTTTATCTTCAGGTATTTAACTACATAGGAGGTATTTGCAATTGATTAGATTTATAGCATAATTGTACAGAGTAAACAAACGAAAACTAAAGTACACAAAAACGAAAACCTTCCCAAATTAAACTAGCGCAACTAAACGAAACAAATTATTAAATTCACAACGTTTTGGAAGGGGGTCCGAGGCACACTTTTCACTCAACGCTAACAAGATTGAAGCAAGACTGAATGACAGGAATGAGGGTTTCAACTGACATCTGGAGTCCCGTTCACCCCGTGGTCGGCGACTCTCAGTAACGTTGATAAGTAACTTATGAGTAAATAAACGGAAACACAAATTTATAGAGGAAAACAAATTACAGGTACAATTTACATTAGCAAAACAGAATAAACAATTTAGAAAAATAAGGAAATGTAAACATTGCTTAACATAACTGCATGGTTGTGTGAATTGAGTGTCGTAGGTCCGTTTCTGTAAAGTTACGTTCGTATAAATTTGGTTCAATATCCAACACCTCGACATTATCCCAATCAAAATAGTGATTTTCCTCCAATTTATGGTTTGTTGCTACGTTGTGGTTGGCAGTTTTGTAATTATTTCTATTCTCTTTGAGTCTTTTTCGTAAGGCACGTTTGGTCTGACCAATACAGGATTGTTCACAATTAAGCACGCTACAATTAATTATATAAACTACATTGTGTTGAGAATCTTTGTACTTGTGATGGATATTCTCTCGCAGGCAGAACCTTGTAGGAGAGACACGAAGGGGCTACCTTTGGGGATGCCTTTTCCTCTCTCCTCAGCCTCTTTTGAGAGGTGAATGTTCCGGGGTCACAGACCTTGGGCATACGGTAAGAGTTGTTCGCTGTTCGCATTGGAAAAGTCGACCAGCTGCCTCCTAAACTGGTCGAGGTACGGAGAAGGGAATGCTGCGTCCCCACAGCAAACTCTTCTCCCGCTATCGGAAGGGTGTGAGACAAGTACCCAATGCCCGACCTACCTAATGCAGGTTTTTCAAGGGTTTCTCCTGCATTACTTTTAGGCGAATGCCGGGTAGGATCCTTAAACTATAGCCCGGGGGCCCTAGTTAACCCTTCGCTACCTTCCTCTACCCTTCCGCATCCCCCCTTTTAAATCGCTTCCTATGCTATTAAAGGGGAGTTGCCACCATGTGGATTACCCTCATGTAGCCTGTTACCCTAAAAAAAAAAGAATCTTTGTTAAATTTGTCTTTACCCCTTTTAATGAATTTGCTAAGCTTATTGTTTATTCTAAATACAACTGAGAACTGAAAATCTGCAGAAGATTTTTTTTTTTTCACTAATGAAATTGTATCCAAACGTTGTCATAATATAAACAATAAAAAGTGTCTGTACAAGTTCATCAATTGCTTTTATTTTTTGTTATACTGCAAAAGCGCTCAAAGTGTTTCGCATAAAACTACTTATATTATAACTTGCGTAGTCTCTGTTGGTCTTTTCTGCTCTTCTGTTTTTGTTGCATGTACGGCCTGGGGTTTGCAGATTCCCCGTCGCTCTGTGTAGTGAAGCGACGTTGCCCTGGTTTGTTTTCTCCTAGCGTGCGTGTGTCAGGTTTTTGTGTTTATTCTCGTGTGATGCGTAATTCTATATTTTACGATATTTAATTCTTTAATCGTTAATTTTTTACTAGTGCGTATTAATTTTTTTTTGAGTACTGTAATTATTATATTGTACCCTTAGTATAGTTAAAGAATTATTGTTTGTTATTATTACTATAAAGTTCTTTTATTTATGTTGCACAGGGAGATTTGTGTTCTAGAATTTTAGTATTTTTATGTTAACTTCCTATTATTTATAATTGTAGCATACAATAATTATATTATAATTTTATGTAATGACTTATCCTATTTCCTCATACGTGGACTAATGGAATATAAAATAAAAGTATCCTTTGCTTTTAAAATTGTGGCAGTACATTTGGAGAAAAAATATATATTGGTAATGTTGTAAAATTGATGTGTATTTTAGATGAATATAACGAGTTTATAGACGACAGGAACTAAAATTTAGGATTGAAGATTCAATAAAAAAAAGTCTTCAGAGAATGTACTGGTGTCTTTTCTTATTATTAGCATTACAAAGATCTTGGTAACTTGAAGATTTTTTTTTTCATTTTTCTTTATCTAAAAATCTGATTGTTGAAGTTTATTGTTTTTTGAAATTTTTATTGATTTTAAAGACACTTCGGCAGTGTGAGTTGTTGACGGCAGAAGGTTTTCCATCCACCCACCCACGAGGGGGGGTTTGTTGTTGGTGTTGACAGTCCTCGGACGTTTCCCCAACCCGCGTCCCGTCTCTCTCCATCCGTTCCGAATTCCTGGTCCCTCTCGCATTCTTGGCGCCGCGTTCACCCCCATTTGCGAAATAAAGGGTTCTCGTGTAGCGGCTTCCATTACTCAGACATTCTCGCAGCGAGCCAGACACGTGATTTGCCGCATCATTACCCCAGGCAGCCGTGAAGAATGACACCAGAATGCAGAATGCAGAAAGGACCTCAGTTCTCTCTCTCTCCCTCGTCCTGCTTAATTGTTTAGGGGGAGACAGCGTCTGGGCGGGACGACTTGCAGCACTTTACGTCCGGCGATACCTAAAGGATTGGTATCGTCGTTCTTCTGTTGCGTTCTCTTGTAGAAGATTTATAAAACAAATTGAAAAAAAAAAGAGTTCAGAGCTAAATGGTGTCAATAAAATAGAATAATTTCCTTTTCCATGGATCTTCATGATAAAGAAAGCTTTACGGATATAGATAGTTTAAGATATATTACAATGGTGGACCTACATCTACTTAATTAATAATTTTATTTAAATAAGAATCTTTTATAATAACATAACTAATATTTTCTGTATCAAATGATTAAAATTTAAGTTTTACGTTATAAAATCAATATAATTATTATTTTCACTTAAAAATATTTCAATAGTTGATTCTAACTATTTACACCAAAGTACCAAGATTTAAAGTTTAATAATAAATAATTTTTCATTAACTTCTTCACAGAAGCCGAGCGTGACTGAGAAGGTCTCTGGAGTGTTTCTCTGATGTTATCGGGACATTTGTTAATAATTTATATTCCTGTATATTCCAACCCCCTTTTTGTGCAACCGTCAGAGACTTGTAACTTATTTTTATTACTTGTGTTAAATGAAAACATATCAAAGTCGGTAATAAATTTAGCATAACTATTTATACGAATTCCACCATCAGTCAGTAAATGAATTGACCAGAGAGAGGAAGTACACCTGAGACATTATCCTAATTATACGCTTCAGGGTCTAGAAAGTTTTTATCTATACCCGTGGAGTTACCCCAGAATGTAATTCCACATGACATTAATGGATAGAAATACAGCATCCGTAGATATTAGTTTTGCAGTTTCCATCTCACTTCAATTTGCCAAAACTCTGTTGGTTAGCTTAGCTTATTTATTAGTACATTAACATGTTACTTTAGGTAAGTTGTTCATTATCTAGTGAAAGTTCTTGGTATTGTGTACTTTATTCTTCAATAATCATATATGAATGCCGCACTGAGAAGCATTCATCGGTCATTAAAGGCAAACTCATAATAATACACTTAAATTAATAATAACAACAGTTATACTAAAAATAGGATGATACGGGATCTGTGATGGAAAAAATTGAGCCTGAAATCATTTTTAATGCATCATTTATAAGCAATCTAGTAAAAATTCATGAAGAGTTATAAAACAGAGATTCAAAATAAGCAAGAAACGTAAATCATTTATTGGGCGACAGACATTGACCGTCTGATTTATTTTACTTTTTTCTTGCATCTTTCTCTTGTTTCAGCGTCCCTTTTCTTACCTTGCTGATTTTCCTCCTTTTTCTGTGCCTCTACCGTTTTACCGTTGTTACCCCTCAACTTTCTGGGTTCTTCCTTTTTATCTACTCAGACAATGGAATATCCGATCATAGCACATAATAAGGGTGAACTCTGCCAATGGAAACGTAAAGCAGTGACTGTCTCAAGAAATTTGGATGAAAGATTAACAATTAAACAAAACATAAAGTCGTATTTGGACTTCAGTTCATGTTTATTATTTGTAATCCAAAATCGTATTTCACTTATTTTCAACTAGGCGCAAATACATGTATTTTCTCCTTTTCTCAAAAATATTTTAAATAAATTGCTGATTAAACCTAATTAAAAATAGTTCTTATGCTAAGAATTAGGAATTATAAATCATATAAAAGTATGAACACAGTAAAATGAGAAGTAATTTACTACCAAAATAAAACCAGAATTATCTAGGACTTCATCGTGGATAAAATTCAGTAAGTAATTTCGAATACGCCAAAATTCTTCTAAAAATAGTTTGCCAGATATTGATGTACTATAAATAAATAATGTTTAGAATTGCCAAGGCATGTTCAGCCCGTTATTTTCATACATTTAACCATTAAATTGAAGTCAGATACAGATAAATGTAATTTATATATATATATATATATATATAAATTACATTTATCTGTATATATATATATATTTATTGTAATACTAATTAGAGGCCATTAATTGTTTTAATATAATTGGATTGTTAGCGGTACATTTCTTGAAAGCAACAATCTTTGTCGGCAATAGTTGTTGGAAACCACGCATTCGTACGGAAATCCGTCAGGCGAACGTTTCGAGAGAGAGAGGAGGTCTGGCAAAAGTTTTGAGAGAGAGAGGAAAGTCCGGCGAACGTTTCGAGAGAGAGAAGAGGCTGACCTAAAAAGTACGAATAACGTGGTCCAGGAAGTTCAACTGCGAGATCTATTAAATTCTATAAAACACAAGTAAATAGTTCTTGACGGAGAGACTCATGATATAAAATCGCAAAGTGAAAGCAAAAGGTTTGCACCACACAGATGCAAAATAACATTTCGCATAAAGGCATCGAGGAGACATACGTCCGAGGGCTGACCGAGGGAGCGGCTGATCCCATTTTCCAGATGGAATAACAACGAGAACTACGACCGTGTGCATTAGATGTGTAGAATCAGTGAATAACGGCCTTTTTAGTGAGTTGTGCCCTCAAGCTCCAAGAATCAGATCTGGTACCAGAAAGACATTCGTGAGTACAAAAACAATTATTTAAAGTCTGTAAACGAGGATTAAAGGTCAGATTTCGTTATCTTGTTTAGTTTTCGTTTTCTTTATTGTGTTTAGAAGTTAAATTCCGTTCATTTCAATTTGATTTGTTAATTAGTTTATTAAATTTGTTTGTTCTTACTATCCAGCCCAGTAAAGAACCTGAGGGAAAGAGTAATTAGATGAAATTGTTGTAAAATTATAAAGTTGTCTTTTCCTAGAAAGCCACAAATAAAAAAATAATATAAAATTTGGTTTGTAAATTTGAGGAAATTAAATGTGCATAGTGAGGCTGATAATTTGCGTCTATGAAGAATAAAATTTGTTTTTTTAATTAATTAATTTTTTAATTTAAGCTTTCCACTTGAGCATTACATATTTGGCTTCCACAACGTGGGGCAAATTTATTTAATTTAAATTCTTTTTTGATCAATACATATTTGGCCCAACAACGTGGGGCAAATTTAATTCATTTAATCATTTCAGTTAATCAGTAGTACGAATATATTAGAATATATATATATATATATATATATATATATATATTGTAGTATACACTAATTATTTACAAATTTAAATTTAGATAATGCCCCACGTTGAGGCGCCATTATGTAATGAACGCAATTTAAATAATTAATTTTTATGTGTTTTGCCCCACGTTGGAGAACCAAAATGTAATGATCACATAAAAAGTTGATTTTAAATTAAAATAAACCTCACTTTTGAGCACAAAATGTAAGAATTAAATTATTAATTTAGATTTTAAATGAACAAATTGAAAGTTGAAATGATAGTATTTTATATGAAAAACCAGAATTAAAAATATAAAACAAAGTTTATTTAATAAAAACAAATTCTTATCACAATTGAAAATTTTTTACAAGTTGGTAATGTGCCACGGCTTAATTTCAGGGCCGCCTATCGGGCCTCCAATAAAGAATGTTACAAAATGACAATGCTAAAAATTTGTAACTTAAATAATTATTGAAATACGCAATCTGACGATAATTATATTTATACATGAATAAATTTCATTTTTGTTACTTTACCCTTAGCTGTTCGTCTGGGCTCGATCTCACTCAATTTTTATTAAACACATCACATAAAGGCCATATTTCACTGAATTTAATGGATGTTGTAGTTTTCAGACACAAAGCACTTCCTGATCTTAAGTGTTAATAACGTTTTTAAAACATTGATAATTGCATAAACATGCCAATAGACAAAATACTTCAGACTGTCGACTCGTAATTCCAAAACCCGGGACTTTAATATACGACGTCTCTGCTGACTAATTAACTTCCTTAAATACGGTAACAGGAACTTTGAATCAGGGACTCCACAAAAAAAACACCTTTTGCATTTCTAGCCCAAGAAACTCTCAATTACATCCTCCTCAAAACACAACTTTTTGCCGTCATGGTCCTAGAAACTCTCAATTTCAAGTTCTGTACGTCTCAGTGCTGCCCGAGGCAACAATGCAACTCTAGCACGCAAGCATTATAGGCTCCATATTGTGTAGACAATCCTTATATTTACGCCGTCGACAATGAAAATCGTAAAATTTTGTTTATTAAATAATTATATATTTTTAATTACCACAACATAAACTTTTAATTTGAAAACCTTTGGTAAGTACTATACGTTTATGTAAAATCCATTATCCTCCAAACTTTCAACATAAATAAAAAAATTAATATCGAAACAGGCAACAAGTTTTATTATATGTCAATTAATTTATTATATACAATTTACTAATTTGTGATTAATTAACAATAGACAATTTGAATAAAGTCTTCTCGGGCTTGTACCCGAATAAACAATTGTAATCCAGACGTTTCGATGACGTTCACTGCCATCGTTTTCTAGCAATATAATAGACTGTTGCTAGAAGACGACACACAGAGAAAGACTACATTCTTTATTAACAGGCAATTTATCAATAAACAATTAATTTATCAGAATAAATAAATATATCAATAGAAAATTAATTTGTAATTTGTAAATTGCCAATTAACAATTAATTTATCAATAGACAAAAAAATTGTTATTGGACATTTTATCAATAGGTGCTTAACTTATTAATAGACAATTTATCAACACAATTACTTTATTAATACACAATTACTTTATTACTAGACAATACATTTATCAATAGATAATAAATATATCATAATTAGATAAAACAGCCAAATGACTGACAAAATTAAGTGATGATATGAATACCACATAACGTTCCTGGAAATATGTTTCTTTCGTCAGGTGATTAAAAACACACAACTGCATAATCCAGTGGAAAGGAACAAAGTTTCCAGAAACTTTGTGTGGTATTTATATCATTACTTAATTTGACCGTCATTTGGCTATTTGATCTAAACATTAGGTTTTAAAACAGACGTATTATATTATAATTTCAATACATATATCAATAGATAATTCATTTATTAGTATACAATAAATTTAATAATAAAAAATAAATTTATTAAATTTTGCTTTTCTGCTCACTCTCTTAAAGTTTTCTTCGCTCTTCTCAACTTTCCTTTGTTCAACTTCTTTACCATCGATGTCTATATTAATAGTGAATACATTGTTTCAGGTTCTCAGAAATGTTCCCTACGAAATGTCACATAGTTCCTGGTAAACACCGCACACAGTAGACGGGAAGTTTCGATGGGTTCATCCGGTCTCCGGAAATGCCTCCCTGAACGGAATGGAAGCGACATTAATAAAAATATCCCTGGCCACCCACCGTCAATATTTTGCGCCTATATCGGCAAGTTCGCCAAACGTTGATTTATGTACCCTGCGCAAACACAGCCTCTGCGATAATATTGTGATTTCTGTAATTCGGAGAAAAATACACTCATAGATTATATTAACATATGCACAGTGTTTGCCAGCTAAATTTACATAACAGATTACATTGATTGCGAGCAAAATCGTCCGGCTGTGAACAAAATAAATACGCCAGACGAAAGGAGGGGGGAGGCTGTTCGGGGAGGGTAAAAATAAAAAAATAACTGTATCAGCTGCAATTTTGTAGCTTATCTAAATTACCGGGTACTCAGGTGATGAGAAAAATAGCAGGTCTGTGTTTTCATTGTAAACTGTGGATGCGCTCGCCACCTACGCTATTAAAGTGTTTCAAAACACGAAGCGGAAATTTCTACACGCGGATGTAGAAAATCAACAGAAAAAGATCTACTTTTATGTATATATTCCATGAATTATATTTAGTTTAAAAAATGAGGACGGTAATAACTAGCAACTGCTGATTTTGGAACAAATGACAATAGTAGATTTATCGTAGATCGTAAGTAGAAGCAAAGTTGCTTCTAAACTCGTGGATAGGGCCAAGTAATTCGTAACTTTTAATTAAATTCTTAGAAATAATGGAAAATTTGTTCCTTATTTTAATGTATTGTAGTAAATCGGTTCTTTTGCCCAAGCAGCTTTTGGACAAAAAACTGCGATTTATTTCCGTGCAACGGAATAAGTTTCCGAGTCTAGAATCGTAATATTCGTCGGTTCTTGGGCGCTAGGTTATTTTAACAAGAAACACACCAAATTTGGTTGATTTTAATGACTTATTTATCGAGACATGAAATTACTAAGACGTGGTTTTGACCTATACGACACGTAGCTTTCAAGTACAATTTTGTATTAACACTTTTTACGCTCTCCGGGCCTTGCATCCAGCGAAATGCGGACTGTTTTTACAAACACAAACAATACCACTTGCGTGCCGGCCCCGATTGTTGAGGTCCTAGCCGCCAAAGGAGATTTTGGAAAAAACACGAAATACTTAACAATATCGAAATTACACATCTATCAATGTACACATCCGTTGATATGTTACAGCGTATTACATACGTATTGAGTTATTAATTTGTTATTATGTAATAGTTCACGCTACAGCATTTACGATGTTATTAAAAATGAACTATAGTTGAATTAATAGAAAGAAGTCCATTAGAAAGATATTACTATATTTAACGAGCTTTTACACAACACTAAACAGTTAAAGAATAATCAAATCATTTCAAAACAGAACTAACCCTATCAGTTAATGAACTGACAGAATCAGTTTAATATTAAAATATGTCTAATTATAAATTAATTGTAAATATTTATAAATATAAGATACTATTGTAACTATGTAGCATTCATGACTCATTCCACGTCCTTGAAGCCCAGCTTCTCTACAGGGTCAGCTAATACCACACAATTGCACCTGATAATATAAACGTCAAATGTCACGTCTTGCTTTTAAATTGTATCAAATCGTCTTTATCTGCCCATTAACTACCTTTTAAAACATAATATAGTAGATCTCAAAATATATTGTAAAAGTATTACATAAAATATCATTGAAAATAATATAATATTCAGCTAATAATATACTTATCAAAGAATAAATAAACAACACAAAAATAAAGAAAAATCTGACTTTTATATTAAATTAAATAAAATAAATAAATATACGGCCTTCAGTCGTGTATTAAGAAAAATTATTTATACGACGTTTCGTCTCTTTTCTTAGTACCTCTTCAGGTTGGACAGGTTTAATAATTTCGTATATAAATCATGTATAAAATTTTTTGCCCTGCCTGCTCTATAAATATAAAAAAATAATGTAAATAAATATATTATCATTAACAATAATTAATTACACGACGTTTCGTCACTTTTTTAAAAAATAGACAGTAAATAATAAAAGGGACGAAACGTACTATAATTAATTTTTTAAAGCCTATAGTCATAAAACTATGTTTATTAAAAATTAATTATGAATTTTCTTCCCTTAAATATATATACAATTCTATTATTTCAACTATACATATATATATATATATATATATATATATAATAATATATATCTGTTAAATAAAATTTATTTTAAATAATTAATGAAGTGTATAAGCAATGTGGTATGAGAGCAGCTCTGATTTGTAAGAAAATTTTCCATTGTAAACCTTATATAAAATTTTCGTACCGTCAATTTTTTTTAAATTTCGGTAGACTTCTCTATATTTCATATTTATTTACATTTTTATATTAACATTTTGTATAAGTTTAACTATTTTTTGTATTTTTATTTTATTTGATTTGGTGAGAATTGCAGATTACTGTAACTATTAGAGGCCCAATAAGCAGCCCTGAATAATTAATAATTTCATTAAAAGCTGTGGCAATTATTTAAAAAGTTATGTGCAGAACCCAAACTAAATAGAAATTTGTATTAAATGTTGTTATATAAATATATATTTGCATCACATATATTTTTTGAAAGGGGACGAAAAACGTATAATTAATTTATGTTAAACATAATTTTATGACTCAAGGCGGTTTTTTTTATTTATTTAAATGAACAACACAGCTAATATGTCAGAAAAAAATGTATCAATTAAAACAAAAAATCATTTCAATTCAACGTTTCTTAATGTATGAAAATAAATATATACACTGAATTAGAAGAATACATATAAATTTAGTGTCGTGGGGTGCGTTGTAAGAAAGTTTTAACCGAAAAAGTAGGAAAGTTGTGGATGAAACATTATATTGAAATGATTTTAATTGTTAATCCATTCAAACCTTCTTTTGTGACATATGCCTGTGTTGTTTATTTATCAAAATAATTAAATATGTTTTGAAAATAAAGAAAATAATATTTTCTTCAACTTGAAATCTCTCATGGGAAAACCTCCCTGCTTCTAATATTAAACGTTAAATTTGCGTTCTTCTATATTTTTAATTTCCGTCATGGTTGTGCTAATATTATTATTAGCTCACACAGGCTGTTGGAAATCTTGGACCTATCCCTGGAGTGCTTGTGCATCTGTTAATTAGTGGAGATTGTTCCCAGCATCCCTTGCGACCAAGGTTTGTAGACATTCGCAGGTTGTAGGAAACGCAAACATTATCTCCAGTGACGACTATTGCCGCGAAGTGGCGAGACAAATAATAATAATAATAGTACCTCGGGCCCGGCCAAAGGCAATCCACTTAATTGTCTGCAAGTAGGATTCTCCAAGAGATTTAAATTTACCGTTGCTGTAATGTCCTGTCTCTCTGCTGGTGCTAAATCGAATCTCATTACTCTTGGCAAATTTCTAATTAATCGTCGAAAATGGCAGAGTGATGGAATCAAGGAAAAGTTCAAAGGAATACAACTTGATTTCACACACTTTCTGTAGGTTCATTAATTGAATACAAGTTGTTGTTAAGCAAAAACTTATATATAACGTTTAAAAATTCCTGGTTTAAATTCCCCACTAAATTACATTGGGTACACTACCACAAACGTAGACAAATAGAGAATCATAAACATGAATCTTAATCAAAGCTCAACGAATCCCTATCTGTTCACAGTACGCTAATTAATAGTTTGTTTTTGATTTTGAGGATGTGCTGAACCATTAAAAGAATAAACTTAAGCTATAGTTTCTAGCACTAAACAGTGTTGCCAATTGTAGAACAAAAGCGAGAAAAATAGGAAATTATTAGGAGGGTATAAAATAGTAAGTATTTGGAATTGTAAAATGTTCAATAAATACCAATCGATTTGAATATTTTAATTTTTTTAAACATTTATGTATGTGTACAATTTTCTGCGAATGAGATAGACCCCGATGACAGTTTGAAAACAAATATATAGACAATAACGTAAACAAATGCCAAATACAATTTTGAAGTCGTGTAAAATTGTCCTGAAGCGTTTTCTACACTTTAAAACACTTCACTTTAGTAAAAGAAAAAGATACAAATAAAAAAGTTAATTTTAGAAGGAAATTATTTATTAACGATTTCAAACCTGTATTCATCTATTTTCAAATTATTTTCTCATTTTCAAATTGAAAAGTGGAAGTGGATGTTTTGGCGTTAACAGAACATTGGCAAAAGGAAATTGAAGCTTATTGCTAAATACTCGAGAGATACGTAAGGATCTAGAATTTCAAAAGAATTATGACGAACAACGGCGGCTCTTGTATCTACGTCAGTGTATATATTGATATTCGTGCCTTGAGTCTAGAATGTAAATTTGAATGCAGTGTGTGTAAATGATTACCGGGAAATCTAGCAGAAATATTATGCAATACATTGTAATAATTAAAAAGGTAAGATTATATGAATTAAATTTACCCCTCGTTAAGGAAGCCGATTTTTGTAATAATTAGTAGGTGGTCTTAATTAAAAGAATTAATTAACAAAATTATTAAGATTTAAAAATTTATTCTTTATACGCCAAATTTCATCAAGTTAACAAACAAATATTTTATTTCAATTTTGCAATTCGTGGCGTTCTAGGAAAAATACAACTTTATATTTTACAATCCAATACGTCGGAATTCTCTTTATCTCAGGGTCATTACTGGGTTTGATAGTAAGAACAATCCAATTTAATAAAATAACATTAACAATACAAACTCATTGAAGCTAACATAATACAATATTAAAATAAACAAAATGAAAGAAACTAAATGAAAAGAAAAACGAATGAAATCTGACTTCTACCGTTAATCCTCGTTTACAGATTATAATATAATTGATTTGTACTCACAAATTGTCTTTCTCGTACCAGATTGAGGACAACACTCACTAAAAAGGCCCTTATCCACTGATTTTACACATGAAATTTTTTAATACACACGATCGATGTTCTCGTTCTCTGCCACCTGGAACTTTGGATCAGCCGCCCCTCAGTCAGCCCTCGGACATCGGTCTCCTTGATGCCTCTATGCGAAATTTAGTTCAGTCTGTGTGAAGCAAAACCTTTTGCTTCCAACTTTGTGATTATTATTTGAGTCTCTCCGTCAAAACTGTTTATTCGCGTTTTATGTAAACTAATAGATCTCGCAGTTGGACTTCTTGGGCCGCGCTATTCATGCTTTTTTATCAGCATCCTCGCTCTCTCTAAACCTTTGCCGGACTGCTTTCCATACCAGCGACCAACTCTACCATTCCTCCACCAGCAACTAACAAACACTTGTACAGAACGCAGTTCACAACAAAGGCTCCGCCGACACAGAGTTACCGTCCATTGTCGTTCTTTGCCAACAATCCAATTATATTAAAACAATTACTGGCCTCTTTAATTGGTATTACACTATATTATGCAATTACAGGCAAGGAATATGAGAAGTTTCTCCGTCATCTGGACACTGTTCTACAGAACGTTAATGCCGAAAACAAACATAAGATACTTTCGGGAGATTTTAACAACTTCCTGAAAAACTACCGGATGAAGTTGCAACTACATAGCTTGTTAAATTCTTTCGATATTTACTTAACCCACCCTGTGCCAACTCCACAAAGAAATAGACTCGATTACCTACTTCGTAACCTAGCTGTAGTTTCATATAAGGTACGCGTAGTTGAAACTTATCTTTCTGATCATAAAACACAATTTAGGTACATTTATGAAGATTTAATTCACACGTTACATCCGGACAGATTTATAACGCGTTCGAAAACTTTACCCGGCGAAATAAAACTTATTTCAGAGAAACTGGAAGTGAAACTGAATGGCAAATTATTCTTAATATCTACAAAACGGATGATTTAAACTCTATTTTTGACACGTTTCTAAGAATTTTTATATCGATTGTTGATTACTACTTCTAAATTAAAATATACCAAAAACGTTAACAACGGTAACTGCATTACTAACGGTATGCGAATATCACGAGATAAACTCTGCTTTTTGAACAAACTAGAGAATCACTCCGCATTACTTAAGTACGTATATCCAAACTAACAGACGTATTTACAAGAGAGTGCTGGTAACATAGAAAATACTGAATAATTCCACTCGCATAGCAAATGCTGATAATAAAATCAAAGCAACTTGGAATGTCACCAAAAATGTATCTGGCAAAGGTGTCGGGAATCACAAAGACATTTCACTTGAAGACCAGAGTGAAACTTTTTCCTGTCGAGAAGCAGCTTCAAAATTCAGTTTGTATTTCGTAAATGTTGCTAACCTTCATATAAAAGACACCTCAACGTATATTGAGGAGGATTTTTTTCAAATTCTTACAGAACTCTGGTCCAGTACTATAAAATTATTTTTTTGGTAACAGGCTACATGAGAGTAATCCACATGGCAACTCCCCTTTAATAGCATAGGAAGGGATTTGAAAGGGGGGGGGGAAGCTGCGGAAGGGTAGAGGAAGGTTGCCAAGGGTTAACTAGGGCCCCCGGGCTATAGTTTAAGGATCCTAACCGGAATTCGCTTAAATGTAATGCAGGGAAAACCCTAGAAAAACCTGCATCACGTAGGTCGGACATTGGGTACTTGTCCCACGCCCTTCCGATAGCGGGAGAAGAGTTTTCTGTGGGGTAGCAGAATTCCCTTCTCCGTACCTCGACCAGTTTAGGAGGCAGCTAGCCGACTGTTCCAATGAGAACAGAGAACAACTCTTACCATATGCCCAAGGAACATACACGTCTCAAAACAGGCCGAGGTGCCTCCGCTTGTGGGAACCTTAGTTCAAAAACGGAGAGAGTAAAAGGCATTCCCAAAGATAGCCCCTTCCTGTCTCTCCTACAAGGTTCTGCCTGCGAGAGAACATCCCTCGCAGGTACTGCCTGCAAGAGAATAGCCCTCGCAGACAACTTCCTTTAAAATAGTATATTTTTTCAACAGGCAAAATGGTAAATGAGTGTGCCGAAGCCATCGCATTTCCTCTTTAATTCATATTTAACAAATGTATTAAAACTAGAATATTTCCCGATGCGAAAATAATCATCATATTCACCATCAGACGTATCAAATTATAGTCCCATTTCTCTGATTTCTATTGCATCTAAAAATTTGAAAAATAAATTATATATTAATTATTTAATTTCTTGAGGAAATATTATGGTTTTAGTTCCTCCCAGCATGGCTTCGTTAAAGGAAAATCAACAAATAGTGCAATGTACGACTTCATTCAAAATATTCAATGGATGAGGGATTGAAGGATGCTGGAATGTTTGCTGATTTTTCTAAGGCATTGGACACGGATGATCATGAAATTTTTCTTAAATTAAACTTAGAATATTATGGCGTACGGGGAAGGGCCTTACTTCTCCTAAAATCATATCTAAAAATCATTAAACAAACGGTAGCGGTCGAAACTAAAGATGGTCATATTCATTTATCTGATTAATTACTTTCGGTGTTCCTCAAGGCTCTATTTTTGGGCCTTTACTTTTCATTCTTTATGTTAATGATCTTCCAGGATTCGTCCATACTCTTAAATCAATTCTCTACAAATATAGTGTTGATAAACTTGTTAAAAACGTAAAAATCACCGTGGAAAAACTAAATGTGTGGTTTAAAGTCAATAAATTATCACTAAATGTAAATAAAACCAAGTTCGTCCAGTTGTCAGTGGATGGCAGTAACAACCTTCTACAGAAGTTCTCCGAGTCTTTAGGTTGATAGTAATTTAAAGTGGCCTCACATTGTAGATCTGCTTGCTGGGAAACTCAGTTCGGCTTGTTATTGTCTCAGAATCTTAATGAAACATGTTCACATCAACACTACGAAAATGGTGTATTTATGTATTTTCTATCGACTTCCTGTATATTGTGCTTAATTTTCGCTTTCTGCAACACTAGCGACGTAATATTTGAGGTTCTGGTGATTTTAGGAGATTCTTGATGGATTCCTGCGGTTATTTTTAGCGGATCCTACAGCTTATAATCTAATAGCACGGGTCCAGTCTGTATAATTTTTCTCACCACTGTTCCTGTCGCACAACAAAATACCACAAACGACCGTTTGTTGACAGAGACGTTTCGGCCCTGAATGTTTGTATGCGTATATAATAATGGCCTTCCTTCCCTCGTATGAATATTCGGCGTCGTCCGTTGGCGCGGACGGGTTTGCTTGCGTCACACGACCAGAATTATGATGTTATTCGTTCAGACCTGAAGCGTGTGTTTATGTAAATTTGAGAGTCGCTGGTCGCGATTATGCATGCACGTGAACCTCGGCGAGCCGCGTTTTCGAATTGCCGCAATTTCACAGGCGTATCATTCGATCAACGAGCGTTGCTCTGCATTTTTATTCGAGCATGTCATACGCCAACACACACACATACAGTAGGTACACACACAATTGATTTTCAGGAAGCCCAGAATCACCCAATCATTATAAATTACTCTGTAGATAAGCTACGAGGGAAAAATATATTAATACTAAAAACTAACTTCGAACGAACTTAAAATAAAGAAACAAAAACTAAGAAAATTTCAATGTAAAAAAGCCTGACATTTGGACACGGATAGGCGTCATTTTATAATGGCGAAAAACTGAAGGCCCAAAATAAACAAACAACAAGAATCAACGATAAATAAAGGTCAAATAACTTAAAATTAAATATCATATACATGATTAATATTCAATGGTAGGCAATGTGTAATTGAGAGGAATGAACACAGAAAATTTGTCTCGTGCTTAATATTAACAGTATAGCTTGATTTTAAATATACATTTCAAAAATTGATATTTTCCAAAAATGTGGTTCTCCGTACAAAATATTGATGCGTTAACAAAATCAAAACGATGATTAAATGTGATACAGTGTTTTCTGTTAGGACTGTGTTTACAAGGTGAAACTTTGAAATTATTTTTATGCTCTTTAGTTAGATATGAAACTCTCTTTGTTTAGCCGATTTAATAAAAGTCACAATTTGTGCAATTAATTTTATGAACAACATTGGTAGTGGAAAACGTATGAACACGATCTTTGTGTCTTTTGATTAAACTAGAAAAAGAAGATTTAGACATAAAAGTTACAGTTAAATGTAGATTTGTAAATAATTGTATTATATCAAATGATAACATACCACTGAAATGGTAGAACAATAAAATTCACTATTTATATTTCTTATAACGTTATGTTTGAGTCCGGAATTAATTTAAGCAAATATTATGTTGATGTACTTAGAAATAAATTCAATAGGGCAGAAATTGGCCAGTGAAATATTTTTAACTACGTTAATGTTTTCAAAATGTTTATATATTACGAAACGATTCAAAATAAATATTCGGAAGGTGCTTTTTGTAAGGTAAGAATTTGGATCAACTTGTCTTACACGAGTTTACACGTGTGATGATGTAATTTATATTTTTTCTGCTTAAATATAAAACTAATAAAAATTCTTACAATTGCTAGGAATTTTCTTATCGAAAAAAAACCCTCAAGGCGTTCGCTTACAGAACGTGTTCTAGAGTACGGGGAAGCTTGTAGGAATAAGAACATTCAGTCAATGCGCTAAATAAGTCATAATAAAATTCTTAAAACTAATGAATGATCAATAATCAAGTGAGGCCAATTAAAGTCCACAGATCTTTATTCTATCACAGTCGAATTATTCATCGGTCATAAATGTTATAGGAATCTGCGGAATAAGGATTTGGTTTTCGCGGAACAATAAACTTAGATATATTTTCATATAATTTTCCACGTTGATTAATTTATGTATGTGTTCTAATGTGCTGTATTTTAATTTTGTGTGTGTACGATAAGCTCTGATTGTCACTTACAGAAGTTAACTAGCCTCGAGCCGACTTAGATTATGACGTCATCGCGTTCCCAATCGCTGAGGTACACTGCGCAGAAAACTCCTTGGCCTGAATAACCAAAAAGTGCGATTAAACCCCCGAAAAAATTGATGTGGTAGGAACTCCTTGCGATATATTTTGTGTTTAAGTTCAATGGCTGGCAATGTGAAGTATTGGGGAATGGACACAGAAAATGTTAATTGCTTATTGCCTGAGTCGAACAGGAATATTCCAGTTTAACAGTAATCTAAAAGCGACAATAAAATAATTAATTACCAAATTAATGGAAGTCACTTCGTCTTGGATAATAATTTATTAAGAGGTGTTTGTGGTCGATTATTGAGACTACAAAATTTAATAAAAAATTACTATAATTTATTATTAATTTGATTTGGTACAAGTGTATTTGAATTTATTAACAACATTATCTTGTTTCTCAAAATATTATACATTTTATCCACACGTATACAAATGCGCAACACCTAAGTAACTTACTCTCTAAACATCTGGGCTGACCCCTCAGTTCCATTGGCCAGTGACCATCCGCTGAGTTGTCCAGACAAAAAAACTGTCTCTCCCGTTTCCCGGCGTATAACATTGTTTACGCAAGCAAATTCTTTTCCGTTAGAGCGCACTTAGTATTTGCTGCTCTTCAGTCAAATTATATAAAATTTTATACATCAAAAATTGTAAACTAGATACACGATCGCACAACATGTTGCCAAACACTTTCATCTCGAAGAACATGGAATAAGACTTAATCCGGTGAAGAAATTGTTGTATTAAAAGTAAAAACAATGATGAGAAGTTAATGAATGAATGACCTGATAAGTTTTATTCTAAACCCTTCAAAATTTTAGCGATTTCATTCCAAAAATGATTTAATGTTATGTTAGAAAAGGTAAGAATCTTATAAAAAAAAGAGTGTATGTATGTTTGTTTGTATGTTTGTATGTTTGTTTGTATGTTTGTATGTTCGTTATACAAATCTACACCGGTAGAGAAAATTTCACCAAATTTCGTACACGTGTTCTTTACGACCAGGAAACAAACACTGTCGGGGTGAGACATGTCTACCACCCCCAGAAGCGGGGGTGCACGGGGATTGAAATATTTAAACATGCTAAAACAGCCGATATTTTAGTCGGATAATAATTTTTAGGGGTCCAACATATTTATGGTGTTTCTACCGATGTTTTCTGAATATAATTTTCATCCCCTACACCCTGGGAAAAGAGCACCCTTAGGGTTTGGGGTGGAGAATACAAATCTATACCGGTGGATCAAATTTCACCAAATTTCGTACACGTGTTCTTTGAGACCAAGAAAACAACACTGTCGGGGTGAGACGCGCCTACCACCCCCTGAAGCGGGGGTGGACGGGGGTGGAAATATTTGAACATGCTAAAACAGTCGATATTTCAGTCGGATAAATATTTTTAGGGGTCAAAGATATTTATAGTCTTTCCACTGATGATATCTGAAAATAATTTTCAACCTCTACACCCTGGGGAAAGAGCACCCCTAGCGTTTCGGGTGGAGAGTACAAATCTACACCGCTGGAGCAAATTTCACCAAATTTCGTACACGGGTTCTTTGCGACCAGGAAAACAACACTGTCGGGGTGAGACGCGCCTACCACCTCCAGAAGCGGAAGTGGACGGGGGTGGAAATATTTGAACATGCTAAAACAGTCGATATTTCAGTCGGATAAATATTTTTAGGGGTCAAAGATATTTATAGTCTTTCCACTGATGATAACGCGAATACAACCAAATTTGGAGTCAAATCGAAGGTTATGGATGTCAGTGAGTTTACTTCGGATAAATATTTTTAATTGCCCATTTAACCCGAAAGGGTGGGGGTTGGAAGGGGAGATAAATAGTCAGTTCTTGCGCGTTCTTGGAGGAGAATTACGTGAATACTATTTCAACGGATGTTGTTGAAAATATAAATCCCTTTAGACATTAGTGGTGAGCTTGCTTAGGGCTGGGGGTGAGAATTGTCTATTATTCTAAAACTGCCAAAATGTTATGTGTTTATGGGTAAACTAGATTTATAGTGTTTCTACCGATGTGATATGAGTAAAAATTCAACCCTTTCCACCACGGGAAAGTAGCAGACTTAGGGGTGGTGTTGTTCATACTATTTTAACCGATGTTGTTTCCATTAATAACGACGTTTAATTTTATAAATAAAAATGAGTGTTTGTATGTTTGTATATTTGTATGTTCGTTATACAAATCTACACCGCTGGAGAAAATTTCACCAAATTTCGTACACGTGTTCTTTGCGACCAGGAAACAAACACTGTCGGGGTAAGACGCGTCTACCACCCCCAGAAGCGGGGGTGGACGGGGGTGGAAATATTTAAACATGCTAAAACAGTCGATATTTCAGTCGGATAAATATTTTTAGGGGTCACAGATATTGATAGTGTTTCTACCGACTGTTGGGCTGAGACGCGTCTACCACCCCCAGAAGCGGGTCGGTATTATCAGTAGAGGTGTAGTAGGTGTTGGGTGGAGGAACGCTGCAATAAAGTAACGCGAATACAACTGAGATTGGAGTCAAATCCAAGGTTATGGATGTCGTCCAGTTCAATTATAGCATCAAATTGGCTATTTAGCCCCAATGGGCGGGAGTGGATGGGATGGAAATTTTCTAACATGTTAAATCATCGATATTAGCGTGGAATAAATAACTGCCGGGACCATTGACGTTGATAGTATTTCTACCGATGTTGTTTGTAGGCATGATAGGGGTGGGGCTGGAGGGGATTTTTTGAAAATAACGGGAAAACAACCGAGATTCGAGTTATATCGAAGGTAATGGATGTCCCTGAATTTATTTATGACAATCTGGACAACGCGCGGGTATCGACTGGGTTGGATGAGTTGACCGGCTGTTTTTTGCGTCGATTAAATATATTTCTGGATGAATTACATTAATAAAATTTCCCTACATGTTCTCTGTGTATAATTTCAACCCCTTTCGGACTCATAAGGGTGCACCCTTATGGGTGGGCGTGAAGTAGCTTTACATAAAAATAAACCAGAAACTATCGGGATTGTCACTGAGTTTAATTAATTTCCTTGAAAATGACGGGAAAACAACCGAGATTCGAGTCAAATCGAAGGTAATGGATGTCCCTGAATTTATTTATGACAATCTGGACAATGCGCGGGTATCGACTGGGTTGGGATGAGTTGACCGGCTGTTTTTTGCGTCAATTAAATATATTTCGGGATGAATTAGATTAATAAAATTTCCCTACATGTTCTCTATGTATAATTTCAACCCCTTTCGGACTCGGAAGGATGCACCCTTAAGGGTTGGCGTGGAAGTAGCATTAGATAAAAATAAGCCAGAAACTATCAGGATTGTCACTGAGTTTAATTATGACATTAAACTTGACCGTTTAAGTCCCCGAAGCGGGAGTGGTCGGAGGTGAAAAATTTCAAACATGATAAACGGTCGATATTTGCGATAATTATTTCCTGGGGTTAATTACTTTGATAGTATTTATACCGATGTTGTTTGTGTATAATTTAACCCCTGTGAGGGGAGAAGCTTAGGGGTGGGGTGGAGGTACGTTAAATAAAATCCCGCAAAAACAACTGAGATTCGAATCAATTCCGAGACTATGAATGTCGCTTAATCTAATTGTGACAACCCTGGGGGGGGGGTAACGCGACGGGTTTGGGAGTTGTTGGGCGAGGGAATAAATTTTCAGACAATGTAATCGGCCGATCTTTGCGTGGAATACATTATTTTTCATTATCGCATATTTGTGAGGGTGGTCATCTTCTAACATGTAAAAACGGCCGATATATTTAGTCAATGACTTCATCCCCCTTCGGCATGGGAGGTGAGCACATTTAGGGATAGGGTTCGAGGTGCTTTACATAAAAATAGCGCAAAAGTAACCAAAATTGGAGTCTTATGGATGGTTATAGATAAATGACATCTCGGGCAACGCCGGGCACCCAGCTAGTAAATAATAAAGGAAGAGCTGTCTGGCTTCCTTTGCCTGTTGTAACCGTAATTGCATATTTTCCTTGTCAGTGGTTATCCATCCATATAAGACTCAATGATTCTGTTACAGTTTAAAAACTCGTGGGGATAACAACCTTTAACACAGTCTCCGGTAATTTTTTTTCTTTGGTTTGAAAGTTTTCGACACAGATTCATATTCATTCTGCAGATCATTTAATAATCAAATTATTAAATTAAATTACTTGTCAAGTACAAGATAAAATACTAAATATTTATCACTATACAATTCATCCATGACACACTGTTTTCAAATTCTTCCAATTTCCTTCGTAATTCAATCGACCACCGCTGTTCGGCAATGGGATTGTTTATAATGTAGTACGTATGAATGCAATCATTTTTGACAGTCTTCCGTAATAGTTATCAAACTGATCAACGGGAAACTGTGCCAAATGGTTTTATTCCTACGAACTACTTTAGAAACACAGTTACTCACTGGAACATAAAAGCTTTAACATGTAAAATACCTGCATACATTAAAAATATTTGTTCCAAAGTTTTGGGCAAAGTTTTTTTTTGCTGTCTAAAACTTAGTGAGTACGTATATTTACCTAGTTCCTATCCTAATAGGACTATTCGAGGTGGTTTTAGTGCGGCTTGTTTGATGACTGGGGCGTAAACAACTTCCCATATCTGCAAAACTTTCGCCAACTGCTCGTTGCGAAACGCAATCAAGACGTCCAGGGGGGTGGAGGGGGCAGGGAAGGAGCCGAGCATGCACACTAGAGGGAAATTCAATTTATTTTGCGGCCGGTGACTTGAATTGCATAAACAAAACTTATGGGCGTGGGAGGGGCGGGTGGAGGTCCGCCGCCCACTCCTCCGCGGAGAGTTACAGCGATACATGGCGGAGCGCGCGAATTTGCATAAATCACTCGGCTTGAAACTTGAGGAACTTCCGTATGAAAACCGCTTGTTTTGAGAACGGGGTTGAGTGGGCTAGGGGATGGGATAATTTTGCACCCGAAAATGCCGGCAATTAACCTTCTCTCTGCACTTTGTACGTTTCGGCTGCCTTGCATCTGTGACATCCGAGAGTATATCATCCCTTGTTTCGCCCATCAGCATCATCGGAATATGATTTACAAAGTAATTACGTTACACGAAGTCCTTCAAGGAACTAACTAACATTATCAAGAGTTACGGAATTGTGTATGACACAGTGGGTGGTTTTTGACCGTGTGGCAACATCTACTTCGGATAAGAGAACTAAAATGAAGTGACATTAACTTCTTATACACCTTTTCTTTACAACCTGCTAATTGAAACGTATACACCTATTTGTATCAAAACTTGGGTTCAACAACTTCATGAAAACTTTTTGTTGTATAATAAAGAATTAATTTGATATTCTTTTTATTAACTGGATGATGTCCCATAGGTAGGTCGAAACTAACGTTGAACGCCTTTTATTGTATTCTCATAAGATGTAACACACTAATTTATTTGTATTAAATTCCAATTATCCTGACTTTTTGGATGCTTTACCCATTTTATTTATACTTAACGTCAGATAAATATGAATGTTAAATTTAATACACTAAAAGTTCATTATATATATTTTCTCTGTCCGTAAAAGATTATTTTGTTTCTCCTTAACGTATTAACCCTTTCTCACTTATGTATTACTATTACAGATTTTTCTCGTTCACAAATTGTCTTAGTTTATATATTTCATCATTTGACAATTTACTTTTAAAGTAGGGAAACAAAGGTTCCCACAAGCCGAGGCACCTTGGCCTGTTCTGAGAGGTGTATTATGCGGGGTCACAGACTTTGGGCATACGGTAAGAGTTGTCCGCTATTCCCATTGGAATAGTCGGCCAGCTGCCTCCTAAACTGATCGAAGCACGGAGAAGGGAATGCTGCGTCCCCACAGCAAACTCCTCTCCCGCTATCGGAAGGGCGTGGGGCAAGTACCCAATGCCCGACCTAACTGATGCAGGTTTTTCTAGGGTTTTCCCTGCATTTCTTTAGGCGAATGCCGGGTAGATCCTTAAAATTTAGCCCGGGGGCCCTAGTAACCCTTGGCTACCTTCCTCTACCATTCCGCATCCCCCATTTCAAATCCCTTCCTATGCAATTAAAGGGGAGTTGCCCAACGCAGATTACCCTCATGTACTCATGTAGCCTGTTTCCCTAAAAAAATAAACTTTTAAAGTATCAGCTGTCTGCGAGGGCTATTATCTCGCAGGCAGAACCTTGTAGTAGACGCACGAAGGAGCTACCTTTGGAGATGCCTTTTCCTCTCCGTTTTTGAACTAAGGTTCCCACAAGCCGAGGCACCTCTGCCTGTTTAAAGAGGTGCATGTTCCGGGGTCACAGACCTTGGGCATGCGGTAAGAGTTGTTCGCTGTTCCCATTGGAACAGTCGGCCAGCTGCCTCCTAAACTGGTCGCGGTACGGAGAAGGGAATGCTGCGTCCCCACAGTAAACTCTTCTCCGGCTATCGGAAGGGCGTGGGACAAGTACCCAATGCCCGACGTACCTGATGCAGGTTTTTCTAGGGTTTTCCCTGCATTGCTTTTAGGCGAATGACGGGTATCCTTAAACTATACCCCGAGGGCCCTAGTTAACCCTTGGCTAACTTCCTATACCCTTCCGCATCCCACCTTTCAAATCCCTTCCTATGCTATTAAAGGGGAGTTGCCACCATGTGGATTACCCTCATGTAGCCTGTTACCCTAAAAAAAACTTTTTATGTATTTTATTTTATAATTATTTTTGCCTATGAGTGTCTTTTCTCTAATACTCATTTATTAACTAAGAATTTAAAGATGCTTTTATTTATATTTCCTCGCTGCATAAAAAAAGACGTAATAAGTGGTTATCACCAAGACGTATTATATACATACTTTAATTACATTGTCGCATATAGAATCTACGAAAATTGAGCGTAATTTAGTTTCATATGGATACAGAGAAAAATTTTGACTACAACCTTTTCGTTACTGTATTATATCTAACATTATAATGAATGAAAAATAAGTACATTAGTCAGTGAGACACAATTTTTTATTATTTAATTAGTTACATATTTATATTTTGCACACTTGAAAACAATTCATAACGGTTCACCCCATATTTATGGGACTTTTGCAGTCATGGACACCAATTCCTGATCATGAAAAAATTGTTTCAAAAGTTTTTATAGCTCTTCTATTTACAAAGATATATTAAACTAATTTAATCGTTTAAATCATACGTCATTGATGTTATCAATCAACAATTTTTTTATCATTTTTTATAAAAACTGCAGTGATTCTATCAATAATTTATAAAAGCATAATGTAATTTTCTATAAGGACTGCAATATTTGCTATATAGGACGAATAAAAATGGGTATTAAAAACTATCCTGGAAGAACATACTAATAACTTTAAAAAACCTTGTGAGAAACATTCAGTTGTCAGGAGACATGTCAACTCAAATAACCATAGTTTTGATTGGAATTTTGCCACATTAGATTCTGAAATAAAATATTATGCGAGATTAATCACTAAAATGTTTTCATGCATTAACGTTAAAACCAATTCAAATAATCTCTTTGGTATGTATGTCTTTTTTTTCCAGTTTTTTTGTAGTGGAGCTGCATCTAGCGAGGACTGCGTATTGTGGAGAATCTTAGAGAATTAGAAATTTCTGCTTATATGATAATGTGCAAGTAATTTTAGCTTATAAGAAATTCACAGGCTATTAATTGTTTTTAATTTAATTTAATGGTTGGCGGTACGGGTGCTTAAAGCCAAGAATCGCAGTGGTATTTTTTTGTTAACACTGTAGACCGCGCGCCTAGAGGAACTCAGTCAGCGGCAAGACGCGAAAGGAAAGAGTATGCGTCGAGAACTGAGACTTGACAGTTCGGACCACATAGGGAAATAAAAACAGTAATAATATGCGGATCCAGAATTATGAATAGGGCTATCTAGGAAGTCCAACGGCGAGATAATAGTTTACATAAAATGCAAGTAAACAGTTTGACGGAGAGACTCATAAAATCGAAATTTGGAAGCAGAAGTTTTGCTTCACAAACTCAACTAACTTTCGCATAAAGAGACTTTGAGGAGACCTACGTCCGGAAACTGGCTGATACTCTGATAATCCATGTTGCAGGATAGCAGAGATCCAGAACAACTACCGTGAGTTCAAAATCTAATGAGTAGAATCAGTGTATAATGGCCTGTTTAGTGGGTGTTGACTTCAAGATACAAGAGTCCGAACTGGTACCAGTAGCACTGTCGTGAGTACAAAACAATTATTAATGACTGTAAACGATAATTAAAGGGTATAGTCAGATTTCGTTCGCGTTTTTCTTTCCATTCGTTTTCTTCTACTTTTGTATTTAATATTGTATTCCGTTAACTTCAATGAGTTTGCATTGCTAATATTTTAGTTCATTGTATTTGTTCTTCGTACCAAACCCAGTGGTGACGCTGAGATAAAGAGAAATTCGACGTCGTTGATTGTAAACTAATAAAGCAATATTTTCATAGAACGCCACGTATTAACAAAATGAAATTGAAATATTTGTTTGTTAAATTGATGGAATTCGGCGTACAAAGCAGGGCTTATAATGTGTAATTATCAACAATAAATTTTTAAGTACATAATAATTTTGTTACTTATTCCTATTAATTGAGACAACCTTTTTAATCATTATATAATTGGCGTCTTCAACGTGTGACTAACTATCATTCAAATTTTAATTAACTTTTTGTTTAAGAATTTCTTTTAATTTAATCCTTTTTATTATTACAATATATTATAACCGTGAAAAAAATGTTTAATAACTTAGGTATTCCACATAATATCAAAAATATAAAATTCACATAAAACAAATTTATTTTAAATATTCATAAATTAATATCTTATTTTAATTATAACCTGTCTCACTAGCAGAAGTTTCAAAATAAGAGATGAAACGTTCTGTTTGTTTCTAAATATGAAAAATATATGTATCGGATTAAATTAACTTTTTCTGACTTACGGCCAATTGTATTTATTTGGTAAAAACCTTTTATATTTTATATTTAATAATCTGTATTAAGTTTATTTATTTTAAACAGTCAATACCAGACACTATTAAAATGCATTTTACTAATTAATTATTTTATTACGACACGTTTCAGTTCTTTATGTAGACTCTCTTCAGGTAAAGATAACATAGTAAAAGTAAATACAGAGATGTGAACATTATAAAGATAGTATTTTAGGAAAAAAGAATTTATTATTATCATTAAACAATACAGAATATATTGAAAGTAGACAAACAGTGCAAAACAACTTAAAAACTAACGATGAATAGAATATGGAGTTGTAAATAGAACTTAATGATTCCACTATAGTTCAGCATAAAAATAAATTCAACGATGTAGTTTATAAATTACAATGTAATAACTGTCAGTAGACCTATGCAGGACAAACTAAAAGAACAGCGGAAACTGGAATGAAGAAACCCAAATACAATGTAAGATTGACGCAGGACAAACGTTCGGTTGTATCAAAACGTATTTTAGACAATAGACATCAGATCAATTGGGGCAATTTTCGTATTTTATATATAGAAAACTATTACCAATTGGACTAATTTCTATAATTTTATATATTAAAAATTATTCTAACATCAACTATGTAAAAACGGATACCGAATCGTTATGTGCTATCTACAACCCCGTATTATATGAGTCATAAGTTTTTAAGTAGTTATGCACCGAGTTTGTCTACTTTCCATTTATTCAATTTCTTTACCGCAAACACGTATTTTAATCTAACGGTTGTATAACGAATTTTGAAGTTAATCAACGCAATTAATGTGGTTATTATTCATGTAATTTGATGATAATTATAATATGGTAGAAATAGTCTTCAATATCATGGTAGAGAATTTTTTAAAAGTCCATGACGACCAGAAATTAAGTTATGCAATGCACGGATACACCACCATTTTTATTTTATAATTTGAAAAGGTTACGTGGATAATTCAGTTTCGGACAAAATATAACTTTTTCCAATCGTTCAGCATCAAATCAAACGTTTCAGTAATTGCTTAGTAAATCAGCGATGGAATTACTGTGTGAAGGCGAAAGATTGTGTTAAAATATTGGCGATTTTATCGGCCTAGCGAGGCAGTGATTCATTAGGCAAACTGATCGTCCTGGCCCGGCACTTCCCCCTTCATATTCCACTGTATAATCCATTTTTTTACTTGATTAATTTGTTTTTCGATATCGCAATTAATAATTCTTCTAACCCCCGCCCCTAAGCCAGTCCTGCAGCTGTGAAATATTCACGCAACAGAAAAAAAATCAAACCACGGGATCATTAGATCCTGATGTGGCGAAAGGAATCCGTAACCGAGGGTTTAAAAATTATTGTAGATAATTTATTCTTATAAGCATTAGTTTTATAAAAATTCTTGAAGAATAGAGTGAAAATTACTATTTTAATTTCGATGTTTTTACGAAAAGTTTCTTTAATCATTCACATGGTAAAATAAATTTCTCTGTCGTCATAGATTCAGGAAGGAATAAAGAATAGACAATTATTAATATTATCCAATAATTTTCTTCATTGGTTGACTGAATGAACGTTTGGATTTTCATAATTTTTCTGTATAACTTTTCAGTAAAGTCACAACAGGAATAAGGTACAAAAAGGTACCGAAACGTTATTGTTTTGAATTGAAATTGGTTAATATACGGGATTTAATGGTTTATAAACTACATTTTATTTTATATGATTCAATAAAATTTATTATTTTAACCCACAAGACATAATCGTTTCTCATTTATATTACCACTTAAAAAATTTTAACCAAAAAAATATTGTGACTAAGTTAAGGAACGACTGCTGACGTTAATTATACACGAATTTTAAGAAAGAACCCTCAAAACAGACTTTTTTTCTGCAATTTAAAGAATAATATGTTTTTGTTTTTTTTGGGGTGTAGACAGGCTATGTATAGGGTAATCAACATAGTGGCAAATTAAACAGGCCATTAATTATTTTTAATATAATTAAATTGTTAGCGGTACCAATGCGTAAAGGCGACAATGAAGGCGGTTTTCTTTCTTTGTTTAACAATGGAAACCGCGCTTAGCGAACTGAGAATGCGCTTGGAGAAAGATCAGTTGGCGGCGAAACATTGCAAGGGACAGAATAAATAAAACTTGAGCAGAGACTAGACGTCGTTAATGTATTACCAGTTAAAGTTGTGAATTAATACAAAGTAAAACATCCACGGAAGTATTGCATCGTAAATATTGGAAATTAATAGCAGTTTTGTCAGAATAGAACTTTCCAACATCTTCGTGGATGAATTGTTCCAGGAGAGCATTGGCTGTATTTCGTTGACTGTTCCGCTCCACAATAATTTAATCTTGCCAAATTTTAAAGTGAAGTGTAGAATCAGTGAAAACCAAGGCCTGATATTAAAATTAAAGTGTGTAAAAGTGTCTGAACGACGTAAAAATGGTTGTTCTGGTACCTGACAGACGGTTCGTAAGTAACCAAAACTTTGATATAAATTTGTAAACGATAATTAAAACGGTAGAGTCAGATTTCATTCAGTTTTCATTGCGTTCAGCTTTCATTTCACTTATTTTCATATTGTTTTAGATTAATTTTTATATATTTGAGTTGTTAATTGACAGTTTATACATTAATTTTTTTCTAATTATCAAACCCAGTAGTGACCCTGAGATAAGAGATTCGACGAATTTGATTGTAATGATATAAGAATTGTATGTTCAAAAATGCCGCGAATTAATAAATGAAAATTAAAGTATTTGTTTAAATGGATGAAATTCGGCGTGAAAATAGGTTTTGTAAATTGTAAAATTTGTCAACAATAATAAATTATTTTTAATCTCAATCATGGTTGTTAATTATTCCTATAATTTAATTAAATCTTTTTGTTCATTAAATTCACCAACGTGGGGAAAATTAATCGCTATCAGCTGATTATTACAGTACCTTTAAAAATCTTACTGATCTGAATAAAAGGAAGCTAAAAAGTATGAGCGATTCTAAAATAAATAGCAGCGTGGTTCCTTCCTTTTAAACTTAAAAAAGCACCACTGATCCGGGATAGAAACGAACCTTTTTTGAGCTAAAAAGGATCTCTGTGTGTGTGTAATTTTCCAGACCTTCACATATGTCAATTCATAGTTGGTCAAAGGACACGTTATATCAATTCAGAGCAGTGTAGAAGGCTCCTAATTAGAACCGTGAAAAAAAGAGGGAATTACTGTTGTAAAAGACTAAAAATCTCTTATATTACACACACATCGTTTCCTTTTTATTCCATTTACGCATTAGTAGACGCGAATCGTGAAATATTACGATACCGTCTGGAAAAAGAGACGTCGCACATGTGAAAAGTTCTCTCATTTCGACAGGATAATCTCCTTCATGTGGAAAATAATCTTATTTAATAACAACAAAGGTAAAGAGTGAAAAAAAATGTGGGCAAAGTCCCAATATATTTGTTGCTGGAAGCCCGCATTCAGGAATTTTTTTTATTTACAAAGGACATATTTGCGGATGTAAGTCTTTTTCTCTTTGGTAATACACTAAACACTCTTTTTATTATGATTTTTTTCTACCTCGGATGTCGTAGACACACACATGTAGTTCGCCCAAACCGATTCTTGCCGTTTTATTAAAAGTTAACTCGTCTTGAAAGGGATAAATTGTATTGAAAATGAAACGAATGATATGAGAGGAGATTATGGACTTCCTTTCACTGTAAGCTTTATTTGATTCTGTCTGATTTTCCGAGTACTTATTTATCTCAGTCGTCCGTTTGTACAGGGAAAGTCGTTTACAGAAATTTAGGAGTTTAAGTAGGTATAAAGTCTATTTAAAAATTCGAAATAATAATATATGTTAAAAATATATCTGAAAATTTATAATGACATAAATATATATACTGGCCTTGAGTCAGAAAGTTATGTTAATTAACAAAAAATTAATTATACTTCGGTTGCAAGCTGGTTGCAGCAGAGAGCCTCTAAATTTTATGCATGAACTATATTACAATTTTATTTAGCATAAAAACATGATTATAACAGTTATAAATGAATAAACAAGTCAAATAATAATAAAACAGTTCAAATAATTCGGCGATTAATGTGAAAATTGTTCCCTTATTATTGTAAATTATTTTTATAGTTAAGTGTAATTTTTTGTTGATTGTTAGTTTTAACGACAATATAGTTAAAGTACACGCGCTTAGAAAAACATAGTGCATAATAATATTTCAAGAAATAATTTGTAAGTAATGTTGAATAAAATCTCAACTAAATAATATCACGAATAAAATCTGGTTCTCTATAAATTTTTAGATATTTAAACTTTTTCACATTTGTTATGACGAGGATTAAAAAAGGAACTATACGTCGTGGCATTTTTTATTTATAAGATATAATCTTTTTATTTGATTGAAAAGCATTTCTGAAAAACTTGGCTGGTTTATTTCTTTATCATTCGAGGATTGAAATGTAACTATTAAATTCTAAAGATATTTTTATAAAAAATAAAGTTATTTGTTAAAAGCACCTGTAAACTAGGGAGAATAATTTAACATAATAATCATGATAGTACTTTTTTTACAAATATGATTTTTAGATAACTGAATTTAATTTAAATGAGGTACCGATCAAGGATGAAACGTTGTATTACGTTTTAAATTTGATACATATCTTTTTTAGAGTAAACTAATTTTTAGACAACCGAATTAAATTACATTTGTAAACATGAAGATATCCAAGTCGGGGATGAAACTTTGTTTTTTTTAATATTATGCATAAAATTTGATAATTTTATTTCTGACCTGTAATAGGCTGGTGTTTTTACATTTATTTAAAAAGGAGTAAGATTATATTTTTAGAAAAAAATATATTCGTATTTTGGTTCAAGTTGATATTGAAAACATTTTGTCTAAGTGCATAATGACTGAACATTATCATGGCCGAATTGTTTCCAGTGGATCAGAACCATTGTAATTGTTTCCGTGATAATGGAGTGCCACGTATATATATATATATTTATATATATATATATATATATATACCCTTAATTTATTAATAAATTGTTTGTGAAAAGCTGTCGGCGAGGGCTATTCTCTCGCAGACAGTACCTGCGAGGGATGTTCTCTCGCAGGCTGAACCTTGTAGGAGAGACAGGAAGGGGCTACATTTGGGAGTGCCTATTCCTCTTTCCGTTTTTGAACTAAGGTTCCAACAAGCCGAGACACCTCGGCCTGTTTTGAGAGGTGTGTATGTTCCGGGGTCACAGACCTTGGGAATACGGTAAGAGTTGTTCGCTGTTCCCATTGGAACAGTCGGCCAGCTGCCTCCGAAACTGGTCGGGGTTCGGAGAAGGGAATGCTGCGACCCCACAGCAAACTCTTCTCCCGCTATCGGAAGGGCGTGGGAGAAGTACCCAATGCCCGACTTACCTGATGCAGGTTTTTCTAGGGCGAAAGCCGGGTAGGATCCTTAAATCATAGCCCAGGGCCCTAGTTAACCCTTGGATATGTTCCTCTACCCTTCCGCATCCCCCCTTTCAAATTCCTTCCTATGCTATTAAAGGGGAGTAGCCCCTATGTTGATTACCCTCATGTAGCCTGTTACCCTAAAAAAATTGTTTCTTTAATTATTGGCGGCGTAACTTTGAGGTCAGAGAATTGTAAATAACTGTATTGTTAGAATGCAGAGCCGATAATGGTTGCTGCGAGGTGTCAAAAAGCAATATATAGACAGTCAGAACTCTCATACCGAGACACCTCGGCCAGTTCTGAGAGTTGTATGTTCCGGGGTCCCAGACCTTGGGCATACCGTAAGAGTTGTCCGCTATTCCTATTGGAATAGTTGGCGAGGGGAAAGCTACGACCCCACAGATAACCCCTCTGCCGCCATCGGAAGGGCGTGGCACAAGTACCAGTTACCAATTACTCACTTATATTCAGAGAAGAGTGTGTTTTGGAGTCACGCCGGTAGACCAATTACACGAGTATTCAGACAAAATGTGTATTTGGAGGTTCTGACGAAAGAGTTAGAAAATATTCAATGTTAAATCAGTTAGTTATGAAGATATCGAATTAGTCTGATATTCTGATAGCACATCAGCAAACAAGTAGATATTCAGCGAAGAAAAAAGGCGCTGAAAATTTTCCAAAGTGATAAGAGAGTAGAATCTGGCCTGTCAGGGAAATAGTGATCTGGATACACAAATGTAAAAAAAGTCACATGAGCACAAACCTGAGCAGCTCAAACAAAATGGTATGTAACTTTACTAGAAATATATAACTTTTCAAATTAGTAATAGTTTTTATTTTGTTATTGTAAATTAAAAATCTCTTTTCTCTACTGTCTTTATTAGAGCCCCGGTAAGCAGCCCTAAAATTGAGATTTCTCATAAAAACTGAGGCATTAATTTAAAATGTAAAATCAACGAAGATAAAATTTGTAAAATAAATATTTTTTTGTGATATTTTAAAAAAAAATAATTATGTAATTTCTATTTCCTTCCCTTTTTTGTTTATATATGAATTTTGATTATTACATAAATTGGCGCCACGTGCTGGCATTTCCTTCTCGTAATTTTTATATGTATATTTTGGATTCAAAAATATATATATATGTATATATATTGTAATACCAATTAAAGAGGCCATTAATTGTTATAATTAAATTGGATGGTTAACGGCGAAAATACATCAAAGGAAACAATGTAAGGTCGAGCCATTGTTAGCGAACGCAAGCCGAAAGTTCCAGCCCAAACGCCAGTAAGCGGCTAGAAACGAAACAGATCAGAGATCAGTTCGGCAAAGGTTACAGTAAAGCGAGGATGCTGATTTAAAATTATGAATATCGCGGTACTAGAAGTCCAACTGTGAAATCTATTAGTTTACATAAAACGCGAGACGGAGAGACTCAAATAATAAACGCAAAGTTGGAAGCAAAAGGTTTTGCTTCACACAGACTGAACTAAATTTCGCATAGAGGCATCAAGGAGACCTATGTCCGAGGGCTGCCTGAGGGGCTGCTGATCCAAAGTTCCAGCTGGCAGAGAACGAGAACATCGGCCGAGAGTATTATAAATTTAATGGTTAGAATCAGTGAATAATGGCCTTTTTAGTGAGTGTTGTCCTCAAGCTCCAAGAATCAGGCCTGGTATCAGAAATACATTCGAGAGTACAAAACAATTATTTTAAAATCTGTAAACGAGGATTAAAGGTAGAAGTCAAATTTCGTTTGTTTTCTTTTCATTTTGTTTCTTTCATTTCGTTTATTTTCATATTGTATTAAGTTACAATGAGTTTGAATTGTTAGTTTATAAAATTGGATTGTTCTTACTATCAAACCCAGTAATGACCCTGAGATAAAGAGAATTTCAACGTATTTGATTGTAAAATATAAAGTTGTATTTTCCCTAGAACGCCACGAATTGCAAAATTTAAATAAAATATTTGTTTGTTAACTTGATGAAATCCGGCGTAAAAAGTATGGATTACAATTTTTTCTTTCAAAGAATAAATTTTTAAAACTTAAGTTCTTGTTAATTCTTTTAATTATTACAATATATATATATATATATATATATATATATATATATATATATATATATGAAACAGCAATGACCTGTCGAGGGGCCGTGGGGGTTTGTTTAACCTCGCGATTGGTGCGAATTTTGATACTTCATTTTCATATCCATTATTTTCACGAGAACGCTTCACTCATTGCGTTGTTCACACGTAAACACCCGTGAACATTGTTTCCCTGTAAACACACACACACAGTCGGAACATTAATAACTTTTGTCACGGTCCCATTTGTCGAACCGTAAATTTAATATAAAATGTAGAGTCTATCTCTCGGTTCAGGGTTGCGCATGGGAGGGAGGAGATATAGAAACTCCTAATTTCGGGGGGGAAGGGGGTCCAAATATCTCGGGTTTCCTTTGCAGCCATATCGAAGTTGTTAATAGTAATTATAAAGATAAATGTTTGTTTGTGGTTGTGAAGTGCAACATCCTGTTTATTATTGAAAGACAAAATTTTGGATAAATCAAACGTCTACAAAAATACAATAGTTTAAAATTTAATTGCTACTTATTTATGCGGCGGAAAGCTTCATGAATAGAATTTGGGACTTCATGTCGTGTACAAATGATTTTTATACAAACAAAATACTTAAAAAAATTATTAAACGATAAGATATATATAACAAAAGGAATCATCAATTCAATTAACATTATTAGCATAATTTTTCTCTTTAATAGCAGAATTATTGGATGTAGTGTGCCACATTTCGTACATAAACTTAGAATAATATTTACATTCATTTAAAATTTTGGAATTATGCCAATCAAAATTATGGAATATTTGAAATAAACATTGTATCTGTTCGCGGCAAAATAATTTCGAACTTTAAATTTCAAATTTTTACTTTAATTAATTCGAGTTTGTTTTAAATAGTGTCTCGTTTCACCGATATAACTCGCATTACAGTATAGAAAATCGAATTTATAAATAACGTCATATTCATCCAAAAATGTTAATTTTTTTCTTTAACTAACTTAAATTATTTGAAGGATTTAAAAATAACAAAGAATACTGTAATTACCGAAAACGTAAATAAGTTTATTCTGAATATACTTTGGCCAGCCAAAATATGGGGAAAACAAAATTCAGTCTATGACAAATAAAATTTCATATGAAAAGTGACAGAAAATTGCAGGATTTTTTCTTTTTTTGATAATTGAATCAACTCGTTTATAATTGCACTGAGTTTCCACTTACGTCATTCAAACAGAAGATCAGAAATTAAAATAGATTTATTTGATAACAAAAGTAATGACTTCCTCAAAATTTAGAAAATTACATTTATTGTACAACGACTGATCTAATATTCTCTAAAATATTGGAATTTAACGTCAAGTGAACCAATTTATATAATTAGGTTCCATAGTTTGAAATAATAAATAGTCATTAAGTCCAAAAAATTAAGTATAGTCCGTTTTGCGAATACAAAAAGTTTCTTCAGAAGTCAATTTAGAATTTTTTAATATTATGGTAAGATCCTCAACGTGGATAAACTTATCAAATATTTATCAAAATGTTATGTATTGGGTTTTTAATGTAGATTGTACTTCATTTTTCTGAATTATTGGTTGTTCCATTTATTTAATTATAATTAAATGTCAGATAAATATAAAACAATAAGATTTTTCTATTTTTTAATGTTGAGTTTCGTTTGTTTTGTCTCAAAATGTTAATATGTAATGTACACTTATATTTACCGACGGTAATTTTGTAAATATTATTCGGAAAATAAATTTCAGCAAAATAGGCAGAATAAAGGGACAAATAGTTGTTTGTCCGTTTGATTAATATAGACTGTAACAGATTATTAAATTAAACCAACTCAGTCTAATATAATAGGAAAATTTAATCGGAAGCTTTCGATCTAGTTGATCATTTTTCAAATAGTTTTTCGAGCCTAATTGTTTACCGATTAACATACAGGATGGTATTATTTGAAACAGAAGTGTGATTGATGAGTACATACCTCTACATAATCTGCCATAATGATTTCTAAACTCTTTAAGGTAACCTTGTAACACTTCAAGGACGGCGTGTAGTTAACTGGTTAAAAGCAGTTGTTTACGATATCGATACGCACTGGAAACGAGTCTTAATATCGATTACACTTCAAAGGTGGATTATACTTCTTTTCTGAATATCTTAACTTGATTAAAGTACAAGTACGAGTGTTGTCTATTAATATTTACAGGCATTATCTGCTATTATAATGTTTCATTGTATCAACGATTTCTACATATTACAACGTTTGTGGAATCCTTGTTACTTTCTTTTAAGCGTTTGAGTTCGTCAACTGGATTTAGCGGTTGTGTCCTACTAATGGCTCTTGTGTTTTTAATCATCTGACGAAAGGAACAACGATTCCAGAAATATTGTGTGGTAATTATATCACTTCATTTTGTCTTCCCTGTGACTATTTCATCTAATAATATATAAATTATAATTTAGACATAATATAGACTAATTAAAAGTGTCCAAATATTATCGGCTATTATGTTTTATCTGACTTAACCTCTGTGTTCTATTCCTTGTTGGAAATTATTTTGAAATACGTTAAGTAATTATTTTCTTCTCTTTTGTCTCTTTTTATTGTAATTAGTCTCCTTTTTCTTTATTGTTACACTCCTTTCCCTGTTTATTTTATTATAATTTCACCCCTTAATAATTTATACAAATATTTCACTATTTTCTGTTTAGTAGTGTAATAATTAAAAAACTCTTCAATTAAAAGAAATACTTAAACAAAAAAAATAATTAATATTTAAACGATAGTTAGCCACACGTTGAACGCCAAATATGTAATGATTAAAAAGGTGGTCTTAATTAATAGGAATAATTAACAAAATTATTAAGTATTTAAAAATTTATTGTTGATATGTAAAATTTTATATATAAAATACGAAAATTTCCCCAATTGATCTGATGTCTACTGTCTAAAATACGTTTTGATACAACCGAACGTTTGTTTTGCGTCAATCTTACATTGTATTTGGGTTTCTTCATTCTAGTTTCCACTGTTCTTTTAGTTTGTCCTGCATAGGTCGTCTGATAGTTATTACATTGTAATTTATAAACTACATCGTTGAATTTATTTTTATGCTGAACTATAGTGGAATCATTAAATTCTATTTACAACTCCATATTCTATTCATCGTTAGTTTTTAAGTTGTTTTGCATTGTTTGTCTACTTTCAATATATTCTGTATTGTTTAATAATAATAATAAATTCTTTTTTCCTAAAATAATATCTTTATAATGTATACATCTCTGTATATACTTTTACTATGTAATCTTTACCTGAAGAGAGTCTACATAAAGAACTGAAACGTGTCGTAATAAAATAATTAATTAGTAAAATGCATTTTAATACTGTCTGGTATTGACTGTTTATCATCAAATTCAATTGTTAATGATGCAGGAAGATATAATTTTGATTTACGAATGATTATGTAAAAATATTTGATATTACAAATTTGATATTAGAATTTTGCGTTACTATTTTACTAATTTAACACGGAAAATAGTCCGTAGAAAATAAATAAACTTATTACAGGTTATTAAATATTTCTGTTATAATAATTCGTATAAAATATGAAAATTGAAGTATTTCAAGAAAGAAAACTGTAAGGTTTTTACAGAATAAATACAATAGGCCGTAAGTCAGAAAAAGTTAATTTAATCAGATAATATATTATTCATATTTAAAAACAAACACGTCTCCTATCATGAAACTTCTCCTAGTGAGACAGGTTATAAATAGAATAAGATATTAATTTATTAATGTTGAAAATAAAATGGTTTTATTTGAATTTTGTATTTTTGATATTATGTGGAATACCTAAGTAATTCAACATTTTTTTCACAGTTATAATATATTGTAATAATTAAAAGGATTTAATTAAAAGAAATTCTTAAACAAAAAAAATAATTAAAATTTGAATGATTGTTAGTCACACGTTGAAGACGCCAATTATATAATGATTAAAAAGGTTGTCTTAATTAATAGGAATAATTAACAAAATTATTATATATTTAAAAATTTATTGTTGATAATTACACATTATAAGCCCTGGTTTTCACGCCGAATTCCGTCAATTTAACAAACAAATATTTCAATTTTATTTTGTTAATTCCTGGCGTTCTATGAAAATATAGCTTTATATTTTTACAATCAACGACGTCGAATTTCTCCTCATCTCAGCGTCACCACTGGGTTTGATACGAAGAACAAATACAATGAACTAAAATATGCAAATTCATTGAAGTTAACGGAATACAATATTGAATACTAAAGTAAAAGAAAACGAATGGAAAGAAAAACGCGAACGAAATCTGACTATACCCTTTAATTATAGTTTACAGTCATTAATAACCGTTTGTACTCACGACAGTGTTACTGGTACCAGTTCGGACTCTTGCAGCTTGAAGTCAACAGCCACTAATCAGGCCATTATAAACTGATTCTACACTTTAGATTTTGAACACACGCGGTCGTTGCTCTCGATCTCTTCTATCCTGGAACCTGGATTAGCCCAACCTCAGCCAGTTGCCGGACGTAGTTCTCCTTGAAGTCTCTCTATGCGAAAATCAGTTCAGTTTGTGAAGCAGAACTTCTGCTTCTAAATTGCGATTTTATAAGTCCCTCTGTCAAAACTGTTTACTTGAGTTTTATGTAAACTATTATATCTCGCCGTTGGACTTCCTGGATAGCCCTATTCATGCTTTTAGATTATCAAACTTTACTGTGTTGTATCTCTCGCAGACTCTTTTATGTATCCTTTCTTGACCCAGGCTTGACGCAGACTTTTTCGCTTCGCGTCTTCCCGCAGACTGAGTTCTCTAAGCGCGCGGTCTCCAGTCTTCATTGTTAAAAAAGAAAGACCGGCCTTGATTGTCTTTTTAAACACCCGTACCGCCAACAATTAAATTATATTAAAAACAATTAATAGTCTGTTTAATTGGTATTACAGTATATTTCCTATCTTTCTATAATTTAATATCTTTTCCGTTATTTATTACGATTCCTTTCCATTTCCTGTTTTATCATACCTCTCATTTTAATTTTTATTGTAACAGCCCTCTTTTTCTTTGTTATAATAATACCTCTTATTCTAGTTTCACTGATATGCCTCTCGTATTACTTTTATAATAATTCCTCACCTAAACCATTTTTACAATTTGATTTGGAATATATTTCCTCCAACTTTTCTTTAATACAATACATCTCTTTTCCCTCTATATTATGTTTTCTGTGCTCTTTCTTTCTATCGATCATTTACTTTCTCCGTAATTTCCTTTCTGTTCCCTTTCCTTACAACACAACTAATTCTTATTTTAATGCAATGCCTCTCGTTTTACTTTATTTATAATTCTTCACGTTAACAGTTTTTAATAATTCCTCAGTATTTCCTACTTAGTATTGTTCCTCTCGTTTTTAGTTAATATAATGTCTCTCTTTTTCCTTTATATTATATTTTTGTTCATCTATCTGTTATTACGACTCCATTCGGATTTAATATAATTCCTCTTAGTTTTCTTGTATACTTATTTCGTTTATTAATTTGTTACTATTTCTATAGGTCTCCAACTTAACCTTCTTTATTTACAATTTTTTCTCAAAGTTTAGAAGTCAGATAACGTACAGTGCACATAATATTGTGGTAAAAATACTTATTGTCGTGATACGGACCTATCAGCTATATTAAGATAGTACTTATTCACTAACAAGGAAAAATGTCTCCTTTCTGGTGGTTATTGATGAAAACGGAGATGAAGCTATCCATTTGAAAAGGTATTACAAGCTGATTAAATGGAGCCAGATAGAGAATTCCGAATGAAAAGAATTCTTTATTGTTGACCAACACATCTCAGTAGGGAAAAGAATAAAAATACTGAGTACCGTCTCCCCGAGAGTACTAACGAGACCCACGGGGGTAAGTTAACAATTCGCCAACGAATGGTGCTGCTTTTAATTAGGGGGAAGCGTCAATTTACTACTACAAGCCGGGGTGCATGTTTTAATTAAGACAGAAGGAAAAGAGGTGGGTGCAAAGGGGTTGGAGACAACAAAAATTTACGGAATCCGGAATCTCAAGAATTGTTATGATTTTCATCCCCCCAAAATTGTAAGGTTAAACGAATTCTTTCTGATACGAAAATGTGATCCCAGTTTTCACGCGAAAGGGAAACAAATAAAACTAGAGATAAATTAATTTTCACTTCATTGGCAACATCATCTCACTTTCGGAGGGAAACACTTGTTAATATATAACATTTACCAAATAGGGCGAATACTCCTGCAATATCTAAATACATTCATAAAAAATATGTAAAAATGGCGGCAAGGAATGTCGTAAATAGTAAAAATCAACAGTAACCGGGTTTGTATTTTGTATTAGTAAAATCATATTCAATTCTGTAATATTAAATGTAGTTTATGACCAATAACAGAAAGTAACAAGCATAAAATAGTACATTTTACTCTATAGAGTTAGGAAACAGACGTAATATCAAAACATACATTTATAAGAAAGGGGAACAAAAATAAAAAATTTCAGATCGATAAAACGGGGACAAGGTGGACAACTGTATTTCCTGTACACTAATTTGCATCCTGGCCCCTGCAATGGTGTTCCCACCTTATCGTGGTGCAGGGGTTTGCGTGTGTTGTCGATCCCGAGAGCCATGCCGGCGGTAGCTTAGCTACTGGCAGGGTCACCCAAGTCGGACAGGTTGGAGGGGAGACAGCAGACGAAGAGGAACATCCTGGCCCTCCAGGTTGGGGGTTGTGCGTGGGGCTGACAACCCCACCACGGAAAAAAAAGCAATTGTTGCGAAGAAATTAACAATTGAAGCCGGACTGCTCACTCGAAGACAAACACTGCATAGAAATAAGGACATGAATATGGTTAATTTCGGAACGTGTAATATACGCACCATGCTACAGGCTGGTGTAATGAATTGCTTAGCTAATGAAATTATGTATTACGGGATGGTAGCCCTACAAGAAATCAGATGGAAAGGCAAAGGTGAAATTAAAAAACCAAATTTTACTCTGTATTTCTCAGGGAACGAGGATAAACAAGGACACAAAGGAGTGGGATTTATTATATCTAAACAATTCACTAAATCAGTAATAGGCTTTACACCAGTATCTGATAGATTATGTATGCTTAAAGTGAAAGGTAAATTCCACAATATAACTTTCATTAACGTCTATGCTCCAATAGCGAATAGAAGATGCAGAAGATGAAGATGTTGATGCATTTTATGTAGAACTCCAAATGTTATGTGATAATACCGCTAAACATGATCTTGTAATAACATTAGGAGATTTCAGTGACATACTCTGAAAAGAGAATGAATATAGGAATACCATTGGAAGAAACAGCGTAAATGAAAATACTAATAACAATGGACATAGGCTAGTTCAATTGTCACAATTGAAAACAATTTTAAGGTAATCAGTACCTGGTTCCCTAGGAAAAAAATTCATAAGGGGACATGGAAAATACCTGGAACTAATGACACTAATTAAATAGATCATATACTAGCATCTAAGAGATGGGCTACTGATATCGAGAATGTGAGAACTTTCCGAGGTGCGTGCTCTGATTCAGACCATTATTTGATAGAAGGACGACTGAAACAAAAAATCTCCCTGGTGCAAAAAAAGATGGGATGTTGGAAAATTAGACAAAGAAAATATAAAACTGGAGTACCAAAGGGTACTCAGTATGAAATTACATGAGCAAGAATCCACTGATGATATTGACCAATTGGCTTAACATTAAAAATGCAGTTATGGAAACAGCAGATAGTATTTTAGGCCAATCTGAAAAGCAAAGAAATGAGGATTGGTTTGACGATGACTGTCATAAGGCTGTTGAATTGAAAAAGTAAGCTAGACTGAAATATTTACAGAGGAATAATGCAGCTAATGAGGAAGAACATAACTGTAAAATAAATCAAGCTGCTAAAATATGCAGACAAAAGGAAAGAACAATGGTAAAAAGGAAGGTGGAGGAAATTATAGAAAGTCAAAGTAAAAATGACACTAGGAAACTATATAGGAAAATAAAATAAAATTCCCAAGAATATAGACCAAAATTAAGTGCATGCAAGAATGATCAGGTGAGACTACTAACTGAACATCAATAAATAATTAATAGATAATGATGATGGAAATAAGATATACTTTTATTACTATCATACAAGCGAACCTGAAATTGAAAAACCCAAGGTGGAAGAAATAATGTATGTGATTAACAACCTTAAAAACAACAAGGCCCCAGGTTCTGACCGAATTACAGCAGAAATGTTAGAGTGGGGGAAACGTACTATGCGAAAAAATTTATAAATTAATTTTATTAATATGGAATGAAGAAAGGATCCCGGAAGAATGAACTGTTGGTATTATACAGCCTATATTTAAAAAGGGGGACAAACTATTATGCTCTAACTATAGACCAATAACCCTGCTAAATGTCACGTATAAAATTCTGTCAGGGGTAATTTTCAATAGGTTGGTGGAATATACCAAAGAAATTATAGGTGTCTATCAAAGTGCTTTTAGACCCAATCGGTCTACAACTGACCACATTTATACTCTACGACAAATGAATTAAAAGGCTTTTGAATATAATATTGATATACATAATTTATTTATTGATCTACAACAAGCCTTTGATAGTCTAAACAGAGTAAAAATGTTTAAAGATATGTTGCTCCTGGGGGATACCATCCAAATTAGTTCCAGTTACCCTGGAAGGATCCAGAGCAATGGTGAGAGTGGACAGTGAACTAACCAAACCGTTTTTAAGTAGTAAACGGAGTAAGGCAAGGAGATGCCTTGTCCATCTTGCTTTTTAATCTGTCTCTTGAAATGGCTCTACAAAGACTTAATATCTCCGGACACATAGGAACAAAAATGGTCCAGATATCTGTATATGAAGATAATATTGATGTCATCTCTAGAAATATAGATAAATTAAGACAAACGATGGCCACAACAGATCACTGTCTTAAGGAAAGAGGGCTTATAATTAATGAAAAGAAAACTAAATATATGATGGTTACAAAGAAAGAATCTAGTAGAAATAATATGAAATTAAATGATTATACCTTTGAACGAGTACAGGATTTCACATATTTGGGCTCAAAACTTAACAGTGAAAATAATGTGGGAAGTGAAATAAAAGAACGTATCATCAATGGTAACATAACTTACAAACATGCATGGAAAATTAATTAAATCCAAGATGTTAAATAGGGAATTGAAGTTAAAAATTTACAAAACACTTATAAGATCTGTAGTGATATACGGTTGTGAAACGTGAACCCTTAATAATAATGATAAGCACTTACTCAGAATATTTGAACGCAAGATACTGAGAAGGATATACGGACCTGTATGTACGAATGAAGAATTAGAACAAACAGAGAACTAGAACAGGTCATGAATAACGAGGACATTGATAGGTTTATCAAGAGCAGAAGGTTGGCCTGGATGGGACACGTACTTAGGATAGATGAAAGCAGAACACTTAGACGGATTATGGAGTGGGAGCCAATTGGGAGGAGGAAAAGGGGGAGACCCCGGACAAGATGGGTAATGACATCGAGAAGGATATACAAACCATGAAAGTAAGAGGATGGCGGAGACTGACACAGGAGAGGGTGGAATGAAAGAAAATTGTTAATAAGGCCAAAACTCACATTGGGTTATAGTGCCAATAAAAAAAATAAAAAAAAATTACATCCTGAAAGATTATTTTAGCACAATATTCAAAGGAAGGAATAAAGAAGATATTATGGCACACAAATTAAAGATTAAGTGAAGAAACATGCAGCTTGTGAGTTTGAAATAATTTGCATCCTTGAAATAAACTGAGCTTTACGTGTCTGATAACCTTTTATAACATGATTTTGGAGATTAAATAACCAGCAGAAATATTTTTGTAAAACAGGATTCGAAAGGTAAGGAGAAAAAAATGAAATTGAAACATTAAAGATAAAATTGTCATGTACATAGCGAATATAGAAATACATACATTCAATACATACAATTAATATGAACAGCAAATAGAGAAATAGTTACAAAAATGTTTCAAGGTGTTATTTTTTAATTATTTTTCACGTTCATTTACACGTAATTTTATAATGGATAATGTAACTGGAGAAAAAAATTACTGTTAAAGAGTTCAAGGAAAAACAGTCGTTGATACTTAACGAGTTTTTTCCTTCTTAAAAACATTCTTGATCATCTGCAAACATTCTAACCCACTAATCACGTAGCTCCGCAAATACCGCCGCCTTGACGTCATCGTCGTTGTCGGTTTTGCTTCGCTCTGTCGACGTCGCAGCCGCCATGATATTAATTTACTTCGCAGGATTGGAATCTTCTCTGTGGGAACCGCCACACTTCATTTAATCCACCAGATGTAATTAATTTTTCCTCTTTTTTGCTGTTGGGAGATTGAACATGTATTTAATCTATTATTTGGTAGTGTACTTCAAATGAAACTGTAAATATATTTTGTTCTATAGCCAACATTGGAAATCAAATTTATTTAAATAAAATTTACCTGTTTATGTCGACCGTATTAAAAATTTATGTTAAAACTATTTAGACTTGTCTTATAATTCAAGGATTATCTGATATATTTAAAAAATAATGAGACTATGTGTCGCCAATAAATTTAAAAATATATATTATAAAATGAATGTATTGAATAAAATTATAACAATGGACTTCATACAAAATGTTCCACGCCTTATATTGGGAACATTTCAGGAGCAGCAAAATTATTTACTCTGAAAACAATGAAATTTTGTATAAAGTAAAGTATAAAATTAAAAAGGAATTAAAAATTTACATTCAAATGAGATATTTTCAACCCACCTTTTATATTTCATAATAAGGAATTTACGTATGATGCGAATAATTAATGAATTTTAAATATAAAACGTGTGTTTAAAATACAATAATTATTATGAGTGCTCGGCATTTCCCGGGTATTAACCCGGAGTAGGAATTGATTGGAAACTAACCTCTTGGTAAAACTAGCATCAATAGCGCCAGTGTTTGGAGCATTTATCTATTTACATTCCTCTTCCCAAACTAACCCCTCGGCATATAATATCAAATAAACCAGGAAGATGACTGCTGGTAATCGGGAATTATCCTACTACATCAAATAAAATTGTCTAAACAATCACGACGAATTAAAACAGAAAAAAATACTCGCTAACTCGATAAAGTCTTAAACAACTCCCAGTACCTTAAAGGAATTAATAAATACTACCTTTAAATAAATAGAGACCAAAATATAGCTGGTACCCTAAGAAAATAAAACATAAAATACTTATGAGGGTACATTAAAATATCATTAACTTGGTTAATGTGAGAAATAAACTCAGCGCCCAGGAATCGAAACTAATATCGGCATTTATTTCATCCTTATATGTAAACCCATTACACCACCACCAACTGTGCCTTTTGGTGTTGAAATTAAACTCTTAAAAATTCTAGAATGACACTGTCAAATTAAGCGACTCAGAAATCGTTATATTCAACGCTAATAATTGCCATTTAGGAATGTTTTTAAATTTTACCCTCATCTCTAGAGGCTGAACTACATCTTAACCAGTATGGTAATGTCATAAATAAAGTCATAACCCGAAAATTAATACCATTATCCGTTGTTTACTCATCATTTTTATGTAACGGCCTTTTACCCACATCCTCCCCCACACCCACACCTAGGGGCTGAACTACAACTTATCTGACGTAGTGACTGTCAGAACTCATTGTGTCTATAATCCTTTATTTGACATCAATCTCGGTTGTTTCGCGTAATTTTACACGTACGACCCGTCCAACACAAATACATCAGGATAGAAACCATTAGTTACGTAGTTACAGAAAAGTAATTAATTACCGCTACATATTTGTATGTTTTATTTTTCCACCTAACGCTTGGAAAACCCTACAGTCGCAGCACAACTCACCAGAGTTTCAGTGCAATCGGATTAATGGTTCACGAGTGTGCAGAGGACACACAAACAGACACACCGATAGAAATTCATATATATATAGAGAGAAAATATTTGTTTATTTTCTTGGATTGTGTTGGATATATCATACAACGCTATTAATATTTTTACCGAAAATATAATTTATATTTTAACGAAATAAATTCAAATATGTAAATTTTTTATTATTTAATTATGTTTGGTCAAATTAAATTTCTGATTTATCGATTAAGATTTCCTTATTTAGGACCTCCAAAAATTGCGGACTAAACGTCGTATTGTATTATTTTAATTAATTATTACACCTTATTTAGGACATATTCACTGTTTTGTTACTTATTAAATTAAAATATTGACATCGTTTAGTCGGCTATTGAAAGGATGTATGATGGACTAAATTATTTTTATTGCATTTACAATTTCATTATTTCATTTTGAAAGAATATTGAAAGTATCTCACTTAAATGTTACCCCTATGATTCTTAAATCTGTAATTTGTTTTAAAATTTAATCATTACTTTATACAAGTTTTTTTCGTTACTTTTAGATTAAACAATCTTAATAATTGTAATTATTTAGGAACTTTACATTTACGATCAAATGATTTTAGGGACTCTTTTTCTGAAAATAGTTTGGAGATTGGTTTACTAAGGCTTTAAGGTCGCAGAATGAGAATTGAAATGTACAAATATAATCTATAACGACACCCTGTCAATAACATTTATTATCATACGCCATAATTTTTGGCTGAATGTAAATATTAATTTTTAAAGTTGTTTTCATTCGAGTTGTAATATTGTTGGATATGTCAAAGTATAGGTAGGAAAGAGAGAGAAAAATTAACAAGTATAAAGAAAGGGAAGGTATAAAAGCAAAAATATGCAAAAAAAGAAAACACAAACGAATTAGGTTTATTCAGTGAATGTGACAGAACCGAGGTGATATATCGTCCAGAAGAAACAGAGCTGAGTTAATACAGAGTTTATACAGAGTGAAAGTATATATTCTTTTGGAACAGCAAAGGATCTCTGTGGTCCATCAAAAGAAGGATAACCTTCAGAGCCACATGTGAAGGCGTATAATGTGGTCTATGAATAGACATGTAACAGTACACACTTGGTACGGGATTGCACACCAGGAGTTTACACCATATGATTGTAGTATTTTGATTTCGTCACCTGGTTTGTGGAGTGAGTCGTTTTAGCGCGTCTTGCTTTTTGGAATCACCTGAGGAAAGCAACAAGAATTACAGAAACGTTGTTGTGTATTACTTATTTTGTCACTTAATTTTGTTTCTTATTTGGCTACTCCATTATATAATTATTATACCGACGTTTTATATTTTATAATATAGATAGACAAATTTATTCTTTGTTCGTCCTCTTATGAGGAAATTTATTTATATAAAACAACGGTATTACCACAAGGAATTTTTATAAACAGCTGAGATTCAAGCCAAATGAAGAAAACTGAGCGATTTGTCTATTGTTTGAGGCAGCCAGTGTTTTCCTCGTCAACGCGTCCGTGGCAGGCCGAGTGAAACATGGAGGCTTGGGATGTGTGCTGAATAGATAATGGAAAGCGGCTGGAAGCAGATTTGTTAGCCGCGTCCTGCAGGAAGCAAGAACTGGCTCGCCACAAATATTAACTACACTGTCCTTCCGTTGGAAGGGCGATCCGTCACACAGGAGTTTCCACGGGCTTTTCTAAACGGAAACAATGTACCAAAACTCAGTGGCCAACCCCCCCCCCCCCCACCCTCTGGTTTTGTGTCGAGTCGTCAAAAGACACTCTTGGACGTTAAACTTATTCAGTTATTTCAAAAAGCTTAAAAATCGTCTAATTAATTCTCCGTTAATTTTTATGGGATTTTTTTTTTCACAGTTCAGTAATTTTAAAACCCCATAAACTGTCGCGTTTTCCTCTTCCTGGAAATAATTTTCAAACAATTTAATAACATTTTATTTCAACCTATTTAGAGAAGATGTATAAAATAATTTTTTATTAGTAATTCAAATTTATTTCTATACTTTTGCTTCATACAATAAAACTAATGTACAAATAGCAGGAGAAAAATAAATAAAAATTCATGATTACCATGTGTCAATTGTTCAGAGAGTTGGTTAAAAGCATAAGTCAATGGCTGTTACATAAATAATTTGGAATGCAATGTACGTTATGTTGGTAAAATAAAACGAGGTTTAACATCTATTGTTAAAGAACACAGAATTTCGTCTTGTCCTCATACATTAAGTGGTTTATAAACAAGTTTATCTCTATAACCACAACTTTAATTGCGTCAATATAAAAACTTTTTGTGACAATAAACATAATTTCCTAGAAAATTTTACATATCACATCAAATACTATCGCTATTAATTAACAAAGGATACAAATAATGTAAAATGTACATAATATGTTATTATTGTAACCTAACATGCCGACTATATTTGGTAATATTTAACAATTTTTAATCTAAATCAGTTGTACTCATTATTAATATGTCGTGTTAATTTAATACTTCAACAATATAACTACCGTCTAAAACATTCATTGTTTTGTCTTATTTCAACTTTACCTTGCAAGGAGGACGGTGTATATAAATGCAAAATATTTTAGAATTTATTTATCATGTGAGATACGTTTGATTTGGAAATCGTTATTCGATTTTATACACTTATTACATAACATTTAAGTTTGATTTTTTATGTCTAATTCAATTATGACAAATTTAAGTTTTTTAAAAATTTATAGTTTAAAGTCGCTTCAACATAAAAGTCATTGGCGACTTACCAAACCTACTTCATGAAATTATTACAATTAGTTCATATTTTATTCTCAGATTGTCTATTTAGAATAGATCTTGAATGCCGGTTTCCTTGCTAAACTTTAGTAGGTTATTTATTACAGCTGCTGAGGAACATATCTCCCATCTCGTGTATTTTGGAATTGTTTCTCTTCTGGTCCTGTCGTGCTTTGGGCAGTCGTAGAGGATATGCTGGATCGTCAGGGCAGCCTTGCATACGTCACATGTAGATTGCGATGATGTAGAGAATAGATAGGACTGCGTGAGGTTGGAATGGAGAGTTCTTAACCTACCAACAACCACCTCCTGTCTCCGTGACAGATTGCTAGCGTAGGATATATCCTTGAAGTTATCGACTTCGTTGTGAAAAATCCCTTCATTCCTTCCTCTTCTACACTTATACCATATTTCCTCTAGTATTCTGTCATAGGCTTGTCCCCCATCATTTTTAGTGCATATTGGACTGTTGTTTTTATTCTATTGTTAGGGTTGCCTCCATCTTTGCAGTTTTGTCCGCTCCTTTCGTTTCCCTCTATTTCTCTGTTTCCATCCTATCCTTATTATTGCTATTTATAATAGCCATAAGGTTTTCTCTGATTTTATTGACGGTACTATTCCTTATCTTTTGGTTGATTATTGTACTTATTGCTGCCAGATTCCTGTTAGAATTAAATTATTTTTGTTTGTTTCTTCCATTCATCGTATTGTTGCCCCAAATTTTATTAATTTATGTTAAAAACACTTTTCAGAAACGCGCTATATAATTTTAGAATTCTTCTTCACCTTCAATGACATCAAGAAGAAAATTTAATATTCTATAGATGTATGAAATTAGGTTCCTTTCTTGTCATCGCTCAATAATGTACCTGATGAGGTACAAAATTCTGGACGAAACGTTGTGATTCTATATTGTGTACATTATTGCAATGTAGATGTAATTATTGAACTTAATTCAACTTTAAATATACAATTTCTGACTTCTTGACTAATATATTTATTTGGCTATACTTAAATTTCAGGTAAATGTCAATAAATAGTAATTTCTAAGACATAAAAAATATGTCAGCACACATCATACATTCCTATACAAAAAAAATCGTTTAGTAAACTACACCACTTCTTAAAGTGACCGTAGAATCACCCTGTATACGTATATATATTAATATGAAAAATCACATATAAAATGGGTGGTAAATTTAAGCAGTTGTGGCTACGGCTAGTTGAGTAGTTTCTAAACTCAGTTGTAATTAGTTTGATGATAGAAGTAAAAAAATTGTTCTGAAATAACGTGTTTGTCGGGATTACAATCATATAATTATTAAAATCATACTTTTTAATTAGGTACTTCCCGTATTGTAAAGGAAATGTCCATTAAAATAATTATTAAAAAATAAACAAGTTTTTAAATCATTAACAATATATTTACGTTTGTAAAAGAATTAATAAAAATATCCCCACAAAAGAGAACAGAAATGGTGTGAATAAATAGAAAATTAATAAAATATTCTCTTTAAGGTTTGGGTAAACTTTGTTGCTTACGTGAAGTGTGAAATTTAAAGAAAATAAAAGCCACAGTTTATTTAAAATCTCTTAGTATTTATTGTCTCCATTTTAGCCCCGTATTTTACTGTACCTCTTGTGCATACATTTTTTACCACTTCATAAATCTGACGTGAACCCTGCGAGATATGTTAAAAACTTTACGGTTATTTATTTAACGTTTTATTACCCCCCTTCCTTTTTCTGTCGTTGATTTACTAAAATCATAAATATTCCGAAAGCTGTGTCGATTTCCGAACAGCACGCGTTCATATAGATAGATCACTGTGTCAGGAATATTACCATTGAAATATAATATCCACTTGATTTTTCTTCGATTTATCTCCTAACCAGTAGTGAAAGTAATTTTTCAGAAAAACATTATAATGCAACTAATTTAATTACATCTCATAAATGTCCGTTTATCGACTGTTCCTCTTAGACCAATCAGATAATCAGGATTTTCTTATGTATTATATTTTTTATGAAATTTTACTGCTGCCACTCAATGTCCTCCCTAGTTGTTGATGCCCGTGTCAATATAGGCACAGGATGTTGCTATGTTCTTCTGACACTTCCTTGCCCTCCACTAGGTCACTCAAACCAATTTGCTTGCTTAATTCATTTCCCTATTTCCTCGTTTATCTTTCCATCTTCCTTGACAATACACTCCAGAAATTTGAAGCTTTTAAACAAACTGTAATTGTTTATTGTTATATTCCATTTACGATCTCTCTTAGCACTTTACATCAAAAGTATCTTACTTCAAGGATCTTTATAATAAAAAAGGAAATATGCATGTATTTACGTTAATTTCTATACAATTTGTAACGCATGGATAAAATACAATAAAAATTGGTACAAACAATCTTCAAAACACGAGAAACCCCCTAGCATAAAGGCCGAAAGAATTGTAGTTGAAATATTTTTACGAATTTTCCCATCTGAGTTAATGTTATAATTTAGTGTTAAATTACTGTGCGCCACAGACCGTGGCGTCACATCATACCTTGGCGCGTGAGACAAACGCGTCTTAAAAATATAGTTCCTTTATGCGTAATGAAATAAAGCAGAAATATTTTGATTGAGTAAAAAGTATAATTATATGCATCAATACTCCATCGATTGAAATAAAAAACAATATGAAATTATTAAGTATTCTTGCGGAAAATGTAAGTTATTTTTCGAGACAAATTAGGGACTACAATAAGGCGACCATTTGTTTACACTCTGACTACCTAAGGATTTCTTCAACGCAATCTTTCGTAATGTCTGAATACTGATGGACAATTATATACTCAAGGAGTATATTTATGTATTCTATTCAAAAAGAAATTCGAAGGTATGCTTGTTGGTAATGATGAAATAAAATTCTATGTATTTTATTGCTGTTAAATTAATGCACTATCGGTCGAAAGTATTTAATAAACTAGGAACATTTACAATGAATTAAAAGTACAATTAGTGTACTTATGCAACGTAATTATCTTTAATAAAAATTGTAATTATAACCAGCAACAATATGAAAGGTTATTCAATCAGTCCAACTAAAGTGGACTTTTAACGGGGCACGTTTAATGGGTTCTCGGACCAAGATTGTGTCTAATTATATCTTGCAATACGCATTGGAGCGGGCATAGAATGATTATAGAAACAATACCTAATATTACTTTATCATTATAAATTTAATAGATTTTAAATCTGCATAAACTGACGTGTTCTTAAAGTTAAATTCATGAAAAAAAATTGGTTCGTGTGTATATCATTATAATTAAATACACTTGTCATTGTTAATGTTTAAAGTCTAAGGGAGTAATACCAAGTGAGAACAGTTGATAATTAATGACATTTCACAAAATTTATACTTTTCTATTGAAGAGCTGACGTATTTCGTAAAGCTTTTCATTTATTTTATACTACCAACGTCAGAGAGTAGAATCCACCAAAGAGTACTTTGACACCTTTCAGTTACCTGAAGTATATAGGTTATATTGAGTATGTTTTACACGAAAGAAGTGATGATATATATTTATCTGTATTTGACTATTTTTCTTATTATTAATTTACAAAACAGATGTAAATTTTTCATTTTAGAAATTAAGTTGTTTGAATTGTGACATTTTATAATGAACTCATTTCGATAGAGAAGTCTGACTGGCATGTAATAATTCAGGATTATTTAATTACTTAGGATTATTTACAAATTTATATATTGTAATAAACAATGAAAGTCGTCAATTATTAAATGATTTGATTGTCCACACGTTAAGGCATCAAAATGTGGTTACTCAAAAATGAAGAAAATTAATTAAATTGAACTAATCATTGAAAAATATCTAATGAAATGAGCATGAATTAATAACATTTATACAATTTACCTAAACAATTATTTTACTATACACAACTATTTACCTAACAAAAACAAATTACTTGCTGAACTTTACAACAATTTTATACAAAAAATGTCCTTTTCTCTTACCTGAGGGTCTTTATTGGGCCTTTTAAATAAAGAACAATTAATCTTACAGTTCAACTAACTACTGACAAATATTTTTAATAAACTCTCGAAATGTAATAAGATAAAACGAAATGAAATCGAAATCTGACGATATTCTACATTTTATTAACGTTTACAATATGAGTTTTAAATGTTTCCTTTACTCACTGTTTGTACCGGTACCAGGGCAATTGTAGAGATTTTGCAACACACTTTCACCTCGAACACTTTAACAGGCCATGTTTCCACTGAATTTACTTTGATTCGCTTTGCTAAATTCCGGCGATTGACCACCGGACACAATTGTTCAAAAACTTTCGTCCCATTTATATCTGTCGGCTTTACTTTAAAAGTTCTTCAATATCGTAGGTTAAATACGACCAATATCAGCCGTTACGAAGCATCAACTTTGCTCGACCGCTACTTGGTTACTCGCGAGAACATACTTTGCAATGATTATCTCGGCCAGTGTTTAAAACCAGACTGCTAAATTTTACTTCCTTTCGTATTCAGCAAGGTCTGATGGCTGACTGCTGCTCCATCAACTTACGAGCACTAAGTCCAACAATGTCTCTGGCCTGCTTTCTCGTCCATTATTGTATCTCTGAGTGTTCGCCGAGAACAATTCAGTTCAATAGTCTCTAGTTATTAATAATTTTAATTGCCCTTTTATCATTACAATATATTGTAATATATACAAAATTAAAGAAATTTATATATGATTAGCCCCATGTTGAGGACGCCAATTTGTGGTATATAAGAATGAAAATACAATTAAATAATAGTTAGCCCACGTTAATGCATAATTTAAATAATTTTAACTTTTAAATGAATAGAATGTTCCTTGGTCGGTGTTCAAAACCAGACTGCTAAATTTTAGTACCTTCCGTATTCAGCAAGGTCTCATGGCTAACTGCTGCTCCATCGACTTAGGCGCACTAAAACCAACATGTCTTGGCCTGATTTCGAGTCCATTATTGTATCTCTGTGTGTTCGCCGGTAAAAATTCAATTCAATAATCTCTAATTATTAATTCATTTAATTGCCCTATCATCATTACAATATATACAAACTTATTAGGATTGGTAACGATAAGCATATATATGATAGGTTCAACGCGCGGGGGTGGGCGGAGGCGGGTGGGGGTATAAATTTTCAATTATATTAACCAGATTTTTTGGGTCGAATAACTGTATTTCGGAATCAATGAGGTACGTTAATTTTTTCTACATTTTCTCTGTGTATAATTTCAACTCCTTTCTGGTTTGGGAATGCAGCATCCTTAAGGGTGAGTGTGGAGTGGAATTCCATCCGGGGTTATGGATGACACTGAGTTTAATTATGCCAATAAACTTACCGTCTAACTCCCCCAAGCGGGGGTCTTCGGAATTTGAAATTTTCAAACTTGTTGAAAGGTCGACGTTTGCGTTGAATAAATACTTTCATGGTTACTTAGATGGATAGTAGTTCTACCGCTGGTGTTTGTTTATAATTTCAACCATTTACGGCAGGGTAGGGCAGCACGCTTAGGGGTGAGGGTGGAGAGGCGTTACATAAAAAGAACGGGAAACCTCCGAGATTCAAGTCAAATAGGCGTTATGATGTCGCTGAGTTTATTTATGACAACCTGGGCAACGCGCGTACGTGGGCGGGGCGGGAGGGCAGTGATAGAAATTACATAAAAACCTGTTAACCGGTTGATTTAACGTCAAGTTTTCGGGGTCAATGACATTCATAATATTTTTCTACATGTTGTCTGAGTACAGTTTCAACCCCTTTTTTCTTAGGAGAGAAGGAGTAAATAAAAATAACGGAAATACCACAATTAATGAAGTTGTTTCCGGGGTTATGGATATCACTGAGTTGAATTATGACATTCAACTAGCCGTTTAACTCGCCCTGGCAGGGGTGGGTGGGGTGGAAATTTTCAAACATGTTAAACGGTTGAAAAATTTTCGTATAAATATTTGTGGAGGTCAATGACATTGATAGTATTTCTACCGATTTTGTCTATATAACTTCCACCTCTTTTGAGATGGGAGGGGAGTACATTTAGGGGTAGGGGGTGTTTCAAGAAAATATCACGGGCACCTTGATATTCGAGTCAAATCGGCCTTATGGATGTCACTGAATCTATTTATGATAACCTGAGCAACGCAACCCGTGGGAATGGGAAGGTGGGTGGTGGTGGGCGGCAGTAGATATTTTAATTGAATGTAACCAGCCAAATTTTGTATCAAATAAATACTTTTTATTTTACCAAGAATAGTGGGGTTGGTAATTTTCTAACATGTTAATCGACAGATATATGCGCCGAATAAATATTTTTCATGATCAATTTAATTGTTATAGTTCTCTAGGGTATCTTTGTGTATAATTTCAACCCCTTTTGGCATGGGAGGGAGAATGCTTAGGGGACAGTTTTGGTGTCCGCTACCTGAAAATAATGCGAATACGACCGAGATTGAAATCAAATCCGGGATTATGGAAGTCGCTGAGTTTATTTATGACAACCTGGGCAATGCGCGTGGTGGGAGGGACGGGAGGGGCTGGGCGTAGGTGGGTGAAGGTAAAAATTTTCAAACATGTCATGCGGCCGATTTTTGCGTAAAATAAATATATTTTAGGATCAATAAGCCTTAGAAAAATTCTCTGTGTATAATTTCAACCCTTTTCGGGTTTTGGAGGGGAGCACGCTGAAGGGGGTGGGGGTGGAGTTTAATTACATCAAAATAACTAAAAAAACATTATTGGATTCGAATCCGGGTTTATGGACGTCGCTGTGTTTCTTTATGACATTTAACTTTCAGATCATTACTTCTCTGATAAGTCAGGTAAGGTGGTGTAACCACTTCCAAAACTTAAATGTTCCATTTGCTAGTGAATTAGTTTTGTTATGAGGTGTAGGTTTATTAGTTTATACTTTTTCAAATTGTTTATATCCCTCTTTATCACAATTGGAGTTGACACCAATTGTCCCACAATAAGCATCTTGTGCATGATGGGTGTATCCCACAACCTATAGTCTCAGAAATTACCTCTTCATTGAAATAATTTCCTCTGCCACCTTGGTTACAATAATGTTATTTTCCTATACACAAAAATGTAAACACGGGGCTTTGCTGCCCCGGAACATTTCTTGCCATGCAGGCACCTACACTTTCTGATTGCAATAATCCTCACCAAAAGTGACTGCTCTTTCAAGAATCAAATTTACTGTCTACTAAATGGGACAGCTATGAGCACCAAAATGACCACTTCTATGTGTTGCGCGATAGTTTTATTATATATATATATATATATATATATATATATATTTCATTTTAATATAATTAGATATTAGCATAGTTGAGAGCTTTGCAAGTTGGAATTTGACCAGGCGCCGCCGTGACGGATAGATAATCCCTAAGGTCTGGACTCAGGCACGTAGTCTGTTGACCCTAGGAAGTTACCTGGACTGTCGCACCGTGGGAAACGTCTCTCTAAAAATCCCAGAAATTGAATTAACACGTGACTGCCTGAGCCAATTACATTTCTTGGTTCAGGAAAGATCGATCGAAAATTGGTCGAGAACATCGATATTTCACATCCAGCGAAGGGGCTGTAAAGAGAGTGTAGAGAGACTCCTCGACGAACCGTCGCCAGGGACGGACGTACAGCCCCAAACTTGCATCATCCAGAGGACTTGGAGAGACCGAGGGTGCCACATGATCACGGCCAGTGATCAACGCGAGGTAACTGCCAAGTGTCTCAATCCTTGACGCGCCTGGGGGAATTACCGTAAACCATGGTTTAACTTGGGATTTAAGGGATACGATTGTTTTTCCCGGCTAACTGAACACGCATAAATTGTATTTATTTTATTAAATTTTCTCATGTTCAGTTAAATCATTATTAAATTCTGTAAAATATCCCTTTACTTCATCATTTAAAAAACCTACCACTATATATGACAACCTGTTCATAAGACATATTCCAGAGTATAGATGATATTTTCATGCTGTAGATAAAAGACTTTATTCTTCAACTTCAGCTACCAGGACATGTTTACTATGAACCATTACCCTTCCAGTATTGCCTTTACTTAATCTCACATATTTTCCACTTCACGAGCGGGAGTGACGGTGATTGAAATTTTCAAACATATTATTATGGACGATATTTGCGTCGAATAAATATTTTGCGGGGCCAATTAAATTCATATTTCTGTAGATGTTGTGTGTGTATAATTTCAACCCCTATGGGAGGGGAGCACAGTTAGTAGAGGGGTGGAGATTCGTTACATAAAAAAAAAGCCAAAGCAACCGAGATTGGAGTCTAATTGGGGGTTATGGATATATGACAATCGGGTAACGCCGGGCACCCAGATAAATATAATATGCCTGAATTTTAACTTTACTATATATGCATTATGACTCCACAGGTTTTAAATTTAGTACATATTGATTATTGCTACATGCGTTAAATCAGTCGCAAGAAATAATTTTAAGCTCTATTAATAAAATGCGCTTTCGGCGCATAATTTAGCAATATTCAACGACAAAACAAAATTGTAATTATTAAAAAACATTTCCAACTTACAAAATCCAATATGTATTTACATTTTCGGCATTAAGTATTTTTATCGAAATAACCAGTATTTTTTATAATACATTTACTTACCTGTAGAATTTTTTTGGCAAATTGCATATACGTAAATTGATTACACACAAAATATTGGTTGTTTTTATAAAACGTTTTAATATAAAATGCAGTTTATTACAAATTTCCGACAATTTATTCATTAAATTAAAAACCGTTTCCGTACGTGATTGTACCTATTTCAGGTCTTTTATGCGGGGAAATTACAGTATAGCAATTTGTTATTATCGTAAAAGTCATGTTTTCCCAAATTGTGTTTAAACAAAATATACTAACCAACTAACATTATGCACCTGAGAATGAGTTAATAATTATAACTAAATCTTAAAAGGTACTTGATATTATATTTCATTTTTCACGTTTTGGTAGTTCTTCGGACCACTTTTTTTTAAAATTTACTAAATAAATGGTCTGAAATTGGCCATAAACTGCATTACATATCTCTATAAAAATGAATGTCTGTCCTTCCGTGTGTCCCCCATGCGCTCCTAAACCAATCATCCGAATGCGATGAATCTTCGGTGAGTTGTGCCCACGCCCGCCAAAGTTTCTGTCGGTCTTTCGAAGCGTTCGGCAACTCCCAAGGGGTGAACGAGGATGAAATTTAAATAATGCCATAACGGCCGACATCATTGTTGACTAGTTTCTTTTGGGGGTCTATGTGATGAATAATTTCTATCCAGATGTATTTAGAGTATAATTTCAACCCCTTAAAGTACCTTAAAGGGAGGGGCGTTACTTAAAAATAACGCGAAACAACCGAGATAGTTGTCAAATCCATAGTTACAGATGTCAATGAGTTTAATTCTGACATTAACTATGCCAGTTAAGTTGTAGTTCATCCCCTAGGTGTGGGGGAGGATGAGGGTGAAATGCCGTTATATAAAAGTAATGAGTTAAGACCAGGGATTTGCGTTGAATTTAGGGTTATGGAAGCCGCTGAGTTTAATTCTGAAATTTACCATACTGGTTAATGTGTAGCTCTGCCGGTAGGAGTGGGGGTGGAACAAATTTACGTATAACAATTTGAAATGTGTATACAAATTTCTATCAAACTTTATGCACATGTTACGTACGATCCAGGAACAAAAACTGAGGGCTTATGACACACCTACCGACTCTGGGGTGGAGGGGGTGGAATTTAAAAACATTCGTAAACGGATATTATTAGCGTCGAATAATACGTTGTCGGAGTCGCTTAATTTGATAGTGTCGTTCTACAATTTCTAAGTGTCTAATTTCAACTCCAAAAGGCAAGGGAGGGAAGCATCCCTTATCGTACGAGTGATGGTGGAAGAGGTTCACATAAAAAGTAACGAAATAAAGTCAGATATTAGTGTTGATTCCGGGGTTATAGGAGTCCCTGATTTCAATTCTTGCGATAACCATGATGGTTAATGTAATTTTATGTTTCTCCACGTGAAGCTCGACGTGATTGACAAACGATTACCCGAATTTTTAACCATCTTACGTTACCAGGTAAATTTTTATTTTTCTCAGGATGCCAATTATATTTTGGTCTCTATTTACTTAAAGGTTCTATTTCTTTACTCCTTTAAGTTACCGGGAGTATTTTTTAGACTTTATTAAGTTATTGAGTATTTTATGATACTTTTAGATACTTTTATTTGATGTAGTAGGCGAAACCTTGTTTTCTTTAAGTTAGATGCCGATGGGTTAGGTCGGGGAGGGAAATGTAAATGGGTATTATTCCAAACACTGGCGTTATTGATGCTGGTTATATGAACTTTTTACAGTCCTGAAGAATTCCTTCTCCAGCCTAATTTCAATAAATTCCCGGGCAACGCTAGTTTAATATAAATTGACGTTAATATAAATCCTTCGAAAAGTTTTAAAATTTGACAAATTATGTACATTTTTAATTGTGAATGTTTTTTAAATAATAATTATAATCTTGTTTTTGTAGATGTATTTTCCTAAATTAACGGTCGAATGCTCCTTGGTTTCAATTTTAATTTTTTATAAACGTTTTTTATTATCGTCGATTTTAGTAATATTATAAATTAAAGAAATTAACGATATTTTCAGACATTTTAAAACACAATATTGTTACTGTAATAATATAATATTGTAACCTGATTAAGGCACAAGAGACGTACTGAAACGTCGTTAAAATGTTAAATAAAATATTTGAATATGTCCTTAATTTAAAATAATTTTTTTAAAAAGTCCTTAATTTATTTAATTCATAAAAAATTATTAATGGAGTTTAAAATTAATTAAGAGACTGATTTAAACATGTGGAGTTACATTACATACAAACCGCTTACTATTCACCACACTTATTTTCTTTCCGTATTCTTCTATCTCCTGATTCCATATATTAATTTGTTGATATAATTCTGCAAAGAGAAATTATTTCTTTACTTCATTTGTAAATTATTAAAATATTGTTTAAAAAGCTAATCGTCGATTTCCGCTACACAATGAAAACATGTTTCTTGTTCAAGTGCCAGTTTAAATAGATTATTCCATGCAATAAACTATATAAAGACAGATACAAGAAAAAGCGTTACCGTCTCGCATCACAGTTTATAATTAAGCGTTCAAAATTTTATTTTTATTTTCAATTCGCTGTTTCTCGATTACCGACGCCAATTTTAACAGTCCGGCGAGGAAGTTCCAGTGCTTTTTTTTTGTTGCTAATATCAAAACTGGTCAACATTGGGCGGAAAACAAGCGACACGGAAAGGGTGTGGAAGCGGTGTTGGAGCGTTAATTTGTAGAAAGCACCTCGGAGCATTTGTTGCAGCGTGTCCCGACATTACACGGGAAGAGATTCCCGGCAACAGTGACTCGCGATAAACCACTAAACGCTTTCAAGCGAACACAGGGCTACGTCATCCGGCACTAATTAAAACAGCGACCTGGGCTTGAGCAGCAAGCTTCATTAGCAACTCCAGTCTCACCCCCGCATCCCACCCCTCATCCCTTTCGCTGCCACTCAAGTCCCACGTCACCAGAGTCGAGTGGAGTGAGAGGAGTTGCTGGTGGTTTCCACTGGTCGATTTCCTTGGCTCTTTATTAGTCCTCGATGAATAAATGTATATCTGTAGCTGCTGTTGACCTGAGATCGTAAACGGTCCATCAACCCCACACTCGAAGTAAGAAAATCTGTCGAAAATTACAGGACAAAACCGCGAAAGTCGAATTATTTTAAAAATAAAGGGAATACCTTATTCATTTATTTAAATTTAGCTGAAAACTTAGGAACGTGGCAGCGGTGTACAGTATCTTGTCGCATTAAGGAGAAGACGTGGGCCCCAAAAATGGTCGTTGTCATATAGATTTATTAATTTTCCTTATTATTACTTTAGTTCAATACCGTATAAGCTCTTGTTACGTTAACATCTCAATAAATTTTGACTCGCTTCGGGTTACTATGCAGAATCCGTGAAATTTACCGGTTCGTAGGGTCTCCGCTACAGGTCACGTGGCCTGATCTGGACCTTTTGATTGGTTCCACGCCTTCTAGCATAAGCTACACTTGGGGAGAGATTTTTTCCTCTGTCTCTGAAGCCACTCTTAAGGCTAATGTCACACGAGCCTGATTACACGCGCGAGGTTTTTAACGGACATGCTGGAGGCACGGGAATACCATTGTCGTCTCACATGAGCGACAAAACTTAGTCCGTGCAGCCCCCAAAGCGGACGTGGTCCCTTAGGCTCGTTTCACATTAACCATCAGTCGGCTAAACGACATCAGATTTAATAAAGAAAGGTTTAAAAACGTATGAGACGATTCACACTAGGCCGGTACGGTGTCACCCTGCAGCCGACAATCGTCCAGGTTCTCCTACAGCAGAGTCCCCGGTGTCGTCCAGTTGCGTCAACCTAGAGGGTGATTAAGTTATGGAGCGTTTCCAATCCACCCGGCCCGATTCGTCTAGTCTACATTTTTCCAGGTTCATCATATGCGTTCTTTAAGTAAAATATTTTTGTACTTATATTTTTTCCATTATCGTCACGGAGGATGTACAACTACTAGTAAATTTAATTCATGATCGACTCGTTTTGTGGAGCAAAAGCAGATAAATACATAAATACAGATTACAGAAGAATTCTTGGGAAGAAGTTTGCACGGAATTATGAAATGGAAGTGAAATTATGGATGATAAAGAAAGAATGGAATATGGAGACTACAATACAATACCTATATTTATTTTGTTAAAATTAATTTTAACGTCTGGGAAATTCCGGTAGTTCCAAAAATATATTAATTAAGCACACATTTTGCCAGTATTGTTTTCCCATATATTAAATGTAAGACGAACGCGTATGTGTTAAAAAGTAATCATCATCGCGTTTCTTACGTTATTTTATGAAATTCCTCCACATACTCATCCACTTCCCGTACTTCTAAACCCAGTTCAAAGTATCCGTCCCTTTCAACAACAAAATTATAAAAAACTTTACAATATCAATTATGGATGTAAGTTTATAATTCTGTGAAAAATCCTTCATTTTATACACATTCTACAAACTTTTTTGCTCTCGAGACGCGAGAATTAAAACTCTGTTTGGATATTTACATTGAGTGTCCACTAAACAGTCGGATCTTGATATTTATTTTTCTTAAAATCTTAGAATCCATCTGAAAAGTCCGAAATTAGGGATAAAATGCATAGTGGTGGTTGTATTTTTTTTCTGTTATGTCTGAAGTTTTACAAATATATTTTATTATAATAAGTAAATATCAGATAAATATAACTTACGTTTTTTTTTTTCAATTGTGATTTGCAACATTTTTATAGGCGAATACATTCCCTGAATGATGTGTTGTGCCTTTGAATGGATTTTTCTATCCGTGTAAGAAGATCGTTGAAATTTTGAAAACCCATACGAAAATAATTAAAAAACTTGTGTTCAAATTTTCTCAACTCCTCAAAGTGAACAGCGAATTCCCCCAACATGTCTCTTTTCATAATAATTGGACAAACATATTTCATCATTAATTTTTTTCGTTTTGAAGAACATCTATGCCAGACTATACAATGAAATAAATTATCACGCTCCATATTCGTAGAATGACTGACAAGCGGCTGTACGTGAAGAGAGCAAGCTTGGAGCTGTGGCCGGCTAAAATGTAGTTTACACTGTTGTCGGGTAAGTGTGAAACTAGCCTAAACCTGTGCTAATGACAGTTGTCACACGACAGCGGGTTTGAACGGACGGGACTTCGATGTTTTTGTGACACGTGCCACTTTGAACGACAGAGTTCTGAGTGGAAACAATGATTTTGTCAGTGGAGAGGCGACCTGAATAATGGTATACAAGCAATAAACTATATAAAGACAGATACAAGAAAAAAGCGTTACCACCTCGCATCACAGAGGGCAGGGATCCGGCGTGTTTCCATACTGAGAAACTCCTGTCAATTAGTCCCCCGACAAAGATAAAAAGCGACTGGGTACCTAATGAGTCGCTAATAACTCAGATGTTGATGTAACTGTGAATAAACCAAAAATAGTGAAGAGAAAAAAGAAGGAAGGAGCCAAGTTTGCTGTGAGGTGTTTGACCGTTTCTAGAAGGACGCCAACTCCTCAAATGAAGGTTTTGACATTCTATAATAGTTTAAAAACATCTCAGAATGCATATGGAGATTTGGATGTTTCACGTAAAAATGTCCTGTTACAAACCGGTCACTGTTTACTGGATGAACCCAATACTTCCTCACATTTTTTTTTCTTTTCGCGTAGATTGCGTTTGCACAAATAATACAAAACAACAGGGTCGACGACAACCAATATTAATAAAGTAATTATTGACCTTATACAGACAATTTATGTTTTATTTATAGTGTAACGACGTTTCGATACATTTACGTATGTTCTTCAGATATTTTCCATTCTAACATATTAACATTCTAATTATTTTTAGAGCTTTTTTGAAGGGGGTACGAACATGTATCGAAACGTCGTTACGCTGTAAAAAGTGTCTGTATAAGATCGATAATTGATTTATTAATTCAAAAACAGACGTAAAATAAAAACATTTATCAAACTTGACGTGTGGAGGTTCCTGGGCTCTAAGAGTTCAGCGTGAGATCTGAAGGATGGAGGAATGTCGCACCGCATCGGGAGGCGACGGGGTTGGCTCAGTTGGTTAGAGCATCCGATTCAGGTTCGATTCCCGGTTTGGTCGACATTTTTCCATGCATATACCTTAATTAACCTTAACTATTCCCTTTGGCATGAGATATCTAACTTTAGCTTTAACTTCATACCGATTTCTGATTTTGTTCTAGTCTCTGGACTACTATGGATACCAAAAACCCTACGTTGACAAATTTCCTATCTACTTTCCTAAAAGTTTTCCTCTACGCTAAAGAAGAGATGGTGCTGGATTTTCCTCCAGACCTACTCCTTTACATGACTAGTACGAAATCCCGATTGACGTTTGCCTGACTATGCACATTATGCCGATTGACTTTAACTTACCTCACAATCAAGCTGCTTACCCATCCTGAAAATATTGTGGCCCCATTCTTAATTTTCTCCTTAGTCCACTAATCTCAGTATAAGCCACGTTACTTCTGGCTCATTGTCCCAGCATAAACGTTTCCCGATTTAATACCTTCTGATCCCTATTTACTGCATCTAGAATTTTATATTCACGCCTATTCTTGGAATCGAAGTTATTTTTACCTACTAATGAAACTTTCCCGTAAAAAAATTAAAGTTATTTGGAAAGACTGACTTTTTAAATATTTAAAATGGTAGATAACAATTTAACAGCGTAAATGGGTAGAAATGAATACTATTTTATTTTAATGCCTATTTTAAATTATAATAATTAACGACCAATTAACAGCCTTTTTATTATTCAAACAATTTTTTTAGGTAACAGACTACATGGTGGCAACTCCCCTTTAATAGCATAGGAAGGGATTTGAAAGGAGGGATGCGGCAGGGTAGAGGAAGGTAGCCAAGGCTTCACTAGGGCCCCCGGGATATAGTTTAAGGATCCTACCCGGCATTCACCTAAAAGTAATGCAGGACAAACCCTAGAAAACTTGCATCAGGTAGGTCGGGCATTGGGTACTTGTACCACGCTCTTCAGATAGCGGGAGAGGAGTTTGATGTGGGGACACAGCATTCCCCTCTCCGTGTCTCGACCAGTTTAGGAGGCAGCTGGCCGACTGTTCCAATGGGAACAGAGAACAGGGAACAACTCTTACCGTATGCCCAAGGTCTGCGACCCCGGAACATACACCTCTCAAAACAGGCCGAGGTGCCTCGGTTTGTGGGAACCTTAGTTCAAAAACGGAGGGAGGAGAAGGCATCCACAAATGTAGCCCTTTCCGTCTCTCCTACAAGGTTCTGGTTACGAGAGAACATCCCTCGCAGGTTCTGCCTTCGAGAGAATAGCCCTCGCAGACAAGGTTTTAGAAATTTATTTTTAAGCGCTACAATAGTAGTTGTACTATCTTCAGGCTGTGTTCCGACTGAAAGATTTATCTTTATGTTATAAACGCTTTCTTCTGTCTGGCTATGAAGGTTATTTTGTTCAGACTGAGGAAAGATTTTATAACATCATGACAAACCATTCAACTTGAAAAAGGTACAAGTAAATGCCGAAACGTAGCACTGTTTAGTAACTTTTTAAATAATAAAAGTATGTTAATTGGTCGTTAAATATATCTTATTATATTTAATAAATGATTGTAGGTTTATTAAACTGGTCAAATATTTTTTTTCCAGAACACAAAGTTTCCGTGATTATGAATACCAAAGTATACCTGACGACAGCGATGGTAATAATCGCTGGACACGCTGTGTTCCCCGAAAAAAAAATTGACCGGGGCAAACCCAGAATCATTTTTCAGAGAACCATAGCACAGATGATAAAAGAGCAACCGCGTACCAAAGTGGAGGTTCCGGTCCGGTCAAGAATTTTTTTCCCCTGATCCTTTTAATACAATTCAATAGCTTGTTTGGCTCAGCTTCTTATTTTTGAAAGAATTTCTTCTGTTCTCCGAGGATCGTGTAATAAATTGTTTTACCAGGGAAAGTGTACGTTCATTATCACTTCTGAGTGATAGAGGAAACTCGTTCAGAAATCTTTCTCGTAAAGCGAACGATCCTCCATTGTCCAAGCAGATGAAGGCGGTTTGTTTTGCAATTATCACCTTTTCTTTCTGGATATGACCGGTTGCAGTTTAATATCACTATATAGAAAACATTTATAATATTCCATATAACAACTAAATAAATTTCCGTCGGAATCAATCCCGATATTTATTCTTCTTGTCTGTAGCGACTTCAGCGCTCTATCATTGGCAATTTTGTCTAATGACATCTGGTCAGTCAGTATAAATGTTATTATTAGAGATATGAAACTATAGGAAATAAATCCTTAAGTAGTCATAAGGTGAAAAGTTTTTTTTAAAGTTTGACTTGACCACAAAAAAAAAGTCTTCGTCAGAATGTGTTTTAAGACTGCCTGTGAGAGTGTATTGTGAAATGAGGGTCGGTGTAATAATATTAAAGAGAGTGCGGACGGCGCTTATCCGCTTTCATTTCAGTCCGGAAATAGCGACGTTCATTAGAAGAGACCACCTGATGCGGACCACCACGAATTATATGACCGCGGACGTGTCGCGCGTCCAGGAGCCATTACGCCTGTCGCTTTTAATGACGGTCAGGCGCGATCCCCGCTAAATACAGGACGCAGTTGATGAAAGCCCTCAGTTATCCATTTATAGGGTTGGTTTTCTTTTACCGCTGTTTGGAAAGGAGGTGAAGACATACGCCCTCAAAAATACAGAAATAATTCTATTTTTTTCCACTGGTTTAAAAAAGCAATCGAAAGAAATAAACGCAATACAACATTTGTGCTGCCGCGTATACGCAGCTATTATCTGATGTCTTTGTTATATTATTCCATCAGGACGTCTCTTTTTCACTCAACGAGTGCCTACTGCTGTGCCCAGAGAGAAGATTCTAGCGTTGAGAAGAAAAGTCGACTAATTTGGGTTCATCCAATTAATGAAAGAAGGGAAGAGGTTGGAGCTTTCTACACGCTGTTTAAAGGGTTGAGGCAGGTTGACGCGAAATATATTAAGGGTTTTATCCGATAACACAGGTCTTTCTTGAATTAATGAAATAAGTATTTCATTATCTATGATGTCACCCAAATTATTCATATTCGAAATACGCAAAAAAATGACACAAAAGATATGATGGCGAAAAACAATCTTTCCATACGAAAATTCAAATAAAGAAGGAAAATATTCAGTATAATAAAAACCGTCCTGTGCGCAAACATGTATTGGCTTACGTAGGCCACTAGTTGCAACGCGCGATACATTTATCGCTGTTCGTTAAAGGCACCGAGCGACTGTTCAAGCTGTCCGCGACACTTCTACCGCCGAAGTATTTACCGCCCAGTATGCAATCTCTCATTCACTTCAATGGACTACTGCGAATACGCCGACAGCGATAAATTATCGTCATGATAATCGTCGGGATCGTAACAAGCCTAATTCCAATTGATGTCGCCCATGCTGCAATCTATCTCACGCCAAAAAAAGTGTGTTTCGCATAGTCTAGGACTGGCCGCACACTGCAAGCGACGCGACGAGTCATTTAGTCGGACGACGACTCGAGAAATAAAATACATGTGTACCTCATGCAGGTGCGCACACCAGGTGAAACGGTCGCGAGCGACACCGTGCGACAGTGCGCGACGGTTTGAAACGGTCCGCGAACGTCTGTCCGTGACGGCTTAAGACATGTATCGTCGTTTCGGACGCTGACAGATGGAATTTGACTCGTCGCATTGTCTGACGAGTCAAACAGCACTGAGGCATGCGCCCTGCACATTACGGGAAACCTACTCTTGTTAATTCTGTACTGGTGTTAAGTTGATAAAGGCAAAAATGGAATTTGATATAGATAGACTGATAGCTTGTGTTCAAGCAAAACCAACTATCTACAACCATAATTTCAAGGAGCATTCAAATAAAAATATTATAGATCAAATGTGGGAAGAAATTGTGACGCTATGAGCTTTGTTGATAACCAATGATTAGTTGAAATAGCCAATGACAGACAAAAATCATTTTCTGAAATTCTAGACGATCTTTCACGTCATCTCTTTAACCTGCCTCTTTCTTCATGTTTTAGTTGTTTTCTTTAAATTTATTTTTTTCTGTTCTTTGGCTTTTTTCACGTTTTCTTGCTCACCTTTCTATTCTCAGGCCGCGGAATACCCGAAAAATGTAAATAATAACTTTTGAGTTTGTCAGCTCTATTGCGCAGTTGTGACGCTCCTGACTTGAGTGTTTTAATCACCTAACGAAAGGAGCAAACGTGACAGGTCTGCGAGGGCTATTCTCTCGCAGGCAGAACTTGCGAGGGATGTTCTCTCACAGGCAAAACCTTGTAGGAGAGACACGAAGGGGCTAACTATGGGGATGCCTTTTCCACTCCGTTTTTGAACTAAGGTTCCAACAAGCCGAGGCACCTCGGCCTGTTTTGAGAGGTGTATGTTCCGGGGTCACAGACCTTGGGCATACGAAAAGAGTTGTTCTCTGTTCCCATTGGAACAGTCGGCCAGCTGCCTCCTAAACTGCTCGAGGCACAGGAAACTCCTTTCCCGCTATCGGAAGGGCGTGGGACGCGTACCCAATGCCCGACCTACCTGGTGCAGGTTTTTCTAGGGTTTTCCCTGCATTATTTTTTGGCGAATGCCGGGTAGGATCCTTAAACTATAGCCCGGGGGCCCTAGTTAACCCTTGGCTACCTTCCTTTAACCTTACGCATCCCCCCTTTCAAATCCCCTCCTATGCTATTAAAGGGAAGTTGCCACTATGTGGATTACCCTCATGTAGCCTGTTACGGTAAAAAAAGGACCAAACGTAGTCATGTTTTTAAATCATCATTTTCCCCTAACAATTGCCCATTTCATATAATGATTACAATTTAAAGAGTCGTATTATTTATTCATTTCTTGATAACTATCTAAACCAGAACAACAAAAGTGCTGGTAATATACTTGTGGAGAAGAAACTGCAGCAGGGGGAGCTTCCTCTCTGCGGGAGTTAACCTCTTCCGAAAATTAGTGTCTTCCTTTTCTCACCAATCAAACCAAAAATAAAATCAAAACTATCTGAGTTCATCCTTGTGAAATTGAAACTTCTGTTTCTGTCTGCTCGTAATTTATTAAGACAATCGTGGATCTTCGCTATACATACAGTTCGGACTGTTTCCTTTACCTAATCGTGTTGAGATACCTGCGGAAGTACCCGTGCCCCGTTAGGAATTATGTGAGATGATAGTTCACCTCCCCGTGGTTTCGATCGATCCTTTTTGTCAGTCGGTCCATCTTCCACTGGGTTCTTGTTCCCACCTCTTCAGCCACTCCTATATATTCATTTTTCGGATTATTCCTGTGCCAAATATCTTCTGATGTCTGTCTGATCGCTCGAGAGTTTGAAACTAAATGGGCGCTATCCCTGCTATCACCAATACGCATGCATTGGATACTGAACGATAAGGGCACGTGATCCTCAGGGTTCCTATTCAATGCACAGCTGCCATCCGCTTTCTGTACATCTTCTTCCTCAAAGTTTGTGCCAAAATTTCAACTCCGTAGTGTAGAAGCGAATTGGTTATTTCCATCAGTAATCACCGTTTCCACTGTTCGGGTCGTTTGTGTTGGCCATTAAGTGGCTAAGAGCCTTGGTTATCTTCGCTGCTTTGTCCGCCGTTTTTTTTAATGCGAGGCCAGTATGCCATCTTGCTGTCAATCGTAATACCCAGGTGTTGATCACTGTACCTCCGACCGTCATTTGAACTTCTGTGTTTGTTCTCTTCGTCGTGATGACTACTATTTTCGTCTTTCCCTCGGCGAGCTCTAATCCATGTAGCGTCAGCCACGTTTCAATCCGCCGCATGGTCTGGCTCACCTTTCGTCGGGCGTCTTCTAGATCGCGGGCGACGCGTCTACAAGACGATGAGGAGAGGCTGTCGAATGAGACATTCCACAAGTCCGGTCCTAGAATTGAGCCCTTGGCCATTCCGGCCGTCAGTCTTCTGTTTCGTCGACCGTCTTCTGTATCATATAGCAGCGTGCGATCCTCCTTGTAAGCGTCCATCATGTGCATACAGATATGTCGGCAGCATAAATCGGTCCCGTGGATATCCATTTCATTGAATTAAAGGCATTATTAACGTCAAGTGTTACAAGAAGCACAATCGGACGACTGAAATTGTTTCCCCATTTCGCCCTCATCACTTGTTCGATGCAATATAATTTGAAGCCATTACTGGGATATTTGATTTATTAGTGCCATTAGTCTTCGACTAAATAAATAGGAGAAATTAAAAAATGATTACAAAATTGTGAACATGATAAAATTTTAATTTTGTTTAATTGTCACGGTAATTAATACTCTTTATTTACTGGAGCTGTCGACATTTAACTGGTCAAGAATGATCAGCCATAACTAATTCTTTACTTATTACTATAGGAATACGGCAAAATATATGATCTGACAAAGGATTTTTAATGATATGAAGACGAATTAAATTAAGATTTATTTATTAATTGAACAAGTAAAAAAACTTTCAATATGTTAAAGGGGGAAGAAACACAATGTAAGAGATTCTGAAATATTATAAGCTACATATATGAGAAAATACAAAAAAAATATAAATGAGATATCAGATGAAATGAAAAAATAGGAAGATTAGATTAAATTGTTAATGAATAATAAAATAAAATAAATTAACAATAATTGTCATGATATGATTTGCAGACATAAATAGGAAAAATACATAAACAAGACAACAGATATTATGTGAAAATCTACTGAACATTACTTACCATTTTTTTCTTGAAATATAAATTCATGACACGTTTAGAAATTTCCTCCACAAAAATTTAATTATGTACATATATTTAAAATATAAATTATGTATAGACCAGCAAAAAAATTTATAATGGCACCTTATGAAATTAAAAATGGATCGGTACGTCCTGCTAGTTTTTATTTGATTAATATGGTCTAATTTGTTCCAACATTAAAATATATTCCTGACAAATTTGTCCATTTATTATAATAACAAATTGTATAAATGAGGTGATAAAAGTTAGGACATAGGAAAATTTTTGTTTCTTTAACAGATCGATAATCAGTTAGTAAGTCACACCTGAACATGTTCGTGAAGAAACTTTCATTGGTAAAAATATAATAAATAAACAAATAATATGAGGTAAATCCGGTGTGAATTTCAGTTCTATAATTTGTTACTTTTCTTCCTACTTTCCCAATTGTCATTCAAAATTATACTAATATTACCTTCAGGTGTTAAAGATGTGAACTATTAAATTACACGCTCGCTTTTTTATCTCATTAGCATTTTTCCTATTTTTCTTGCTATTTTTCACCTCAATTTTATTGTGATAATGCAACCTGGACTGAAAAAATTTCTCGAATCCAACAGAAATAAAGAAAATCTGCATGTATTTGTTAATGCTATTTACATATAATATCGAGAAACTTTCTTGTTAAGTTAATGAAGATTTGTTTTTTCCAAAAAAAAAATTCTACCGACGTATAACCAGAAATAATTTAATCTAATTTATAATCATCTTCTAGTTAAATTCGCGGAATTCCATAAAATAGAACAAAATTGAAACTGAAATTTACGTGAGCTGATAATTATACCCTCACGTGTAATATCTCGTCATCATGAATTATGGTTAAATTTAACAGTTATACCTAGAAATATAAGTGTTTAGGTTAACATAGACTAGTCTGGCCTATTTCAGTGGTTATTATTCCCCCAATTGCCCCCCTAAGAAGTCATTGGCTGTAATCTACAAGGTGAAATGGATGCCTCGATAGTGCTGAAACTAATATTAGAAGTAGAACTGTAAGTGTTCCTAATTAATAATAATAATAATTAATATTATTTTTAATTCCATACAAAAACGTCATCGTGGTCCTTTGTGTTTCCTGTTAACTAAGTACGTGATTTTTAAATAAACTAACGCGTGTTTGATATGTGATATTTTTGACGCCCTTATAATATGTCTATTTTGAAACACCTGGCAATACTTGAAGAAAAGAACGGAGAGAAAGAACGTGAGAGAGAAGTGGCAACACGTGCCACTAACGGGGAGGAGAAAAAACTTGGGAGAGCCGGACTTGTCACTGTTGAGGGATGGCTTTTGTGTGTTCGCCGAAGCCTTGGAGAATTGTTGGTAAAAGAGATCAGCCTTTTTGTGCTACATATATAACGTTCACTACGTTTTTATTTCTTAACTTTTTATTTATTGTAATTTCTGAAATCTTTCGCGGAGAAAACTGCCCTTTCGTGGATTTAATAAATAATTTCACACATTTTCCGATTTATGTTTGCAATTTTTTTCATTTTTCTTACTCATCCTCAGTCTGTAGGAGAGTAAGGATGCATTGAATAAGTCTAAATCGTTGTTTATCAACGTGGGTCCCAATTTGAATGTCCAGGGGGGCAATTCGAAAATGAACTCGTCTAGAATTTAAAAACCGCTATCTATGATTACCATACACAAATGGAATAATGGTTCGTATCTCAATTTGAAATAAGCATTTGTTAAGTTTGATGCTTCCCATATAGTCACACTAGTAAGATTGGAGTAATATAAACTACGGTGAACTCTGAGAATATTGTTTCCTGTGCCTATTGAAGGAGTAGTACGTACTGTATTGCTATGGCTATGTCTAGTTGTTGTCTACTGTACTCAAGCTCCTACTCCGCGTGTTAAATGAAATAAGAACTTAATTTCGTAGAAAATCTCGAATGAGCTATCTCAGATTAAAATAAATTATTACTTTGTTTAAGAACAGAATTATTACTATAGAAGAACCGTGTTACACAAGTTGAAATTAGGATTATTTAGGAAATAATTCAATTTTTTAATATAAAAAATACGTATATGTTACATAGGGGGGAATTATAAATAGTTAGGTGGGGAATGGTAAACAAAATGTTGGGAAGCACTGGTCTAAATGAAAGGATGATTTCAGGACCTGGAAAATAGTAAATCTATTTAGGTCCTTTATTTTATTAACGTTTATTTCAAAACGTGTACTGCGTTTCAAGAATTACTACCGGACAATGGCAAATCAGCCAACAGAATCCCTGCGGCATCTTTCAATTAATTAATAAATTTCTGAACCAAACACGGCTTCGAGTGTCTCGGCAGGAAGTACACTTGTGAGTACCATTTCGCAGGTCTTCAGAAACATTGATTAAGTCTTGTGCATAGTCGTCGGGAACAATGCAAAGTACGACGAAGAAGAAGGCCTGACGACGACTACCGGGGGCGACGAGCAAATAAAGCCGAAGACCTTGCGAAGAAAGGCAATATAACAGCGGGCGGGACCTGTTCCTTATTAGACGAGCCAAGCAAGGCTCAGCACAACCAACCGTTGCGTTCGCTATTAATAAGGCGCCAAAGATCGAGCCATCTTATGAGTCACTAATTAAAACTGCGTCTCATAAGGGGCCTTGCTAAAGCCGCGGGCTTCATTAAGCGAGCACCTACAAAGAAGCTTCCTAAGCTTTAGCACTTGCGCCCTGCATGGATCCCACGTTCCATAATTTAAGCATTTTACACGGCTATTTTACTTAAAGCAAAAGCAATATAAAGAGCGCGTGCTGTGAATAGATAATTCTGCACTCTGTGTTCCACAGGTTCATAGCAGTCGGCAGCTGGAAGTTATGAAGCTTAAATAGACGAGGAAAGCTCCAAATAATAATTATTATTAATATACGCGATTATATGTACAGAAAATATGTTGTGTCAGCTTGATTTCTTTATATTTTTATTAATTATATTAGTCTTCGGTTGACAGATATAGGACACGTCATTACATTAAATTAGGAATTCACTAGAAACTGTTACGTTAACTTAGAACACAACTAAGAATACAAATAATTGAGAGTATTAAGAAAAGTACAATTAAATAACTACTTTATTTATAAATATCTAATAAAGTTAAAATGTACGTCAGAATAAATATTCTTAAATTAGCAACAGCAATACTAATAATCATCATAAAATAGTGTGATAAGTAGATATAAGAGTAGTCAATTAAGAAACAAAATGAAGTCACAACGTATCAAGAATTCTTGTTGCTTTCAGGTGATTATAAAAATCGCAATAACTATCAGTTCGTCGACGAACCAGGATCTCAGAATCGTGGCATTTATATTATCACTTTTATTTTTTCCGTTTATTTGCTACTTCTATATCCATTTAGTATATTTTCATTAGCTGATTGTCCGCGATGCCAGGGTATTTATTTAAATTAGCCTGGAGAAGGAATTGATTCGACTGTAACCTGTTTGTAAAATTTTCAGTAACCGGCTTCAATAGTGTCACTGTATGGAACATTATTTACCCATTAAAGTCCCCCTCCACTCCCTGAGTTAAGTCGTCGTCCATCTAGCTTAAGAGAGTAAAAAATAATTCTTTCTTCCTATTAAAGATGCTCAAATACTCCCGCAACCTTAAGGGAGTCAAAAATACATCCGATTAAGTTCAAAATACTCTTCGTATCTGAAAGGAGTAAAACTGATACAACCTTTACTAATAAAGGTTGTATTTTACAAAATATACCTGGTACCCTAAGAAAATCAAAATATCACTCGGTAATTTAAAGAGGTTTAAAAATACCCCTTTTGACAACCTCGTCCATTTCCTCATCGAGGACCATAAAATTTTCTTAATTACCATGGTTAATGCGACAATTAAATTAAGCGGCTCCTATAACCCTGGAATCGACACCAATCTTGGAATACTTTTCACTATTTTTTATGTAAAACCCTTCCACCACAGGTGATACCATTCCTTGCCTTTTGGAGTTGAGTTTAGTTACGTAAAACTTCGATATTGATACTATCTAATTAAACAAGCCGGAAATGTTTTATTCGATTCTAATAATGGACGTTTTCAATTATTTAAATGGCACCCCATCCACTCCTACTCCTAGAGTTAAAAGATGAGTCTTAATCCCTCGGCGTTTCTTTCTGGATCGTAAGTTACATCTCTATAAAGTTACGTAGAAATTTCTCTATGCGTTTAGGATAATACGCGAAAATTTGTTTCACCCCCTTCCACCCCCACTTATAGAAGCTGAAATACAGCTTCACAAGTACGGTAAATATCAGATTTAAACTTGTATATTCATTACTTTTATGTAACGGAATTTCACCGACTTCCTCCTCCACCCCCACACCTACGGGCTGAACTACAACTTAACTAACAAAGTCTAAATCAAAATTTAACCCTGGATTTGACACCAATGCCGTTTGTTTTGCGTTATTTTTGTTACGCCCCTCCATCCCTTTCCTTATTAGTGCTGTCTTCCCAAACTGTATGAGGTTGAAGTTATTCAATAATGCATCTGGAGATAAACTATTAACCTCATACACCCCGAAAAATAATTATTTGACGCTAAAAACGACCGTTTTAGCATGTTTTAAAATTTCACTCCTTGGGAGTTTCTTAACGCATTGACTGTCCGACAGTCTTTTCGCGGGCGTGCGCACTACAACGCACCAAAGTTTCTTCGCAATCGGACGAATGGTTTAGGAGCGCACAGGGGACACGCAGTTATTCATTTTTATATATTTAGAATAATATATATACTTAGAAGTAGATTAAATGCCCTTAATTAATTAAGCATCGTGACTATTACTTACGTAAAATTAAGTATAAATTTTTGTTAATAATATATATATATAATATAAAATATAATGTATATAATATAATAATACAATTATATTTCAATAAATGAATGAGCAATACAGTTAATATGTCAGAAAAAATTATTAATTTATTAAACAAAAAATTCGTATGAATACCAAGTGTTTCATCCACAATTTTTGGATTTCTTCAGTTAATCAGGTAAAAAGAATTTAGAGGTATGGACTGCATCCTCTGACGGTTGTAGCCGAAAACTGTAATTTACCTGATCATCTGAAGAAGATCCAAAATTCTGGTCGAAACCTACAGCAAAGAATTTTTGGTTTAAATCTTTAATAAAATCTTCTGACATATTGGATGTATTGCTTATTTATTTATTGCTTTTTTAATTGAGTTGTTATTTGTATACGATGTGCTCCAGAAATAAGAGTTTCGTGATGCTTCAATAATGGAATTCAGAATTATAACTATGTAACATAATTTAATTTTACAATCAATTAAAAATTGGCTATTAGACAAAACAAAATTGAATAACAGAAAAAAAATTCACAACGTTTAATCCTTAATTTAGGGACTTATCGGGAGAAATTTAGAACTTCGAGTATTATAAATAATTTTCATACAATATCCATTAATATCTGCCAAAAATTATAGTATAAATAAATTATAGTATAGATAAATTTTGTGTAACACTCCAAGTAATAGATTAATAACGAAACGTTGTGAAATTTTAATTTTATCAATTTCTTTGTCAGTCATAATTTTTTCTGATTTATGGACAGTCCATTTATTTTATTGTAATAATGAAATTATTTTAAAAAATCTACATTCTGAAGAAATATGCTTTTAATCACTTCAGTTTTTGGCTCCATGACTTTTCCAGTATTATTTGAGTATATTTTACACCACGAAGACGTTTTCCTTTTATTATAGTATCTGGCATTAGATAAATTATTTATTTATCAATTGATAAATGTTTCAGAGAATATTTCTGAACAGTAATGATTATACTCAATATAATATCCATAAATTACTTATTTAAATGGTTATATTATTAAATACGTTTTTGTGATGTATAAATATGTAGAGTGATAGGGATATAAATGAGCATCTGCCAAAGAAGTTTTGAAACTCAATATAAGAAAGAGAATTTATTTAAGTAAAAATTACTGATCAATTTTGAAATTATATTGTCATACTATGTGTCTCCTATATATAGTAATTTATATTCATAGGGAGACAGGGAGACGACAAATATGGGGCAATAGCTTGTTTCTTAATCCACTTTCCGTAGAGACTTCAATTTTTTTTCTCCCCTCATAAACCAAACGTAATCGTCAAGACTCTTCATGAGAATACAAAACAAACTACAATTTTTTTTTATGTTCGCTAGTCGATCCCATTTTTATGACTTATTCGAGCGCTTTACGTACCTGTCAGGAAACATAGATCACTGTGATTTATTTCGTCGTATATTCCTACCAAAAATCAACGAAAACAATCAAGGGTTGTAAATATGTATAATAAAAAGCTTGACGTTCCTCTGTTGTTCGCAACGGATCGTTTACCGTGATTCGAAAATTATTTTAATGATCAAACTGAATATTGAACATCGAAAAATATTATCTACCTACCAACTTATAAAATAAACCAATTATTCATAAATAAATAGTTTAATTATTATACAAAGGTAAACCCAAGTCAAAAATAACAGGAGGTAAAGAGAGAAATACAACATTTCAAATTAGAAATTTTTTATATAATTTAAAAAAATATATAAAACAAAGATTATTGATTAGTAACAATTTTTTAAATTATGATGAAGTCTGTTAAAATTTACTTATGAAGAGAACTTAAGACGTAAAGACAAAATATTACTCAAAATAAATAATAATGGTCAATAAAGTAAAAATAAAATATTTAATTTATAATTTTTATACGTTGACAATTTCTTCCATTAATATCTACCCCCCAAAAAATTGATATTATATAAATAAATTTTATATAATAGTCATGCCGTAAATTACTCCTGATAAAGTTGTAAATTAAGAACGAAACGCTGTGAAATTATATTTTTATCGAATTGCTTTGTCAATTATAATATTTTTATTATTTATGGCCGTTCATTAATTTATTAAAATAATGTTATTTTTTAAATGTACATCTTAGAGAGTAATTGCTTCATTATTCAGTTTCTATAACATTTATGGCATTATTGGAGTATATTTTATTATTCGAAGACTTTATCCTTTTATTATTTAGTATGAATCTATTGTCTAAATTATTTATTTAGTAAATGATAAATATTTATTTGCAGTATTACTTTTTATGAATGTAATATTAATGAAGTGATAAATTAAACGTAACATTTAAAGCAGGACGAAGATTTTTTGCGATATATAAAAATATTGAGTAAAAAAGCCAATGAACCGGAAACCACGTAAAACTTCTAAGAGGTGATTGGAACAATAAAAAGTTGCAAATTAAAATTTTTATAACAATTAAAAAATAAAATCCACCTGAAAGATTAGTGATTCATAAAATAGTTTTATAATTACAATATTGTTTCTTAGTTTAATTTTGATATAATATCATTCAAGAATACCTGATAATTTTCCATTTATTTTAGGGTCTCTTTAAATGCATGTTTTATAAATTCTTTCATACTGAATACACCCAGTTGTATTTATTGGAAAGACCATAAGTATAGATTATTTGACTGGTAACGCTCTCACCAACAGAGACGTATACTCATTTTCTGTTCATTTATTTTCACAACTGGATAGAGTTTTCGAAGACACCCGTGACAGAGAGAGCATTTACCTTCTGGGGAAGGGGGTCACGAGGGTACAACAAAGTAAATATTTTGAATATTACATGGACCGATAATGAAGCCCCGACAACCCCCCTTTGTGTGACGAGGTAAACAAACAAAATACATCAATCCAGGCGCAAGCCACCTCGAGGGACTTCTAACCTGCTCAACCCCATCCCCTACCCCTCAGCTGGTTTGTGTTCTCATACCTGTCAAAAATAATAACGCGAAATATGTTCACTGAGTATCGCAAAGCTTTACGTCATAAAATTATGCTTGCTTCACGGAAGATTAACTCGCCATTATTTTCGCTTTGTTGCGAGGAAATTACATTCAAAGAGCTCAATTAATTTTTTACCATAGAATTATTTTAATTCGGTGTTAAATATTCAACCTGGGGAATATACTTCACCAGACTTGGATACGAGCTTTATGAAAGCATAAATTAAAAAATATACATCACTTAACCAACCTTTTTGTGGAAAAATTTAGACATAAAGAATTTCATTTGTCATTACTAGGAAAATATACTCCTACGACAATCTAACTATGAAAATATTTAATTCATTATAGTATCGTACATTAATAAGAAAATGGACAAATATATACATAAGCCTATCAGCCAGAAATATTATTTTGAGGAATTAAAGCATTATAACATAACTCCACGTTTCAACCGTAAATTGTTGGGACCGCTTTTATACAATGAAAGTCCGGATCGTGGGATGAAACCAGTAAGGATTTAAGCGTTATTTAAAGATTGTTTCATGGGCTGTTGAAAATAATTTTCCATATTTATTTACCTTACATTATTGTAACAAGACACGGAATATTTTTTAATAATTAGATATTTAAATAATGTAAAAGGATTTTATGAAACAATAATTAATAGATAATGGGAGGAAATAGTAATTTCTGAGTTAAGATTGGAACTTAAAAGAGTAAATTTATGTAGAATAATTTTTTAAACTAAATAAAGTGTACAAGAAAGCGAGCATTTTTTATTTTTATTTCTGTCCTTACTAATCCAGGTAACCATGATTGTCACGAGTTCGTGAAATTAGATGAAGAAATAAAATTAAGGAATTAGGATATAAAATATCAACCAGACCGGGAATAAAATCCAAGACCAGGAGATTTTTTTTATCCTAGTCCCTTAATTCAGTATCAACTTAATCTTTGATTGTAAGCATTTCTTCTCTTCTTGAAGAAATAAATTTTTTCATTTGTCTTAGAACCGATTTATACACATTTGTTTAGTAGAAACCATTGAGGCCGTCGTTTGTTCCGCGGGCAAGTGGCGAAGCAGGCGACGCGAAGGGCAATGGCAGGTGGATCCTGGCGACGGCGACCGACGTCGGCGCTCTGCCAAAGCAGGGCTTCGTTTCCGAGCCATTTGCAACGGGAATGATAGCCAGCCTTGTGGCGAGGATCTGTTTATTTAGCAATTCAAGGAGACTGCAAGCCGAGCAAATGGATTTCCCACCCCCATGCACCTCTTTCTTGAGTGCGCTGAGTAACGGGCGGAATCTGCCTTGTTCCTTCCTGGCAGAGCGCACTTTTCTCATTGCTTTTGGGCGCCGTAATCTAGTTTGCTGGAAGAATAGTAGTCCAAGGAAGGAAGGAGGGGGAGAAAAAAGTGGGCCACTGGCCACCACCGACTGTCTTAAATTAAAGCACAGTCCTCGCTTCTGCACTATGTGAAATTAAAACATACTTTTCAGCACAGATTCACGAGGGAACGTTTTCCGTCTTAGTAACTGTGACTTGAGTAACGTTTATCAGATTAAATCATGTGGAAAACAGAGAGCATCCAGTAATTTATTTCGTAGTGGGGCAGCTGTAAAAGACTTCCATAATAGCTGACTTTACACTTCCATATCACACTCTTCATAGTCGCCATGGAACATAGTTTATAGACGAAAAATAATTTCCTCTTTAAAAACTATACCACTGGTTGAAAATACTGAAGCTTTTTATCAAGAAATTCACCAAGATTTTTAAAATCTTAAATTGAATTGTAATAAGTTAACTAGAGCTATGTAGTGTACATTTAAATAACTAAACTATAATAAGTTTCAGATATAAATAATTTTTTTAAATATTTTGAGATTGTGAGTTTACAGAGAGTACAAAATAATAGTAAATATTAATAATACAATAAATTTGAAACTTCTACTACTAACGGTTTGAAATTATATTTTAAATTAGTAGAAAAAGTTATAAATTGTATAATCAATAATATAATCCCCAGTAAAGGGTCGCCAACATCCTATTAGTTTCCGCAATAATAAAACTCATTAAAATATTCTGAGACCATTATATATTACTTTAAATTTGCAATTTAATTGAAAATATTTTTCTCGTCAGTCTGTTTATTAGAGTTGATAAAATGAAAGGAGTTGACTATGACTTTTGTTCAAAAAAGAGTTATTAAAAATATTTTCAAGTTTTCAATATCTTTTGCTAATGTTAAAAAATATTTCGGCTATGGAAATTGTTTAAAAATTTCAAATCATATATTCCATGTAAAATCGAGCGTTTAAATATAGTGGATGAAATTCTGTTGTCTCTTACTTTAATTTTTTGTTAACCGTACATTATTAATTTTTTTAAAGTAACTGAGAATTTATCCTTACTGTTTGCTTATTCATATTTATTATTTTATAATTTATGAGTAAGTTTTGAGTTTAGTTTGATTTCTTCTATCACGTACATGGTCATGGTTTCTAAGTATATAATTAATTATTATTATTAATTCCATAACCGGAATGATTATAAATGAAAATTATTTAATAATCAATATAGTATATGCACTATAATTGTATATAGTATATGAACTATGATTAAGACAAATAATTTAAATATTTATTTTAATAATCCAACTACTTTTTAAACAAATGATAAAAACACCAACCTATTTGTTAGAAGAAATTGTATTATCTCATTAAAAACATTATTTTGAAAAAACACAACTTTTCGTCGCTGTTTTGCACCAACTCAGGTGTACAATTACAATTATGTTTAGTTCATTAAGAGTTATTGGACAGTTTATAATATATTATTAATAATTAAAAGTTTTGTACGGTGTCCGACGAATAACTAAACTAAAAGCTTATCTGACAATAAAAAACTCGTCTATCAATTTGCCAGTATCACCATCATTAAAGGCCTTATAAATAATTAAAATTTTATATAATTTCAACATTGGATAAAATAAATTGTCTACGAAACCTGTCGTTATTAAAAAAATTTATTAACAAATCTTTTTTTTTCAGGTAACAGGCTACATGAGGGTAATCCACATGGTGGCAACTCCCCTTTAATAGCATAGGAAGGGGTTTGAAAGGGGGGATGCGGAAGGGTAGATGAAGGTAACCAAGGGTTAACTAGGGCCTCCGGGTTATAGTTTAAGGATCCTGCCCGGCATTCACCTAAAAATAATGCAGGGAAAACCCTAGAAAAACCTGCACCAGGTAGGTCGGGCATTGAGTACTTGTCCGACGCCCTTCCGATAGCGGGAAAAGTTTGCTGTGGGGACGCAGCATTCCCTTCTCCGTACCTCGACCAGTTTAGGTGGCAGCTGGTCGACTGTTCCAATGGTAACAGCGAACAACTGTTACCGTATGACCAAGGTCTGTGACCCAGGAACATACACCTCTCAAAACAGGCCGCGGTGCTTCGGCTTGTGGGAACCTTAGTTCAAAAACGGAGAGAGAAAAAGGCATCCCAAAGGTAGCCCCTTCGTGTCTCTCCTACAAGTGTGTACCTGCGAGAGAACATCCCTCGCAGGTCTTTCTTAACAAATCTTGAAGATAAAATCAGTTTTCTTAACCTAGCCTTTAAGATTGACTGCGACAATTGTGACAAATATTACATGGTTTTACCACTACATGCCTAAAATACAAGATTATATAATCATAAATTAAGTTTAAAACCTAATTCTAAACGTATTACAGTACTCTCCACCCGTGTTTAAGCATTAAAACATGTTTTTAAATTCGACGAAACAAAAATCGTCAACAAAAATACAACAAGAACTTTATAATTCTAGGTCTAAATTAATAATTACGGCAAGTTTGTTTTAAGTAACAAAAGTTAGGTCCACTGAGGAAATTTACATTAAACTTAGATAATTTTTCTAGGAAAATTTGTTTCTCTGAATTTTGCTATAAAAATTATAACCGAATTTAATTTTAATAGTACTTTGAAGAAGTTCCAAACAGGAATAAAACTTTGTGTTTTTTTACAATTTAATAAAATAATTCTGACATTTTTACTTATTAAACTTTTTTTGACATTTCACTTAATATAAAAGGTTTAGTTATAAAATACTTTTAGGGATGTGTTTATAAAGTTAATCCTAGGAATGAAGTGTAGACTTAACCTGCTTCGTTGGGACCAGAAATCAAACCCAATTTTGTATGATTTATGGTAAAAACACGTATTATATATTTCCTTTCTGTCACACTTTTAAGGTGGGAAGCGAAATTGAATTAACCACAACCACCTCATAAATAACTTATTCGATGACGTCTCAGGGAGAAAAGTTTTCCTTAGAACTCGCGTAACGCTAATCGCTTTCTTTCGACTGCGTTATGAGTTATGTGGTGCTGTTTTTTTTTCAGACTGGAGCATAAATCTACGATGGCAGGGGTTGCGGCTGTGTCAGATTAGCGATATAAATACTCATCAGCCCCGCCGCCCCGTGTGATTTATAACAAGCGTATCTCGCGCCCGGGCTTATCTGCAGACAAGTACTAATTGGGATTTACTCGATTTACTGCTAAACAACTGAACGTGCCGGAGGAAATACGTCACGAACGCTCAGGAGGGGCCGAATGGTAATTAGCTGGCCCTTGTGCAAATCCTACGGCCAATTTAGCGTCCGAGATCTCGTCCTCATCCTCCTAGATGCCATAACTATCTCCACTGAATGGCGTCCAATGTAAACAAAGAGCAGTCACAAATTCATTACATGTATACGTTTCATTTGAACTGTAATGGCGTATAAATAGTGTCCAGTGATGCGCCACGATAGTACATTTACGATAATTTCCGTGGTCACAGACCATCAACCTACTGATCCGAGATTGAGTTCCTTCACGTGGTGACTGCATCATCGTCGCATTATCTATACAAATGTAAGAACCAATGTAACAAAAATTATTTCTTTTCAAAAATAAATGTTAAAACACAACAGCCTATTACGAAGAAATATATTATTATCATATATAAACATAATATTCTACAGATACAACGTTTCATTCCTGATTGGGACCTCTTCAGGAGTATAAGAACGATTCAGGTATCTAAAAAAATTAAGAAATAAAATCTTACATACATTATAATTTTAATACAATTATGTATAAATATAATTTATAGACTGATACTTACCATTAATTATAAGAAAATTTAGGTTAAAAAAATTATAATGTAGGACGTTCCGGCCAAAATGACTTACTGACACAGCTGTTAAGAGTTTTATTCAATTTTAAGGTAAAAATAGAAATAAAAATTTACGTAATACAACAGATACGTAACAATAATAAAGAGTCAAATTTTATTTAAATTATGTGTCATTCTTAACATTAATTTCCGAAATATTTGATTTAACATGCAATATAATCCTTTGTCTTATAGGCTTACCTTAAAACATTATGTACCCTTAAATATATTGTAGAGATAACAAATGTGTAATTAAATGATTCATTAAAAGTATTTATTTAATTATTGGCGGCGTAGCTTTGAGGACAGAGCATTGTAAAGAACAGCATAATTTGGCGCGAGAATGCAGAGAGTATAATGAGTGATACGAATTGTTGTCGAGAAATCTTATATCTGACGCTGAGAACTTTGGACCGTCAGAGTGTGTTTCTGAACCTGCGGAGAACTCAAAATATTCAGAGAGCAGTGTGGTGTTTGGAGGTCTTGACAAAACTGTCAAAGTACAGTACAGTCTGAGACAAGTGTGTGTTATGAGAAACAGTCAGTCAAAGGTGGCCAAGCTCAGAAAAATATAGACTGAAGAACATCACCTTTGATATTAAAGGGATTCTCCACATCAAACTGATCGTGACAATACGAATACAGGAAAGTAGAAAGGCACCAAAAGTGGTGGAAAGTGAGACTATAATAAAATCAGTGCTATGTCTTTTTTAAAATTATGGTTCTATAAAAATTAATTAATCGCGTGTGTGCACGAACCAGAGAATCTCTAAATAAATGGTACGTAAAAAAAATTTATTCTGTAAACCTTTAGGTAAATATCGTTTACCGGCAGATTTCTATAATTTTGCCAGATTAATATATTTTTTCAGATTTCTACACTTTTGGTTGTTGGTATAAAATTATGTTATTGTAAATTGAAATTCATCTTCGTTGTTTTTGTAATTTGGTTAAAATTGCAAATCACTGTCTTTATTAGAGGCCCTATAAGCAGCCCTGAAATTTAGGTTCTCTTAAAAGCTGAAGCATTCACTTAGAAATATAAAATATAAATTCAAGTAAAATCAAATTTGTCTTTGTTATCTTCTAAATTTTATTTGGTTTAATTTCAACTTCCTTAAATTGTTTCTTTAATAAAATTGTGTATACCACAATATATATATATATATATATATATATATTGTAATACCAATTAAACAAGCCATTAATTGTTTTTATATAATTAAATTGTTAGCGGTACGAATGCGTAAAGGCAACAATCAAGGCGGGCTTTTTCTTTGTTTAACAATGGAAACTGAAAAACAGCGCGCTTGGAGAACGTCAGTCTGGAATCGGCGATCGAAAGGTGAAGGAGTCAAAATTCTTCGTACGAGAGATGAAACTGTTAAAAGTCGACAAGGAGATATAATACAGTTCACTTCACCTAGAGCAACAAACAGTAAAGTTTGCAGTTCTAAAGTACGAATGGCGAGCTTCTGAATGGTTGCTTCACGCTGATTGAACAATTATCGCATAGAGGAGACCGGAATCCACTATCAGACCAAAGAGGGCGGCTCATCCGAGGTTCCAGACAGCAGAGGCCGAGTATTTCAATTGTGTGTATTAAAATTTTCAATGAAATGTACAGTCTGTGTAAAAATGGCTTTTTAGTGTGGTAGTTTTCAAGGTACAAGACAGATCTGGTACCAGACAGACGTTCCGTGAGTAACAAAACATTTATACAAATTTGTAAACGATAATTAAAAGGGTATAGTCAGATTTCGTTCAGTTTTCATTTCGTTTAGTTTTCTTTTCACTTACTTTCATATTGTTTTTAGGTTAACTTTTTATATTTTAATTGTTAATTGTAAGTTTGTACATTGATTTTGTTCGAATTATCAAACCCAGTAGTGACCCTGAGATAAGAGATTCGACGTATTTGATTGTAATGATATATGTTCATATATGCCACGAATTAATAAACGAAAATTAAAATATTTGTTTTTAACTGGATGGAATTCGGAGTGAAAAATAGGTCTTGTACATTGTAAATTTATCAACAATAATAAATTTCTTTTAAAGATTAGTAAATGTTGTTCGTTATTCCTCTGATTTAAGACCACCTTTTTAATCAGTATAGATTCGACGTCTTCAACGTGTGGTTAATTATTCAAATTTTGATTAATTTTTTTTGTTAATTTATTCATTTAATTAAAGCTTTCCAGTTGCTTATTACATAAAATAGCTTCTCCAACGTGGGGCAAAATAATAGTCATCCTGGTGTTTATTACAATATATAAGAATAAAAATTGGTTAAAGTAGCGAAATTTCATCTGATTTGCAGAAATTTATGTAGAATTTTATTTTATTAGTTTGAGACTTATTTATCTAATTATTATGCTTTTATCTCAAACGTTTTATATTTTTAATAGTGAAACAAGTGGTATCAAACAGGAAGGACTGAAATACACCGACGTTTCGAACTGTAAATTTCTCTGTTCGCCATCAGGGAATTAGTAATATTAACAGGCAACTCTACAACTCTCTTAAATATGAACCCTGGGTAGGGCCTTGTCTTAATAGGATGTTTAACGCAAATATTAAACTTTAATTTTGTACAGCCATTTTTTGCAGTTTTACAAACAATGATAGTTCGCCAAAAAATTAATTATCTTTTGTTATACTGCAAAAGTATTCAATGTGTTGCTCAGAAAACTACTATTTGATGACTTTCTTTGTCTCTGTTGGTATTTTCTATTCTTTTGTTTGATTGTTGCATGTACGACCGGGAGTTTGCAGATTCCCAACTCTCTGTTTCGCGAAGTGACTTGTCCCTCGTTTGTGATTCCTCCAAGAGTGCGTGTGTCAGGTTTTGTGTTTATTCTTCATTGGTGTGTAATTCTATATTTTATGATAGTTAATTCTCTAATCATTAATTTTTACTAGTGCGTATAGAATTTTTTTGTGTACTGTAAATATTATATTATACCATTAGTATAGTTAAAGAATAATTATTTTTGTTATTATTACTATATAGTTCTTTTCCTTATGTAGGAAAGGGAATTTTGTGTTCCCGATTTTTAGTATTTTTATGTTAACGTCTAATTGTTTATAATTGTAGCATCCAATATATATTGTAATTTTATGTAATGACGTATCCTATTTCTTATTACAAGGACTAATGGAATAAAATAAATAAAATAAAATTCTGGTAATAAATATAATTATTTGACTTCAATATATAATTAAAATTGTGTGAAACAGAAAAATTTGTCAGAGATAATTTATTAACGAAAAAATTAAAATCACGACGTTTCTTTCTCAACGTGGGACTTCAACAGGTGAGAACGTGTATAATTCTAAAATTCGAATTCGAAATATATAATTTAAACACGTGTTCTGATAGAAAATACTGGATGAAAAGAAACATATGAAGATCATGGGTATTGTATGAGGAATGGTGATTGTTATGTCGGTTTTGTGGAGGGTATTTTGATCTCTGACTTGATTAATCTTGATTCGCCGTGAGAGAATCGTAGGTTTAAGATAATTAATGCGCCGACGAAGCGAGCTCCATTTTGAAAGGATCGTAAACTTCTTGCCGAGAACTGTTTATCAGTCGCTGACATTAACTAGCCTGAAGGCGCCTTGTTGAGATAAGGTCTGTGGTTGGGAAAGGGAGACTAAACATTTGCAACTTAACAATTTGCTGAACTTTGAGTGAAATGACTCGAGGAAAGCAACTTTCACGAAAGCTTTGCTTGAACTTGGCCACTGTCTTAGGCAGACAGACGGTCTGCAGCCTCATTTGAATAGCAAACTTGCTGATCCGACGTTTAAATGGAGATGCACAACTCGATTTGCATAGACAGGGATGGCGAGTGAGCCAACCAACCCCCTTCGCTCGGCCTAAGGCTTTGCTTTTCACTTCAACAGGTCACAGCTACGAACAAAGATGCTTTGCTTTCAAAACGTTCTGCTGCAAATAATTTCCTTGCTGTACAAATTTAAATTCCTCATTGTAATGGTATAATCGGGTATTTATATAATAAAAACGGGTGTTTGTTTATTTGTTTTTATATAGACTGTATACAGATTTGAACGCGTGAACAGATTGCAACAAAACTTTGTACACATATTCTTAAAAACTCGGAGAAAAGCACTGTGGGGTTGAGAAACACGTAGCACAAAGTTGGAAAGAATTGAAGTTGAAAAAATTTACGAATTTTCGATTTTGAGTTAAATATTCCTGCGCGCGCAGATATTTGCAAAAGATTACTGCGAGAGCAGAAACCGTGACGTCACATCTTAGGTTCGCGCGCGCTAGATTTTGGATGTTACAGCACAATAAAAAAAGATTGCGTAACTAAATTAGATAATCCAGAAATCTAGACATCTAATGATAATAAAAATATGAATGATTAAAATTAAATTTACGTGAGGCATTAGCGAGACTCCAGTAGACATGGAATGATGATAAAAAAACTCCAGAGGCTTTATGATTAGTGGAGAGACTAATTACGTTACTGCACACTGAAAAAAGATCGTCATACATAATGAATTAAATCAGAAATCGTGATATCGAATGATGATACAAATACGAATGATTTAAAAGTACAACTATATACGGATTTTTCGAGAATCCAGAACACATGTAATGTTAATAAAAAATGCGAAATGTTTTGCGATCCAAAATTTCGTCGCCCTATTTCATCGCATCAAGTATGTCGACCATATGTTTACACTGTAAATTGTAAATGGGCACTCGTAAAGGATTATATAAACTTGTTTAACTCCATTTGATGAGCTGTAAGTTTAAATAGAATTGAATGGAATACAGATGATTAATTTATGTAAACATTTAGAATGAATTTAGAGAACCATTTATTTAAAGTATTTGAAAATGTGGTTATTAAGAACTGTTTAAGCTACGATTGATGAGTTGTTAAAATTGTGAGCTTCGGTTACAAACATTATTTCAATTTCCATCACAATTTTTACACATTCATGGAGTCTTTTTTTATATGCAACTCCTACAGAATTTAGTAAGGCACTCTATATCAACTGATTTGTCATTGCCTAATGCAGTTTCTGTAACTACAGAATGAAGGGGAGTATGACCTAATTTTAGGCCAAGAAGAATCGAAGGCTGCATTTATTTCTTTGATAAAGCTTCTCTTGGAGCACTTTTCTACTATTATTATTAGCTACTTCATGCAGGGACTGCAGTAATACTATATAATATGGTACAAACTTTGTAGGAGCTGGAGGAACATTTTAAGCCAATCCTCTGCTTTATTAATTTTCATTGACCTCAAGACAGTTTATATTATCACAATATTAACATTTTAAAAAGTCCTATAATATGCATGACTAAAGTACCGGGATTATTTTTCACTCTCTTAAGGCACGAGGATTTATTTAGACTTTTAGGTACCATGCTATTTTTCATGTTTCAGGAGAATTCTTCACGCGATTAAGTTACCGTCAGACATACCACGGTTAATTTGAAGCTAACCTCATTACGGGTTGGAGTGGAAGTGCGTTACGTGAAAACAACGCGAAAACAACCAAAATTGGAGTCGAATCCGCAGTTATGAATGTCGCTGAGTTTAACTATCACATTAAACTTACCGGTTAAGATGTACTTCAACCCCTAGGAATGGGGGTGGATGGAGAAAGCAAAGTTCCGCGTACAATTGTGTACACGTGAAACGGCCGATATTTGCGTGGAATAAAGTTTTAGGGTCCAATGAAATTGATAGTTTTCCCCCCGATGTTGTTTGTGTAAAAATTTAAACCTTTTTCAGCTGGGAGGTGTGGGGGAGGAGGGGCGTTTCGTAAAAATAATGCGTAAACAGCCTAAATTGGAGTCGCTGAGTTTGAATAAGACTTCACTTCTTCTAGGAGTGGGTATGGAAGGGGAAAACAAAGTTTCGCTTACAGTCCTATAAACGTAGAGAAATATAGAGCAAATATATAAGAATTTTAATTCTCTTATGATACGGGGAAAATTTTTACTCTGAATGATACCAGGAGTATTTTTGTCGCTGTAGGTAGACGAAGAAACTTTGACTCACTTCCCTTAAGGTATCGAAAGTAATTTCGATTCTCTTAAGGTACCGGGAGTATTTTTTACTGTCAGTGATGCTGGGAGTATTTCTAACATTCTTAAGCTACATGAAGAAATTTGACTCCCTTACGGCACCGGAAGTATAATTAACTCTCTTAAGTAGGAACCCGTCCCCGTCCGCAGCGCGTTGCTACCTATTTTATTTACATTACCGCAATTTTATAATTGACTGGGGATTGATAATGTATATAATTGGAGAGTATTTATTGAGAGGGAGGGGTGAAAAACGCTGTGGAGCGAGGGAAGTTTTAATCTGAGTAATTTTACATACTCTTAAGCTGATCTCACTCATTAAAGTACCGGTATTATTTTTCACTCTCTTAAGGCACGAGGATTTATTTAGAATTTTAGGTACCGTGCTTTTTTTCATGTATCAGGAGAATTCTCTACTCGATTAAGCTACTGTCAGACATACCACGGTTAATTTGAAGCTAACCTCCTTACGGGTTGGAGTGGAAGTGCCTTACGTGAAAATAACACGAAAACAACCAAAATTGGAGTCGAATCCGGGGTTATGAATGTCGCTGAGTTTAATTATCACATCACACTTACCGGTTAAGATGTAATTCAACCCCTAGGAATGGGGGTGGATGGAGAAATCAAAGTTCCGTGTACAATTTTATACACGTGAAACTTTGTTCACTCATTCTGTTTAAACCGGAAACAAACACTATATAGGAAAGACACGACTACCATTCCTGGAGTCGGGGGTGGACATTTTCATCATTGTAAAACAGCCGGTATTTGCGTGGAATAAAGTTTTAGGGTTCCAATGAAATTGATAGTTTTCCCCCCGATGTTGTTTGTGAAAAATTTAATTTTTTTTCAGCATGGGAGGTGTGGGAGAGGAGGGGCGTTACGTAAAATTAATGCGTAAACAGACTAAATTCGAGTCGTATCAAGGGTTATGGACATTTTGAATATGTTGAGTTTGAATATGACTTCACTTCTTCTAGGAGTGGGTATGGAAGGGGAAAACAAAGTTCCGCTTACAGTTTTATAAACGTGGAGAAATTTCGGCCAAATATATAAGAATTTTAATTCTCTTAAGATACGGGGAATATTTTTACTCTGAATGATACCTGGAGTGTTTTTGTCGCTCTAACTACACGAAGAAACTTCGTTACTTATTTACATTACAACCTTTTTATAATTGACTGGGGATTGATAATGTATATCATTGGGGGTATTTATTGGAGGGGGGGTGACAAACTCTGCGGAGCGAGGGAAGTTTTAATCTGGTGGGTACCTCTGAGAGGTTTCCCTAGATACCTTCGGTTAGCCGAATCCCACTCCCTACAGGTAGCTGATGGGGGGTTACCTATTTTTCCCAGGCGAGAAGCATGAAGTTCCGCAGTGGGGCTGGCCACCGGACTGCGGGTAGGGACAGGAAAGAGTCTTAGCCGTCACTATACAGATGAGGAAACGGAAGCGGGCGAAATGGTGGCAGCCTGTTGCCCTAATTACTCCACCAAGGTGACGCCCACCTATAGGCGGAAGTCTCCACCGGGTCAAACCAGTGGATATGAATTGTGTGTGTATTTTTGACTTTATTAGACTACCATATATATTTTTTAGAGTCTTAGGTTACCAAGGATATTTTTTACTCTCAACGCACCGGGAATATTTTGGACGGTATTAAGGTACTAAGAGTATTTTTATATTTAGTATCTGGAGTATTTATGTGTGTCTGTGTATGGGTGGGTGGGGGTTCTGATGAAATTATGCCCTGCACAGGCATAGGTATGTTAAATTACTTCTTGAATAATAGATTAATATAGAATTAAGTACTTTTTCGTGAAACTCTGGGCACAAAGCTAGTAATCCAATAAAATATCACGGTATATCCTTATAACTACGATTTATTTAACATCAATCAATTATTTCCTCATTATAACAATACATATTACTTAAAAAAATATTAGATAACCCAAATAGAAACTTTATTTAAATAAATTATTATTTTATTTTGATTTGCATTAATGTCTTTAACGCCTCATAAAATCACATGAATTATTTACACGCAATACCTTCGCTTATATTAGAAATATCTACAATTAATTAATATTTATATTGCATATATATCGTTTTCAGTAATATTATTACTTTTCAAGTTCTATATCTACGACTTAAAAAATTATTTTTAAATGTTCATGTAATATTTTCTTGCATATAATGAATTTTACATCATTCCTTTGGTAATGAAATTTTAAGTTCTGTAAAAAATTGATGTATTGCATTTGTTTTTAATGTATATATAATTGACTAATGCTCAGATGAGTATATAATAGTTTACTTGATGAATATATATGTATGATTATGTTATCATTCTGTTAAGCTGCAACCGAACTTGTCCAAAGAAGTTGGCGTAAGTAAATCTAATAAATGGATATGTGTGTATGTTCCGCATTTAAATTTAAATGCGTGGCGCAATTTCGAACAAATGCATGTCCCTTATTATCCGGGGAAAACACTGTGGGGCAATACAAAATAGGCATCTTAAGATTTTAGATAATAATAAGCAATATTTAAACTAATTACTGACCTATAACCGAAATTAACTCTCTTGTTTAATATATTCCGGATGATTTTAAATATAATTTTTTTACTAAATCGTAGGCTGAAAGAAAGGTTGTACATTATTGATGATAAAATATTTTGTAGTGTCACATACATTTTAATTATCAGTGAAATGAAACCATCTAAATTATAGCTTAGTATTGCTGAATTGTTGAATATTATTCGCGTAGGATGTTAAATGAATGTAATTTATTGTAATAGGTTTCGTGTTTAATATTTTTCCATATTTTTGGAATTTTTTTGCATCTTGATGTATGTTTGTCATTACGTCAGTCAGGTTCAGCTTGTGAATAAATGTGATCGTGACACGAATTTTGTTTCAAATGTGGCCTTGCGTGAGATAAATAGTGGTGCTGTTTGAGGAAGCGCACAAGGTAAATGCAAACGGAGTTGATGTAACGACGCGACGGCAGAAATTTGTCTACAAAGCACTCTCCAGGCTCCCATACTCTTTCATCTAATATTGCAAGAAAAACGAACGACAGAACATCAAGCCTAAAGCGATAGCCTCATCAGGGAAACGACTGCGTTAAAATTTACATATTTACTGCGCCTCAAAACTGCCGCTTCGATTCCCGGCGGCACTCAGCAAACGCGTGATGAGTCCAGGACGTCCTCAGGAGGTGAAGTGTTCCACATTATCTTATCTACGTACAAGTGCTGAGTGCCGCCGTCGAACCGAGCTTCGGGTAAACACTGTTTGCCTTTTGGAAACTGGGAAATAAGCAAAGTTTACGACAGTTGGATGTTGAATTTCTCATGGTACACCACAGGATTTATTTTGGACCAAGGATGACAACGTACTTTGGGATTTCTAACCTTCGTAAACCTCTCTATAGTTTCAAAGATTTAACTCTCTAGAGATTGATGATACCAACTTTCAGTACATTTGTGAATATATAAAAGCCTTAGAGAATATGCACACGGCGGCATGTGCATTAGCCAAATTCTGGCCAACCTTGTTATTTTATCACGTTACATTTCAGTACGATTTAAGAATAAATAATTCCATTTGTGTTAGGATACTTGAAAGGCCAGCGATTCGCGGATATTTAAGTCAAATAAATCACTGTACCTTGAATTTGCAGAATAAAACTGAAATTCTTTTCTATCCAAAATGCGGCTTGGGAATCAACCCCTGTAGTTAAATCTAACGAAGAAAGTCAAACCCTACCTACGAAAATCAAACAAGAAATAGCTGAGAAAAGGAAGATTCGTAGAATGTGGAAGACAACTAGATTTCCAAATGATAAAAACAGACTCAACAAATCTACACGTAATTTAAAAGCATTGCTTCAAGATCAAAAGAACCAGGTCACTTAATATTATCTATGAAACCTTTCATCTACTGATGTAACAGATTACTCATTACGGAAAGCCACGAGGAAATTAAAACAGTAAAACCCGACAGTAATTGGGCAAGAAGTGATCAGGAAAAGGCTAAGGTGTTTGCAACACATCTGGCGAATGTCTTTCATCCCTTTCCCTCTGAACTAACTCCAGAAGAAGAAGCCGAAATACAACTATACCTGGAGTCACCAGACCAACTAAGCCTACCGACGAAAAAAATTAGAATGAACGAAGTATGAACGCTAATTAAGTAAAAAAGCTGCTGGCTATGACCTACTTACAGGGGAAGTTCTAAAGCAATTACCAGAGAAAGGATACAAAGTAATAACGGCCATATTTAATGCTATCCTAAGATTGAACAATTTTCCGGATCAATGGAAGGTGGCCCAAATAATACTTATTCATAAACCTGGAAAGCCGTCTGAAGAATCATCAGCTTATTACCAATAATATCCAGAGTTTTTGAAAAACTTTTATTAAGAAGATTAAAACCAATCCTACAAGAAAATGAATTAATAACAACACACCAATTTGGATTTAGAAAGATCCACGTCACTATAGAACAAGTTCACATAGTAGTAAACATAATCAGCCAGATTCCACGGCCTTCCTCGACATAACTCAGGCGTTTGATAACGCGGGATTGCTGGTCAAGATAAAGAAAAATTCACCACACAATTACTTTCATCTTTTAAAATCCTATCTGAGCGACAGACACTTCCAGGTTAAGTTTCAAGATGAACTAACAAAATGACATCCTATTAACTGAGCTGTACCGCAAGGTAGTGTACTGGGACTACTTACTTACTGTACACGGCAGGTATCCCTAGCACTGACCATACATTTGCAGATTGCTATTTTAATCCTACAATTCCATCAAGTCACCACAAACCTCGCTTAACCAAGTTCAAGACTGGCTCCGGCTTTGGCGCATAAAAGCAAATGAAGCCAAGTCCACTCAAGTAACATTCACCCTCAGAAGAGAAACGTGTCCACTAGTATCACTCAACAATACACCACTTCTTCAAGCAGAAGACGTCCACTACCTTGCTATGTACCTCGACCGTAGACTAACTTGGAAGAAACACATCTTCTGTAAACGGAAGCAACTAGGCATAAAGCTCTCAAAGTCAAAATGGCTCCTAGGAATAAAGTACAAACAAACTTTAAACAAAAAATTAATAGTTTACAAAAGCGTACTAGCAATAACCTCATTCTAACAGACTCATCGGAAGCAATCAAAGATATCGTAACCCCCCAAAAAAGGAACAAAACATTGAACCTCATTAGGGACAATATCACGATGATAAGGAATAGGAATGAAAACATCTGTCTAGCATGGATCCCTGCGCATAGAGGAATTCCTGGAAACCTCAGGGCCGACAAGTTGGCAAAAGTAGCATCAAGAACCTTACACAACGGAGATTGCGACTTCCAGTGCAACAGCAAGGAAACGTGGAAGTTCTGTAAAGAAAAACTCGAAAACAGGTGGAACGAAAAGAGGAGAAGGAAGAACAACGGAATAATTCACAGTGAACTAGTACACTACAAAGATATAACAATTCCCAAAACTATAAACAGAAAAAAACAGGTGATGCTATTACAGCAGGTACAACGACATCAGAAGAAATACAGTAGCAAAACACCACTTGTCAGACCTCTGTACTTCAACGACAGCTGCCTTGGACATCATCAAATTTATCGAGGAAGCAAACATAAGAACATAAGTGAAAAAATATAGAAACTCCATTGCAATTAATGTTAAGAATGTATGTAAACAGTAACGCTACGTAATCTAGGGTAAAAAACATACGGGTCGCCAATGATCACGATGTCGACGCGACCGTTATAAACTTTAATTAAAAATAAAGCGTATGGACATATGGTTTACAATTATGGGGAACTACAAGAAACTCAAATTTAGAAATTTTGCAGAGATTCCAGTTAAAGGTTCGAAGGATAATAGCAGATGCTCCATGGTATGTGTGAAATTAGGTCATCTATCGGCATCTCCACGTAAAAACGGTAAAAGCGGAAGTGAAGTTCAGGAGTGCGAAATATATTAAAATATTAGAAAATCATACAAACTAACTAGCTGTGAACCTTCTTGACAACAGCAACTCCACCAATAGACTAAAAAGACACAGTCCTCTCGAACTGCTAGATCGGTGATGCATTTATATAAAATATTATCTATATAGTAATATGTAATTTTGCGGGAGCCGTCCACTGGGATGGTATCTCACTTCTTTCTACATATATAAAAATAGTTGTTCCCAGTCATTTTCATAGTATGTAACAGATACTTAAATAACATAAATATAACTCATCCTTCAGGGAACGTGTAATTTAAAATTGAGGCTAAGTTTAGTGTATAGGAATGATTTCAAACTCTCACAGGTACTCGTATACTACGACCGTATGTATTAATAAAAACATTCAGTTGTAGTGAACAATTTAGACATCAATCCTTAGATCTAACAAATTTATTTGGGGCTAGTTTAGATCCAATATAACTAAATATATTTTCTCCGTCTTGAAAGCCCATGTTTTTCGAACGATTTTTTTAAGGAGTGGCCAATACAAAAGCGGAAAATATTCTTATAAAAAACCTCCCTCATGATGACATTATGTTCCTACTAAGCTTATTTAACAACATATTGGACAATCAACTATTCATATAACAATGGCAAAACGCAATAGTTATACCAATAAAAAAACAGGAAAATGCAGCACTAACAGTGAAAACAATAGACCAATTGCTCTTCAAAGTAGCTTCTGTTTCATAATAGATATAATCATCTACAAAAGAAGATTCGTGGTTCCTGGAAATCAACAATATCATAACCCCACAGCAGTTTGGATGTAGAAAGGGTTTATCGGCCACCTCATACTTCTCCAACTTAGACAACATTATCAAATCCGCCTTCAACATTAAAAAAACACGTCCTCGCTGTCAGTTTTGATATAGAAAAGGCGTATGATCGGATATGGAGGAGGCATATATTGAACCAACTCACAAAAATTGGTATCTTATTATGCTTTTAATATGTATAGTTTCGAAAATCCTCAATACGGCAGTAAACATTCAAAAGCAATAGATTCATTATCTGTCTGGGCTAATAACATTGATATACAATTATCATACAAAAAAACGAAAACTATAATATTTTCCAAAACCAAATTGTATCATTAAATTAAATTAAAAAATAAAACTCAACAATCAAATTTGTCGACAACGTGAAATTTTTAGGCGTTACATTAGCTAGAACCTTATTATATAACAAGCATATATAAGAGCTTGTTAATGAATACAAGAAACATTTGTGTTTGTGATATCTTTGAGTTAGTTTTATGTTGTTCTCCGCTTGACAGCAGGACGAGTTAGTTGAAGAGCATCTTTGGAACATGGCGACGTATAATGCATTGTACTAGAATATGCGTGTGAATAAATATTCAAATAAATCAATTGCTTGAGTGTGTTATTTAAATAACTGACTACCAGAGAGGTGTTGATTGCTCATCAACATATTATGGACCTCCGATCGCGGATAAGTGTGTAATGTCAAGACATGTTTCAACAGCAGATCGCTCAGCAGGAATGTGTTCACGTTCATTGTTAGAAAAGAGAATACAGCGAATTACAGACTGAAAGCTCTCAAGTGATGCAGTGTCATGACACAACACTCCGGTCCGTATTGTTGACGGAATTGCGCCCAGCCGTGATGCAGATTGTGGTGGAGGGGGACGGATTAGTATGTTACAGGCATAATATTTCGTCATCGCGGAGCAGATTACACGAGGAAGGAACTCCGACAACGAGAAGAGGAGGCTGGACCTCCAGTTAGATGTCACCGCTGCTGATCTCGACAACAGTTCACCTGACGAAGATGGCGGTGTCAGCCATAGAAACGTTGTGTCTAAATCACGTTACCCGACCGGAATCCCGAGAACTCTTCATACAGAATGTACGTCGGGAAAACTTACGCTCTTTATTATAAATTATGATGATGGAAACTTCCTACTGACATTGCTCTTGCTGATGCAAGCTTCAATCAGCCCAAGGAAATAGATTTGCTTTTGGGAGAAGCAGTATTTTAAGAAATTTTGAAGCCTGGTCATCGTACTGGAGAAGACACAGCGCTAGGCTGGGTTCTACCCGGCTGTATACCTACACAGTCCGTACAACGATGCCAACGTGCAACGACTACTCTTTTGACAATCAGTGACAAACTTAATTCAAAAGTAGTAGCTTCATCTGACAATCCTGCAGACATCATTGCTCGAGGATCCAACCCTCTCCTACTTAAAGACAACCACTTATGGTGGGCGGTACCTTCCTGGCTTTCGTGTGACTCTTCGAGGTGGCCATCAACGGACAACTGAAGAAATCTGAAGTACCATTTGATCAAATACATCCTATGATACTCCCACCAACACACCATGTCACAAAGTTGATCATATCAAGTGAGCACCTGAAACTATTACATGTTGGAGCTCAGCTGCTACTAACTACTCTAAGACAACAACTTTGGATTGTAAATGGTCACTCTACTGTTAGGAAAGTAATCCATAACTGTGTTAATTGCTTCAAGCTGAAAGTCAACGCTGCTACCCAACTCATGGGCCAACTTCCAGAGGCCAGAATGACTCCTGGAAAGCCATTCTCTCGCTGTGGCGTGGATTATGGAGGACCGTTGCTTGTGAAGTATGGAAATCCTAGGAGTAAAACACTCATGAAATGCTATATAACGGTGTTTGTATGCATGTGCACTAAGGCCGTGCATATTGAGGTGGTTACTACAGATTTGACAACAGAGGCTTTCATCGCTGCATTGAGACGATTCATTGCTAGAAGAGGTCGTTGCAGTCAGATATTCAGCGACAACGGAACCTGCTTCACCGGAGCAAAGAAAAGATTAGATGATTGGTCACGCCTTGTTCAATCATAAGATCTGCAGTTTCTCGGTTTATTGCTCAAGAAGGTATAGAATGCAGTTTTATACCGCCACATTCACCACTTTTCGTGGAGGCAGGGGTGAAATCTGTGAAGAGTCACTAAGAAAAACTGTAGATAATGCACTTTTGACATTTGACACTCTCCTTTCTCAGATTGAGGCATACATGAATTCCTGTCCTATCATCCCAATAGCCGACGGTCCTGGTGAGAATTCGTTTCTGACTGCCGGTCACTTACTTGTGGGCGAATCCTTAGTCTCTTTCCAGAGATGGTCATCCGATTACTTGAGCCAAACTTCAACAGCGAGCCAAGTGGCGTCAGAGTCAACCCAACCTTCTACCTGGAAGGCTAGTCTTGATGAAGGATGATAACGCTCCATTACTTACGTGGCCTACAGGAATCATTGAGGAAACTCATCCTGGATCTGATGGCTTGGTCCGGGTTGTGATGGTTCGGAACAGCAAGGGACTTTACAAGCGACCTATTCCTAAGATCGCTCCATTTCTTGATGAGTTAACCTGACTGTTGAACGAACTAATTTTTTATGTATTAATTTGTATCAAATTAGGTGGGCGGAATGTTTGTGATATCTTTGAGTTAGTTTATGTTGTTCTCCGCTTGGCGGCAGGACGAGTTAGTTGAAGAGCATCTTTGGAACATGGCGACGTAGAATGTACTAGTATGTGTGTGTGAATAAATATGCAAACATATCAATTGCTTGAGTGTGTTATTTAAATAACTGACTACCAGAGAGGTGTTGATTGCTCATCAACTATCTGAATACCTTCAGGATTATAGCTAGCAAACAAGAATGCACTACGACTCACCTATCGTGCCACCACTAGATCTAAAATCGACTACGCCAGCACCATTTACAGATTTACAAAATCCAAGATCCTTCGCCAGTTAGACTCCGTTCACCATACGCCACTACGCATGGTCAGTGGATGCCACCGAACCTCACCTACGGGCGGGCAGCTTCTACAATGAAGCTCAAGAACCCAGCCTAAAATAAGCAAGGGCAACCTCACTAATGAAGCACAATTTAAAAGCGCTTTGATCGAATAAGAAACTTCATCGAACCGACAACTTTCCAACACAAACCCAAAAATTCCCATTATCTCATAAAAGATTTACCACAATACGCAACCAACTTTAACACCATCCAACCAACATAAGCTCACCCCCATTAACATTCCGCCTTGACAAATATACAGCATCCACACCGATCGCTCGCTACTTCAGCTAACACAGTCAAACAAATCGCAAGCTCAATGGACTGAAATATTCAACTCGCTTTGCGGAAAATACCCTCACTATCAAATGGTATTTACGGACGGAGCAAAAAATGAATTCGTAGTAGGCAGCACCTGTATATCAAACAGTATAAACTATAAAATGTCCCTCTACCCTCATACGTCAATCATTACAGCCGAACTAATTGCCATAAAATTAGCCATAGACATTTGCGGACTATCAAGTGATAAACACTTCATACTAGTCACCGACTCTCTTTGGGTTATTAAGCAAATCACTATCTTCATACATTGTTCGGAACTAAAATTTGCAGGGAAAACCATAATATTTGTATGGACATCAACCCACCAAATTATAGCAGGGAATGAAGCAGCTGATGCTGTAGCAAAAGCTGCAGCAATCTCTCCACTTACAGACTTAGAATGACTACACCCGAGCAGGCACGTGGTTATTCTTACGGAAGAAAATCACGCAACTGTGGTAAATTACAAGTAAGACTCTCGAAAACCAGCCAACTCCGCAGACTACTTAACAACGTTTCGGACATCAAGTTCCCACCCGTTCTAAAAGTGAACAATCTGCTAAAATCCAGAATCAGATCCAACAACTCGGATTTAACTCACTGGTACACCTTTTCTCCCACAATGTGAAAGTAGTGAAGCACAACTTTCAATTATGAATATACTAACCAATGCAAGATAATTGACTCAAAACGGCTCTCCGTCCTCGAGAACACAAACAATAACTTAAAAATTCATGCAATGTGCAAAAAAGTATTACGTTATTTCAAAGTCACTAATTTATTTGTTAAACAATGAGCATTTATTGTATCTAATTACCACTGTAGTAGATGCGACTATCAATAAAGATAATATAAGAAAAAAAATTATAAATTTGAAAATGATAATACAATTATTTGAAATTTATTGAAAATTTCTATAATTGTATTGAAATTTCATATAATAGTATTATATATAACATGCTTATAAAATCTTTTTCTACAATATTTTTCAGATAATTTCACTTGTAATCTATCTATATAATAAAAAAGGATGTATATTTGTATGTATGTATGTATGTATGTATTTACGTTGTTCTTTATACAAATTTTATCGCGTGGACAGAATGCAACAAAAATTGGTATACGTATTCTGCCAAAATCGAGAACCGGTACTGTGGGGGTGACAAACCACTAGCATAAATGTGAAAAGAATTATAATTTTAAAAAGTGACCATTAAGTGATAAATTACTGCGCGCCAATATATCATGACATCACGCGACAGAGAGAGACGTTACTACGCGACGAACAAAGGAAATAGTTCGATTTTTCCGTAATGAAATGAAGCAGAAATATTTTCATTGAATAAAAGTATAATTCTATCCAGTAATACTCCACCGAGTGATAATAAAAAACAATACAAAATACTTTACAATCGTTGCGGAAAATGTTAGTTAATTTAGTGAGTGCAATATGGCCACCATTTCTTTACATTTGGAATGTAGCTATCAATTTGATCACTTCAATCCTTCGTAATGTGCAAATACTGAAGGACAATTATATCCTGCAATACTCAAGAAGTACTGTCTGAAGACTTACAGACAATTATTTGTTCGCGGAGAATTATATTTCTAAAGAATAACGATGGTATGTTTGTTGCTATTATGCAATTAAATTCTATGTATCTTATAGCTATTAAATTAATGCAGTATATTTATGTATTGGTAAAGAAATTCGGAGGTATGTTTGTTGAGATTGATGCAATAAAATTCCATGTATTTTATAGCTGTTCAATTAAAGCACTATTGGTCGAAATTGTGTACGGAACTAGGAATAGTTAGATTTAGGTTGTGTCTTCTTGACTAAAGATTAATATAGAATTAAATTCTTTTTCGGGTTTATATAAATAAGACACGGGCAACGCCGGGCACTCAGCTAGTATATATATATATATATATATATATATTGTAATGCCAATTAATTAGGACATGAATTGTTTGAACATTAAATTTAAATTGTTTGAGAAATCCAATATAGCGGTCTGATCGAACAAAGCGCGAGCTCTGTTGCTTTGTCGGAAGGTGAAAAATGGCGTATGCGCGCTAAAACTCGAGACGAGGATAGTACAGTAGATGACTAGGATTTAACAGAGTTGGTTGGTGCCGGGACATTTCAGAGGACGGAACTAATGATACTAGAGCAGAGACTAGCCGTCGTTTATTGTATTATTATTAGACAAAGTTGTGAGTTGAAGACAAAGTAAAACATTCACGAAAGCATTACATCAAAACTTGCTAAGTAAAAGCAGTTTTACGTCAATAGCCAGCCAGAAACAGTAAAATTGCAGTTTAAGTCCAAAGCGGTAAAAGACTAGCAAATCTACAAACCACAGAATTCACCTAAGGCAAGGCGAATTAACCTAAGGCAAGCAGTCAACAGATAGCTGTTTCTGACATCCTATAAATTTTGACTAGAATCAGTGTAAAATTTGTGAATCTTAGAATCAGTGTAAAATCTCACAATAGAGTATTTTCGAAACCAAAAGAAATGCTGGAACATTTGTGAGCTGGAACAGATGTGAGTAACAAAATACAAAATAATGATTTATGTAAACGTAATTAAAAGATAGAAGTCAGATTTCGTTCTCCTTTTAAATTGTTAATCAGAGTTAATCTCTTTACTTTTTAATTTCGTTCTATTTTAATTGTCAAGTAAATTTATTTTCTTTTAGTCGACGTATTGTTCAGGTAAATGTGATTTGGTTGTTAATAAGATTTTTAAATATAATTGACGTGTCCATTATCAAACCCAGTGAAGACCCTGAGATTTAATATTTTAAAATTGTAATTGTTTTGAGTTATTGCCACAAAATAAATAAATATTGTTTGTAAATTTTATTAATTCTTTTGTTTAATTAACGCCTTCCATTTGAATATTACATTTAGGCTTCCATAACGTGGGGCTCGAATTCTTCAAATTCATTAAATTAAATTAAACGATTAATTGTGTTTATTACAATATATATATATATATATATATATATATATATATATGTGTGTGTGTGTGTGTGTGTGTGTTCCAATGTTTCATTTTATTAAAATATATTTCTGGCAAATTTGTCAGGTATAAAAAACAAAAATTAACACGACGTTTCAGAAATTACAATTTTATAGTGCACACATTTTCAAAAATTAGTTTTGTTCAAAAAATTATTTATAACTATATAAAAATTTATATTGGGTGAAACATTATATACATAACATTAATGACTAAGTAATACAGACTAATCAATGAAAAGAAATCTCTGTGTACCTTTTCTTATTAGACTATGCAGGCATAATATGAACATGCTTCCCACAAATTCATGAAATATAATATTGCAAATCTCAAAATTATAAAACATCTATTTCTTTTAAAAATTTATTTAATAGGAAAAACAGCAATAGTCTTCTATCTTAAATAATACCATAAACAAATACTCAAATAAAAAACTAAGCGTTGAATTAAATATAGCACAACGTTTTTGCAACATTTGTTACTTTCGTCAGGTGATTATAAAACGTTAGAGCCTATATATTGTAATAAAATAAATTCAATTTCAAACTTTGTATGGTCTAATTATGAATTAGTTTGTAAGTATAAAGTGAGTTAATTTTGAAAGCCAACTTTAGAAATTGTTAACTCCTTCAAATAATTTTATTAATTACTTTATCATTGAATGATTGCCTAAATTACTGCCAGGAAACATGGAAACGGGGCTTGCCGGGGTCGAGCAGCAGACAGAAGACAATGGCGGGGTGGATTTGGAAAATCCGCAAGTCCCGAAAACAAGGTCATGGTCGGCCAAGAAAGGGGTAGACGACCGGGAAGGTATGGCTCTAAAATAGATTGAAGTGGGTCACGTGTGGACAAGGACCAACCAGGAGAGAGGGATTTTGAGGACGCAGAGAGAGAAGTCTGCGAACACGAGGAGGAGATCGATCTGGACCGTCGGTGAGAGCAGTCAGAGAGAGTTGATCCTGCACCATTTTGGTTTTCACGTGGGTCTCCGGTCGTCAACTGCTGCTGCTGCAGAGAGAGAGAGTCACCAACGGGAATCGACCCTGTCCGAGCTGCAGACCTGGTAAGTCGCATTCCATGCTTCCAGGTATCGCGTCAGTTTTCCACAAAGATAACCACGGTTAATCTTGAAAAAGGGGGGGTCATGCATCCCTGGCAAGGCTGGAGAGCTTTCGTTCTATATAAATTCTGATAAAATGAATTCTTGTTTTTTTTATTAACTAAAAATTGTATTTCCTTTCCTGCGGGTGAATAATTTCTTTCAGGTGGCGTACAACAAACCGCATACCATCAGTTAATTTGACTTAAAGCACACCACACTAGGGAAAAAAAATTTACCTGCCTTTCTAATACCCGGGAGTTTTAAATGACAATTTCACCTTACTTTTTGATCACAGTGGTACAATATTTACTCAAAATATTCATGTCTGGATGTTTAAATTTTAGTAATACTAAGAATATTAACTCCGTAGTCCAGAGCTAGAGAACTGTGCTTAACCAGGAAATATCAAACAATCACAATTTCGCAGGAAAGGTAAATGGATTTCCCTATCTTCCACTTGAACTAAAACATAGTTGTCCAACGTTTGTACGCGATTTCTACTTTGCTCGTGAAGCTGGAAACAACAATAACTAGTTTCATAAAAGCAATTATGCGGGCACAAAATGACAACAGGTATTAATTAGCAATCACGATCGGCAGGTTGCGGGAGGGGAGGGAAACTTCTCAGTACAGAAGCGGCAGGACAAATCAACACAGCAACAGAAGCAAACACGTAAACATTGACGCAATCGTGTAAATTAATCGGAAATCAAGCAATTTTGATAAGCGTCGCTCACGGCCTCGTTTCAGCTCTCTGCATATCAAAATGCCTCTTGGGATCACACAAAACAGCGTCGCCATGGGAAATGTAAATCAAATATTATTTTAACAGGTTCTGTCTGAATAAAAGGAAAAACACCATGAAATTAAAGGAAGAAAACGATAAACAAGGGAAAAATTCAACAGTGACAAGGAAATTTCAGGAAGATACCTTAAAGAATACAAGAAGCATAAATGAGATTGATTTAGGCATCTTGAATGAAAGTTACAATGACGGAGTAATAAAGCGTTAGGGGAAAAAAAAGCAATAGTGAGAATTGAGATTATTCTATGGTTTTGTCCAGCAAATAAATTTTTCGTCTTCAAAGAAATATCTACCTTCAATTTTAAAGTACTATTTCACTTAAATTTTTCTTGACGCTGATTTCTGTTACTTTGGTTCAAAAGTCCTAAATCCGTCTAGTTTATTCTTCTTGTTTATTTTTTGTATCTTTCTACGTTTATCTTGACACCGCCGTTGAACCCTAGTCAGTCTTTTCTCTTCTATATTTTCCTTTCATGAAGCTTCGTCTTTATTACTAAGACAATTACGCACTCAATTAATACTTGTAATAACGTTACTACACAATTGTCCAAAAATTTTCAACACCGTTTTTATGATTCTAAAACCTTATGTAACATTAATTGGTACAATTTTTTTACTTACTAAGTATGTGAAATATTTTTTGGAAATAACTAATTGAAGATCTTGGCACTTTATACAAAATGATTACTACAAAAAATTCTACAGCAACGTGTTCGAAAATGTAATGTTCACGTTTTCTAGAAATTTTTACATCAATTACGTTTGAAAAATTTTATTTTTGTCGAAATTTTAGATTAAGAATTGGAAATTATATCGTTTAATTGAATTTTACAAAACTTGAATAGGGCTCAAAAATTTTCTTTTTCGGATAAAACGTCGTGTCTGTTTTAACGTGTTTATTATAATTATGTTTTTCAAATTTTACTCATTATAAATTTCTGACGTAATAAAGGCTGTTTTTTTTCCACCTTACGTTTAGTTTAATTGTTTCTTACATATAGATTTAACATTTGATTTAAGTAATAAACAGTAATGCAGCTTTAGTTTCCAGATTTATTTAATATGAGAAACAATTATACAGAATATAATTAAAACATATCTGGACGTTTTGACGGAATTTTAAGTCATTATCCCGCAGTATTTAAAGATAATATTCATGTGCTAAGATCGTATTATTATTTACTTATTCAATTATCAATACAGATTGTAGTTGTGGGTGATTATTTATTAGCTGGAGAAGCGAGACACTGCGTACCTTTTCCCTGGTTTCCGGAGTTAAGTGACTTTGTGAGATAACGTTGATCTCTGAAATCCCGAATTTGAGCAGCGGAGGACGACTTTTGGGTTAAGGGTCGCGCAATTACGAGATTGGTAGGGACAAAGTTTATTGTTGCGAGGCTTTCTCGTGCGCAGACAGAGCTTAGGCGCTCCTCATGCGACTGATGGGCTCATTATGGCGCGTAATTCCCAGCAGCTCTCTCCACTGACGTGGTAATTTTTACCCGCGCTGTTTCCATGCACGCAGGGGGCAATCAGCTAAAGAGTGGGTCATTATTCGGGACGAGGGCCCTGATGTACTGAGGGCGTCGAGGAAAAATGCCATTACCTCGCTACTCCGTGCGTGATATGACAACAGCAGCAATTGACAAACGGCACCTTCCGTTTATAAACCTGCACGCTTGTCGTCCTCCGGGATTCGTACGAGCGGAAGCAAAAAAATATAGATCTAAAATAATACGTAGAAACGTTTATATTCAGTTATTGATTTCATTATGTACTTACAGAAAGCCACCGCCATCGAAGCAGGATAAACTTGACGCCGTCATTGACACAAGTGTTTCGTATCACGGAGTCTCTCATATCTGCTCCCGTAAACGCTTTACACTCTCATAATACGTTTTGTGGAGTATACTGTAACAAATCACATGCAACATAATTTATTTCATACATCAGACCACTGTAAATGAAGTAACAATATATTCTGTAAGATATTCAATTTGGAACATAACGAAGTATTTCTTTGGAAGTAACGTGATCACTGAAAAAAAAAGATAGCGGGGTGAATCTATCTCTGATTGGTCGTGTGAAAAATAATTCTGTATGTGAAAAAAATAGGAAAGCCAAAATATTAGACAGACAAAACGAAAGCTCAGAATTAAGGACCATTTAGCTAGTTTAAAACAACCTTTCGTAAAACAACCTGGTTTAACGAAACAGATATACATAAAATATATTAATTCATTCATTTTTATGATTATTTATGTATATCTGTTTTGTTGTCTAGGATAATAACCTATTTAAAAGTTTAGATGTTGAAAATAATTTTTTTCCTTGTTTGATTCCAATTTGAATAGTGAAAATAGATACAACAACATAAATTATATTTACGATTTAGGTAATTATAATTAAAAATAATATATTATTGCAATTTAACAATTTTTAATTCCTGTGTACATAAGTTTCAGTTACAACAATGTAAGACTGATCAAAGATTGAAGCCTTTCCCGGTGCAGTTGTTCAATATATTGTTCTCGGAGTTCGCCTAGAAGATGACGACAGAGCTTTTAGTCGTCGAAACGTTGCGTTCTACAATTATGCAAAACCCGGTTGAACTCCGAGAACAATATATTGAATGTAAGATTGGTTCGCTTCAAGCCATGGTAGGGTAAACAGTATCTAGAACTCTTCCAGTGCCCGAGTGTGTTTACATCAGTAGCGGGGCTGACCCGGCGGATCCCGGCTAGCTATTATCGTGTAAAGGAGTGTAGAAGTACATGATATCTAAGCTATGTAAAGGAAAGTCCACGGCTCCCAGAAAGTGTAAAGAAGATGACGTCCACACAGAATATGAACACTAGATTGTATTCGAAGGTGATGGCCACGGAACATAAACCGGAGAAAATGCATGCCATATTTCTGGACGCTGTTGCAAGTTTAAATACAGATGAGTACCTAATAGGTTTAGCTAATATTATTGACCCCATCAGAATTAAGTACATCTCTAAAATAGCCAATTCCAGAATATGCGCATTTCTAACATATAATTATTATAAACAAATTCTAACTTGTTGTCAATTTACACTAACTATAAAAAAACATTAATTGCGGCCAGTGTATATAAAATATATTGTAGTAAGAACTGAAACGTAATACGCACCCCATTGTTGTTGACTTTTAGCATATGCAATATTCTGTTGGCGAGCTTTAGTCGTAGCGCATATTTTTTCGCCATATTTGTATTTAGGCGCTTCTAGTAACAGATAACTGGTTAACGCTGTCAAAAATAGATTTTCGGCTGACTGCCCACATTTCGTTATCATCATAATTTTTTTCTGTTATTTTTTTTCCAGTCCGGGAGAAACGTTAAAGACGTATTCACATCAAGAGTAATGTTGAGAAAATAAAGTATCAGAATGCAAAGAACTGTAAAATCTCGTATTATTCCGTTCTCTTCGTAGAGAAAGAAAAAAAAGCGAGCTACAATGCGAGAGTCGGAACATTTTTACAGGCCTGTTTAAAACTGCGTAAAATAAGAGCCGGAGGTTTAGACATGGCGGATACAGACAGACAATGTCCACATAGTTCAACTTCTGCGGTTGGTGAGAACTGTTTCCACTGCGGTTACTCTAACGTAAATATTTTCTGTGTGGGATTTTCCTGCAGCAACTTTCAGGAATATCCTTATCATGTAGAAGCGGGAAAGAAACTATAGCCCGGGGGCCCTAGTTAACCCTTGGCTACCTTCCTCCACCCTTCCGCATCCCCCCTTTCAAATCCCTTCCTATGCTATTAAAGGGGAGTTGCCCAATGTGGATCACCCTCATGTAACCTGTTGCCCTAAAAAAAAAGGTTAACAATTAAAGATTACAAGTCCTCCGAGTGTAAAAATTGGACTCACTGAATTTGAAGCCAGATAACTCAGATAACTTACATTTCTTCCTTTCATATAATTGATTTGCTTTTATAATCTGAGCCAGAGAGCTCTTGAGGAGGCTACCATTGGGGATGCCTTCACATCTCTCTGGTTTTTGAACTAAAGTTCCCGCATGCCGAGGCACCTCGACCTGTTTTGAGAGGTGTATGTTCCGGGGTCGCAGACTTTGGGCATACGGTAAGACTTGCCCGCTATTCATATTGGAACAGTCGGCCAGCTGCCTCCTAAACTGGTCAAGGCAAGGCACAGCTAACCCCTCTCCCGCCATCGGAACGGCGTGTGACAAGTACCTAATGCCAGACCTACCTGATGCAAATTTTCTAGGGTTTGTCGGCATCACTTTAAGGCGAATTGTCGGGTAGGATCCTTAAAATTACCCTCGGAGGTCCTAGTTAACCCTTGCCTACCTTGCTCTATCTTCTGCATCCTCCCTTTCACTCCTTTTCCTATGCTATAAGAGGGGAGTAGTCACAATGTGGATTACCTTATAAGCAGCATGTCTACACATTGTTTTTTAAAAGAAAGATTAACAATTAAAGATTACAAATTGTCCGTGTGTACAAGTTGGACTGACTGAATTTGAAGCTAGTAACTCAGTTAACTCTTACATTTCTTCCTTTCATATAATTTATTTCCTACATTTATAATTTGAGCAGAGGAATACAAATATAGTAAAAAATATTGGAAAATCATAAGAAAAAAATTCGTATTATAGAAATAAATTATTTAAATACTCTTTACTGACTAGATTTTCATATTAGTATCTAATTAGCTTTATCCGAAGTACCCCCCCTTTTTAAATTTTCCAATTTTAATGCAGACAAGCAATCGATATGGAAAAATAATTGTCTTCCATATTCAAATAAATAATTTTTCCAAAATGAAATCACTTCCTGAATAACCTAGTTTTTACGAAGCTTCAATTATTATAATTATTCTTCTCAAATTGTATCCTTAATTTGTAAATTTAAGCGGCTAAAGACTAATGTAATAGGAAAACAATACTCAAGAAAAATAAAATGTCTCGATATATATTATTGTAACGATTAATGCCAAGTTTGAAATAAATTATTAAATCACTTTATTAATAAAAAAATCCTTTTAAATATTTAATAAACTTCATTTACAATGAAAATATTTAGCTGAAGATGAACCACACACATTTCCTCCCTCTTCGGGTGCTAAAATATTATTCATAGGCCAAAAATGGAGATCCAACTATGTTGGAAACATTTGTGTAACTTACAGATAAATATTAAAATAATAACTCCTCAAATGACTCACAATTTAACAACAGAATGAATAATTTAAGTACAAGGAACACAATCAAAAGCATCTTACAGAATTCCGATGATTTTTTAATTGTAAATTAGTATTATTAGTATATTTAGTAACGAAAAAATGTAATTTTTTTTATTATTTAACATATTTAACGGTATTTTCTGACTTAATTGACCATGAATTATTATATGTATTTATAAATTGTTAGACAATGTTTAATAATAATGCTAGTAGAAACATATTATATTTATGTATTTTATTTTCTGGGAAAGACAGTCACTATCGCATCAATTATCCTTTCTATTCCAGTACAGTCTTCTCTAAAAAAATTTTGTTATATCAAATTCAGTCTAAGACAATTTTTTATATTGTTAATGATATAAGTAACACACATTTTAACAGTTACTAATACAATTTTTTTTAAAAAAAAGTTCAAGTAATTGACAAATTTTAAAGTGACTAAATTGAAATCAATTTTTCATAAACGACAGTTAAAATGTTTGTTATACTAACTATTAAATAAAAATATTTTAAATAAATTAAAAATGTCATTATTCTCAGGTCTAATTTTGAAGAATTTATATTCATAAATACTAACGATATGAAGTCACAATTATATTTTCAATTTTTCTATTTGATATTTGTATTTAAAGTTTTATTATAAGTAAAGGAATAATATTGATTACTTGAAAAATTTCTATTCACTTTAAATTTCTATAAAATATATTGTTAACTTCATAATTGTTTGTATTTCAATATATCGATCAAGGCCTAGTTAAATTCATGTAAACAAAAGTCATTTGACAATCAGCTAGCAGCGTGTACAGATAAAATATATATTTAAACGCTGTTTTTATTTCTACCAAATGTTTAACGTATGTATGAAAGAACTCCAGTTGTATTAAACTACAGGTATATATAAAAAAGGAAATATATGTTAGTCCTTGTTTATTGTATTTTCATATATGTATATGTATTGACAGGATCAACTAACATGAAGAATACGGACTGGGACATGGAGCTGAAGAACGTAATGGAGAAGTACAAGTTTCCAAGAGTAATATACACGGATGCGTCAATAACCACGAAGGAGTTGGATGCGCTATAGTTTCGTCGAGTTTGCAAGGATGACAGCAATAAATAGCAACGCATCAATAACTACGGCTGAGATATATTCCACATATATGTACGATGCATGGAAGAACAAAACAATAAAAATGTAATTCTAACAGATATTCTGGCTGCAATAAATATAATATCCAACTAAAATAAATGGAATCGTACCGTCAATAAGATCAGAGAAAACATAATGGATATCCTAAAAATCAATAGTAAGATAATGATAGGATGGTACTGGCACACAGAGGAATAGAGGAAAACGAAAGGGCGGACAAAAGTGCTAAGATGAAGGCATCCCAACAGAAGAGTAAAAGAAACAGTCCAATATGCACTAAAAATGATAGTGGACAAGCGTATGCCAGAATACTGGAGGGAAATGGTACTAGTGTAGAAGAGGAAGGAATCAAGGAATTTTTCATAAGGAAATCGACAACTTCAAGGAAATATCCTACGCTGGTAATCTGTCACGGAGACAGCAGGTAGTTGTTGCTAGAAGTTTTCTAGGTAACCGCAACCTACATGTGACGTATTCAAGGCAGTCCTGACGATGCAGCATATCCTCTACGACTGCACAAAGCACGACAGAACTACAAGAGCCACAATTCAGAAAGACACGACAAGGGAGATATGTACCTCAGCAGCGGCAATAAATAACCTACTAAAGTTTAGTAATAAAACCGGAATTCAAGATCTAATCTAAATGCACGATGAATCTGAGTCTAAGAATAAAATGTATAGGTAATATGAATTATAATAAAAAATTTTACGTCTTATTGAAAATAATGAATAAGAAAGATAGCCAATTCAGACAAAAAAGTGATAATATAAATACCACACAATTTTCTGGGATCTTTCGTCCTTTCTTCAGATGCGAAGAAGAGCCTAGAGCGACAAAACTGCACTTTTCAGTTGACAAAATTCAAAAGAGACGAAAACGCAACGACAATGGGACAGCCGAAGGATTAGCGTAACAATAAGGTATCATAGCAATTATTGAGTTTCATAGTGTCTGTACATTAATAGCTGTGATGTTTGATTTAATGTGAAGCATCTCTGAAATGAATCTGGAATTGTACCTGCTGCCAATGTCTAAAATCTTAGCATTTCGACAATCAAATTTATGTTTAGAATTGGCTATATGTTTGGAGACTACAGATTGTTCGTCAATGGGAAGTTTGACATTAGATATACGTTCCTTGATACGTGTATTAAGGGAACGTTTTGTTTGCCCTATGTAGCAGGAATTATAATTAGAGCAAGAGGTTTTGTAACAACACAATGTTTGCTGTAGGTGTCAAGTGGGTCATTGTGGTTTTTAAGCAAGCATGGAAGGGTATTAGTGGATTTGTAAATGATGGATATTTGATATTATTTGAATATTTGAATTAACTTGTGATGTATAAATTTGTAATAAGGGAGTACGAGAAAAAATTTGGCTTGAGGTGTTTGGGGACGAGTGACAGTAGGATATTGGATTTTGTTCAGTCTGATGTTGATGTGTTTAATAATAATATTTATAGGGTACTCATTGGAGATTAAAATGTTTCGGACAATATTTAAGTTGTGTTGATGGAGCTTGGAGTTAGAAAGTAATATAGCTCTGTCTACAAGATTGTATACCATAACTCTCTTTTGGTTTGGAGGATGATCAGAAAGAAAATTGAGAACACGTCCTGAATATGTAGGTCTTCTGTACCAGTCGGTCAATTGAACCAATGGAAGTATTGTGAATTGATACAGTGGCATCAACGAAATTAAGAGAATGGTTAAATTCAAGTTCATGGGTGAATTGTAATTTCGGATGATAATAATTTAATGTAGTAGGTATGGAAAGTCGCCAATGACTTTTTGTTGACGCGAATATAAACAATAAATTTTTAAAAAAATTGTAAATAATTTACATTTACAGCAATTATATATAATACTGCAGAAACAAAAATGTAATATAACAATTATGACCTTCTGTCTGTCTGTGTATCCCCTATACACCCTTAAAAAATTCTCCGATTGCGATAAAACTTTGGTGAGTTGTTCTGCACATCCTTCAGAAGATTTTCTCGGGTTTTCGAGATGTTAGGCAGATCCCAAGGGGAGAACCGGTGTGAATTTAAAAACAGGCTATAACGGCCGATTTTGGCGTCAATTAATTACTTTTCTGGATCTAAGTGATAAATAGTTTTATCCACATGTTTTATAGTAGAATTTCAACCCCGTAATACACCACTGGGTAGATGCTGGTTACATAAAAATAACGCGAAACAACCGAGGTTGGTGTCAAATCCAAGGTTATAGAAGTCAATGATAGCATTCACTGTTTCATTCCCTACGTGGGGGGAAAGGGGGAGGATGTGGGTCAAAGACCGTTACATAAAAGTAATGAGTAAACATCGCTGACTGGTATTGAATCTATTTACGATACTGGTTCAGATGTAGTTTTGCCCCTTGGAGTTGGGATAGAAGGAGGTAAACAGATTTCCGTTTACAATCTTAAATGAGTAGACCAATATATTCCAAACTATTGTAATACCAATTAAACTGCCTATTAATTGTTTTTAATATAATTTAATTGTTGGCGGTACGTGTGCTTAAAGACGATAATCACAGCGGGTCTTTCTATGTTGACATTGGAGACTGAAGACCATACGCTTAGAGAAATCAGTCTGCGGGGAGACGCGAAACGGAAAAGTCTGCGTCGAGAACTAGGACATGGCAGTTCGGTCCACATAAAGAAATAAAAACAGTAAAAGTCTGCGGATCTAGAATTATGAATAGGGCTATCCAGGAAGTCCAACGGTTAGATATAATGGTTTACATAAAACGCACGTAAACTGTTTGACGGAGAGACTCGTAAAAATCGCAATTTGGAAACAGAAGCTTTGCTTCACCAACTGAACTAATTCTCGCATACAGAGACTTTGAAGAGATCTACGATATGTAACTGGCTGAGGGTGGGCTAATCCATGTTCCAGGATAGCAGAGATCCAGAGCAACTAACGTATGTTCAAAATCTAATGAGTAGAATCAGTGTATAATGGCCTGTTTAGTGGGTGTTGACTTCAAGCTAAAAGAGTGCAAACTGGTACCAGAAGCACTGTCGTGAGTACAAAACAATTATTCATAAGTGTAAACGATAATTAAAGGGTATAGTCAGATTTCGTTCGCGTTTTTCTTTTCATTCGTTTTCTTTTACTTTTGTATTTAATATTGTATGCCGTTAACTTCAATGAGTTTGGATTGTTAATGTTTTAGTTCATTGTATTTGTTCTTCCTATCTAACCCAAAGGTGACCTTGAGATAATGAGAAATTCAACGTAATTGATTGTAAAATTAAAAATCCGTATTTTCATAGAACGCCACGAATTAATAAAATAAAAATTGAAATATTTGTTTGTTAAATTGACGGAGTTTGTCATGCAAAGCTGGGATTATAATGTGTAATTATCCACAATAAATATTTAAATACATAATAATTTTGTTAATTATTCCTATTAATTAAGACCACCTTTCTAATCATTAAATAAATTAGCTTCCAAAACGAGGGGCAAATTTAATTCATCCCGTCTTTTTAATTATTACAGGATGTTACTTACGATCCAGGAATAAAAATTGCCCCTAGTGGAGGGGGTGGAATTTAAAAACCTTTCTAAACAAAAATTATTAGCGTTGAATAAAACGCTTTCGGGGCCGTATAATTTCATAGTTTCATTCTACAATTTTAAGTGACTCCAAAAGGCAATGAAAGGAACAGCCTTACCGTAAGGGGTTTGAATAAAAATGCAAAAGAAGGCCGATATTAGTGTCAATTCCGGGGTTATAGGAGTCGCTGAGTTTAAGCCATGATTTAACCAAGGTGGTTAATGAAATTTTATGTTACCCGGAGTAGTTATGACCCTCTTAATTTACCGGGTAAAATTTTGATTTTCTTACGCTACCCATTTTATTAACGTCTCTGTTTACTTAAATATTGTATTTTTTTTACTGCTTTAAGGTACCGGCAGTAGTTTTAGACTTTATTAAGTTATCGAGTACTTTTTTACTGTTTTAATTCGTCGTGATTGTTTGTCACTTTTATTTAATGTAATATGATAATTCCGGAATACCGTCAGTCTTCATCCTGGTGTATTTGAAGTTTGATGCCGGGGGGGGGGGGGTTAGCACGGGGAGGAGAACTTACTGTAATACTAATTAGAGGCCATTAGTGATTTGATAATTGCAAATTTGTGGTGGATTGTTATCGGTGAAAATATAAAACAACAATAGGTACACATGTACAGGCGAGCCTTTCTCGGCGGCAGGCATTCTAAAACTCCAGTCTAACGGAAGGAGTCGCGGGCAGAGAAATTCATCAAGAAAAGTCAAGGTTGAATTGCGGACAGTAAATTCATTGAGTAATAGAAATTCAAATAGTTAAATCTGTTCTCTACTTCCATCGAGAAGGAGTGGATAACATTTTTTTTTATGGTAACAGGCTACATGAGGGTAACCCACATGGTGGCAACTCCCCTTTAATAGCATAGGAAGGGATTTAAAAGGGGGGATGCGGAAGGGTAGAGTGCTTCAGAGCCCAAAACGATTGCCTGGTACCAGCAAATAGACTGTAAGTAGAAAAAAAATTAATAAAAGTTTTGTAATAAATAAGGATCAAATCATCAGATTTTGGTTTCACGTTTATTTTATTGTTTAACTCTAATGAAGTAAAAAAAAATTTGATTGTTAATTTAAATTAAAAGGATTGGTTGTTTATTTATAAAGTCCAAATAAACGACCCTGAGATGAGAGTTGATGAAATCTGTAAAATAGCAAGAATACAAATGTAAATAATCACGTCAAGAAATTTTGTAATTTTACTTTGAATAAATTAATTGTTTTGTGAAGTTAAAATTTGGTAGATCAGTTAGCATCCTTCTCATTTTTTTAAAATTTAATTAAGTAAAATTCATCCATGAATCAATTGCTTAAATTTTGTTAATATTTAATTCATTACAAATTGGTGTCATTACCGTATTACTTCATTTAATTATTTTAATTATGTGCTGCTATTTACAATTTTGGCTTCACCAACGTAAGGCAATTCATTAAATTATTTAATTTTAAGTTGTTTATTACATTACATATTCCGAATCCTGACGCTACTGATGCTAGTTAAATGACATGTTTACCATCAGGCTAGTGTCGAATCAATTCCTACTCCGGGTTAATTTGAAATAAATATCCGGGCTACGTCGGACACTCAGCTAGTATTATTATAAATTGAGAATTTGGCGAGCGAACCAATAAGAGAGTTGTTATTTCTTTTTTTAAAAAGTAAATAAATCTAAGTGGCAATTCTTTGGCAGAGCTCGGCGAGTAAGCAGTCAATCAATCAACCACGAATGCTTGGCGTGTCAATCGTGACTTTCAAGGCTCCTCGTCGGATTCTTGCCTGCTGCTACATTACTTTTCTTTGTGTATTTTAAAACTCAACGAACATCTTTCAATTGATCTTAGCTGTTAATATCTTAAAATCTACGGAAACGACGATTGAAGTAAAACGAAAACATAAAAACTTATTCTTGTAAGCTCAAAAAGTTTGGAAAATATCAGTAATATGAATCGGAAGTCCTTGTTATGATTGGTAGTTGCTAACTTGATTAAAGTGCTTCTACATAATACCGATCTTGAAAAAATATAAATATAAGAACGGACTTGAAAGAGGAGTCACTTTTTCAGTAGAAGTTTGAGTATAACCTTTCCTTATGCATTTTTCACTTTTTAGGCGAAGAAACGTTTTAGTCATAACTGTCAGACAATTAATTAAAATGAAACGACTTTATTTACGATCTGATTGAAGTTTAATTCGGAACAAAATATGTGGTTAACAAGTAGTATGGAAATAATTGAATGATCAAAATAGAAATGTCGGATAAATATAAAATTAGTTACGTCACTGATGTCAATCCAATTTGTGACATAGGCGAGATAACTTGTACGAAATTCGTCTGTTCTTCAGGTCTCAATACCGCTTTTTAGACGTGTTTGCTACACACACACACAATCACTCGGTTGAAAGGTTCTACACAAAAACGAACTTCAGCGACAATAGGAAAATATCTATCTATATAAAAATCAATGTCAGTGTCTGTGTGTCCCGAATGTGTTTCTAAACAATTGACCCTATAGCGATGAAACTTTACTGAGTCGTGCGCATCTCCACAAAAAATTCTGTCGGCCTTTCGAAGCGTTAGGCACCTCAACAGGGGTGAACAGTGGTGGAAAATAAAAACATTATAAAACGACCGATATAATCGTCGACTAATTATTTTTCTGGATCGATGTTTCATCCATAAGATTTTAGTGTAAAATATCAAACACGTATACGAGGATGGTCTGAAAAGTTTCCGATCCAACAATGATAGAATATATATATTTTTTGAATTCTTTATTTTTCTTTTTCAACATAGTCTTCTTGTAATTCTCCACACTTCTCCCAGCAATGCTCCCATCTCTGTAACTCGTCCAAAAAGTACTCGGCGTTTTTCTCTTCAAAATAAGTGTTTACGAAGGTGATTGCCTCTTCATTTGACGTAAATCTCTGTCCTCCGAGCGCAATTTTTAGATGAGGGAAGAAGAAGAAGTCGCTTGGGGCTAGATCTGGATGGTCAAGCAGTTCAAACGGTAAATCGTGGATTTTCGCCATGGCAACCGCTGAGGTGTGAAACAGGATTTTTTTCTGCAAATGTGGCCGTTTTTCCGCAAGTTCTGCCTTCAGCTTGTCAAGTAATGATGCTCCTGTAATGGTTTTTCCTTTTTGAAGATAATCGATTAAAATAACTCCAAGACTATCCAAAAAACAGTCCCCATCACTTTCCCAGCCGAATAAACAGTTTTTGCTTTTTTGGAGCCGGTTCCCCCGTTGCAGTCCACTGTTTGGACTGTATTTTTGTTTCGGGCGTATCCATTTTTCATCTACAGTAATTAATCGGCGCCAAAACTCGGATTTATTGCGCCTAAACTTCACCAACAGAGCGTTGGAAATGTTCATTCGAACACGTTTTTGGTCTAACGTCAACAAACGCGGCACCCAATGCGCGGACAGCTTTCTCATCCCCAAATGTTGATTTAATATGTGACAAACATGTTCTCATGACCTCTGCTATATCTCTCACTTTAATTCGGCGGTCGTGTAGCACCATTTGGTGAACTTTGGCGACGTTTTCGTCGGTAGTTACAGTTTTTGGACGTCCCCAACGTTCATCGTATCCCAAGCTCTTACGGCCACGTTTAAATTCAACTGCCCAAACTGTCACTGTGGTAAATGATGATGAAATGTCCCCTTACACAGAATCCAACTCATCTTTGATTTGTGTAGGCGTATTGCCTTTCAAAAACAAATATTTAATAACAGCTCGATACTCGATTCTCCATTTTCACAAAAACACTCACATCAACTCTCTGAAACGACTGTTACATAAAATCTGCCCGTCCAAAATGTCTGAAACTTTGGTGAGTAACTATCAACAGAACAGATGAACGACGAAATTCACTAGCTTTTATTTACTAGTGCTGCCATCTTCACGTTGAGGTCGGAAACTTTTCAGACCACCCTCGTAGCATGTGAAGGCAACACCACTATGGAAGGGGATGATTCCATGCAAAACGCGAAACAACCGATATTGATGTCAAATTCATGGCTATAGATGTTAATGAGTTTAAAAGTTGTGAACTTGCCCAGCGGGTGCTGCGCCTTTTTTTTAGTGTTTCGTTGTGTTTGTATAGCCGGAGTAGTTCTCGGTTCTCAGAGCTGTGCCAGTGAACTGCAAGAAAACATTGCATAGTGATTTAGTGCTAAATAAATTAGGATTGCCCAATTTCACGGGCCCACGTGGCACGGGTGAGGTTATGTCGGATAACTCCGAAGCTTCCCGAACGGCGGCACTGCGGATGGTGGGAATGGAACAGCTGACGGTCGCGCCACGTATTCAGCCGGCGCGCTAAGTTTGACCTCGACGGAGAATCGCAGGGCGCGCAAGGAATAGGAGATGAAGAAGTCAGGACGCCTTTGATTCCTTCGGAAAGAAGAATGGAGAACTGTCCAAATTCATGGAGGGCAAAGGGAATGTCCATTTGGAGATTCTTCGGATGGTTGCTAGAATTAAAACGAGTTTTGAGCTAGCCAATTCGATAAACGACAGCATGACTGCAATTTCGCAGAGTGTAAAGTCAACGCAAACAGAAGAGACGATAGGGAAGGCAGAAAAACCCGCTCTAACGAAAATTTCCACCAAGAAGATTCTAGCGGAAGAAAAGAAGCAGAATCCCCTTCAGCTTTCAAACCCAAACTCAACGAAAAAAGTGCTTGGCAGACCGCAGTGAAGAAAAAGCAGATGAAACCCCGCATACTGCCGAGAGCAAAGCCTGATAAAGACGAACGAGGGATCATCATATGCTGATGTCAATGAGTTTAATTCTCACATTCACTACCTCAGTTATGTTGTAGTTCAGCCGGTAGGTTTGCATGTGGAAGGGGTGAAACATATTTCCGTATACAATCTTAAATTATTTGAACATTTTATACCAAACTTTATGTACATGTTATTTACGATACAGGAACAAAAACAGAGGGATAATACACAACTCCAATCTCTATGCTTTATTATAAAAAATAAAAAATAAATACCGAAAATGGTGTCGATACCTGGGTTACAGTAGTCGCTGAGTTTAATTCACGAATTAAACATGGTGGTTAATTGTAGCGCGTTAGTTTTATTATATATATATATATATAGAGAGAGAGAGATATTTTATTTTAATTTAATTAGATATTAGCAAGGGTTGAGAGCTTGGCAAGTTGGAATGTGACCTAGCGACGCCGGGGCGGATAGATAATCCCTAAGGTCTGGATTTAGGCACGTAGAGTGTTGACCCTCGGAAGTTACCTGGACTATCGCACCGTGGGAAACGTCTCTCCAAAAATCCCAGAAATTGAATTAACACGTGACTGCCTGAACCAATCACATTTCTTGGTTCAGGAAAGATCGATCGAAAATTGGTCGAGAACATCGATATTTCACATCCAGTGAAGGGGCTGTAAAGAAAGTGTAGAGGGACTCCTCGAGGAACCGTCGCCAGGGACGGACGTATAGCCCCAAACTTACAGTTTTCCATAGTACTCGGAGAGATAGTGAGTGCCACATGATCACGGCCAAAGAACAACGCGATATAACTGCCAAGTGTCACAATTCTTGACGCACCTGAGGATTACCATTACATAAAGATATTTTAAGTTCCTATCCGTTGATGTGGACGTGGTTGAAAAGGTTACCCAGACTAGTTAAAACCCTCTTAAGTTACCTATATTTTGATCTACATTTAGTTAAAGGTTGTATTCCTTAACTCCTTTAACGTACCGGGAGTAATTTTAGACATTAATAAGTTAGAAAAATTTTTTTACTGTGTGAATTCGTCGATGTTTTTAAACGCTATGATTTTATGTAGTAGGAGAATAATCCTGGTTTATATGAAGCTAGATCCCGAGTGGTTCAAAACACTGGAGCTAACTGAAATGTTTACGAAACTGTTTGTTTCTAATCAATTCCTACGCCGAGCTAATTTAAATAAATACCCGGGCAACGCCGGCCACTCAGTTAGTTAAAATATAATAAAGAGGAGATTAGGCGAAAGTGACAGAAGGGAATGTCCTCTCTGTTATGATCCCATAAACAGAGACGCATGTGTCAGATTTGAAAGGTGTATATCCAGGATCTTTGGTCCTACGAGAGCAAGAGTTGTCCGTTGTTCCCATTGAAACAGTCAGCTTGTGTATAAGACGGTGCAGTCATCGGCATACATATATATAAGAATTTAATAAATAAAGCAGTATTTGTGGTTTGTATGTATGTTTATTTGTTTGTTTGTATGTTCCTTATACATAACTACACCGGTGGAGAAAATTTCACGAAATTTCGTACATGTGTACATGTGTTCGACCAGGAAACAAACACTACCCAGGAGCGGGGGTGGACTGGGCTGGAAATATTCAAACATGCTAAAACAGACGATATTTTAGTTGGGGTCAAAGAGATTTATAGTGTTTCGACCGATGTTATCTGAGCAAAATTTCAACCCCTTACAGCATGGGAAAGGAGCACCTTTAACGGTGCGAGTGGACGGATGTTACATGAAACTAATGCGAATATAAACCTAGGGTTATGGATGTCGCTGAGTTTAATTATGAGATTCAATTGGACATTTAACGCCCACAGGCGGGGGTGGACAGGGATGGAATTTTTCAAACATGGTAAATGGCCGATATTTGCGTGGAATAAATAATTGTCGGGGTCAATGACGTTGATAGTTTTTTACCGATGTTGTGTATGTACAATTTCAAGCCCTATTGGCATGAGAGCGGTGCACGCTTAGGGGTGGAGGGGGACGGAGGTGGAAATATTCAAAATGCTAAAAGAGCCGATATTTTAGTCAGGGTTATGGGTGTTGCTGAGTTTAATTATGACAACCTGGGCAACGAAAAGGAAAGGCTGGGGGAGGGAGAGGCTGGGAGGGGGTAGAAAATTTCTTAATATGTCAAATTGTCTTTATTTGCGTGGAATAAATAGTTGACGCAGTCAATCACATTGATAGTATTTCTACCGAAATTGGATGTGTATAATTTCAACAGCTTCCGACACGCATACGGGTGGGGGTGGAGGTATGTTACATAAAAATAACGCAAAAAAAGCGTGGTTCGAGTCATTCAGGATTATTGGGGGGGGGTAGAATTTTCAAACATGCTAAAACCGCCAATATTTGCGTGGGAGGGGAGTACGTATAGGGATTAGGGGTGGAGGGGTGTTACAAGAAAATAACGCGAAATCAAACAAGATTCGAGTCAAATCAGCGATATGGGTGTCGCTGAGTTTATTTATCTTGGGCGTGTGCAGGAGTGGGCGGGTGTGGGAATTTCAGAGCGCAGTTGGACGGTGATAGAAATATTCAACATGTTAACCTCCGATAATTGCGTCGAATAAATAAGTTTTGAGACATTTATAAAATATATCTACATGTTCTCCGAGTATAATTTCAAACCCCTTTCCGTTGGGAGGTGATTCTCTTAAGATTGGAGGTGGAGTGGCATTACATAAAAACAACGCCAGAAAACAGATTGGAGTCTAATACGGGGTTATGGTTGTCACCGAGTTTAATTACGGCATTCACCTTGTCGTTTGTCTTTTCAAAGCGGGGACCATGGTGGTTTTTTTTCGGGGGGGGGGGTGGGAGGGCGTTACATAAAGAAAACGCCAATACGATTCGAATAAAAACCGGGGATATGGATGTCTCTGAGCTTAATTATGACATTTAACTTTTTGTTTAACGCACAGTAGAGGGTGGGGGGACGTAGGTGTAAATTTTCTAACATGTTGAAACAGACGACATATTTTACGAAATTTATTTTCGGGGTCAATGATTTCAACCCCTTTTTGGCATGGGAATTGAGCACATTTAGAGATAAGCAACCCAGATTAGAGTAAATTGATTTGGATATTTGGCAACTCGGGCCACACCGGGCACCCAGCTAATACATAATAAGAACAAGGAATAAGCTAAAATATTTCCCTTCTTATATACCTGTATTTTCATACGTCTGGAGTTCTTATATAGTAATGTTAAATATTAGTTATAATAAAAAACACGAGTTTAAAATATACATTTTGTGAGATGTCGTTACTAAATGCTAATCGCCAGTGACTTTGTAAAACCGATATATCGAAAATTAAATATATAAGAAATTAGAATTTTTATAATAACTTAACGTGAATAGAATGAGGAATAAATTTTCGTTAGTCATAAAAAATTATTGGAGTCAAATCCAAGGTTATGGATGTCACTAAGTTTAAGTATGCCATTCAACTTGCCCTTGAACTTCCTCCAGCGGGGGTAGTCAAACGGTCGATATTTGCAATGAATAAATAGTTGTCGGGGTCTATAACCTTGATATCCTACGTTGCTTGTGTATAATTTCCACACCTTTTGGCATGGGAGGGGAGCACACTTAAGAGTAGGCATGGAGGGGCGTTTCATAATAATAACGCAAAAACAACCGAGATTCGAGTCAAATCCAAGGTTATTGATGTCGCTGAGTTAAATTATGGCAACCTGGTCTACGCGCAGGGGTGGAAAGGGTGGGCGGACGTTAAAATAATGTAACCGGCCAAATCTTGCTACATATCAAATCTTTTTGTTTATCCCACAGTAGTTGAGATTTTTGAAAATATTAAAACGGACGATATATGCGTTTTCGGGGTCAATGAGTTCAACCCCTTTCGGGACGTGAGGAGATCACATTTAGAGATAGGGGACGACGTACGTTACATAAAAATAACGAAAAATCAATTGAGATTGGAGTCAATTCGGGGATTATTGAAACTATGTCGACCAGGGCAACGTAGGGCATCCAGATAGTTTATAATAAAACTGCGAATACAAAACCAGAATGGAATTGATTATCAATAATGTAACTTCACACTAACAGTTTCATAATATTTATGAGTAAAAATGCTTCAAAGTTTCGTTAAGAGATGTATGGCTTTTTAAAAATTTATTTTAAATATTTTAATTTAATGAAGTATTAAAAATATTTTAACAGTAGATTAAAAAAAATTGTTTTCAATTCGTTTCATTAAAATTTATTAATTATTTAATATATATTTTTAATTAATAATTGGAGAAATGTTAGTGGCTCAATATGAAAATAAGACTTATAAGTGACTTAAACTATAGCCTAATTAACCCTTTTTTCTCCCTTCCACATTAACCATTTCTATTTTTATTTAGGAGGGAAAAACAACGTAGATGACTTCCAGGTCTTAAGACAAAATCCAGCATAGATAAATAATGTGAACAAACATTTACGATAAGGAAGAAAGAGACAAAAAAAATCGGTATAATGTTAAAGATGAGAATCAACAGACAGAAACTAAACAACATGGCAATGCTGGAAGGTGTTGGCGGGAACATTTATGAGGGGAAGTAGGACTATGACCTTATATGATAAACAACTCTCCACGAGTGTAGAAGAAAATTAAAACACAACGTCATGTTCTCATTCTGTAAAAAAGCATCCTGCGTCGTCGGAGCAGAGAGCCATATTTTTCACCACAAAGATGGTAAGCTTTCACCCCTCCTGAGAAGAAGAGTTGCGAGGCGGACGTATCTAACCAACACTCCATCACTGTTTCACACGCAATCCGTCAAGCAGATACTGGGGTTGTTAGATGAAACACGATATTCATCGTTGCTCTAAAATGAGCAATAGGAGCACGAACTCTTCGTTCGTACCGAACAATTCCGGACACTCTAAATAATAATAAAACAGCCCAATAAAACATGGTGTGAAAAATAAACAAACACTATTATCTTGTTTAGAACTTAATATGTTGCAGAAAACGAGATTATCAATTAATTATCAATTGATAATGTGAAATGATACTTGATACTTAAATTATCTAAAATATTTTATAGGGAATTGTTTGCCTGAAGAGGTCCTAATAAAGAGCAAAACGCTGTGTCTGTTAACCCTACCAGACTAAATGTTATATTTTTTCGAAGAAATAATACTGACTATAGCTTGTATACTTCTGTTTAAAACAACATAAAAATAATATTTTCAATTTCGAGTGTTTTGTTTTCAAATTATATTCAGGTGTCTATATGGACCCAGTTAGGGTAAAAGGAAATTTTTTTTCGTAACATTGGTATTATTATGAAACACAACTTTCTTTCCTATTGAAATATTTAATTACATTTTATTGAATACAAAAGATTTATATTACATTTCTTTCTGAAGGTTCTCAGTGCGTATCATTGAATCTGTATATTGAAATCTAACAATTGAAATACCATTGAAAGGTCTTTCATTAATTATTGCATAACTATTAAGTGATAGTAGCCGAGTGCTGTCTATATTTCTCCTAGCGAGTAATAATGTTGCCGTGGACATACGTGATTTCATTGTTAATGAATAAACCGCCACTTCTTGACCGTATTGTAACACGATTGAATTATGACAACGACCGAGGCCGCTTAAACCAACGCTATCGGACCCTGTACTCATCACCTAAGAAACCTATCTCTATCCATAATCAAGAACCACAACTCCTGCAATAAGGTCTAATCCTCACAACGTCGCTGAAGATCATTACGCCGCCTCGTCCTACAACATCTTCAATCTTCAACATACAAACAAGAAATCAGCAGTCCAGAATCTCCACAGCAACAATATCAAATCAAAAAACTGCATGACACGACTACACTCCACCACATCGAGCAACCAGCCGACAACATCATGGACCTCACTGGCCAAGAGACAGTGAGTGAACTAAGCGTTGAATCAACAGACTCACCTTCCACCTCTCCCTCCCCCTTTATCCGCACCAAAACAAATAAGTGGAAAAACGTTAACAATCGATCCAGCCACCCTTTTACTAATGGAAAGTCATCTACTAAAACCATAACCAACTCTCCATTCACCACCACAAACAGGTTCGAACTACTACAAAATCTCGACGACGAACGTACAGAAAAGCAAATTCCCAAAGATCCTCCCAAAAATCCACCGCCCATCTTCATCAATAAAGCAATGTCAACATAATAATTCAACAACTTGAATCCACCTGTTTTTCTCCTTTTACATACACCCTGCAGGATCAAAAACTTAAATTAAGAACCAGTACCATTCCTGATTTTAGAAACGCCATATCCTACCTACAAAATAAACAACGCCGAATTCTATACTTTCCCAATAAAATCAGAGAGTAGTTCTGAAGAGCATACATCCGAAACATAATCATCTCTGAACTGAAAGAGCTGGGATATTACCCTGCATAACATCTTCCAGTAAGACACCCCATAACAAAAATTAACCTTCCCTTATTCGACCCCAAGAACCACACCATTTACAACCTCACCCGCCTATATCATTGCCAAATAAAACTTGAACCTCCTAAACCAAACAAATACATCCCACAGTGTCTCCGATGTCTGAACTATGGCCATACAAAAAATTACTGATTTAATCCCTTCCGCTGCGAGCGTTGTGATACCACTCACCCACCCACCAAATGCCAAATCCCAAAAAAGACTCCACCCATATGGAAAATTGCCGTGGTAACCGTATCGCAAACTATAAAGGCTGCCAAATCATTCTACACAAAATCTATGGCAACCAATTCGTCTGCACTTCAAAAACCCCAGCAACCACATCTCCTCAGCCACACAATCTTTTCCCTCTACAAAGCAACTCTGGCCCTATATCCTACGCCAATATCGTCAAACTCACCCTACTTAAACCCCACAAATCCCCCAACAAACAAATGCTGACTTGCCTAATCAAAATAACCCACTATACTCCCTGTGTTCGAAAATAGACAACCTCAACTTCATCATCAGACCTTTAATCCAATTCCTAACCACAATAATCCAAGTCAATGGACACCCCAAAATGACACATACTGCTCCTCAATACCTTACTATGTGCACTTGGAACGTCCGCGGAGCTACCAATAAACACCACGAAATTAACGTATTCCTATAAAAATCAACATCCATCTTCTGCTATTAACCGAGACTAAACTCATCCCCGCACAGCCTTATAACATCCTTAACTATAAAACCTACAGAGCCAACCATCTCAGCTCCTCGAGGAAAGGCGGCTCTGCTGTTCTAATCAAAAGCTCTATAGATCACAACCAACTCCCTTCCATATCCATCCCAGACCTGCAACTAACACACAACACTCTACACAACCACTTACATCCCCATTAACACCTCCTCATACTACTCCGCTCCAGACAACCAAATCATATCTGACACCTGGAAAAATCTACTCTCCTCCTGCCTTTCTCGCTACACAATAGGAGGAGATTACAACGCCAAACACTTCTAATACCAGAGGAAAAGTCCTACATGCTCTCAAAACTCCATATCAAAATAATACAGCCTACCGAAACAATTTACTACCTAGACAGTCACCAATCACCAGATACTAGTCTTCTTCATCTGCCACAAAACCAAACAATACCTTTCCAATCCTCAAATTCTGCATGATGTCAAGTTCCGATAACTTACGAGTCATAGCATGATTAAATCTATCCCTTCCTCCCCATTCCTCCAATCACATGCCCAACAACACATTCACTAACTGGATCCACTTTTCTCAAAAATTAGAAAAACTAACAATCCTCAACATCCCACTGAAGACTCAGTCGTAAACCACCTACAATCTATATCATCACTTCTGCCGGCATAGCGTCCTACCAAAAAACCCCTTAACCGCATCCAACAAACCCACACCAAAATCAAATTGAAAACATACTCCATGAGAAAAAAGCTTTGCGAAAACAATGGTTCTCCAACCTCATAAACAACTTTTTCGAACAATACAAATCCTGAAACCACCTATTTTATAGACATTGAAAAAGCTTTCGACAAAATCCATCACCATTCCCTTCTATATAAAAATCAAAGATTGCTCCAAACGACACTCATTATAGAATACTCCTCAAATACCTCTTCAACAGAACCTTCTCCATCAAAATAAATAATCACATCTCCCAACCCCAACCTATCACTGCAGGTGTCTCCCAAGGAAGCGTTATTGCCCTCTTCCTATACAACATCTTCTCCCACTATATCCCACAACATCCCGCCACTACTACAATCTTCACTTCGCAGACGACATTGTCATCTCCTATCAATCCTCCTCTCTCACCTACAATATCTATCTTCTATCAGCTCTCACGCACCTAGAGCATTGATCCAAACAGTGGCGAATCAACGTAAATCCCACGAAATCAGTAACCGTCCCATTCACACTAATCAAAAAACCTCCTCCCCATATCCTTCTCTATCTATACAAAGCAGAAATACCCACAAAAATAGAAACTACCTACCTAGGACTCCTCTTTTATTCAAAGCTCTCATGGAAACCGCACATTAAACACCTCCACTGCATAGTCAATTAAAACTCAGAACTCTATATCTGTAACCTCACTAACCAAAATCACCTTCAGCCATCCTAACACCACGATTCATCAATTCCATAGCGACCCTCCCCCACCACTACACTTACGTCGCCTCAAAAGAAAACGCCCTATCGACCTATAACACTGGGTCACCTCCTAACACACCCCATCATCACACCCACAGACCATAACCACCCATTCCATCCAACTCATCAAACTCAACATCATCAGTCAAGCCTCATAGTTCAACAATATATGCCCTTCAGGCAGACAAATTAAAATACAAGAAAAAAAATGCAAAATTAGGTTAATTGCTGGATTAACCTAATTACCAAGTTCCCATGTTAATTATGTACATAATTTAAATTGTATATACTGTAAACTATATGTAACCATCTAATAATCATTGACTAATAAATTTTAAAAAACTGAAGAAAGCAGTTTATTTTTAGTGGAAGCAGACACCCACCTCACATTTCAGTCTTGGTTCAGTTTTACACCCAACTTGTCTTCGTTATGCATATTCTACATCACTTATATGATCTATTCTGTTTGTGGAACAACTTGTTCATGAGATGGACGCTAATGCTTTCTCTTTAGTACTTTCCCACTCTGTAGGAACGCATTAGCCACATTCAATAAAAAATTTAGCAATGACACTGGCTTCTGTGATAATTGTCGATAATGTCGCTTGTAAATGAGCCAATAATTGACAACAAATATGTCAGAGTCAATGTCAGAAGGTTGTTGTCACTCATCATCATCGGTTACATCACCAAAGAGAATCGCTTCAAAGATTTCCTAATCTCTTAATCCAGACATTTATTTATAATAAATTCAACCTATAAATACACCATACTTAAGTACTTAACATCAAATTGACAGATATTATCCGATGTTCAATATATTGTTCTCGGAGTTCAACCGGGTTTTGCATAATTATATTAGAACGCAACGTTTCGACGACTACAAGCTCTGTCGTCATCTTCTAGGCGAAGAACTTGACTTCTTGCAGAATTTGAGGATTAGAAAGGTATTGTGTGGTTTTGTGGCAGATGAAGAAGTCTAGTATCTGGTGATTGGTGACTGTCTAGGTAGTAAATTGTTTCGGTAGGCTGTATTATTTTGATATGGAGTTTTGAGAGCATGTAGGGCTTTACCTCTGGTATTAGAAGTGTTTGGCGTTGTAAGATCGCCTAGAAGATGACGACAGAGCTTTCAGTCGTCGAAACGTTGCGTTCTAATATAATTATGCAAAACCCGGTTGAACTCCGAGAACAATATATTGAACAACTACACCGGGAAAGGCTATTATCCGATGTTTCCAAATATCCCACAGGGCTCATATGGAGCCAAATATTTATAGGATCGCATCACAAAGAATATAACAGTTCATTTACCTGTTATTGAAATTTATTATCTCCTAGACATGTAATAGCATGACATATTTTTAAATCACTGTAATTCTGCGACTTATTTCGTAATTATTGTAACGAATGTAAGAATAATCGATCCAAAACCAGAACAGAACATTCCGCTACAAACAAAACATGGCAACGAGATCTGTTGAAACTGTTGTGTTACAAGCGTAATAAGGCCAAATGCAACCTCTGGCAGTCTTTAACGCCTCAGAAATGGGCGGTTTTTACGAAGGGTCCACAAGGACATACCAGACCAGAAAGGGTTAAATATTAGGTTTTAAATAGCATAATAAATTTATTATTTATTTTAATATGTAATTAATAATGAAGTCATATTCTCATAATTGTACGCTAGTTTCAGCAGTATTCGTTCTTATCAGAAACCTGAGGAAGCAAACATAAAATTTTGAAACAGATTTCTACAATAAACATTTCTGTTAATCTAAGTTTCTATTCATAACTTTACCTTCAATTGAGTTTTAATTAACCTAAGTGGTCGCTCCTCTGGTCTCTCGATCCCAAATGTCCTCCTTGTAACTGTTCCTTCGGTTCACCCTTTGTGTGACCACTTATCCAGGTTTCTATTGCCAATATTTGATTATATATGACTTCCTTATTAGATCAATCGATTACGACTAAGCTTGGTACTAGGGAAAATCTAGGGGTGGTACGGAAAATGCCGGTCGATATATTATTCTACTGTATCCTTAGAACTTAATTAAACTATTTATGAAGGTCCGATCTGCCGTTAAGATAATTAATTATCGTGTCTAAAGCGTGTCGATAATTCATCAGCTGTATTAATAGGACGTAATAATTACATCACTCCTCGGGCGGGGGTGGTGATAAGTCAAAACATTGTTGTAATGATTTATGGCCAATTAAGGTCAGAAAAAATTATTTAACGAGTTGATTAATGAAAATTACATTTAATCTATCTAATAAATAAATCAGAGTGTTTGTTTTTATGTATGTATATATATTTATATGTTTTTTATACAAACCTACACCGATGGAGCAAATTTCACCAAATTTCGTACACGTGTTCTTTGCGACCAGAAAACAAACACTGTCGGGCTGAGACGTGTCTACCACCCCAAGAAGCGGGGATGCACGGGGGTTGAAATATTTAAACATGCTAAAACAGTCGATATTTTATTCGGATAATGATTTTTAGGGGTCCTAGATATTTATGGTGTTTCTACCGATGTTTTCTGAATATAATTTTCATCCCCTACACCCTGGGAAAAGGGCACCCTTAGGGTTTGGGGTGGAGAATACAAATCTATACCGGTGGATCAAATTTCACCAAATTTCGTACACGTGTTCTTTGCGACCAGGAAAACAACACTGTCGGGGTGAGACGCGTCTACCACCCCCAGAAGCGGGAGTCGACGGGGGTGGAAATATTTGAACATGCTAAAACAGTCGATATTTCAGTCGGATAAATATTTTTAGGGAACAAAGATATTTATAGTGTTTCCACTGATGATATCTGAATATAATTTCCAACCTCTACACCCTGGGGAAAGAGCACCCCTAGCGTTTGGGGTGGAGAATACAAATCTACACCGCTGGAGCAAATTTCACCAAATTTCGTACACGGGTTCTTTGCGACAAGGAATACAACACTGTCTGGGTATGACGCGTCTACCAACCCCAGAAGCGGGGGTTGACGGGGGTTGAAATACTTAAACATGCTAAAACAGCAGGTATTAGATTTGGATAAATATTTTCGGGGTCAAAGATATTGATTGTGTTTCTACCGATGTTATCTGAATATAATATTCATCTCCTACGCCCTGGGAAAAGGGCACCCTTAGGGTTTGGGGTGGAGTTGCTTTACAGAAAAATAACGCGAATACGACCGAGTTTGGAGTCAATTCGAAGGTTATGGATGTCAGTGAGTTTACTTCGGATAAATATTTTTAATGCCCATTTAACCCGAAAGGGTGGGGGTTGGAAGGGAAGATAAATAGTCAATTCTTGCGCGTTCTTGGAGGAGAATTACGTGAATACTATTATTAACGGATGTTGTTAAAAATATAAATCCCTTTAGACATTAGTGGTGAGCTTGCTTGGGGCTGGGGGTGAGAATTGTCTATTATTCTAAAACTGCCAAAATGTTATGTGTTTATGGGTAAAGGAAACAAACACTGTCGGGGTGAGACGCGTCTACCACCCCCAGAAGCGGGGGTGGAAATATTTAAACATGCTAAAACAGTCGATATTTCAGTCGGATAAATATTTTTAGGGGTCACAGATATTGATAGTGTTTCTACCGACTGTTGGGGTGAGACACGTCTACCACCCCCAGAAGCGGGTCGGGATTATCAGTAGAGCACTTTTAGGTGTTGGGTGGAGGAACGCTGCAATAAAATAACGAGAATACAACCGAAATTGGAGTCAAATCCAAGGTTATGGATGTCGTCCAGTTCAATTATAGCATCAAATTGGCCATTTAGCCCCGAGGGGCGGGAGTGGATTTGATGGAAAGTTTTCTAACATGTTCAATCATCGATATTAGCGTGGAATAAATAAATGCCGGGACTATTGACGTTGATTGTATTTCTACCGATGTTGTTTGTAGGCATGATAGGGGTTGCGCTGGAGGGGATTTCCTTGAAAATAACGGGAAAACAACCGAGATTCGAGTCAAATCGAAGGTAATGGATGTCGCTGAATTTATTTATGACAATCTGGACAACGCGCGGGTATCGGCTGGGTTGGGATGAGTTGACCGGCTGTTTTTTGCGTCAATTAAATATATTTCGGGATGAATTAGATTAATAAAATTTCCCTACATGTTCTCTGTGTATAATTTCAACCCCTTCCGGACTCGGAAGGGTGCACCCTTAAGGGTGGGCGTGAAGTAGCATTACATAAAAAGAAACCAGAAACTATCGGGATTGTCACTGAGTTTAATTATGACATTAAACATGACCGTTTAAGTCCCCGAAGCGGGAGTTGTCGGGGGTGAAAAATTTCAAACATGTTAAACGGTCGATATTTGCGATAATTATTTCCTGGGGTTAATTACTTTGATAGTATTTATACCGATGTTGTTTGTGTATAATTTAACCCCTGTGAGGGGAGCAAGCTTAGGGGTGGGGTGGAGGTACGTTAAATATAAACCCGCAAAAACAACCGAGATTCGAATCAATTCAGAGACTATGAATGTCGCTGAATCTAATTGTGATAACCTTGGTTAAGCGACGGGTTTGGGAGGTTTTTGGCGGGGGAATAAATTTTCAGACAATGTAATCGGCCGATTTTTGCGTGGAATACATTATTTTTCATTATCGCATATTTGTGGGGTGGTCATCTTCTAACATGTAAAAACGGCCGATATATGTAGTCAATGACTTCGTCCCCCTTCGGCATGGGAGGTGAGCACATTTAGGGATAGGGTTCGAGGAGCTTTACATAAAAATAGCGCAAAAGTAACCAAAATTGGAGTCTTATGGATGGTTATAGATAAATGACATCTCGGTCAACGCCGGGCACCCAGCTAGTAATTAATAAAGTATACCACTTAGATAAAAATAGGCAAACAACAGACGAATTTAAGTATGGTATTTAATTTAACTCTTGATTTTGACTGTTATATATAATTATTATATTTGTAACACACATGCTGTATATTTTAGAATTAATAGTCTTTTCAGGTTTATACCCATTCAATTTCGGGCTCCGGACGTTCGCCCTAAGCACTGTTTCCCTAACAGAAATATACCTATTGACGTTTTCCCGACATGGCATTTTCAGATGGGTCGGGGAAAACGTCAAGCGGGATAATGACCTGTCGGGAAATTGTCAAACCGGATAATGTATTATCGGGGCAAACGTCCATCTGAATTTTGCTGTCAGGAAAACATGCTTCGGGCAAGTGTGTATCGGTATTATATACTAGACCCTGTCATCTCAGCAATTTTTATATAGTTAGTCCTTCAGAAGAGGACAGCGCTAAGTGTCGAATCGTCTTTTAAGCGGGATGATCCGGTTATGAAACAGAAAGGCTTTAATAATTTATAGCTTCTAACACTTGGTCCACGACACGAAACACGAATTACGATTAAAAAAAATTAAAGTATTTTTCTGAAAGAAAAACAGGGGAAAAATATTTATATAAGCTTTTCAACTATGTTTACAATATTGAGTAGAAAATAGTATAATTTATTTCGATAATTTTCAGGTATGCTAGACACTAACTTTTCAAGTTATTAAGCGTAGTCGGAAAAAGTGGACTTATTTTGTTTCCGATACTTCATGTTTGAACAGGTAACCGCCCACTCTAATTCGGATCGTAAGTGATGTAGCATATAATGGAGGTTGGTTCAGTCTTTGAGGACGAGCCAAAATCATCTCCCCCTTCCTCAACCGCATGTGTTGTCATGCAAGAGCAAATCTAGATCACGACGTCAGCAAATGGCGTAATTATGGTCATGAAGATCGGCATACTATATAAAGTTTATTTAGGTTGGGCACACAAGGACTCGCTGGACTCAACGTGTCCAAATACCGAGGAATTATATGGGAGGGGGAGGGGAGAGTATCTCGTGATACTAGAACGCGGGGTTAATATCCTTTAATATTACATTCATTTTGATCTGCTAGATAGGACAAGCGAAAACACTATTATGTTTTGTACAGTAACAAGGTACAAGGGGGTAATCCGCGTGGTAACAACTCCCTTTTAATAGCATTGTAAGGTATTTGAATGGGGGGATAAGCAAAAAAGAGCAAGGTAGCCAAGAGGTTTTACATGCACAGATGATAAAATACAACAAAGAAGAATACACAACAGCAATGAGAAATAAAGACAACAATCACACACAAGAAGAAAAACATTACTTAAAGTAATAATTTTTTTTAGGGCAACAGGCTACATGATGGTAATTCACATTGGTCAACTCCCCTTTAATAGCATAGGAAGGGATTTGAAAGTGGAGATGCGGAAGGGTAGAGGAAGGTAGTCAAGGGTTAACTAGGGCACCCGGGTTATATTTTAAGGAACCTACCTGTTTGTTGTTTTTTTTGTTTTTTTTTAGGGCGACAGGCTACATGAGGGTGATTCACTTTGGGCAACTCCCCTTTAATAGCATACGAAGGGATTTTAAATGGGGGATGCGGAAGGGCAGAGGAAGGTAGCCACGGGTCCTTTTTTTTATGGCAACAGGCTACATGAGGGTGATCCACATTGGGCAACTCCCCTTTAATAGCATAGGAAGGAATTTGAAAGGGGGGATGCGGAAGGGTTGAGGAAGGTAGCCAAGGGATACTAGGGCCCCCGGGCTATGGTTTAAGGATCCTACCCGGCATTCGCCTAAAGAAAAGCAGGGAAAACCCTAGAAAACCTGCATGAGATAGGTCGGGCATTTGGTACTTGTCCCACGCCCTTCCGATGACGGGAGAGGAGTTTGCTGTGGGGACGCAGCATTCCCTTCTCCGTGCCTCGACCAGTTTAGGAGGCAGCTGGCCGACTATTCCAATAGGAATAGCGGACAACTCTTGCCGTATGCCCAAGGTCTGCGACCCCGAAACATACACCTCTCAAAACAGGCCGAAGTGCCTCGGCATGTGGGAACCTTAGTTCAAAAAAAACCAGAGAGATGTGAGAGCATCCCCAAAGGTAGCCCCCGCCAGAGCTCTCTGGGAAGGTTCACCTGCGAGAAATCCTCTCGCAGGCTTCCTCTGCGAACAACTCTTTTCTTTTTTTTTTTTTTTTTAGGGCAACAGGCTACATGAGGGTGATCCACTTAGGGCAACTCCCCTTTAATAGCATAGGAAGGGATTTGGAAATCAGGATATTTATAAATGATATGTGGACGCAAGATGCCTGCGAGAGGATTCTCTCGCAGCTAACTTGCGAGGGATGTTCTCTCGCAGGCAGAACCTTTTAGGAGAGATACGAAGGGGCTAACTTTGGCTATGCCTTTTCCTCTCCGTTTATGAACTAAGGTTCCCACAAGGCGAGGCACCTCGGCCTGTTTTGAGAGGTGTATGTTCCGGGGTCACAGACCTTGGGCATACGGTAAGAGTTGTCCGCTATTCCCATTGGAATAGTCGGCCAGCTGCCTCCTAAACTGGTCGAGGCACGGAGAAGGGAATGCTGTGTCCCCACAACAAACTCCTCTCCCGCTATCGGATGGGCGTGGGACAAGTACCCAATGCCCGACCTACCTGATGCAGGTTTTTCTAGGGTTTTCCCTGAATTTCTTTAGGCGAATGCCGGGAAGGATCCTTAAACCATAGCCCGGGGGCCCTAGTAACCCTTGGCTACCTTCCTCTACCCTTCCGCAACCTCCCTTTCAAATCCCTTCCTATGCTATTAAAGGGGAGTTGCCCAATGTGGATCACCCTCATGTAGCCTGTTGCCCTAAAAAAGAAAAAAAAAAAAATTTATAAATGAACCCATCCACATCCCCCCTTTCAAATCCCTTTCCTATGCTATAAGAGGGGAGTTGCCACTATGTGGATTACCCTATACATAGCCCGTCTACAACCCCCCACCTCCACCTCTCCACCCTTCCACCCTTCCGCAAGAGAAGCCTACGAGAGGACTCTCTCGCAGGTAACCTGCGAGAGGCAGAACCTTGTAGGAGAGATACGAAGGGCTACCTTTGGGTATGCCTTTTCCTCTCCGTTTTTGAACTAAGGTTCCCACAAGCCGATGCACCACGGCCTGTTTTGAGAGGTGTATCTTCCGGGGTCACAGACCTTGGGCATACGGTAAGAGTTGTTGGCTAGTCCCATTGGAATAGTCGGCCAGCAGCTTCCTAAACTGGTCGAGGCACGGAGAAGGGAATGCTGCGTCCCCACAGCAAACTCCTCCCCCGCTATCGGAAGGGCGTGGGACAAGTACCCAATACCCGACCTACCCGATGCAGGTTTTTCTAGGGTTTTCCCTGAATTTCTTTAGGCGAATGCCGGGTAGGATCCTTAAAATATAGCCCGGGGGCCCTAGTAACCCTTGTGTTCCTTCCTCTACCCTTCCGCATCCCCCCTTTCAAATCCCTTCCTATGCTATTAAAGGGGAGTTGCCCAACGTGGATTACCCTCATGTAGCCTGTTGCCCTAAAAAAGAAATATATATATATATATATATATATATATATATAAATGATATCTTTATTAAACTGCAATTAAGTGGTTTATTTAAATAAAACCAATTTACTTTTTATTTATTAAGTGTCTTATTAGAAAAACATTTCTTTTTATTCAAGAATGAAGCTTTAGACCTTAAGGTCATCCCCAGCTATATACAAGCTTTGGAAAATGACGGCATGAGGAGTTTTTACGGTGATCAATAAGACAGGTGTTAACTGTTAAGAAAAAATCCCACAGATATACCAGAGATAAATGAGTCAATTTCTAGTTTAATAAACCAGGATTTAATAACATAAGATATGGCGCTCGACGTGGGGGTCCGAATGTTAAACGTACGCATTCACTGCAACATTAAATAACAAAAATTACAATTCAAAACCACAGAACGCTGTTAAATGTTAAAAACCTAAAAAATAATTAAGTTGATGGGAGAATAGCAAATCGAACAATTTAAGTGTGTTTAATTGAACATTCAAATATTATTATAGACATAGTTTAAACAGAAACCACTTCAGACAGACACGTAGATGTATGGTACATAATCTAACACACTACAAAATTTTCAGTTTACAATAGAAATTCAAAAATTGGAGCACGTTTCATCCATTTATTTGGAACCCTCTTCAAGGGATCAATATTCGTATAATAAACATTTCTCAACAACGTGCACTGGCGAAACGAGAGTAAACCATTGGAATTTATTCATTTTTCGTCTCGCCGTTACTCGTTTCTTCTCTTTCACACCCCCAAAACTGCTGATTTCTATATTTATTATATTTGTCATTCCCTTTATTGTTGACCTTCTCTGTGTTGTTTTCTCGACTGTCTTGTTTACTTTTGTTCGTAGTAATTCCTTCTCACACATTGGAATACTTCCAATAAAGTCACTTATCTGTTGTCAAGAAATTAGCAACTGGGTGAATGAAATAATCTCTGAATTCGGACTATCGCATTTTAAAAGTTTTTCCATGAACACCCGTTTGCCACAATTGTCCGTAAAAAATATCTAGAATATTATTTGCAATTAATCACGGACAATAGTAAATATTTAAGAGGGCCTAAATTGTTTCCTATGACTCCAATAATAATTTTCTTAAGGCGTACTTCACGGAGAAGTTTGAGACCGTACTATAAGTGTGAACAACTTTGAAATAAAAAGTGATGTTATTTCTTCTACTAGAAGTCTCCCAAATGATTTCTAATGGATAGGCAACGCTCTCAAGAGTACACAGAAAAAAACTTTCCACGAACAAATGCCTTGAGAAATCTCAAGTGTATCGTTAGGAGATACAGAAATTTCCTTGGAGCATAGATCCATCAACTAAGGCCGAACAGTTCCGTGAAAGGATGATCTTCTTCCCGACAGGTGGCACAGACGTCAGGAGCTCGTAAAATTTTTTTGAGTAACTCTGTCTTTAAATGAAATATCAAACATTAAAATAAATTTATCGTTACAGAAATTTTAATAATTTTAAAAATATAAATATAAGTATCATTTATTCAGGTGATTAAAAAATACTAGAGCCATGGTGTGACACAACCACACAATAAAGTTGACAAACTCAAAAGAGGTTTTGCTTCGCTTTTGAGTTTGCCAACTATATTTTCGGTTGTGTCGCTCAATGCCTCTTGTGTTTTTTAATAATCTGATGAAAGGAACGTTGTGTGCGGTTTATATCATCACTACATTTTCTCTGCCAATGACTATTTTTTGTTATTATTAACCAATTGATTTGAAAAATTAAACCTTGATTTGACTTTCAAATGAACGTAGTTGCCATACTAAAAGTGGCTCAACTGAATAAGTTGCCAAATTTTGACAGACATAAAAATTATATGCTAAATTTCGTCAAGAATTTTGGCCATGATACATTAATTTTATTTTATTAATACAAGTCAGATTAAGTTCTCAATTTTATTTATAATATTTTTAATTATAGCCTCACTAAAACGTTATAATGATAAAAAGTCTTCACTGTGAAAATAGGTAAAAGAAAATTACAGGAGAAACAAGATAATTGTCACAATGAAAAGCGGACGTTCAGGTTTAAAGCACCATTCGGTTTTATGTAATTGTTAGGAACGGGTTGCAATATAATTAAACTAAGTTATAAGTATCACGAGTAGTTCACATAAAGTACTTCGTAAATATCAATATTAGGCTAATGATAAAAAAAATTTAAAAGTGAGTTTCCAAAAGTATAGCAATACTGTTCGTCTTCAGAATGAATTAACAGAAGACAGTCTGCACATGCCGGGATATACTTGATTAAAGGCGAAACGTTGAATAGTTTCTTAATTAATTTATGTTCTGACCTTTCATTCATTGTAAAATAAAAGTAAGTCATGTAATTATAATTATCAATTTAAATTCTGTGTAAAATCCAATATTGTAATATAATTTGTCACTTGTTATTAACGTGTGTATTTTAGAGAATAAAAAATGTATCATTATGAATAAGGAGAAGTGAGAAGATAAGAAAATTAGGAAACAGCAAGTCGCGAGGCAACAAACAAAGAGAAAGTGTATGATGGCGCTGGAAGAAAATTTATCATCGGGCCCCAGAGTTTCCAGTGAATAAGAGACAGAATTACTGTAGCATTTCTTTTGTCTGCTGATAGTCCGCTGTGCTTCACCGCAGTTAAGCGAGGGGTGTGTGGGGGTGGAGTGGGACTGGTGGCCGGGCAATGAGAGACGTTTGTCTGTAAAGCTTAATCGACGGAGACTAATGGAACGTTTATGGGGTTTCCTTATCACAGGCAATTTACTGTACGGTGTCAGCTAAATTACCTAGTGTAATTTCAGGATGCAAATTTAATTAGGTTACGTCTCATAACGCAACGCAATACGACGAAACGCGGCGGGGCTACCCACGTGTAACGAGGAATGGGAATGACCCTGAGCACGTGGCCTCGTCGCGTCGCTGCAAGGGTGGCTTTCACCCCCTCCCCTGCCGCAGGTGAAGCAATAGCGTCAAATTCTCTCACAAACACTAAGGATTTTGAAGCATACATCACGTTCAATATTAAATTACGTAAATAACATGAATATATGAATTTACATTCATAAATAATGGATATTTCTCCATTTATATATAAATATAACTATATTATGCAATATTTATTGTTACACATCATTTGAGATAACACCAAAAATGTACAGAAACTTTACCGTCTTAAAATTTACACTTACCTTACAATGTAAACCCTGAAACTCGCTCCATTAGCATTACAAAAACACACAATCAGTAATTTTTAATTATTAACGTAATTTAATATGAAATAAATGTATAGTTAATTTATTTTTAATATTTTTCACATGAGACAGACGGAAGAATAATTTAGATATGAACATCTGTCTCCAACTAGAGTTCCTATCACTCTAAAATTAAACAGTTAAAACTATTCAATGCAGTCTATTTAATTATTAATCAATTTAAATAAAACTTTAAAAGACTGTCTTGACATGATATTCTGAAATTCTAAGACAAAGCTACATAATTATCATCAATACACTGATCAGGCAATTTAAACCTAGAAGAGATTATTCTAAATAATTTATGTTGTTTAAATATAATAATTTAGTATTGGGTGGAGAAATTTTTTTAATCATACATTAAATTTTTGTCATCACTATCAAATTTAAAATCATTAAAACATTATCAAGCATAATACAGAATATTATTTTTGATAATGTAATACGGGTTAGAAGTATGCAAATTAAATAAGTAGCCAATTAACATGCAAAAATAAGGGATCATTTTATTTTTTTATTTCGTCTGATAATTAGCAACTTAGGGTAAAATAAATGTAATAAATTTCAAAACTTTGTTGGTTATAATTCTGGATAATGATAGTTTTATTATTCGAAATACTAGAGGAAAAATCCTCCACATTAGTACCAACATTGGCAAAATATTGTTATACATAATAAGTCAGAGAATTGCTTATTAACAAAAATAATTAAATATACAGACGTTTCGTCCTCGTTTTGAGAATTCTTCAAGTTAAAACAGGCAAGATAGCAAAACCCTTCTCAATTTTTTTTGTTTGATTTATTATGAAATTACTAAACCTGAACAGTTCGTAAACCATGGACGAAACGTCGGTGTATATATTTTTTTCTCAATAAACAATTCAGTTGTGCTGCTCTAGGCTCTTCTTAGCACCTGAAAAAATCGACAAGGTTCCCAGTAGAGTTGTGTGGTTTTAATATTATCACTTAGCAAACCCGGAAGGGCGTGGGACAAGAACCCAATTCCCGACCTACCTGGTGCAGGTTTTTCTAGGTTTTCCCTGTATCACTTTAAGGCGAATTGCCGGGTAGGATCCTTAAACCATAGCCCAGGGCCTAGTTAACCCTTGGCTACCTCTACCCTGCCGTTTCCCTTTTCAAATCCCTTCCTAGGCTATTAAAGGGGAGTTGACGCAATGTGGATTACCTGTTACCCATTACTGTTACTCTAAAAAAATCTACACCAAGATTTTGAAAATGTTGAAATATTATTCTCTGTTTTAATCATATAACGTCGCCAAGAACAATTTTGTTGACGCGACTTAAACCATCCAATAATAAAAAGTACGTTTTCAGTTAATATGTTTATCTCATATTCCTTCACACAATATTAAATTAAAGTACAGTATTAAGAAATATAATTATATTAGCTTTTATATAATTTTCTCGGTTATAATTAAAACACCTTGCAGCTGTCTATAGAGGCTAAATGTTTTGACAGCCTTTATAACCCCTTTTCAAAAACCAAACTTTAGATATTTTAGGTGCTACACCCTTACAGGTATTTTAGGCATTAATTACAAAGTCCAATTCATCGGGTTATATCATGTATATATTAGTTGATGGATGTTATGAAGTCATAAAAGCGATTAAGACCTCGATGACGACATCGCGACCATTTCGATATAATAAAACTGCTATTTAATTAAAAGTATTATTGCCGTGAGCAGCTTTCGGCGCAATTATTCAGTTTTCGTGTGTTAAATAAATTACAGTTGAATTAATATATTTGAAATTATAATATACCATAATTTGATTAAATGGAAATTGACGAGGCTGTCGTCAGGGAATGTTCATTCACCGGATAGTTGCATAATTTTAAAATCGTTCGCGTCTATCTATCGTAGTTCGTCATACAGTCTCTAGTGGTGTATTTGTTTTTAGATATTTCCAATAAAACGATTTGTGAACCGTCCCGAGATCTAAAAATAAATCAAATTGGAATTCATTTGGTTGGAAATGTGGATACGGAAGGAATCTGTACAAATGCAGACTAATAACGTGTTCCAGTTCGAGTTTCATTGAATAGATTTTCGTCTGCCAGCAACCGCGAAGCCGTAACTCAGGCCAAGATCGAATTACTACAGCAGCCAATTAACTTCGGGAGTACTACGGACTTTACTTGCTACTGTATATTTACGGAGCAGAAATTTTGTATGTTATCATTCAGGATTTATAAGAAATTTTAACATTCATTGCTCAATGTTATATAATTCTGAAATAAAAATTAAGGAATAATCATTTAACTATCTGACAGGTTTCTTATTGATTTTTCTCAAAATTATTATGAAACATTTTCCGTTGTATAGTTTTATAAATTCTTATTTCTCTCCTTAATCACAGATATTTAACGTTTTAAACATTTCTGTCACACAATTTATTCCCAGAATTTTCTTCTCTACATAATTTAGACACTAGTGATATCTCTATCCGTCTCACTGACGTTTATTAATAATTATAAAGAATATCCTAAATTATTGTAATATTATGCATAAAAAACTTTTCGTAAAAAAAATTATGAATTGTATCGAAAAACATATATTAAATGCATGCCTCATCAGGTGTGGCTGCATTGAATTAATAAGGTATTTTTTAAGAATATGTAACGCGTGTATTTTGGTTTTCTTTTTCTTTGTCTCTGAAGTGTTTTTTGCTGTAGTTTGGAGATTTCGAAATCGTACATTGGTGGACGGATGCCAGGAGTTGTTTTCTGTGAAATGTTGGACAAGGTGTGCGTGGGTTTCGAGGAGATAAATATTTCCATCCAAGTAATTTTCGTGTCCTGTCTCGATTGTTGGCCTCAACATGACTGAATTGTTGGCCATTGTTGACTACAGAACTGCAGCTTCGTGTTATAACTCTTGTAACATTGGAAGAATCAGTGAAACACTGACATTTTCGACCAAGTTTTCTAATAATGAAAAAAGTAAAAAGAATGGGAGGATATAATGGAGGGAATTAAGATTTGGAAAGTAAATCAGTTGTTCTGCGCTCATCACAGCTAGTGAATGTGATTATAAATGGCTCCGTATTGCGTTACGTGTATACGTTTTAAGTGTCACCGATCAAAAAATCTCTTGAGTTCTGCTGTAAACTTTTCCAAGTTGTTGCCTCTGAAATAGTACGAGGGATTGCCAGTACGTCGGTAAGGGAGCTACAGCAGACAACAGAACATAGACATAGCACAATCAATCCAGAAGGCCGATGCCTTAGCCAGTGGTCAACCCCTGAGTCGACGCCTTGCAGTGGTCCTGACTAATTCATCGTTGCAGTTAACCCTTTCTGCCAGCTGTGAGATTCGGAGACGCCAGTACGTCGGTACGAGAGCTACAGCAGACAACACAACACAGAATAGCAGTACGTATTTGGTACGGGCAGCATATCTCTTCTACGTAAAAACCACAGGTGCCCGAGATAAGAGTTTTTCATGCTTAATTGTAGTAAACTTATTACAAATTCTTTCTTATACTTCTTCCATGGCGCTGCAGTCCGTAGTGAACCTTGGCCTTTCCAACGAGCTTCTTTCATCCTTCACGGTCATGTGCTGTCCTCTTCCAATTTCTACATCCCAGCTTCCGCAGATCTTCCTCCACTCCGTCCAACCATATTCTTCGGGGTCTAAATCGTTCTCTTTGTCCTCCTGGGGTTCCAAGTAGAATCTTCTTTGCCACCTCAGACTCCATCATTCGTGCTACATGGCCTACCAATCTTATCATTCCTGATCGTATGACTTTTGTTACTGGAGCATCAGCGTATATAGCATACAATTCTGTATTGTACATTTTCCTCCATTGTCCCTTATCGCACACTGGGCCGATTATCCTTCTAAGAACTCTTCTCTCGAATCCATCCATCAGCCTTGCGTCGGTTTCCGTCAGGATCCATGTTTCTGAGGCATATATAAGAACCGGTCTTACAAGAGTTTTATAAATAGTAAGTTTTGTTGGGCGGCTGAGGAGTTTTGACCTGAATAAATTACTCAAGGCAAAATATGCCTTATTTGCTGAAACTAATCTGGCCTTAATTTCCGATGAGGTTTAACAAAAAAAAAAGCCCACAAAAAATAATACTTTTACAAATTATTATAATATTACTTACAATTTTAGAAAAAAATCCAGGCAAGGTTCCGTTGCCTTCTCTGTAGTAACCGAATTGAATTTAAAATATACATTTTTGGAATGAAAGCTATAATTTATTTTCTCATTTAAGGCCATTTATTATTAATAATATTTACTTGTTATTAATTAATATTCCTCGGTACAGTAAAATTTTTGGAAACGGAAATTTCAAACCTTGATCCGGGTTTTACCAAACATTTTCTATGCTTCGTCAGTGTTTCTGTTGTCAGGATATTTTTTCTTCCATTTTATACGCACGACTCATAACTGTAAATGTCGAGTCAATTTCCTTAATCCATATCAATAAATTAGGATAATCCTCAGTCTAACATCATTTGCCATTTCCATTCATGTTTTCATTACACAATTCTATACTTCCCCGTTTCTGCGGTAACTTTTACTCACTAACCGAACTTTAAACGACGATTTCCTTTCATTTTTCACCTCCTTTACGACACGATTACCTTCCTACAGCTCAATAAATTAGGATATTATTCTATCGAAATCCATGACATAATCTGCCACTTGCACCCTGGTTTCTTCAATTTCGTCTGCCTGAATCGTTCATGTTCCCGTTATTTACTTATTATATATAATCAAAATTTAATGATAGGAACAAATGATAATGCCTAAACGCTCGGGACACGCTCTACTCTTCATCACTCGATTAACCAACGTGATACTTCTGAATTTTAAGTATATTGTTTTTGATGCTTTAATTAATTTTATGAAATTTTGTAGTCTCTCAAGGCAGTAGTTAAAAATAATATATTTCACAGATATAACGACCATGTAGTGTAAAGAAATTATTTTATTGGGCTGGGTTTTTATGTTAAATAAAAAAATTATTGACCATTAAAGAATTTTTTTATAAGTTTATTACAATTAAGCATGAACAACTTTTATCTCAGGCACCTGTTAATTACGTAGAAGAGATTAGCTGCCCGTTATCAAATACGTACTTTTTTTCTGTGTTCTGTTCGTCTACTGTAGCTCTCGTAACCAACGGACTGACGCCTCCGAGTTCTCACAGCTGGCAGAACGGGTTAACTTCAGCGAGATCTAGTCAGGATCACTGCATGGCGTCGACTCTGGATTTGATCACTGGCTAAGGTGTCGGCCTCCGGGATTTTATTGCGACGTACTCGTGCTGCCTACTTGTGTACTGGATGACGTGTCACGTAATTCTTGCTCTTCACAGCTTTTGTGCTTTGTGATCTTTTTACATTATGCAACTGCACCATGAGCGGAGTTCATCACCAACAACTGTCCCTTAGTAGCGCATAGACCAGACTGACTCATTTTATTACGAGCGGTTCAGGTCCGTTAAATTCAAACGTGCGCCATATTGCCAATCTCTGCCGTCGTACTTTAAGAAGCTTTCCATATCTTGCTCAGAAACATACTGAATACCGTTCCACTCATTTAGTTTTCATATTCAAGTTCCGTCCATTATAGCCTCCCATTCTTTTTACTTTTTTCATTATTAGAAAACTTGGTCGAAAATGCCATTGTTTCACTGATTCTTCCATTGTTACAAGAGTTATAACACGAAGCTGCAGTTCTGTAGTCAACAATGGCCAACAATTCAGTCATGTTGAGGCCAACAATCGAGACAGTACACGAAAATTATTTGGATGGAAATATTTATCTCCTCCACACCCACGTACACCTTGTCCAACATTTCACAGAAAACAACTCCTGGCATCCGTCCGCCAATGCACGATTTCGAATTCTCCAAACTACAGCAGACAACACTTCTGAAGACAAAGCAAATTAAAACCAGTAGTATTCAGTAGTCTCAATTATTTATTCTTCTTTGAAGATTTTTATATGAACCATCGTCTATCAATAATATTTATTCAACGTACATAAGAAAACCATTAAATTGAAGTCCAGCAATAAAAGCTAAGAATAAGGAATAGAAATTAAAGAATAATGATGGAAAAATCTCGACCTGGCCTGGAATCGAACCCAGAATCTCCACTTTGGTCCGTGCTGCACTAATTGTTTTTGTATTCAAATTATACTCTTTCAACATTTATATTTTATTATATGAGTTTAATATCATTAGCCTACAGCAATATAAATATAATACTTTTATTTTCGTCTGTTTTATTAAAATGATAAATAAGGAAACTAACGACCTTTTCAAACTTTAAAGTATTTTATTTAACACTTTAACAAACGTTTCAGTAGGTTTTTGTACTTTTATCGGGTTTCAATAAAGTTCTTAAGCTACTACAGTAACAATTTTGTGCCATACATTATTTCAAATCACAGATTAACATTATATACTTTTTCTTAATCACCCATTATCTTATATAAATTAAAATCAGAAATTTTCATTACTCATGAAATCTAATAATAAGTGTTACCATTTGGAAAGTAAAAAATAAGCCAAATTTTTTCAAAATTAAAATTACCTATTTATACTTATATTTTTAGCATATATGTGTAATTTTAATATAAAATAATTTTGGGTTCTTATTTAATTTTTAATTGGTAGAGTTACTATTAGCTTCCGACACTATTGAAAATTTATGATTTTAATTTAAGTATTAGAATAGGATAATAAGAAGAGGTATATACTGTAAATCTGGGATTTGGAATATTGTATTACACTAAATTGTTCCCGTACGAACATAACTACTTTATTGAAACCTGATTAAAATAAAAAATGGACGTACTGAAACGTTCGTTAAAGTGATGAATATTCAAAATGTCTGTAAAGGCCGTTAATTTCTTTAATTCATAATTGGAAAAGAACGATGTAGGACTTTTTGGCTAGAATATTGATTTTATTCTTACGCTTAGCTACTGTGATTATTAGTCAAACGACGGTTCTTTCCACATTACATTATCCGTCGACAATGGGGTATACAAGTGAGAAATACAAACTAAAGTTGCCACTTATAATCCCTTAGCTTTATTTTTTTTAATATTTTTTTTAAGGTAACAGGTTACATGAGGGTAATCCACATTGTGGCAACTACCCTTCAATAGCATAGGAAGGGTAGAGGAAGGAAGTCAAGGGTTAACTAGGGCCCCGGGGCTATATTTTAAGGATACTACCCGACATTCGCCTAAAAGTAATGGAGGACAAACCCTGGAAAAACCGGCATCAGGTAGGTCGGGCATTGGGTACTTGTCCCACGCCCTTCCGATAGCGGGAAAGGAGTTTGCTGTGGGGACGCAGCATTCCCTTCTCCATACCTCGATCAGTTTAGGAGGCAGCAGGCCGACTGTTAAAATGGGAACAACGAACAACTCTTACCGTACGCCCAAGGTCTGCGACCCCGGAACATACACCTCTCAAAACAGGCCGAGGTGCCTCGGAATGTGGAAACCTTAGTTCAAAAAACCAGAGAGATGTGAAGGCATCCCCAAAGGTAGCCTCCGCGAGAGCCCTCTGGGAAGGTTCACCTGCGAGAGAATTCTCTCGCAGGCTTGCTTCCCTAATCCTTTAGCTCTACGTGCTACCTTTTATTCTTAACTCTTCTCCTTTTATTTGCAAGTAAGATGTCTTAATATTTTCATTAAAATTTAACGTTAAAATATCGGCTCTCAAAATTAACGAACCAAACGGAAAAAAGTACTTTTTCTTTTTGCAAAACAGTTAATTCAATCTCTCTGTCTAAAGCTTTAAATTCCATTGGCTTCACAAGTCTTCATTAAGGTTCCCCACCCTGAAGCGTTTTATTTTTATTAAGTCGTCCGAAGTAAGTTGGAGTCGTTAAATGTGTGTGTCGGGTGGGGTAGGGGGTGGGGGAAACGGTGGGATGGAGAGTGTATTTTTTTTTCGTGGCGGCACCCCGAAGCGGGGCAATAATTCAATTAAAGAGCAATTATCACCAAGAGCAGGCCGGCGGAATTAACAGTCGTGAGATTTATTGTAATGGAATAACGCAGTCACAAGAGCGTTTTTTAATATTTTTTCGTCTCGTCTCTCTCTCTCTCTCTCTCTCGTTGTCTGCGTAAATCCCTCTTTTTCAAAGGATGGTGGGGGTAAAGGAGGGGTCCAAAGCTGTGGCATTAATACTGTACGGCCGATACAAAAGCCACGTTTATAGGTTGCACTAACCGAGAGCTGATATCTATCCAGAGCCTGCTGCTGTACTTTTATCTGCACAATAAATTGTATTCCAGGTCAAGGGAGAACTTTAGTAATTTCATTTTATCTCACCATTCGTCCGCCCTGCCACCCCCTCCCTTCCCATTTTCCACCCCCTTCAGACCTTTCTCACCAATTCTGCTCTTCCCTGTGCGTGTGTTTGTACGTTTTGCGGTTCGTGTGAGCTGTGTTTTACAGATATATATATATATATATATATCTACGGTTGACTCAATTCAACCTCTGCAGCGGTTCGTTTTGCTGCAAGTTTGGAAGGGTCCCTGCTATTTTTTATTTTATTTTATTATTATATCTGCATCGTTTGATGTATCGTAATTGGAATTGGATATATGAACTACTGAAATGGTTTCCTGGCCTCTGCAAATAAACTTCCTGGCCGCCTTTGACCAATTAATAAAATAGACCACTTAAAACACTACACGTCATCAAACCGTAAACTCAAAAAACATATTCCTTGAATAATTCGTTTAAACCAATATTACTGTCAGAACTTTAAACGGTTACTTGGCAACCCTGCCTTGAATTTAAATATTTTATAAACCTTTCTCACTAAACATGGTACAACTTTTAGTTTATTTTGTAACTAGGTGAGTTTTAGACTTTATCCGGGTATTTATTTATATTAGACCCACTAATCTCTTTCACATTTATAATTAGCTGAAGCTTGTGAAGTTTCTCTTTCTCCTGCCTTTCTCCTGTCTTTATTTGATCACAATTTGATTGCCGATCATAACAAGTTACTGAGTTCTGAAATTTACCATCCTCTTCTGGCAATAATTCGCATATATTTACATCGATGCTGTTAAAACAGTTCTTAGCTATGGCACATTGAGAAATTTATTCGTAAACGTCTTTCAACAGTATTGTTTGTTTCCATGAACCAATAATTTCAGATTTTCGCTCTATTAAATCTTTATTTATCTGCACACAATTTGAATACAAATAGTTTTTATTTCTCGTTCCATAGAAAGTGTAGTTTTTATCATTAACTTCTAATACAACAACTTGAATTTCAACAGTTTCAACAAGCTGCCATCCTTCAGAAACATAGTCAACAATAGAGTGTGAGACTTGTGACAATTATTGGATATTTAGATAACTTACCACTGTGAACAAAAAGTATATAAATTCTTTATTTATTCTTCCAAATCAATATCTTCCCCTTCAAAGTAATCCCCGTCCGATAAAACGCACTTTTTCCAACGCTTTTTCCAGTCCTCGAAACAGTCGGAATAGTCTTTTTCCGGTATAGCCTTCAATACCTTCTTCGATTCGGTTTTTATCTCCTCAATCGTGTCAAAACGGCGTCACCGCATTGGCCTTTTGAGTTTTCTGAATAGCCAGAAGTCGCACGGAGCCAAATCAGGCGAATACAGGGGTTGCGGAACGATATGAGTCGAGTTTTAGGCAAAAAAGTCGCGAAGAACCAATGCAGTATGACATGGTGCATTATCGTGATGAAGGAACCAAGAGTTGTTCGCCCATAATTCCGGCCGTTTCAGACGAATAGCTTCACGCAAACGACGCATAACGCTCAAATAATATTTTTTGTTGACAGTTTGGCCCGGCGGAAGGTATTCATAGTGCACCACACCACGTTAATCAAAGAAAACTGTCAATATGACCTTGATCGACTTTTCAGTGGTCTTTTCGGTCTTGCTTCACCTTTTACACGATATTCGCTGGATTGGTCCGTGGTTTCAAGGTCGTATGCATAAATCTAAGTCTCTTCTCCAGCAATGATGCATTTCAAGTGGTCTTGATAGTTAGACAACAAAGTTTCACACACATCAACGCGACGCTTTTTTTCCTAAAAATTGAGCGATTTTGGCACCAATCGAGACTTGACGCGTTTGAGACACAAAACATTCTTCAAAATGGTTTGGGCTGAGCCAAATGATATTCCACCACTTTTAGCGAGATCTCTAATTGTCCATCGACGATTTTCAAGCACCAAATCTTTGAGTTTTTGGACGTGGCCCTCGTCGGTAGACGTTGATGGTCGTCCAGAGCGCGGTTCGTCTTCAACGCGTTCTCGGCCCTCTTTGAACTCGTACCACTTATAAACGTTTTTTTGTGCCATAGTTTGATCACCAAAGGCCTTCCGCAACATTTTCATCGTGTCCGCACAAGAATATTCGTTCCGCAAGCAAAATTTGATGCGTTCTTTGCTCAACAAAATCACCCATTGCAAAAATAGAAAAATTAACTTTTGGTTGTTTACCAAACACGTGTAACTCGGAGATAATTAAAACTTTTAACAAACAGACGCTTGACAAATATTATAGACAGTCCTTCCAACCTAGGGAAAAAATTTACCGGCCTTCCTAATACCCGGGAGTTTTAAATGACAATTTCACTTTACTTTTTTATCACAGTGGAATATCATCTTCTTCTACGGTCTCTCCTAATCGACTATGATTATCGTGCATTTGTTCTGTTCTTTCAGATATCTCTTGTATTTCATTTTCTGCGCCTTCTAGTGACGTATCAGTATAAGACGAGAATCTTCAAACATTATGTCCTCCAACATAAGATTTTCCGCATTATTCCAATCACTTATTTCATCCCTCATATTGTGCAAGCCGTCTTGATACATATTTCGTTTCTCTTCCTCCATAGCGGCAAACTCGGTCTTCATTACACATTTAATTATTAACTTCCGTAAGCCGTATCTCCTGCTAATCAAATCTCTCGCTTAATAGCTCCATATGCTTTGTGCGCAAACACCGTCTCTAACCGTGCATTAGGATTATCCGCAACTCTCGGCATGTCATTATTATCCATTGTCAGCTTTCCTGAAGTATAAAAAGCGGTTGTATAAAATGAGGCAGACGGCCACGCGGAAATTATAAAACGTACTGAAATTAAATCAACCGTTCCCCATCACATCAAACGAAAATTTACATCGAACATTAAATATACGTCACACATATCAAATGTATATGAACACAGAACATATGTAGAACAGAGAAAAATAAGTGATAAACAAAATATTCATTCCATCACATTAGCCACCATTTCAGACCACCACGTATTTTGATATCTCGAAAAACGTTGGAGCGCCAATTTTGTCTGGATCGGTATTTTTATTAGTTATTTTAAAATATTTAATTTTATTTAAATGGGTTTTTTAACTCTGAAATTATTTATTTATCATTCAGGGCAGAAATGAATCACAATAGTTAATAATTTATATTTTATTAACCAATTAACATTCACTTCCAACTCTAATTTTCAATTTAAATACGTACGACTAATTTAAAAAATAAACAAAGCAGAGCCATAAAAAATAGAGCCAATTACTAACTGGGGTTGGCTTTAATGAACCGACTTTGATGGCTATTAATTCCGGTACATTACCACTTGTACATCTGGCCAAGTCAAGAGTTTGCAGATGGTTCAGGTGGACGCGGCAATCAGCCAGCTGGCCTCAAAGTGTTGTCAGCAGATTCATAATCTCCTCAAAAACTCACTCTCCAAACCACAATCACCATCCGAAACTTGAAAACTAACTTCCTCTCAGATTAACTTTTAACATCTCCGAACATCTCATTAGTATTTAGACTTGTGCCCCCGCAAATCTCAAATTATTAATTAATAACACGCCCTACGGGTTCACATGGCTGAAATCTGGGGCGTGGAAAGACACGATCGCGATGGCGTCAATCTGGTCGAACATCTTGTGTGAGCGCGCTAAAATATTGCGACCACATATTAGCCTACCCATAATCATAATACCTACAAAGGATTTCCACGCCGGAATTGTTTTAGTTTTCTTTGAATATCTGGAAAGCGAGCATTAACCCTTGCCAGACCCAAGTCGAAAATATTGAACTCAAAATATTTTCTTCAGTAAAATCAATTAAAATACATAAATAATAATATAATATAATCCTTATTAATTTATACCACGTCTGTTACCGCGAAAAAACTTAATAATTTCACTCACATAGTAATCTTATAAATAAAAAAGAGTGTATGTATGTTTGTATGTTTGTTTGTATGTTCGTTATACAAATCTACACTGGTAGAGCAAATTTCACCCAATTTCGTACCGTGTTCTTTGCAACCAGGAAAAAAACACTGTCGGGGTGAGATGCGTCTACCACCCCCAGAAGCGGGGGTGGACGGGGTGGAAATATTTAAAAATGCTAAAAGCGTCGATATTTCGGTCGGATAAATATTTTTCGGGGTTACAGATATATATAGTGTTTCTACAGATGTTATCTCAATATAATTTTCATCCTCTACACCCTGGGGAAAAAGCACCCTTAGCGTTTGGGGTGTAGAATACAAATCTATACCGGTGGAGGAAATTTCACCAAATTTCGTACACGTGTTCTTTGCGACCAGGAAACAAACACTGTCAGGGTGAGACGCGTCTACCAACCCCAGAAGCGAGGGTGGTCGGGGGTTAAACTACTTAAACATGCTAAAACAGCAGGTATTATATTTGGATAAATATTTTCAGGGTCAAAGATATTGATTGTGTTTCTACCGATGTTATCTGAATATAATATTCATCTCCTACGCCCTGGGAAAAGGGCACCCTTAGGGTTTGAGGTGGAGTTGCTTTACAGAAAAATAACGCGAATACAACCGAGTTTGGAGTCAAATCGAAGGTTATGGATGTCAGTGAGTTTACTTATTTATACATGCTAACACAACCGATATTTTAGTCCAAAAAAATAAGTCGAATACAAACGAGACTGGAGTCAAAAGCAAAGTTATGGATAACGCTGAGTTTAATTATGTTATAAACTAGCAATTAACCTCCCAGGGACGGGCGGGGTCGGGATCATATGATTTCTCTACATTTTCACAAATTATAACTTCATCCCCTTTCGGGCTTATCAGTAGAGCACTTTTAGGTGTTAGGTGGAGGAACGCTGCAATAAAATAACGCGAATACAACGTCAAATCCAAGGTTATGGATGTCGCCCAGTTCAATTATAGCATCCAATTGGCCATTTAACCCCAAGGGGCGGGAGTGGATGGGGTGGATAGGGGTGGAATTTTTCTAACATGTTAAACGATCGATATTTGCGTTAAATAATTAATTGGCGAGGTCAATGACATTGATAATATGTATACCGATGTTGTTTGTAAAATATAACCCCTTTCGGCATGAGAGGGAAGCACACTTAAGGGAGTGGGTGGAAACTTCAAACATGCTAAAACAGTGGATATTTAGGCAGATCAATATTTTTAGGAATCAAAGACACAGTGTTTCAACCGATGTTATCTGAGATGATATTCAATTACCCATTTAATCCCCTGAGGCGGGAATGTACGGGGTGAAATTTTTCAAACATGTTAAATCATCGATATTAGCGTGGAATAAATAAATGCCGGGACCATTCACGTTGATAGTATTTTACCGATCTTGTTTGTAGGCATGATAGAGGTGGGTGTGGAGGGAATTTACAAGAAAATAACGAGAAAACAACCTACATTCGAGTCAAATCGAAGGTAATGGATGTCACTGAATTTATTTATGACAATCTGGGCAACGCGCGGATATCGGCTGGGTTGGGATGAGTTGACCGGCCGTTTTTTTCGTCGATTAAATATATTTCGGTATTATTAGATTAATAATATTTCCCTACATGTTCTCTGTGTATAATTTCAACCCCTTTCGGACTCGGAAGGGTGCACCCTTAAGGGTAGGCGTGAAGTGGAATTACATAAAAAGAAATCAGAAACTATCGGGATTGTCACTGAGTTTAATTATGACATTAAACTTGACCGTTTTAGTCCCCGAAGCGGGAGTGGTCCGGGGTGGAAATTTTCAAACATGCTAAACAGTCGTGTGTGGCTCAAAGACAATAAATTATCACTAAATATAGATAAAACCAAGTTCGTCCAGTTGTCAGTGGATGGTAGTAACAACCTTCTAGAGAAGTTCTCTGGGTCTTCAGGTCGATAGTAATTTGAAGTGGCCTCACAATGTAGATCTGCTTGCTGGGAAACTCAGTTCGGCTTGTTATTATCTCAGAATCTTAATGCAACATGTTGGCATCAATACTACGAAAATGGCGTACTTTGTGTATTTTCATTCCCTTTTGTGTTATGGCATTGAAAATTAGGGCAATTGTTCCAGGAGCAATGCAATATTCAAGTTGCAAAAACGTGACATTAGAATACTTACTAATACAGATAATAAATCCTACAAAAGCCTACAAATATTAACTCTTCCCAGCGTTTTCATTCACGAAATTTTCAAGTTCGTTAAGCGGAACATGAATCTTTTTCAAATAATTTTTTTTAGTAGAGGGATAACAGTGGCAATCGTGAGAGGGGTCCGCAGCTCTCGAGTGGTGTGAGACTCGTACTCACTAAAACCACGAAACCCTTCCATTTGACTTGATTTCCGCCCCGGGACCGAGTTAGCATTACTTCAGGTCGTAGTCGATTCTAGTTTGCCTCACGGCTTCTCGTCATTGTTCATTCATTCTGCCGGTGTAGCTCGTCGCCATCGCGCTTCTTAATCCTGAGGATCCTCTCAGTATACACTGTCACTGCATTCCAGAAGTGGGCGTCCCTTAACATCATATGGATTACAGTCTCCGGTGATACTACGATGGCGTCAAGCTCGTGTTCCAATTGATGTCGCTCTTGCAGTCATCGATCACACGCGGAAACAGTGTCGCATCGTCTGTCTTCACAATAAATACAGTTCGGACTGTTTAGTTTCCCTATCGTGTTGAGATACTTACGCACCCGTTAGGAATTGTGTCAGGTAATAGTTTACCTCCCCGTGTTTTCGGTCGATCCATTCTTTCAGTTGTGGGATTACGGTCCTACCGGTCCATGTTCCACTGGGTTCTTGTTCCCACCTCGTCTGCCACCTCCTGTACTTTCCTCTTTTCAGCTTCTGGCAAGTCTCACGATTATGAGACTAGAAATCAGCCCTAAGATCTTCGCTCCTCTACCAGAGAAATATTCAACATTCAGGGATAGTTTTATACAATAACCTTTCTCCAGACGTAAAGAACAATTATAAATACAAGAGTTTTGGGATTCGAAGTAAATATATTCTACTGAAAGGCTCCGGTGTTTTACTCAGTACAGGAGTTTCTTGATCGATCCCCTAATAATTAATTTTCTTTTAAAACTGCAAAAGTGTTTAATGTGTTGTTAATAATAGCTACTTATTTCATAATTTTCTTAGACTCTGTTTGTCTTTTCTGCTCTTTTGTTTGTTTGTTGAATGTATGGCCTAAAGTTGGCAGATTCCTCGTCGCTCTGTTTCATAAAGTTACTTGTCCGTCGTTAGTGTTTCGTCCTAGTGTGCGTGTGTCAAGTTTTGTGTCTATTCTTTTACTCTTCTGTGATGTGTAATTCTATATTTCCTGATAGTTAATTCTCGTTTCATTAATTATTTACTAGAACCTATTAATTTTTTTATTAGTACTGTAAATATTATATTATACCCTTAGTTTAGTTCTTTTACTTAAATTGAACAGAGAAATTTGTATTCCCAAATTTTAGTATTTTTATGTTAACCTCTAATTATTTATAATTGTAGCATCCAATTATTATATTGTAATTTTTGGTATTGACGTATCCTATTTTCTCATTCGAGGACTAATGGAATAAAATAAATCAAATCAAATTTTTACACTAAACGCTACACTGTTCATGTCACAACATCGAAAATAATGTATTAGACACTAATTAGGGCCAATTTTGATCAATTTTTCCCTACTCACGCATCACCTCCTATATCGAGGTGACAACCATCACGATGAATTTAGTGATCCCTCTAACTTTGGATTCGACACCAATTTTCGGTCGTTTCCGCACATATTTTTAGTCCCTCATTCCTTCCACAATATACAAGACCAACGAGGGGGAGGGTACCGACATTTTGTCCGCGGCTCCATGCGTTTAATATTATGTACATAACATATAAACACTGAAAACATTTATATATTTTTCCATGACACTATCTGATGATCCTTCCAATGCATTACAGAATTTCCAGACTTTTTACTGGAAAACTATTGAAACCCTAGAGGGAATTTCTTCCAATTTTGATATTTTTTATAAAATCCAATCTAACAAACATAATTATACTAGTTTATAATAACACACATTTAAAGGCCAGTTAACTAACTTTTTACTGTTTTTTTATTTTTTAATCTCAAAATCTTGACAAAGGTCTTAACTAATTTTTTGAACATTAATAAGTTTGTTAGTTGGTCGTTAAATATGTCTTATTATAATTGTAAACACAAGTTTAAAAATATTATTTTAAATCTTGTTTCATTTGGATTATTTTTCAAAAAGAAAATAGTTCTACCATGTAAAATTGTGGTTAATCTAAAAACTAACAATTTGATCCTGAAAAAAATATTACAATTACATTCAAGAACAGTAAAAATGCTTTGAACCTCAGCATTGAATTTGAATTAACGGATTAAGATAGAAAGACCTTTACTAAACGAATCCATTATAATCACATTGGAGGCGGTCACTCTAACTACGAAGATTCGTTGGGTGAATTTAAATAATGGAAAATGATTGTAATAAATTAAATGTAAATAACTGTAAAAAATACCTGCTACTGATATTTTATATGGGGCAATTTATATGATAAAAAATAATTAAATTTTGAATATGATTAAACCTGAAGAACCAAATTTTTTTTACAATTGTATCTAAAATTATATACGTAAAATTTATAAAAATCTACATTTCATCTTCAATAGAAAATAAACTAACAGCAGTTAAATTATTAGTATTTCAAATGGTTAAAATAAATGAGAATAAATTTTTATCTAAGTCACTGAATATCTATGAGTATAATTGAACAATACCTGACACTATAAAGTATAAAATAATGAAATATGAGAAAAAATTGCCGAAATAAATTAAAAAACGGATTTAATTAATTGTTACATTAAAAATAACATCAATTGCAGTTTACAATAATGTACAACGTTTCCTCCCCTACATTTGGGACCTCAAAAATCTTAAATACCAAACGTACAATGTATAATGGCATGGAAGTTGTTTAAGAACATCTAAATTATACATAAATTCATTGATCATTTGATATTTAAAATATTTGGAATTTTTTTAACCTTTTTCTTAATAATAAATAACAGCTCTCAAAAATAGGGGTACAAACGTTGTCTTTTTTCCTTAATTTTATTTAAATCTGCAATTTGTCACATCTTTTAATGTAATTTTTTCATTAATTCGGTGAATATATTTGACATTTTTATTTGGCAAATTTTTAATATTTTATAATTTTTTGGTAAGTTTTGGGATAGTTTTTTTTTAATTTCATCACGTATACGGTAACTGTTGTAGGATATATTATTATCATTTTTCATAACAGAAATTCCAGTGTAAGTTTTTACTTAATTGTAGAAAACGTTATGTTTTGTCAGCTCATTTACATTTATTTTATTGTGATTTAGATAAAAGGAATGCTTTTAATTTAACGTCTGTTTTGAATTAATAATTGACGACCATTAATAGATACTTTTTATTATTTTATTTATAGTATGACAACAATTCGATACCTTTTTGTATATTCTTCAGATATTTTCCAAATTAATACAAAAATGGCTACAATCTTGTTAGCTTTAAGTGAATTGTGTGCCTAGGGCTACCTTTTTCAAAACTGTGTGAATTTAAGGTTCTTAAAGTTAATCGTTTAGTTGAGCTAGTTTATTGTATTAATTTGGAAAATACCTGAAGAAGATAAATAAGTGTCTGTATAAGGTCGTCAATTGTTTTATAAATGGAATGCATATATATTGTAATACTAATTAAGGAGGCAATTAATGACTTTAATTATGATGAATTGTTTAGCGGCACCGATCTCAAAGACAACAATGGAAAACATAGACTAGCTTTGTCGTGAACCGCGCGCATTTTAAGGGAAGGGCAGTTGGTTGCAGTTGGTCGTTGTGGTCTGGATTGTGCAGAGGTCAGACATCGTCGAGCATAGTAAAAATAAAGTTGGTGAATCATTGGAGAATAGAAGCGGCCGACGGTGAAAACGTTGCAGGAAACGGTCTTTATAAATTGAGCAGAGTAAAACATTCACCGAGATATTTCAACGTGAATATTGTAAAGTAATACCAGTTTCGTCAAAATAGAACTTTGTATAGTGTTCGTGAAGGAATTGTTGCGGAATAACATTGGTGAATTATTACGGAGCGGAGCAGTCATCGAAATATAGCTAATTTTGCCAAAATAAAAATAGAATCTGTGATTAATGGCCTTTTAAGTGTAAAAAAATAGTGCACCCAAGCCCCGAAAACTAAGTCTGGTACCAGCAGGACATTTGTAAGTACAAACCAAACTAATTAAATTCTGTAAACGATAGTTAAAGGTCAGATTTAGTTCTTTTTATTTTGTTAGATTTCGTATTCTGTTCGTCTCAATTTGGTTTCGAATTGTTAATTATTTAATTAATAATTTTTTTTGATTGTTCTTACTTATTAAGCCCAGTTAAAGACAGTGAGAAGAAGAGTTATTAATTATGATTGTTTGTGTAATAGAAAAGATTTATTTTACTATGAACGCCACAAATTATAAATAAAATATTAGTTTGTTAATTTTGTAATTATTGAATTCGGCGTGCCAACCTAGGGCAAAGCATTTGTAAAAACTAAATAATCACCTGTTAAATTAATCTTTGGTAAATTGAAAGCTTTCTTTTAATCATAATAATTGTTAATTAATTTTTGTTAATTAGCTTCCTTTAATGATTACATAAAATGGCATCCACAACTTGGGGCAATTCAATTAATTATATCAATCCTTTAATCATTACAATATGTTTTTGATGTATATTACGCATAAGAGTTTAGTATGAAACCCCATGATGCATTTAATAAATATGTGCAGTAATAAAGTTAAACTCACGCCAGGAAACTTCAAAGCCATTTTGTAACATTTTAGAATCTATTAGACGCATCTCAAAAGATCATATATCCACGTAAAAACCAACTTTTTCTTCAGTCTCGGGAGGGAGAAAGAGACCATTTCCTCTGGGTTTTTTTTTAAAAAAACTATGATGTCTTATTTCCATGCCAAAAGGGAGGGAAGTCGCATCAGATTAAAACCGGTTCGCGTATCAGAGAGATGAAAACTTTTGCGGTCCTTTCAGCGAGACTCTGAATCTGACCTCTCTTCGGTCCAGATTAATTTCCAGAATTACACGGGTCAGACTGAAGAGTGGTTCTTTGAATATCCGATGTCCACCATGTGCTGCGTCCATGTAAATTACCAGCAGGACAGATATGGCTCTTTCTTCTTACATAATGAATTTGTCGAGTCATTGAAATAAGAAGTATCAATTTAACGTATCGTTAAGGTATCGAAACGTCGTCATAAAATAAAAAATAAAAAGTGTCTGTATAAGATCATAAATTGTTTTATCGTTGTAATAAAATTACGGCTGTTTCGAGCATCTTTACATTTTCAAAAAAATAATATTAATTTTACAAACGACATTCAATCAATGCTATTATGCTACAGCAATTTATTCCAATCAATTTTACTAACCCATTTGTAACTAAAGGATTAAGAAATAAATTGAAATTAAAAATAAAGAACGAATTAAAATGTTTCTCTCATGGTAATATTTTTTGGGTACTTTAATATTGTAATAATTAATAGGGAGTAAATAAATTAAATTAGCCCCACGTTGTGGAAGCCAATTTATGTAATAACAGATGGTCTGAATTAAAAGAATTATTTAACAAAATTATTAAGATTTAAAATTTATTCTTTGAAAGTATAAATTGTAATCTACTTTTTACGCCCAATTTCATCAAGTTAACAAACAAATATTTTATTTCAATTTTGCAATTCGTGGCGTTCTAGGAAAAATAAAGCTTTATATTTTACAATCAAATACATCGAAATTCTCATTATCTCAGGGTCATTACTGGGTTTGATATTCCGAACAATCCAATTTAATAAACTAACATTAACAATTCAAACTCATTGAAGCTAACTTAATACAATATGAAAATAAACGAAATGAAAGAAACTAAATGAAAAGAAGAACGAACGAAATCTGACTTCTACCTTTAATCCTCGTTTACAGATTTTAAATAATTGTTTTGTACTCACGAATGTCTTTCTGGTACCAGACATGATTCTTGGAGCTTGAGGACAACACTCACTAAAAAGGCCATTATTCACTGATTCTACACAATAAAATTTTTAATACACTCGTTCGATGTTCTCGTTTTCTGCCACCAGAACTTTGGATCAGAAGCCCCTCGGACATAGGTCTCCTTGGTGGCTCTATGCAAAATTTAGTTCAGTCTGTGTGATGCAAAACCTTTTGCTTCCAACTTTGCGATTATTATTCGAGTCTCTCCGTCAAAACTGTTTACTCGCGTTTTATGTAAACTAGTAGATCTCGCAGTTGAACGTCTTGGACCGCGCTATTTATACTTTTAGATAAGCATCCACATTTTACGTTTTCATTTCCCCGGACTTATCTGTCTCGCGTCTCGCCGCAGACTGACTAACTCTCGTACAGAACGCAGTTCACAACAAAGGCTCCGCCGACAAAGAGTTACCGTCCATTGTCGTTCTTTGGCAACTCGTACCGCTAACAATCCAATTTAATTAAAACAATTATATATTATATATTACTGTAAATTATCGTAAAACGTTTCTGCACGTAATGGGCGTACAGTTGAAATATCCTAAAAATGTTTAGTTAATAAGCTTAAATTGTGAGAAGTAACCAACATGATACAAAATTACACAAAAATTATTTCCAGTAGTACTTCAACGTAAGAAAAAAATTTATTTGATAAAAACTCTAAGTAAACAAAATTGATTTATAAAGAGTTGTAAATCTCTGTGAAAGAGGTAGTAGAAAGGAAGGACTGATTAGATCCTCTTTAATAAAATAGTTTGTTGGTATCCTATCAAGTTACGCTATTATTTTACGATGCTTATATTCTAGAATTTTACTGCTGACATTTTCTTTTTCATGTTCGACAGGAATCGATGTAAGATTTTCTACTGGAAACTCCGTCGAATTGACATTGAAGATGAATTAAAACACTTATTATTTCTTTAATTAGTAATTACTGTCATATTAATATCATTAACGTAGTTTTTTAAACCGTGTATGTGTAATAATTATTCTTAGCATGTAATCTTATATTCTGACGTGTACTATTTCCTCTACCGAGGAATAATGGAACAATAATAATCTAAATCTAAATTCACATGTTAAAAATTTGCAATCCCTATTTTATCTTTTTCATTTTGTAATTATAAAATAATACCATTTGAAAGTGACCAACAGTGTAAAAATAATTATAGAAACATTGAAATAATTCATTTGACAATTTCGAGGTTAAAATATACCAAACATATTTCACGCTAAAGAAATATAATCCATATCATCTCAACAATTTTAAATTAGAATAAAATAATATTTGAAAATGACCAAAATTGTAAAAAAAAACGTTAGAAGATGATAGAAAAGTATTCCGGGTTGTGGCGTTATCGTCTGGTAATAATTAATTTGATGATTTCCAGCTAAAATTATTCCATCAAAAGTGTCGATTTTTCTTGATCCACATCGTAAAAAATTAAAGAAAAATATTAAAGGAAGTTACGCCAGGAGCGCGTGGAAACAATTTATTTTATAATTGAGAGAAAAAATGTACAAATCCTCCTTATCTTTTTTATTTTGTAATTAGAAAAATATAGCAAATATTTCCTTCAGAAGCGTCAACGTTTGGACATATTTTATTTGGGAATTTGCTGGTAATATCAATATCTTTAATTTTATGAAATGAAATAACGTTTTGAAGTGGAAAAACATCATACAAAATATTAAAATACGTTGCAGGCTGTATTAACGTAAAAGAGTGAAAATAATTTATTTAATAGTTTTCACGTAAAAATATACAACCTATATTGTTTTTTAATATTTTAAATAGAAAATCATTAAGAATTATAAAAAAATATTTCCTGTAATGACGTCAAAGTATTGAAATAATTTCCACGTAAAAATATAAAATAAACGTAGGCATTCCCCGTTTAATACATAATTCTCGGTTTATCAACCGGGTAAAGTTTTTGTCCGAACAAAAAAATTCCGTTCTATCATCTGACGATTATAATAATGATTAAGTATATTTTTCCCCGTCTCGTGACTGCTTTATTCCATTACAATTAATCTCAGACTATTAATTCCGTCGGCCTGGTCCTGGTGATAATTACTATTTAATTGAGTTTATGTGGTGAGCTTACGGTTAAATTAACTATTTGTTGGGCGCCACCTGCAAGAATTGTTCTTGCAGGAAAGGGAAATGCAATATTTAGTTATTAAAAAAAACAATAATTCATTTTCTCAGAATTTATACAAAATGAAAAGTTCTCCAGCCTGCCAGGGATGCATGTAGCCCCCTCCCTTTCTCAAGATTAACCGTGGTTTTTCTCGTGGCAAACCGACGCGATACCCGGAAGAATGGAACGCGACTTACCAGGTCTGCAGCTCGGACAGGGTCGACTCCCGTTGGCGGCTATCTGTCTCATTAGCATTCGCAGAAGACCGGAGACCCACGTGCAGAACCAAAATCTTTCAGGATAAACTTTCTCTGTCCACTCTCACCGACCGTCCAAATTCATCTCCTTGTCCCTTCTCATCAACGGTCCACATTCATCTCCTCCCTCTCCAAAATCCCTCTCTCCTGGTTGGTTCTTGTGCACACGTGACCCTCTTCCATCTATTTCAGGGCCATACCCTCCCGGTCATCTACCCTTCCTTGGCCGACCCTGACCTTGCTTGCGGGACTTGTGGATTTTCCAATCCACCCCGTTATTGTCTTGTGTCTGCTGCTCGACCCCGGCAAGCCACATTCCCATGCTTCCAGGCAGTAATTAACAGTTATAAAAAAATATTTTGTACAAATCGATAACGATAACGAAAAGCGCACCATAAGTTATTGCTCGTTTCGGAGTGCCACGAAGAAAAGTCACATTTAACGACTCAGACTTACTTCCCTCAAGTTAATAAAAATAATGATGATAGTCACGGAAACGTTGTGATCAGAGGCCCGGTTGATAAACTGAGAATGATTTATTGCACAAAAATATGCCGTCTATATGATAATCAAAATATCTCTGGTTTTTTTAACTAAGGCACCTCGGCCTGTTTTGAGAGTTGTATGTTCCGGGGTCGCAGTCCTTGGGCATACAGTAAGAGTTGTCCGCTATTCCTATTAGAATAGTCGGCCAGCTGCCTCCTAAACCGGTCAAGACACGGCGAGGGGAAAGCTGCAACCCCACAACAAACCCCTCTCCCGCCATCGGAAGGGCGTGGGACAAGTACCAAATGGCCGACTTACTTGATGCATTTTTTTCTAGGGTTGTGATATAATAGTCTACACGTGCCATTTTTTGTAACGTCTCTTCTGTATTGCGGACACACGTTGGCACAGCGGCTTGCGGCCGATCACCTTATGTGCCGTGTGTAACGATGCACACGGTATTGGATTTCTTCCGTTCTTTAAGAACTCTGATTGGAGACCCAAAATCATCGGGTAAGGGAAAATGAGTCTTCCAATTGTACAAAGCTTCTTGGAGACGGCAGTCGCGATCTAACTTTCAGACGGGTCGGTCGGTGGCTCCTGGCGCTATCCGCCAGATTGTATTTCTTTCTTTTATTTCTTCATATTAAATCTCTTTATTCTTCACTAACTCTTATTTGACTGAAGTGCAGCGAAACACCAAACAATACGCCTAGGTTCAACCAGTTGAACCCGAACCCTCACGTTACCGACTTTCCTATTTCCTGTTCTTAATTCTACCTTTATCCTCTAGATTGGTAGCCAGGTGAGCTAACGGAGGTATAGCTTAGTTGGTGAACGATCTAGCTGGACTTTCCATTCCAAACTGCTTTCGCATCCCCCTTTCAAATCCCTTTCCTATGCTGATTTATTACTATTATATCCACTATGTGGATTACCCTATACATAGCCTGTCTACACCTAAAACAAAAATTTGATAAATAAATAAAAAATTCAGGCAATATGTCAGTAAAATTTATTAATAAACTCAATAATAAATTGAATTAATTAGTGAATTTTTTTAACATATATTTGGCTGAATTGGTTACTTATTTGTATAGCATATTTTGTTACATTATTGTATTAAAAAAGTATGATAATGAATTGAAATATTTGTGGTGAACGGCTGTGCGTAGTTCGACTTCCGCCACTCCATTGAAAAATTCTTCGTGACAGTAGTCCTCCAAGGTCTTCGGAAACTGTGACCTTACAATAATTTGCTTGCCGCCATTGAGGAACTGGCGTGTGAAGTAGCTTCGGCAGTTCCTTGGAATACTCCGTCCTACCCTTATTGCCTTCATTGTGGCACAGGAAATGGCGGCAGGCGAGCTGCTAGGCTTTAACTTTCCGCAGCGGTCGAATTCCAATTTGGTCCCGATGAAAGGCGTCCGTTTTATCACCTGTCGCGTCCAGGAATGTAATTACCTGAGCGTCTGGCCCGGGTTAGCAGCTTGAATGCCGCGAGGATTGGTGGTAAGTGGCAGCCTCACACACAACAAACATAAGCCAACGGATTAGTAATTGTTGTTACGAACCATCTTATTTCATACTTTAGATAATCCATTTAACTTAGATTGGACGATAATGTGACACAGAATGAAAGATGGCAGATTATATCAATTTAACATTTGAATAACCCAGATTATAAAATTAATTGACATCGTCAAAATTACATTACGAATTTCCATGTGCGGATTAATACACTGCAACAAAGCTGGGAGAACTATTAGTAATGTGTGGTGGTTGGAAAACCTTGCCTACTTCCCCTAATATACGGTCAAAAGAAATATCTAGGACCACTAAAATCATATTTATGCAGCATAAACATGAGTGAAATTCTAAAATTCTTGTAATGATACATTTTGAGTATTTTTTTTCATGGACCTGTTAAAGGAGGGGGCTGAATGGCGAATATAATACAGGTACGAATTAGACACTTCGAGGGGAGAAATGTTGGTACTTAATTGGTTATGTTCTGAGTGGTTTGAAGAATCGTTACTCTGTGCACGAGCGTCCAAAAGGTCTGGAGTGTGTCTTGCAATATGACAGTCTGGCAGTCGTCCCGGGCTTTAGCGCTAAGGTGAAATAAATGAGAGAACGAAGTAAAGGATGAATTTAAGGCTAGAAAGGAAGCAAAGTAAAGAAATAGGGAATTAAGAAATGATGAAAAATTCGATTCAGCACCTATAAAAGATTAAGTTTTTCGGTTTAAAAAAACAAAGCGCTCAAGACAAAAGAATCGATGCCAAACTTACCAAGGTGAAAAAAGGACATGTATATAAAAGCAAACAAGTAAAACGTACCACGCGGCCTAAATCGTGACAGTCCAATGTTCTAGAGAAGGTTTGAACCTATTATATGGTGGCCTTTTCATATATTATTTTAATTTTGTTTTTTAGGCAACAGGCATGAGGGTAATCCACAAGGTGGTAACTCCCCTTTAACAGCATAGGAAGGCATTGAAAGGGGGATATGGAAGGGTAGAGGAACGCAGCCAAGGGTTAAGTAGGGCCACCGGTATATATTTTAAGGATCCTACCCGGCATTCGCCTAAAGAAATGCAGGGAAAACCCTAGAAAAACCTGCATCAGGTAGGTCGGGCATTGGGTACTTGCCCCACGCTCTTCCGATAGCGGGAGAGGAGTTTTCTGTGGGGACGCAGCATTCCCTTCTTCGTGCCTCGACTAGTTTAGGAGGCAGCTGGCCGACTATTCCAATGAGAATAGCGGACAACTCTTACCGTATGCGTTCCAAAAAAAATAGTATTTACAGATAATGACGATCTATAGCCTGCGGAGTTTTTCTCGCCGATGAACCTTTCCGGAGAAAACTATTCTTTTGGGGATGTCGAGGATCCTTGGAATGTTTTGAGAGGTGTAAGTTCAGGGTTCGCAGACCTTGGGCACACGGTAAGAGTTGTCTGCTATTTCTATTGGAATAGTCGGCGAGCTGCCTCCTAAACTGGTCGAGGCACGGAGAAGGGAATGCTTCGTCCCCACAGAAAACCCCTCTCACGCCATCATAAGGGCGTGGGAAAAGTACCAAATGCCTGACCTACCTAATGCAGGTTTTATAGGGTTTTCCCTACATCTCATTTAATCGAATTGCCAGGTATGATCCCTAAACCTAAGCCGGGGGCTCTAGTTAACCCGTTGCTACCTTGTTCGACCTTTCTGTCGCTTTCCTATGCTATAAGACGGGCGTGGCTGTATTATTAGCCAATATATAGCCTATCTACATCTTCTTCTTCTTCTTCTTCAGTATTTATAGTAATTAGTTTTCCACGGTTTACTCAATTGTTTAATTAAGACTTGTACTTAACGTCACTATTTAGCTTTCTTTAATTAGTATTTTTTCGGGGATTCAAAGATCCTTTGGTATTTTACAAAACCCTCTGAAAACAATTGCAATTATTTGCACATTGTTTTCTATTCATTCAGGTGTATTATTGTGATTCTGTCTTTTTTAATGAACATAATGACTCTGCTGTAAAGTGGGCCCGTTAATTTGCAAATTGTCGTATTTATCTGTTTCCTGTTATCAAGGAGGCCTCTCACACGATTTTGCAGAATGTTAACAAAACAGATACCGGGCGCTCCAGCATTCCTCCGAGGGACGTGTAACATGTTCGTTTCAGTCCAGCTTAGAGAAGAAATAGCACCTGAAAGACCTTCCAAGCTGCTTTACGCAGAATTTATGTAGAAAACAGGTAGTAATAGTTGAGTGGGTGAAGGGCTTAAAAGGTACGCAGGGAATTCATGGAAATTCCAGTTTTGCGAAGTCCAACGTCAGTTACTAGCTTAAGGATCCAAGAAACAAAAATGAGACGTCCGTCCGGAGTATTATTTTCGTTTAATTAATTATTTGACTAGCTGTTAAAATTATTTTGAATTCTTTTACAGTAAACAAAAGAGACATCAGATTTCGCAGTTTAACAAAACCTTCTCTGAGACTGTACAAATGCCCTTACTTCGGTTTTCATTAATCAAACCACTCAGTTTACATCACACAGATAATCATAAGCTTTTCTCGTCACAGGATGACATCGTATTGGAAATATTTTAATCCCAACAAAGCAACAGTAGAAAAAATTAATACCATTTCCTCGTATTTAGCCGCAGTTCCTTTCGTGATGGACTTTCTGTACCGGCAAACAGTCGTAAATCCTCTTTCTGTGAATTATTTTTTTCTTTATTAAGCGAGGAAAAGATATTAAAAAATTGATAAAAAACTGACGTCAGCAAGAGTTGGTTCTGTAATTTCACCCCGGCTGTCAGGTACTGTGAAATTACTTGGGAAATAACATGACATAAATAAGAAAATTTAATTCTTGTTACTCAATTTAAGGAACGTTTGAAAAGCTTACCAAGAGGTACGAAAAATATAAAGGCCATAAATAGTATGGGTAGTAATAGTAATAGTAGTAAAGGCATTAGTTAATAGATTCAACAAAACGAAAACATATAAAAAGACTTAAGCTGTTGGGAAACGGTCACCTCTCATGAATGAATATATATAATTTATATTAAAAAAATAACAAAATTAAATATTTAAAAATTTTCAAATTCAAGCCATAAATGTGAAGACTGTGAAACGTACCATTAAATATAGGAATTAAATATTAATGTTATTAAATTATTCTTTATTTAACTGTAAAAGTTATGTGCTCATGAGAAAAATGTCCTCTGAAATCAATACAGAGTGTAATATCATACCTAAATTATATTTAATAATAAAAAATGTAGTAATATACGGGCAAAATAAGTGACAATACAAATACCACACAACGTTTCTGGGATCCTTGTCCCTTTCTTCAGGTCTCAAGTAGAGACTAGAGGAACACAACTGCACTCGTCTGTTGACAAAACTAAAAAGCGAAATAACGCAATGACAATGGGAGATCACTCCACCCCCACCCTTAAGGGTGTTACCCTCCCAAGAACGAAACGGGTTTGAATTACGCACTGAGAACACCTAGAGAAATATTATGAATCTCATAGACCTCGAAAATTATGTATTCGACCCAAATATCGGCCGGTTAACATTTTTGAAAATTTCTACTCCGCACACATCTGCCCAACCCCCGCCAAACACCGCGCGTTGCCCAGGTTGTCAGAAATATACTCAGTGACATCCATAAACACGATTTGACTCGAATCTCGGTTGTTTTTGCGTTATTTTTATATAACGCCCCTTCACACCGCTTAAGTTTGTTCCCATCCTATGCCAAAAGGGGTTGAAATTATACACAGAGAACATGTAGAGAAATATTATGACCAGGAAAAATATTTATTCGACCTAAATATCGGCCGATTGAAGTGTTCGAAAATTACCACCCCTGCCCGTGAGGCTTAAAATGGTAGTTGAATGTCATAATTAATCTCAGCGACATCCATAACTCCGAATTCGAGTCCAATCTTGCCTGTTTTTGCATTATTTTTGTCATGAAACTCCACCCCAAACATGAGGTCTCGCCTCATAGGGGTTGGAAATACATACAGAGAACATCGAGAGAAAATTTATTAATCTCATTGGTACCGAAAAATATTTATTCACGCAAATATCGGTCATTATATGTTCGAAATTTTCTACCCCAGTTTGACACAGCCCACCCCAGCGCGTTGGCCAGATTGTCGTAAATAAACTCAGCTTGATACATAAACACGATTTAAGAAAAATCTCGGTTCTTTGCACGTAATTTTATTTTAACTTCCCCCCCCCCCGCTACCCCTAAGCGTGGTCCTCTCTCATTCGGTTCGGAAAGGGATTGAAATTTTACACCCAGAACGTGGATAGAAATACTATCATTGTCATTCTCCATTCATACAGTTATTTATTCCACGCAAATATAGACTGTTTAACATGTTTGAAAATTTCCGGCTCCGCTCCGGTGGGTGGTAGACTTGTCTCACCCCCACAGTGTTAGATTTCTGCTCGCAAAGAAACGTGTACGAAATTTGGTCCACCGTTGTCGATTTGTATAAGAATCATACAAACAAACAAATAAACAAACACACAAATTATGTATGTTATTCATTTTCAATCAGACGTAAACTTTTTTCATTTTAAATTATAATTAATTGTGTTTCATACGTTTTAGTTCCGTAATGTAACTGATTTCCAAATTGTAATTTCTTAAATTGCATGCTGGGTGCCCGTCGTTTCCCGAGATGCAATTTATCCTAACCCCCGATTGGACTCTAATCTACGTAGCTGTTGCGTTATCTTTATGTAGCGCAACTCGACCCCTATCCCTAAATGTGTTCACCTCCCATTTCGAAGGGGGTAGAACTCATTAACCCTGAAATAATTTCATTCGACGAATATATCGCCGTTTGAACATGTTCGAAAGTTTCCACCCCCGCTGCTGTGGTTTGTTTTCTCGTAGATTTCCTGTAACTCCTCTACCCCTAACATTGCTCCCCTCTCATATCAAAAGGGGTTGAAATTATACACCAACAAAGTCTGTCGGAATACTATCAATCTAATTAGCCCATTTAATGCGCTACATAAATGTTAATGCAAATATCGACCTTGATTCCATATTTCAAAATTTTCACCAGCGTCCAACTCCGCCCCTGGTGGTAAATGGCCAATGGAATGTCCTAATTAAACTCAGAGACACCCTACCTGCAGCCATATAGGTGACATACTACGACGGAGCGGTTAAAATTACCACTTATTCCTATCGTGAACACACGTCCCTGTGCTTGGCATTCGAGTCGTACATTGCTTCGTCACCGTCCACCGACAAGAGTCCGCCATCTGGACGAACAACGACTTTTGTGCGAATTTAACGCGCATGTAAAGAAATGTTCATTACGTAAAGTTACCCGGCAGTGTTTTCATTAACTAATTCGTGCACCGAGCGTTTGTTCTAAATGTTTTCTAGAAATGCCATTTACTTAGTTTCTTTTCCACGTTCGACGTCGTCGTCATGTTTAATATGCATTTTCCACTGTCTGCGGCCCTTTCCTCCACATGTTGGCAGCGAGAACAGTTTCCTGAGATGTTGCTCATCCGCTTCTCCAATTTCCTTGCCTCACGTGTTTCAAGAACGTTTCACATATTCCTCGTTCTACTTGACATTCACCGACTCTTCGTGGCAGCTGGCAAATTCGCCATCCGACTTCTTACCACAGTATCTACAGTCCTGCGCGGTGTGGTGCCTTCTTCTGTGCTGCGTACACGCTTCTGCCGAAGAGATCATCATACTGTCCTCTTCTCGAAGTGTTTTCACGTGCAATTTCGTAATAATCTCCCTTTTTCCTACAAGGATGTTATCTCTTATACTTGTCTACTTCCTTCGAACCCTGACCGTTGCCGCACAATCCCTCCAGCGTGCGGATCCTTTAAAGAACAATTTACCCGTGGCCACATTTTTCTGGGCATATTCGTTTGTTAACCGAGTCCGGACTACAGGAATTGCATCCAGCCTCCAGCCACTCTCCAAATACACTCAAGTTGCCATTAACCAAGTCCGCTTTTGAAATACAAGCAATATTTCGTCTCCATCCATAATGTGTTTAAAAATATCAGTTACGACAAAGAAGTATGTTCAATGGAATTTTTTACTCTCATTTCAGCCATTGAAGTAGATAGAGGTGTTCTAAACAAATTTCTTTCAATTTTTTTTATTTTAATTCACGTCTTATTATGTTTCTTTAATTGTGTAAGTAACAATGTTATAGTAAATTTATTTTAGTTCTTTGGGATTCAACATTTTTATTGTCCTTTTCATTATATTAACTCTCTGCACTCGAGGGCTCCGTAGCGGAGCCCTCGAGCTTGAAGACAATTTTAAATGGCTCCCCCTGGAGCCCTCGAGTGCAAAGGGTTAATTTATTAATTTTTAGATTCAACTGAAGAGGTGCCAAAGCAAAAGTATTAATGTTAATAAATTCTGACTTTTTGCTATTTAACACTAACTATATTTTTATTTAATACAAGTCTGTAAAGTTTATATTTTTATGCATGATAGTAATTTACAGTTTCATATATTAAAGTTTATAGAATGAGATTTTTTCTAAAAAAATGCATTTTTTTTTAGAAAAAATCTCATTCTATAAACTTTAATATATATAAGACAATTTTAAATGCCTCCCCCCCGGAGCCCTCGAGTGCAAAGGGTTAATTTATTAATTTTTAGATTCAACTGAAGAGGTGCCAAAGCAAAAGTATTAATGTTAATACATTCTGACTTTTTGCTATTTAACACTAACTATATTTTTATTTAATACAAGTCTGTAAAGTTTATATTTTTATGCATGATAGTAATTTACAGTTTCATATATTAAATTTTATAGAATGAGATTTTTTCTAAAAAAAAAATGCTTTTATTGACCCTCAGCAACTGAGTCTAATATAAATTGTTCCCAGAATAGAATAGTATTACAGTTCAACGAGTTTATTATACACACGTCTAAATTCTTGGCTTCATATTGAAGTGGATATAATTACCAATTTTTCCTGCCGCGACATAAAAAGTTACATTTTCATAGTAGTGAGGCTATATCGTGTACAAGTTGCAACGGAGGTGTGTGATTCGGTGGTAGTTTCCCTCAGCAGCAAGGTTAGTAAAGACGTTGACGGGCGGTTGGAGTGGAGTACACGACACGTGTCTGGAGGCCTGCGTCTCCATTACGGAGGTCCAGAGAGTGATTTATGTCCTTGGCGAGCTGGACGTGAAGCCCTCGGACACCCCCGCGGTCATTAGTGGAGGCTCCTTTGAGCCGCACAAAGGAAGAGCGCTGCTGCACTTTCACACACTGCAAGGCGCCGCCCCAACGGGACTCCACGAATATTCTCTCCTTTCACCACAAACGGACGCAGTGTTTCAGACCGCAGGGAAATTGGGCTCCACTCACCCGGAAAATCTCTCTCCCTAGTACTAGTACGCACTACGCACCGCACACATGAGGTCCTTCTATCTTATCAAGGATTTACAGCGGTGGTGTCGTTAGCAGTACTGTAAGGTGGGTAACGAAAAAAAAAAACTTGCTCACAATCCACTGTTTTTCTTCTCTTAGCACAAGAAATAGGAGAGGTTAAGAAAGGCTTTTTTTTTTGGTAGAAAGAACGTTTCCCGATGGAGAAACTGGATAAAGGTGCTCGCTGTTCCATCCATAGCACGCGACGATTCCATGAACTTTCCATTTCAATATTTCCGTGAGCTGTCGACGAATCCCCGAGATGCATTTAACCGAAATGTTCTGTTTTCTCTCATTACGATACGATAAGTCGAAAGAAGCTTCTTAGCGACATAAAAATCCCCTCCGTGACCTACAGAAAAAATAGTGGATGTTCCAAACCTTTCGATTTTTGTTAACATTTCACATGAAAACGGTCCAACCGATAATCGAAACTGTCACTTTTCAACTTTAAACAAAATGTGGGACATTCCAAAAAACACTTGGTTTTTTAATCAATTTTCATAAGAAATTTGTCACAAGCATTTAATTTAATTTTTTTTTAGATTTGCTAAAAAGTTGTAGCAAGGTTCTCAACGACATAAAAGAAATAGCGGACCTTCCATATCTATGGATTTTGTTCAACTTTTACACCAAAATGGCTGACCCAACTACGGCGGAAACTTTACTTTGCGATATAGGGGAGTGATTTTTTTTGGGGGAGCAACAGGCTACATGAGGGTGATCCACAAGGTGGCAACTCCCCTTTAATAGCATAGGAAGGGATTTGAAAGGGGGGATGCGAAAGGGTGGAGGAAGGTAGCCAAGGGTTACTAGGGCCCCCGGGCTATGGTTTAAGGATCCTAAAGAAATGCAGGGAAAACCCTAGAAAAACCTGCATCAGGTAGGTCGGGCATTGGGTACTTGTCCCACGCCCTTCCGATAGCGAAAGAGTAGTTTGCTGTGGGGACGCAGCATTCCCTTCTCCGTGCCTCGACCAGTTTAGGAGGCAGCTGGCCGACTATTCCAATGGGAATAGGGGACAACTCTTACCGTATGCTCAAGGTCTGTGACCCCGGAACATACACCTCTCAGAACAGGCCGAGGTGTCTCGGCTTTTGGGAACCTTAGTTCAAAAACGGAGAGGAAAAGGCATACCCATAGGTAGCCCCTTCGTATCTCTCCTACAAGGTTCTGCCTGCGAGAGAAAATCCCTCGCAGGTTACCTGATTCTCTAGCAGGCTTTTCTTATAGGGGAGTGATTTATTTATTTATTTATTATTTATTTTTATTCTTTTTTTAGGGCAACAGGTTACATGAGGGTGATCCACATTGGGCAACTCCCCTTTAATAGCATAGGAAGGGATTTGAAAGGGGGGATGCGGAAGGGTAGAGGAAGGTAGCCAAGGGCTAACTAGGGCCCCCGGTATATATTTTAAGGATCCTACCCGGCATTCGCCTAAAGAAATGCAGGGAAAACCCTAGAAAAACCTGAATCGGGTAGGTCGGGCATTGGGTACTTGTCCCACGCCCTTCCGATAGCGGGAGAGGAGTTTGCTGTGGGGACGCAGCATTCCCTTCTCCGTGCCTCGACCAGTTTAGGAGGCAGCTGGCCGACTATTCCAATAGAAAGTTACTTGCGTTTCACTAGTAATAAAACTTAAAACGTCTGCAGTAAATTGACTTTGGTTATGAAAAACACACTTTACGTTGTACGCTTATGTATTGACTGGACAAATCGTGTACAACGGATAAGTATTAAGGACAGATGGATACGAAATAAACGTTGTTGAAAGCTCATGTACAATTGTCACGTTTGTTTTCCATAAATAGAAATAAATTTACTGAGGACTTTTTGGGTTTTATTCGAAGCAATATTCTGAACACAAAGTCCAATTATATGTCCAAAGTTTCTTGTATTATCAAACTACCGCCTTTCACCTTTTAAAAAATACGACACGTTCCCAAACACACCTTATTTTTTTCACTTTTCAGTAGATAGCTGCGTAACTATGATTAAAACTATTTAATACACACGTTAGGATGGCGAGCGGATTTCTGATACGCCACCTAGTCACAAAAAAAAACTTATAATACTTTCACAAGTATAGGATGCTGCAGAAAAAGATAACAATTGTTATTTTTTCATGCTATCGATAATTGCGGGACATACAGCTAATTGACGTGGCGTCATATTACTACAGAATACATGCGCTATAGCTAAGGATGTTTCCTTCAGTTAACACTTTAAAATCCTTGAAAAATCTTCATTCAGTTTGAGATGTCATCACGTTCTGTGTGTGTGCTTCGAGATGCTTAAACATACCCAAACATTTTTAGAGCTAACAATAAGTGCACGAGACACGGGCACCGTGACGTCATGATCCATATTTTGGCTATCATAACCACACTCGATAAATATGAGAAAACATTTATGTGGTTTATACGAGTGCCTCTTTACGGCCTTTTTGTCGGACAAACCAAAACGTTTTGATTTCTTGGTAACTTTATGATTTTATTTTTTGACTAGCTGAGTGCCCGGCGTTGCCCATAACCCCCCATTTGAATTCAATCTCTGTAGCTTCTGCGTTATTTTAGTGTAACGCAACTCGAACCCTATCCCTAAATGTGTTCACATCCCATTCCGAAACGGGTTGAACTCATTGAACCTGAAATAGTTTCATTCGACAAATATATACCGTCGTTTGAACAGTTCGAAAATTTCCACTGTGGGTTAAACAAATAGTATTTATTCCACCAAAAGATTGGCCGGTTACATTGTTTTGACACCCGCCCCTCCACGCGGTACCCAGGTTGTCATAAATAAATTCAGCGACATCCACAAACCCGATTTGTCTCGAAACTCGGTTGTTTTCCCGTTACTTTCTTGTATATTTCCTCCCCCCACCCCTAAACGTGGGCATCTTTCATGAAAAAGCGGTTGAAATTTTACACACACAACATCGGTAGAAATACTATCACTCTAATTAACCCTAAAAATATATTTATTCAACGCTAATATTGGCAGTGATTGCCACCACCGTCCAGTTCCGCCCCTAGGGGTTCAATGACCAATCGAATGTTATAATTAAACTCATAGAAATCCATAGTCCTATATTTGACTCTAATTTCGTTTGTATTCTCGTTATTTGCTTGTAACGAACCTCCAAACCCACCCCTAATGCTGCTCCTTTCTATGACGTATGGGGTTGAATTAACAGATAACATCGGTAGAAACATTATCATTCTCTTTGACCCCTAAAAATGTTTATCCGAATCAAATATCGGTGGTTTTAGCAAGTTTGAATATTTCTACCCCGTCTATCCCCACCCCTCAGCGTACTCCACCCTCATACCTCAAGGGGTTGAAATGAAAAACAAAATCGGTAGAAATATTATCAATGTAATTGACCCTGACCAATATTTATTCCATAAAAATATCGAGCGTTTAACATGTTTGAAAATTTACACCCCCGCCAACCCCTCCTTGGGGGAGTAAAACGGTTAGTCGAATGTCATAATTAAACTCATTGATATCCATAACCTCGGATTCGACTCTAATCTGTATTGTTTTTGAGTCATTATTATGTAATGCCATTCCACCCCCACCCTTAAGCTGAGTTCCTGTCCCAATTCCGAAAGTAGACACGGACAACTTGTAGAAAACTTTTATTCGTCTCATTGATTCTGAAATATATTTATTCGACGCAAAAACGGCCGGTTAACATGTTTTAAAATTTCTACCACGCACCCACATCCGCCCAACTCTTCACACCCCAGTCCACGTAGCTCAGATTGTCATAAATAAACTCAGCCACATGAATTACCTTCGATTTGACTGGAATCTCGGTCGTTTCCGCGTTATTTTCTTGTAACTTCCCTACACCCCCACCCTTAAACGTGCTCCGCCCTCATATCGCAAGGGGTTGAAATTTTATACACTTGACATGGGTTGAAATACTACCAATCTAATTATCCCTGTATAATATTTATTCAACGCTAATATCAGCCGTGTTTTCATGTTTCAAAGTTTCCACAACAGCCACCACCACCCCTCAGGGTTAAATGCCCATTTAAATGTCATAATTAAACTCAGGGACTGTATTGGTCTGTAATCGCGTTAATTATTTGTAACGCCCGTCCACCCCCAACCCAAAGGATGCTCCTTTCCCATGCTATAATGGGTTGAAATGATACACAGATAACATCGCTTGAAACACTATCAATCTCTTTAACCCTTAAAATCTTTATCCGACTCAAATATATCGGATGTTTTAGCATGTTTGAATATTTCCAGCCCCGTCCACCTTCGCTCCTGGGGGTGGTAGACGTGTAATATATATTACATATATATATAAGGTCTGCCTTGCAGGCTCAGGAGTAAGCATCAGAAACAACATGTCTTCAAGAGCCTCCGAGTCTGCATAATAATAAACAAGATTCCACGTGTCCTGCTATGTAAGGAGCACGTGTTGATGACGAGGCTCTGTGAAGAAGGTACTTCCTCCTACACAGAGCAGGAGATCTTTGAATGCCATTGTTGAACGCTTGTATAAAAAGATTTCTCTGATGGAAGGAAGTCTCTTCATATCACTTCGGCGCGGTACATATGCAGCTCAGTCTTCTATTTTCATGTATTATTATCTTAGCTCTAGGCTGTAGACTAAGGTGAATAAAACTTCTTTCTTATTATAATGGACTAAAGCCTCATGTTATTTCTCTAAGTCCTTAACGCACACTCTGGACCCAAGTTTCAATTTCTTCTTAAATATCACGTGGTAACGAGACCAGCAGAAATTCGAATATTATTTGGTGGCAGCGGTGGGATCTTAACCACCAAGGCCAGAAGACTAATTGTATTATTACAGACGTGTCTCACCCAGATAGTATTTGTTTCCAGGTCGCAAAGAACACATGTACTAAATTTGGTGAAATTTGCTCCACTGGTGTAGATACAAACATACAAACACACTGCTTTATTTATTAGAAGTAGATATTCTTTGTTTCTTCACCTGGTTTGGATCGTTCTTGCAGCTATTGTAATCATCTGACGAAAGAAACAGAAACGTTGTTGGGTGGTATTTATTTTATCACATAATTTTACTTGTTAATTGGCTGCTCGACTATCTCATCTTAGTTCTGAAGCGCCGTCGCTGTTGGTTTTCACACGACGCGCTGGGAAGGAAGCGTCGCCTCCCCCGATCCAATTTCGAGTGAGTGCGCTTAGATAACTCGAGGATCCGCACACATCAATCTGGGTCTGTGAATGAATTACTCCCAAAGTCGTGGCTGCGTCCCCGAAACGACGCCAGACAAGAGGCTCTCTCCGCGCCTCGAGTCGCCTTTGTAATCGCGATACTGGAGGAGACGAAGGATTGCGCTCTTACACACTCCATTCTTCAGCTTCTTTGAACCACAGGAATGTTTTAAAACCGCTCGAGACAAAAAAAGAAAAAGAAGAAGTTGAGAGGCTGCTCGAGACAGAAGAGGATCTCCAATGATATGAAAAAGAACGGGGATGGGATGGCTGGGGTGGGGGTCGGGGTGGGGGGTTGGAAATTTTTGCCACGACTTTTCGAGCAGTGTGTTCTATTCACGACTGCGGATTCCGTAGTCGGTTTGACGGGTCATTTACCAGGAACCAAGTCTCCGGGAAGTTGCATATTTGATACAACTAAATCTGCGCGGTTGTCATTGGAAACGAAGACGTTACACTAAAATAATCTATATAAAATGCAGAAAAAGTTATAAATACTGACAAATACTAACTTAAAAGAATATCGGGTGACACTGGTACGAGCACTCTTCACTATTAATTCGTTTTATAACTACTGATATCGTTATGAACGGAAAGAAGACAGTATAAAATGGATGTACCCTACACAAGAAACGAAGATCATCTATGATTAATATATAAATAATATAATGTCAATTAACTTATATGAAGGTATCGCCATTTTACATTGTAAAGTTCGACTTCTGAATCACAATGTATCGAAAATTATTAAGACTGACAGTGTCTAAAATAGATAAGATTCCTCACTATATTTTTATTAAACTTTATATATTTAATATTTTTTCTATTATTCATTGCGAAAGGTTAACAAAATCTAATTTTTATAATAACGACAATATTAATGTCTGTCATACAAATCTACATCCATGGAGAAAATTTAACCAAATTTAGTACACGTGTCCCTTTAGAACCGGAACAAACATTTTGGGGTAAGACACGGTAACTATCCCGAGGAGACGGGATAGAAATTTTTCAAACATACTAAAACGGCCAATGTTTGCCTCGAATAAATATGTTTATCTGTCAATGAGATTGACCGTGATTTTCCCGATGATGATTATGTCAACCCCTTCTGGCATGGAAAGGGAGCACCCTTAGAGGGGGATGTGGAGAAGCGTTGCATAAAAATAAATCGAAAACAGATATTGCAGTCGAATCCGGGGTTATTGATGTCGCTGAGTTTAATTATGACATTCTTCCTGCCGGTTAAGTCGTCCTTCTTCCCTCTTATACGTTTTTTGGTATGATTTATTTTTGAACTTACGTCACCTTACGAGATCCTAAAACAAGTACGACACGTCTCTATTTATTTATTAATAAACAATTATCTGACTCAAGAAAGTTTAATAATTGAACATCATTTCTTACTTAATTTAGATTTTGGATCTAATGTAGACTATTTTTCCTTTACGAGTAATAATTACTTTCTTCGTCCAGAATTATGACAATCTTGCTTGAGAAACTATGGTTCTTTAGATAATTATGTTAGGTCAAGACAAACTGTAACAAAACTATGTTTTATTATTGTTCAAATTTTTATTTTTTTATATCTCCTAATTTTGTTGGTAGTGTAGAAATTTTATTTAAATGCAAAACATTCATATTTTTTCTCCATTTTCGACCACGTAATTTATTCTAATCCCTCTTTAATTCAACATCTTATAATGTAATTTAGAATGGATTATGAACTTAACTCGTTAAATGTAAGTTATTCAAAGGATTCTTGGTTTAACTATTAGATTTTTAAATTGAATCTTTCCATTGTTCAATTTTTCATTATTTTCAGATAACAGAATTTTGAGACAACTATTTTCTGACTTGATTCAGCACACTTATTGTTGTTAATTTATAAAACTATTCTCGGATCATTAGAATTAAGTTTTAAAATAAAACAAATCATCCTCTGATAGAATAATAACGTGGATATTGTGAAGAATTGTGGGAATAACATTTATTGTTCATCCCAGTTGAGAAGCCATGCTTTTTTTCCTTGGTGAATTTGTGTTGTTTTTCTTCGCTGTTACACGGCCCCGAAATTTAATATTTCTCCAGGACTTACGTATGTTCCAGCCATATACTTACTGTACGTCCTGTGGAGAATATGAGTTCGCACGTTTTTTTTTCCGTCTCATTTCCGCCAGGATTCACACTTCCGCAGACGGGGATCCTCGTGTCCCAGACTCCCTTAACGCATATATTGCGCATCCCCTTCCCTTCTCCGTCACTTTTAACCAGCGTATAAGTTTATATTCAAATTTTCAAAAACATAAAATAAACACTACTCTAGGTATGAAATCTAGACTCGTTTGATATCTTATTCATGTCTCGTTTTTTTAAGAGAAAGTACACATTTTGCATGTATAACTTTGTTTTATACATTAATAACAGTAATATAATATCTATTAATATAGAAAAAAGGTGACAAAATTACTAACCCAGTACCTATGAAATGGCATGTTGATAGTCAAGTTAAATGACACCAGGAGATTTCTATAAATTATGATAACATGCCCCCTAATTTAAGTATTTTTGTCTGTAGACGGTCAATATATAATTACTTGTTAATATTATGAATTAGTTAAATTAACGACCTTTTCAGACATTTTAAAATATTTTATTTAACTCTTTAACGACGTTTCAGTAAGTTTCATCAAGATTCAATAAAGTTATGTTACTACGGTAATAATTTAATGTTTCAAATAGCAAGTTTACAGTATATATTTATTTTTATTCTTCTGTGATAATATTTATATTCATATCAGTATTTTTCAAGATCCTTGTAATCCAATAAAAAAATTACCATTCACAAAGTAAGTGTTTTTTAAAATTAAATTAATTATTTATCAGTCATCAAGTAAACAATCGTGTGTATTTTACATTTCACAATGCGAATTTTAGTACTGAGTTAAATTTTAAATAATGTAAATAAGAAAAATTAATTTCCTATATCAAATTTGATAAATATAACCATGTATTTAGTATTTTAATGTTATGTTCCCATATAAATTAATTTTTGTTTTGAAATGAAAAAAAAATACGTCCGATTGAAAATAATGAATAAGAAAGATAGCCAATTAAGAGAAAAATTGATAAGATAAATACCACACAACCTTTCAGGGATCCTTGTACCTTTCGACAGGTGCGAATAAGAGCCTAGAGCGACACTACTGTACATGTCAGTTGACAAAACTCATAAGAACCCGAAAACGCAACGGCCTTATCTTTCTATCTTTTTATATTCATCAATTTTTATTTTGAATCGCGAACGTTATTATGGCGTCTATCATAAATCTCCTTACTCTGAATAAAAAATTTGGAAGGTGTCTAATTTTTTAGAGATAAACAAGAGATGAAATAATTATAGTAGGTTAAATAACAAAGCTACTTTAATCTCCCTACTCATAATGTCCCGTTGTGAATGACTTGTAATGTTTAGCAGAGTAGCCGGGCAGTGTCGGTGCGGAGGAGATCCATTAGCCCAACTAGCAGAGGCGTTCTCATTACGCCGAAGCCTTCCTTGGCTGCGGGACGCGCTGACTAATGACGTCATTACCGGGAGATCAGCGGCGGCGGCGGCCGTCTTCTTCCGCAGCATCCCACAGACAACATGATCACGAATACAATATGAACGCGGGGAAGTACTCCCCGACTTCCCCCTATTAATTGGGGTAATATTACGCTTTTCACTCTGACGGAAGGAATGGCGACGTCAACGTCATCATCAGAATGATTCCGCGAACCAACTTTTCCACAATTATAATTTTCTTTCGATGCTCACCTGCGGCCAAATGATTTAAATGGGTATAATAACAATACAAAAGTTAAAATGCATTTATCAATAATTCAAACAATTATTTTTATATAATGAAAAAATATTAAATCTTAATTTCATGCCCCTGGAGTTCTTTATTTATCAAAATATTAAAATAAAACCTAAGAAAGTGACATTCTATACATATATAGATAGATTAGATAGTTAGGTACATTGTTGCATCCTGAAGAAGGAACTTTAGACCTCTTAAAATTTGAATGGTTTTTCCTGTCCGAAATGACACCGGACCTAAACTTCAGGTAGGCCACTCTGTCACTCTTTCCTTCCCATATCTATTATTTTGCATGCTTAGTTGCTGACATACATATCCAGTCACTAGTTAATAGGAAATTAAACAAGGTCTTATAATGAACCACAGTTAACGGACATAAAAATCTCGACCGGTCTGAGAATTCAACTAGGGACATTTTCAGTCTTTTTCAGTTATAACAGGCAAGGAAAACAGACCATGCCGTTGAAGTTTATGTATATAATATTTCATTTTTCAATATATTATTGCAAGATCTTGGCATCATATACAAATTATTCAATTTACTCCACTTAGTTTACGAAAATTTAGTTCTTAAATGAATAATTATGGTCCAGTACAACATTTTCTTTATAAATATATGTACATCCATTGAAATCCTATATTGGAATATAAACGTAGAGAAAAATATATAAATACATTATGGTAATCACAAATTAAATAAAACAAAGTTAAAATGTGCCACTCGTTGATGACGCTAATTTGTAGTAATCACCAATTAATGAAAGTTAAATAGCCACGTTAATGCGTCAATTTTTTGTAATATAATTATTAAAATGATAGGATGTTAATCAAGATTTTTTAAAACAAACAAACGAATTAATTTATTAACGCACAAACAATTAAATTTACATACAGTTATCAAATGAAGTTTACAACAGTTATTAAGAAATTAACTTCAATTTACATTATTTATTAATATTTGACAATTAAATTTTTCTCCTTCTCAGGGTCATTTACCGGGCCTTTAATAAAATACTTGTTAACAATTCAACTTTATCAAGTTATCATGGGCTTACTTCATCAATGCATTATTACAATGTAAAAGAAACATAAAATATGACTTTAAATTCTCAACAAAATTTGAAATCTGACGATAATTACCTTTACTTATAGGTTTACAAATATGAATTCAGTGAAATTTTAACTTACGGTCTCTGGTACTCAGGTAAATTTAGCTCGTTCGTACACACACACACTTTATATACAGGCCATTTTTTAACACTGATTCTAATAACACTTTTAGTCTGACGAAATGGTTCACTGTTCGTTTAGGAAATGTTATTCTCTCGTTCCGAATTTTATTAGCTGCTGGATGCAGTTGCCTGGCTCCCACAACCGAAGACAATGGTCCAAATCACGAATGTAATAGTTTAGACTCTGCGCTCTAAATGTTTAGCTTTGAATATTTACGTATTTATCTTGCAGACTGCAATTTGTAAAAATAACAGTTCTAATTGTTTTAGCTGTTATACTACAAGTATCCAGATACTATTTGGATATTTTATTTCTGGTCTGTTCACAGCTATACTTCCGTGTGTGTTTTCTGCCACTAACAATGCCAGTCACATTTTTAGTGTATTAATGAATGATTTCCTTTTAATTACAACAATGTATAAGAAACAACTTATTAATTCATTACATATTTGTAATCTCTACAATATAATTAGCGGCGTAACTTTGAGGCCAGAGCATTTCAAAGAACAGTATTGTTTGGCAAGAATGCAGAGACGATAATGGTTGCTACGGTGTATTCTCGAAAATGCATATATGGACGCTCAGAACTTTAGCGGAGACAGTCACGCAGATGTACAGTTACTTACATACTCAGAGAGCAGAGAGTGTGTTTGGGAGGACCTGACCATGGTGGTCCGAGCTAGTGTAATTGATGGTCATATTCAGCAAAGTATAGGCAGAAGAACATCAGTTTATATTAAAGATTCTCCACAGTAAAAACAGAACCTGACAATACGAATTCAGCGAAGCAGAAAGGCACCGAGAATGTTTCACATTGTTGAAAAGTGAGACGAGAATAAAATCAGTGCTATGACCTGTCAGTGTAATAGTGTTCTATATAAAAATTAAAATAAATCACGTGTGCACAAACCAGAGAAGCTCAATAAATGGTAGGTAAAAACAAAAAAAAATTCATCTGTAAACCTTTAAGCAAATATTGTTTACCACCAGATTTCTATATTGCAAGATTCATATAACTTTTCAGTTTTCTATAGTTTTTGTTACTGATATAAAATTTTGTTATTGTTAATTTCAATTAATTTTTTATGCTTTTGTAATTTGGTGAATATTAAAATAAATCACTGTCGTTATTCGAGGCCCTGAAAGCGACCCAGTAATTAAGATTCTCATAAAAGCTGAGACATTAACTTAAAATGTTGATACAACTAAAATCAAATTAGTCAAATAAATAATATATTTGTCATCTGTTTGAATAATTAGTTTTAATTTCGATTTCCTTCCTTTGTTCAATTTAATTAAAAGTGTATACCGCAATATATTGAGCAGGCTATTTTTTGTTGTTGGTATTTAATGTGGTTATTGTTGGTCCTTGCCATCATTCGGCCGGCATTTACAAATAATATATATATATATATATATATATATATATATATATATATATATATATTGTAATACTAATTAGATGCCAGTAATGATTTTAATAATTGGATTGTTAGCGGTTCCAATTCTTCAAAGACGACAATGGGTAGGCTAGTTTTGTTGCGAGTCGCTATCACTGTCTGAAAGCAGTTGGTCGGTTGTTGTGGTCGCGTGAGGAAATCAGAATCTGGGAGCGGAAAACGAACAGCGTGGCCAGAGTATAAATTCACCCAAGAAAGTTACAAGTATTTTTAGAATCCAAGTATAAAGTTTGGACGACGAGATACTTTGTAAAAAACGGCAAAGGGTAATAAAATATTTAGCGCCACATTTAGATTCCTACGCGTACTGAGACCATCATCAATCTCCACATAAAGACAATGTGTAACAATATGTCTGACTAATGATCCGGAGGTGCAGCAGATCCAGTTCCTGGAGGAAAATTCACTAACTACGACCGTGTCTTTGACAATCAAGTGTAGAGTAAGTGTTTTATGGCCTATTAGCATAAATTGTGAGCCCGAGCCCAGGAATCTAAGTCTGGTACCAGCCGAACATTTTGTAAGTAGAAACCAAGTTAATGAAGTTTGTAAACGATAGTTAAAGGCATTCGTCAGATTTAGTTCATCTCGTTTTTGGTTTTGATTGTTAATTATTAATTTATAAATTCTATGATTGTGTAACGTAAATACAAAGGTTGTTCTTTACTTATCAAGCCCAGGTAAACGACTTTGAAAGAAGAGTTATCAAATATTCTAAACATTGAAACTTTAAATGTATTTATCCTCAAAGAAAATGTTATAAATTTCTATTAAATAATAAAAGGTATCGTTAAGTTTAAAGTAGTAATTATTTCTCAATCCTTCCTGTTAAAATAAAATAAATTGTTTCAGAACGTAATTTGATAAATTTAATAAAACTGCAAATTAATTGTTTGAATAATAATTAAACTTTGTTTAATTAATATCCGTTTAAAGCATTAAATTTTGGCGTGCCAACGTAGGGCAAATTAATTGTATCATCATTAAATAAATTTTGTTTCTTTAATTCATTAGATAAATTTATTACTATATATATATATATATATATATATATATATTGTAATGCCAATTAATCAAGCAATTAATTGTTTTTAATTAATTTGAATTGTTAGCGAACAGTTTGTATTATAGCGAGAGCGAGCAGAGCGACAATGAGTGGCAAACACTGTTCCTATTATTGAGAGCTCGAAAAAGCATAGTCAGTTGGCAGTCAGCAGCAAGGAACAAAAGTCAAATTCGAGGAGCGAAAGAGTAAAGTCTACAGAGAGGAGCGGAATAGAGAAGTCGATGTCTAAGAGCAGCCACGAAAGGATAGACATTTTAAAATACATCTTTACTGAGCTATTTTGCAGTTTCAATCCAAACCGATCAGTAAATCGGTAAAAGACTATAAAAAATCTTCAACTCGTAATATTCCTGTAAGCAAGAAGTCATCAGATAGCTGACCAATTTGGAGAGGATCATCCGAGTTCCTGGGAGCCTAGAAATTCCATAAGTGTAGAATCTGTGAGAAAAACTTAGAATCTGTGTAAAGATTTTGCATTACAGTGCACTTTTTGAAGCGCTAAATGAATGCTGGTACCAGCCAAACAATGCGTAAGTAACAAAAACGTTAATAACATCTGTAAACGCTAACTATAAGGTAAAGTCAGATTTCGTTCGTTTTTCTTGTAGTTTTCATTTAATTTATCAGCACATTATTTTCAAGTAAATTTTCATTTGTATTTGTTAATCAGATCATTCAATAATATTCACTATAAATCATCAAACCCAGTAAAGGCCCTGAGAGAACAGATCTCAAATTTTGTTTGTAATTGTCTTTTATTTTTTGAAAGTCACTAAAAGAAAATAAATTATTTTGTTTGTTAATTTTTTATCTTTTTCATTTAAATAACCTCAGTTTGATAATTATTACATTTAATGTCATCACAATGTGGGGCAAAATTTTAATAAAGCTAAATTTTTGATTATTACAAATTAAAACCACAACGAAGGACAAATTCTTTTAAATTTAATTAACGCCAACCGTTTGATTATTACAATATATATAAATATATATATATATATAACGTCGTGAGGTGCACTATAATCAATCGAGAAAATCACGATGAAATAAATATAATATGATTAAGATGAGATTGGGCAAAATAAGGTGGACTACGTTAATAGACACGGGTCGTGAAGTTTCAGCAATTTCGGAACCATTATATAGGGAATTAAATGAACACGTAATACTTCCCACACTGTCGTTTTCCGAAGGAATGGTGACGGGAGCGAGATAAAACTCAGAACGTTCCCAGCAAGTATATATCAATTTAGAAATAAATGGAAATTTTTTCGAAACGGTAGCGATTATAGTGAAGAATTTAATATACACGATGATAAAACGTGCTAATTTCTTAAGACAACACGATATGATAATCGATTTGATAAATAATGTGCTACGTAGCGGTGAGATTGTAGAGTGTTTTGTAGAAGAAGAGGAAGAAATTGTATAAGTTTAAAGGTATTGGCCAAAAATACCATATGTAATGAGCATAAGTCGGATGCTACAGACAGTGAGTAATTCTGACCCGGTAGCTCAATCCCCTCCTCCCCTCACGTGGAAGATATGTCACCAGTAGTTATAGGGGAGGTAATGGTATATTTCAGACCGTTATTCAGCACAAGATAGACGAATGTCATAATTTAGAAGCACAGTACAAGGTAAAACTATGTGATCTACTTAATGAATATAAAGATATTATCTCTCCACGTTTGAAATCCGCAAATATTTATAAATTTCAGATAAAATTAACGAATTAGGTCGACATAATCGAAAAAGTGCCAACCTCATACTCAAGTGCTTTAGTTGTGGTAAAGAAAAATGACAGAAAATTACGCATATGTTTAGATGCCCGTCACTTAAATTCTCTAACTTTCCCCTATTATTATAGGCCAACAGACGTTTGTCGAATGCTAAATTGTTTAGTAAACCCGACTGTACGAGTTCGTTATGGCAAATACCTAAACACCCGGACGATAGAAAATGCACAGGGTTTCTTCATAACAATGTTTCATACGTGTTTAAACGCACTCCGTTTGGTCTGAGAAACAGTGGAGCGGCGTTTATTTCTTATTTGAATGCGATAATTCCAGAAGGCACAATACAAAATATTATGTAATGTGAACGATATTGTGTTGAAGTCGTTCGATCCCAAAGATAATTTAAAACAGTTAAGGAAACTATTCGAGATACTAAAAGAAAACAATATGATATAGAAAATAGAAAAGAACGTTCTTATCAAATCAGAAATATAATTTTTCGGTTATGAAATTTCCTCCATTGGCATTACTATGAACATTGACAAGGCACTTGAAACAAAACAAAATCCTGCCATCTAAAATATCCGACAGTTAAGAAGATTCCTTGGAATTTTCAATTACCACTCACGTTTTTAAACCAATTACGCAATAGCAACTTATCTAGAATTACTAGCAGATTTTGAGAACGGTTCTGACTTTTTAATGAAACTACAAGTGTTTATTCATTGTTTGTTGTTCAACAATACGCGACGTGACATTGTTGACGTCCAGTTCTCAACGTTTCTCAAACAAGAATTTAGTAATTAAATAATAAAAAATTTTGACCTTTACTCAAGAATGAAAAATATTTAAATAAGTAATATTTTAAAAAAATAAACGTTACCACTACATCTTTTTCTTAATAAATTACCGGAGGGTTTCTCTTTGGAGAATGAAACAATGACGCATTAAAATTTGCCATCCTTCTCTTCTTCCATAAAAAATACGATGTTTTTTCTACTTTCAAATTACGAAAAGCTAGGACGTGATTTTTGTGACCTTCAATAAACTTTCATAGATAATCACGCTCCCAACATAATCCAGCAATTTTCGAAAACAATATCAAACGGCATATATTATCTAAAAGTTATAAAACGGCACGTAAATTGAGATTGAGTCACGAAGTATCCCGCTCTGCTCCATCATTGCCAGATTTACAGGAGGACGTGAACGAAGCCTGAACGCGGACTACTGGTTCACCATTTTCCCCATCACGGAAGCTGATCGTCCGGATCAATCAACAGTTCTTGCGAGACATCGCAGCCAGGACGGATAGCATATTCATTTATATACTTACACACCAGCATTACTTAAGTAAGTGCAGTGTGATCGTGTGAAAAACATTAACGAGGACGAATTTACATTAAAATTATTTGAATATGAATTCAATTGGACATGCTATTATTTGTTGTTGCTGGTGGTAATTAATTTGGTTATTGTCGGCCTTTGCCGTCATTCGCCCACCATTTCCAAACAATTTTCATTGCACAATTAGTGCGAACATAGTAAAATTAAAATTCAATAATATTCTGTTATTTTTTGAACTGTTTGTTTAACAGTGTTGATGAGTGCGGTTGGCAACAGTATCTTCCACAACGGCTTATTTCCAAAACCGATAACGGATTTTTCATGGCGTCCACACGAAGTTAAAAATTTTATTACTGATGTTTATTTTGTTTGTTTTGTGAATGAGTTAATGCTGTTAAAAATAAATACATTAAATTCAATATTGATGGTACATTGTTTTTGTTTTGTGTGCGCGGACCTCAACAAACTTTAAATATAAATGGTCTATCGACTATACAGGCAGGCACAGCTATCTCTATCAGATAGAACGAAAGGTCGTACGCAGTATTTTTCATACGTTATTTATATTGAAGAAAGTACGGACCTTTACTATATATGTATTAATTAATATATGTATTAATTTGCCCCACGTTGTGGTAGCCATTTATGTAATAATCAATCGGCTCGCTCTTTATTAAAAGAATTAATAAATTATCAAAAGAAAGGCTAATTAAAAGAAATGATTATCAAAAATTAACAAATAAAATAATTTATTATTTTATTCACTTGTGGCTTCCAAAAATTAAAACAATTACAATTAAATTAAGATCTCTTCTCTCAGGGCCATCACTGGGTTTGATAATTAACAGAAAAGTTATATATAAAATAATTAACAGTTCAAACATAAAAATTCATCAAAAATATAATGAGGACAGATGGATGAAAGAAAGATAACTGTAAAGAAACTCAACGAAATATGACTATTACCTTTCTAATTATCGTTTACAAAATTTATATCAAAGTTTTGGTTAATATCCGTCTGGTACCAGCTCTTTCTTTTGTATCTTCAACAATACACTAAAAATGCAAATTTTTACACTAATTCTAATATCCTCGCTGATTTTACACTCACGCGGTCGAAATGCACGTCCTCAGCTATCAGGAACATCAGTTGTTGTTTCCCCTTTCTGGTCAGCTAGCCGGGTTGGATCCCTCAATGCAAAGATTGTTCAATTTGTGAAGCAAACTCCTGCTTCCATACAGGAGCTAGTGATTTGTAGTTAATTTTAGCAGACTTTACTATGCAGAGTCCAAACTTTAACTCCTTTCTTCTCGTTGCAGATTTTAGACTTTTTTGATTCTACTTGCTCGACCCAGGCTCAATGCAGAACCTTACTGTTTTCATTTCTCTTTGTGTATTGAACTGCCAGGTATCTCGGCGAAGACTTTTTTACGCACGCATTCCCATTTCGGCTTTTCGACAAAGGAAAATAAATCTCCGCCATTGTTGCTTTGACAGTTCATGCCGCTACAATTCAACTTATTCGCTACAATTTAAATGATACCTAATCAATTTAATGGCCTAATTAACTATTGCTACAATATATATATATTGTAATGAATTGAGGGAATGCATTGTTTCGGAACAGCGCACATGTGGGGGTGAGGATGCAAGTGCAAAGTAATTACAGGTCATGTCTCGATGTGACAAGACAGAGCGGCAAGATATTTGTTTCGGATTAATGGTCTTGGCCGGCACAGGAATTGGCAATGTGTACTTAGGATTTGTAAAGCAGAGCAAGGGACACGCGTGGGTGGCCGGTCGCAAGATGTATCGGTTTAGGAAAGGCATTGTGTCTGGTTAATGGGCTTGACCATCGGCTTGTTGACTTGGGATCAAAGCGGTCAGATGAATTTCCGAACAGCGCACATGTGGGGGTGAGGATGCAAGTGCAAAGTAATTACGGGTCCTGTCTCGATGTGACAAGACAGAGCGGCTAGATATTTTCTAAGTGGGGAGCAGCAGCTACAGAGTGTAAATCTCGGAGTAATGGAGAAACTGTCAATGCAATTGCGACGTAGTTTTGGGAACAAAGCAGGGACGGTCATATATAAATGGAGTGAGTTGAGGAGTTGGAGTTAGTCGGAGTGGAGTGTCAGAACGGGGGGGGGGGAGATGTGAGCACCCAGTATGGAGAAAGAATGCAGCCTGCGAGAGAAATAGCAAAATTATTCAACTATAAACATTTTTATACGCAGAAGTTCAATCTGTAGTAATATCAAAATTTGACCACTCTCTTCGATGGTAGGAGACCAGGACACAGCATCCACGAGCAACTGGGATGTCCTTCACCGAGTATGGAGAATCAGCGATCGTCCAGCCAATAATATGTGTTAGATTCAGTGTGTGTAAACGTCCAGTCTATAAAGTGTGTGTGTAATGAACGAGCCAAATGTTCCTGAGTAATCGTGAGTTGAAATTTATAGTATTAATTTGTGTAAACGGAATTAAAAGATACAGTCAGCTATCGTTCTCTTCTTTTTGTTAATAAAATAAACTCTTTTAAATAGAATCAATCTGGTAATTCTAAGTTCGTTAATAAGTTTCGTCGATGTCTAGACGATTAAATATTTCTGTTTAATTTAAAGATAAATGTTGGGTTCTTTGATTATTTAAGTGTTCTGTCCGTTATCAAACCCATTAAAGACCCATGAGAGAAAGCGATGTTTTTATAATTAAATTGTATAGTAATAGTAAATTCAGAAGAAATAAAAATTGTTCGTTGTTTATAAATTTTTTAATTTTTTTTATTTTGACGCCCTTTTTGTTTATTACAATATATATATATATATATATATATATATATATATAGTAGTGTTTACAAATATTTAGGCCTCGAATAAAAAATTGCAAAATGACAACCAATTAACATTTACTTAGAAAGTCACACGTTGATGACCTCTATTTGTAGTATTTAGCGTCCAATAAAGAATACAATATGTTAAAGTAATTAAAACACACAATTAAATTTACACAAGTTATTAAGGCAAATAAATTTTGATTTACAGTATCAATTAATATTTGCAATAAGAAGAACATGACTATTTCTTTAATAAAGAAATAATTGTTAACAATTAAATTTTATCTAGCTATCGTGGACTTTATTCATCAATAGATTATTACAATGCAAAAACATTATATATGAACTTCAAATTCTGAAATAAATTCGAAATCTGACGACAATATCTTTACTTATGAGTTTACAGATAGTAATTATGTGGAATTTTACCTTACTGTCTCTGGTACGCGAGGAAATTGTCTCGTTCGTACACACAAACTTATTGCACTTTATAGACAGGCCATTTTTATCCACCGACTCTAATCAACACTTTTAGTTTCGCAATTGTTGGTTCACGTTCGTTTAGAAAATCCTATTAGCTCCTTCCGAAGATGTATGCAGTTACCTGCGCTTCCAAAATTGAAGAAATAGTCTGAATCGAGAATATAATAATTTAGACTCAACACTCTAAATATTTAGGGGTTGAATATTACGTAGTTATCTCACAGACTGCAACTTGTAAAATGTTGTAACTATTTTAGCTGTTGTGTTACATGTATCGAGACACTTTCTGGATTTTATACTTTTCGTCTGTCCACTGCTATATTTCCACGAAGACTTTACTGGATCTTAGCTCCCCACAGACTCTGCTTTGCGCGTCTAGCAAGCCAACAGAAACATTCCGTGCCCTGGTACCACGAACGGGGCTATATAAACAGCCCTACCTACTTTGAACGGCACTTCACCTGAAGAAGATGGCGGTGCAAGACATCGAAACTTTGTGCAAATTAAACGACGTTACCCGGTTGGAATCCCAAGAAAACTTCATCCAAGAGTAAAGGAGTTTGTATAATAGTAAAAACACAAATGTAAAATAATCTTAACAAGAGAGTTTGTTACCATTAATTTTAATAAATAAATTCTTTCTGAGATTTAAACCCTATAATCATTTTAACATCCTTTCATTTAAATATTTAATAATAAATTCATCCGCTAATTAGTTTTATTATTTGCATATTACATAAATGGCTTCCTCAACGTGAGGTTAATTCATATAAATTCTTTTAATTATTTGTATATTACTATATATATATATATATATATATATTGTAATAATTAAAAATATACGAATGTGGCGTTTTTAAATGACAGAACTTAAGTGATTACTATTAAACAAGATTTATTAACAATTTTAAAACAAGTATAAAATACACAAAATATTTGGGATCTCAGGGTCTTGAACTGGGTTTGATAAATGGCAGAATTTATGTAATCAAAATTACATTTACTTTTTATGGAAATCAATGTGTCTGAACATAGACGAAATTTGTTGCGGAAGAAATAATACTAAAGATTGAATTTAAACAATTTTAATCTTATCAAGAATTAACAATCTCATTTTATCGATAATTAAATAATTAAAGAACGATGTGACTTTTATCTTTTAAACGCGGTTTACAAATGATTTTAAAGTTTTTCTCTACTTACGGCCGCCAGGTCTCATTTTTAGTTTTTCGTGCACAATTTTTGGGACATGACTGATTCTAAGTTCTCACAGACTCTAAATGTTCACAGGCTCTAATTGGCGTAGTTTGTTTGTTGGTTTAACACAAATTGGTTGGTTCTCGATGCTTTACTGCAACCTGGATTTGTGGATCTCGTGACTTTAGTTGAAAATGGACTTCATTGGTTTGTCTATGGCCAGCATGATGAATCTACGCTCGACCACCGAATACACACTAGTTGCTCTGTCTCCTTCCCGACTGAATATTGCTTTACTTTTTAATATTTGAAAACATGTTTGTGACTGGACCACACTATTTCTTTCTGACTGCCGACTGTAAAACTTTTCGTCTGATCTATTCGCTGTCTGCTGCCCGACTGAATTCTGTTCAAATTTTCATGACTTGCAATTTTGGTCTTTTCTCTTCGCTGCCTACTGCCCGACTGAACATTCGTCTCGTAAATTTTGAGCGCGTAGAACCTTCTCGACTGATCAACAATGTTTTCTTTGTCTTGCCGGTTTGTTGCGGCGTCCGCTCTATACCCACTAATAATGAGTCCTCTACAATTCAACTTTTCAATTAGAACAATGTCTTAATTACCAATTACTACAATATATATATTCACCATTAACTGTTTACTGACTAATGACAAATTTATTTATTCAACTACATTTTCAAAAATTAATTGTAAATTTTGATATCGTTATTTGATTATTTTGTAATTTGGTTTGTCAAGATATTTTGTAACATTAACCTCTTAGGTTGTAATGTTTTATAACTTATTTCAATTAAAGCACAAGTATTAACAGAAAAAATTCTATTAGTTTACTTTGCATTGCAATATTCTCCGAATTTAGTGGTAAATATTATTATTATTATTATATTTTGTTAGTTATTAAATAAGAATATTGTATTACCTTCCATAAATCCGACATTCGAGCCATACAGTCAAAACGCGCTGCCCCTGAAACGAATAATTTTTCTACAAGGGAATTTTGTGACGTATTGGGGGAATTTATTTTTTGTAATATTTAGTTTCTATAGTAATTGCTGCTCTTAGTGTAATTTTGGAATTTTAGAGCTATTATTAAGTCTGAACCATCGTCAATCTTCAAGTGAGTTTTGGCTCGGGGTAACATGAGCCTCCACCGTCAAAATTACACCTTTAAGTTTCTTCCCGTATCGTTGGGAAATGGAAAGAAAAAAAAGCAAAGTTGGTTCCCCCCCGTCAATCATTACCATCATACTCAGGGGCCCCTTCGGTTCCTGGCAGCGTTTTAATGAAAATTACGAATAATCTGGGGCAGACTCGCAACTCGAGGAGAAACGCCGCTGCCCTTTACTGTGGAGGGAATACTTAATTTCCAAAATTAGGTTCGTGATTGCGTTCTGGAGTCAAGCAGCACGGGGCCGGCTCACTAAGTGAGATTATAAATTATTTAGCCTTGAAACAATCCAATTAACCGCCGCTCAGCGGCTAAGTGAATTTTGTTGCTCTCGCTCCTCATATAGCAGCATCCATGCCCCCCCCCCCCCGCCCCCCTCACAAGCAGGGTCTTGCGACCTAACACATTTTCCCTTCTTCCACCTCGTGGCTTCGCACAACCACCACGACTACCACCGTCGTTGCCACAGCAGCAGGAGACTTTCTGCTTAATCATGGTTTTCCGAAGTTCGTTAGCGCCATCTTTTCAACTGTGTGATTGGGGAGGGAAGACCCCTAACGATCGTGACCCTTCATCAGATGTATCTTCTACCTCAGCGAACTGGATGTAATCCGCCCTTCTCCCAGCGACATCATCTCGATGTCGATATCAGCTGCCTTGCTTGCTCCTTGAAAGCTTTACCATGCAGGGTCCATTTCACAATCGTCAAAAAAGAAAGAAAAAATATCTCGTTATAAACGAGGGTGAAACACGCTGCTGCAGAACACACGGAGAAATAAAATATAATTTGATTGGAACCTAGATGTAGACTGTTTAAGTAGTAAAAATACAGTCTCGTTACAGCATATACAAAGTTGGGCGGTTCCGGAGTTTTCGCCTTCATCAAATCATATTCATCGTGTTATTTGTGTAGACTGTAATCGTGTTATTATATATCTAATTTACGTTTATCTTAAACTGATTCCCTTAATAAATACTTTATGAAGATACGTGGACCATTTTCAAAGATTGAAATTTGTTGTTAATAGTCAGGAGATAATTTATAGAAATATTTATAATGCGTATCGATGTGGGAAGTGATGTGTGAAATCAATTTGTTTTATAATAAACATACAAATTCTAACAAAACTATAGATAAAATTTCGGGAATTTTTTTTTTCGTACTTCAATGAATAGTTTTAAGGGTCAGTTTTTAATAGAATAAAAGTCGTCAAAAGAAAATTTTCGTTTGAAAGATTTATATTTCTTATATTCAAAATTAGTAATATTTAAATTCAATTTCATTTAAATTTTCAACATGTTAATAAAATATTATCTGAGAATTACCCTTACTATGTATACCCCATGTTTACTGAAATCCCCAATTTCTCATCCTCAAGTAACAGGAGACAAGGGATTAATATACTGCTTTAAGCCTTAAATTATTATTAATGGCATGTGAGGTTTCAGAGTTCCACAAGGATCTATTCGGAATCAACTAGTCCCTTTTATTATTCTGTATAAAATTTATATAAATGATTTACCAAAACGTTTCGAATGCGGTTTAAGATATTGAACTATTTTTTCAGAAGACCCAAGAATTTTAATCAATTATAAAAATATCGGGACATGGCCATAGCTTTGCCAGAATAATAATGTCACGTTCCATAGATCCTGTCAAGCTTCGAGGATGTGGAATGTCTAAAGAAAACACAAACAATATATGAATTATTGTTATATCCAGTTTTGTTAACATTATGTGAGCAAATGTAACATAATATATTGTATTTAAATTATCATTGTATCATTATTAGCAAAATGTTGGAATTAATGTGGAATATTTCACTAAGTAGTCTTTGGAAATTATTTTCTTCGTGAAAAATGTTAATTCAATATAATATTGTAATGTCAATTATTTAGGCCATTAATTGTTTGGACATAAAATTTGAATTATTTGATAATTCCATTATAGCGGTCTGATCGAACAAAGCAACAATGGAGAAGCGAGCTCGACTGCTTTGTCGAAAAGTCGAAATGGTGTTTGCGCGCACGAAAGTCTCAGTCAGTTTTACGTCTACAGCCAGCCAGAAAAGGTGGCATATTATAACAAATTGTTCACCAAGATACCTTGCAGTCTATTTCAAATCAGTAAAATAACAGTATAAATCTACAAAGAATCTGCAAATCATCAGTTCCAGTAATAAGGCAAATTCGAACAATTTTACACTGAGGGGAAGACGACATCCGATAGCTGACCAAGGAGAGGTTCATCCAAGGCTCCGGAAATTTGTCTGCGTCCTATTCGCCAGTGAGCGTGTAAAGTCTGTGAGAACTAGAATCTGTGTAAATAACGATTTGCATTTATCGTGTCGTGTAGGGGAAACAAAGAATGCTGGTACCAGACGGACAATGTGTGAGCAACCAAATTTTAATTATAATAACTGTGAACATTAATTAAAGGATTGAGTCAGATTTCGTTTGTTCGTTCACTTTCTTCTAGTAATAATATTTTGAATTGTTAATTAGTCAAATTCTACTTTTATCGTGTCCTAATCATCAAACCCAGTAAAGGCCCTGAGGCAAACGATCTCAAATATTGTTTGTAATTATCATTTATTCTTTGAAAGCCACAAAACAAAAATAAAAATTTTTGTTTGTTAATTGTTCATAAGCTTTTCATTTATTTTAACCCATCATATTTAATTATATTAAATAGCTACGACAACGTGAACAATTAAATTAGTAATTGATTGTTCATTACAACATGTTTGGTTATAGATACAAATTTTTTTTTATAAACCACTTAATATTTTTGGACAGAACTTCGTGAACACCTTCCTAAACACCTCTTTATTTTCGACTCGTAAGAGGTACTGAAATCCTGAAACGTCTGAATTGACCCTTAAATTATGAATTATAAGGGAGAGAATAAGAATATAACAATAATAAATTTATTTATCCAGTTTGACATAATTCGACTTCTTTATAATCATTCTGAAACTCGGAATTACGTATTAAAAAAAGTCATGGGCCGGTACGTGTGGTAGAATAGAGATTATGATAGATTTATCTACTGCCTAATATTGTTTGTACATGTCATTAAATAGTTCTATTATTTAATTTAGAAAATTGTGAAATACTCGATAAAACACTATAGTTATTAAAAAAACTGGATATATTAGTCATCCAGTGCCAGTTCAAATTATGCATAATGAATTTTAAATTTAATTCAATCTGTTATTAATTAAATAGCAAAATTATCCTGGTCTTTCAGGTTTCCGATAATGGGGAAAAGCATATAAGTGAAAGATTCGATTATCGTGGGTGAAGTGTGAAGATGGCTGAAGAAGCATCTACGTAATCAGGCGTGTCGATATTTTCCGAAGCAGCTAAAAGCTTTGAAAAAGAGAGAGGGAAAAAAATGTTAGCTGTTACGTGTGCCGCGGTCCTCATGAAATATGTAGCAAGAAAGGCCTTCGTCTCCAGACATGTGTCAGGACGCCAAGACGTACGGAGAAGCAGCGAATTATCACATGACTTCCACACAAACAAACATGGAGAAAACAAACATAACGTTGGCGCCTCTGCTCGTGCACGTGGCCGATGTTATTCTTTTCCCTTCTTCCACGAAGGAAAAACCCCCAGCTCTTGTCCGACGCCGCGACGTCCGATGGAATCTTTAACGAAGACGGGAAAACATCTTCTTGTTTCCATAGTTACGCCCAGTTGGTGAGGGTGTGTGGGGGAGACAAACTGTAACGCATTCAAGTCTCTGGTGTCGTCTCCGAACTTCAAGGACAAGAAAACACTTTTAAAGGATTATAGTTTATTTTGAAATACTCTGCGGGGGAAAGAACTTATAGGATAAAAGAACAAAACAGTCGACGCTGTTCTTGAATCTATTGTATCTATAACTTATGTATTCATTTGTACAAAACACCTATAAATTCGGTTGTTTTTATCTTACATGAAAAAAGTTACAATATCAAGTAAGACGTAGAATGTAGATTTCTAGACTGGTAGTTATAATGTAAATAATTAATAAGAACTAATACTGCAGTCTTAATAATATGGTTAATTAAATTTGATAACTTTTATATATATAATTACTTCAATTATTCGTATTACCTGGTCTCTTAGCTACTCAAAAAAACTATATCTAAAATAAAAATTAATTATTTCAACTGTAAAACTGTCTACTTTTCTGTACCTATAATAAATGAAAGCAGTTTGGATATAACAATAGTAAACTATTTCTCTTATGTTTTTTAAGTTGTAATTTAGTTTATGAATATAGTATTTTAATTTTGGAATTATACAGGGTGCCAGAAAAATCACAGAACGGTCAAATAACTTCGGAAATACCACATGGGATAAAATAATTGATTCTGATATGTTTAAAAAGGTTATTGTTCAGTGATTTTGAAACATTAAACGGAAACTTCCATTTTACTAAATATACAGATTTTATATAAAGAAAATAAATTGGTTTCATCTAAAACTCTTATTTTTATCCGTGGTAGATGAGTTTGTGACCGATAAAAATTAAAATGTTAGATAAAATAGTGAAAAATTTTGATATCTTGAGAAATCCACAACAGATCTGAAGAAATATAAGTAGGCATATTCGATATTTCTTGAAATGCTATCCAGCACAATTGACTCCGCCCACTCCCACCCTTTTGGCGTAGGACAACTTTGAAATTTTGACCTTTGTGGGACATGTATAAATAAGTATTAATGTTTGCTTGTTATTGTATTGCAGTCAAGTAGTAAATAAAAGAAAGTAATTAATTAATGAACAAAATTTGGACTTGTATTGTTGGCAGCGTAAAAACACACAAGTTATTTACAAGAATATGTGGCAATAATGCAGGCTTGCTTGGTTTGAAGAAGTTCGTTTACCTGACGCACAGTTCCCCACAGTTTTTGTGGTGAGCAGTGCTGGAAAGTCGCCCCAGAGTACTTGAGAGTGTATGCTAGTAGACAGTTGAAAAAGGACAAAAATCCAGAAAGTGTATTTAACTTAACAGCTCAAATATTTAAAAACAGTCTAGAGGTTGCAGTCCGTGGGCGAATAATTACGACGATCCAACGCTAACAATTATAGTTCGGAGACTAAGTTACATTATCACGTTAGACCATTTTCTTCAATTATTAGGAGCCCAGGTTATTGCATCCACCAGATAACAAACTTTGGAGCGTGTTAGTAAGATTTGTTACGAGGAACAGCGAAGCAATCATTGTGAGCCATTTTGCCAAGCAAAAAGGGTTGATTATTAAATTCAGTGTATAAATGTCCGGTCTATAATGTGTTAATTCGTGTGTATGTGTGAACGAGCAAATTTTCTTGGTACAAGAAACATTAAGGTAAAACTGCACACTTTACTATTTGTAAATCTTCAAGTAATGATATCGTCAATTTCCGAGTATAAATTTTAAATTTCATATCTCATATTTTGTATTGTAATTTTCAATTATTTGGTTAAATTAATGCCTTGATAGCTTTGTGAATTTGATTGTTTACTAAGTATTCTTTATTGAAGGTCCGGTGATTCTCCCTGAGAAATAGCCGTGGTATTATTGTAAAGTATTGATATGTAATGCGATTTAAATAATTTGCTTTAATAAATTAATTTGTTTGTATATTTTAAATTTTGATTTTATTAAAGCATCCGGTCATTTTAATAGTTAATTATTACAAAATTGTAACCTCAACGTGAGGCCTTGGTTTTTATTAAATTGTTTAAAATGGTAATTATTACATATTTGCACTCCAACGTGGGGCTTTAATTTTCTTTCATTTTTAAATTAATACTACTATATATATATTGTAGTGAATAACATCGGTAAGTGGCCGCCCTTTTTCCGCGGGCCTGAGAGGGTCTCGGCGGAATTAATTAAAAGTACACGTGCGCCGGAGATGCCCCAAGAAAACCGAGGGTACGCGGCCCTTTTTTTTACATCGTTTGGGGGGGGGAGAGAATTAAGGGTATATAATCCGCACCCAAGAGACTGACGAGAGGACTGAAAGTGAAGTGAGAGAGGCAAGAGGGTGCAAAATTTGGCTAGCTGTAACGAACAAAAGTTTTGGAGTGTGGAGGTCCATCGCGTGGAGGCCGAAGAAGGAGATCGTGAGGTGCTACAAGACCAGTGATCCGCTGCAAGTCGGCTGATGCTACGAGTTAAAGTAAGGGTCACCAATAATGTAAAGTGCCTTCAGACGTTAAAGATTTTCTTACACAGTACGGAACTAAGCTCTGTTTATGAATTTCCTCCGAGCCACCCACATTACCCTGTAGGGAAGGAGGATTCCATTAACCAAGCCGGAGCTAATTATTGTTATTTTTATTCATACTATATATATCTGATGTGCCCAATCAATTTTTTATTTATTTTTTGTATTTATATCTAATAAAGTTTTTATATATAAAAACTTGCTCATCAAAGTAAATTAAAGTTAATAACAGCAATAAAGTTGTGTAATATTCACCAACGTTGTTATTTATTATTATTTTACAGTTGTTAAAGTTTGTTGTGTAAGATAAAGGTCATGTAGGTGAAGGTTTGGTTTTATAAACAGTTGGTAAACCATGAGAAACAGAATTGAGAGTGTAGCCAGACGTTGTTTTTGTTTGTCTAATGTCTTAGCGGTGAGGAGTAACTCAAATGGATCGCTGCCGTCGCGTGTGGGAAGCCAGACTATGTGAATTTCTTACAGTGGCAACCTTGTTAAGATGGAGAATTTGGTCAGATAAAATTATGAGTTGGTATGTCACCGCAGAGGAAAGAGGTCGCCGTGGGGCGAGGTCGTCCGGGGTCGGACCAGTAAGAATTGAAGTTTTGGAGAAAGAAAAATTATAAAGTTTTTTTAAGAGTTTTTCTGCAATGTTGGTTATTGAAAGAACTATTCTTCGGCGAAGTTTGTACGAATTAGAGATTTCAGAGGCAGATAATTTTGGTTTCTGTGATTTTTGTTGGTTTTACAAATGATCACTTAATAGACTGGTGCCGACAAGCATATCTCGTGAAATGACCATAAATTTGTTCACCATCACACTGTCTGCTGTCCACTGTGATATTTTAGGAATTGATATAATTTTCAATGACTGGCTGTGGTTGAAACAACTTGATTCTACATGTCTGTTGATGTAAAAGGATTGAATTGTGCGAGTTGTGAGAGTTGAATTTGCAAAATTGGTCAATTTCAAAGTTTGAAAGTTTTCATAATATATTAAGTAAATTTTGTGATGTTGAAATTGAAGATCAATTAAAATTGGTATGTAATGTATTAAATTTTGGTAAAATATCTTGTAAACGTTTCGTAATTGTGGTATCGTCAAATTTCACTTCATCTAGTGTTCATGTCTTGGGGGATATTTTTAAGTTGGAATTTTTGTAAATTTAAAAAAAATCTGTAAATTTGACATTTAATATTAATTATCTACTTTTCTGGGTGTCTTACTTAAATTAATAGCCGTGGCAAATTTTATGTAAATTTAAATGTAAAATAAACTTCAGTTTTAGATAAATTCTTAACTATTATATTAATTTATCCTCTGTTTAATCATTTTAAACCTTCCCCTAAATAGTAAGAATTGCTATTCAAATTTGAAAACTTGAAAATTTAATTAATTTGATTTAAATTGGTTACTGCAAATATTTATTTAAATAATGATAAAATTTAAAATAAATTTAAATTTCTTTATACATTTCAAAGTTTATTAATCATCAAATTAAATTAAAGTTAATAACAGCAATAAAGTTGAGTAATAAAGTTTAATGTTTTATAACGGTTCTTTTTGAACAATTGCAATATACATATGTATATATATATATATATAATTAATTTCATTTTCTCAATTTTATGTGTAAATTATTACTGAATTGGCATATATGATTTATTTGTTGAATAAAATGGCTGAAGGTACCAAAAAATCAATATTTGTAATAATCGGAAAACAAGTGAAAAAATTTTAGTGTCAGAAAATTAAGTAGTGACCTTTCCAGCATTGCGTCAAATCATTTTAACGTGAGCTATTTTATGAACACAATTAACAAATTTTTCTAGCGTGTTAAATAATTTAGAAGATACGTTTCTCGCTTTGGGGGGTCTTTTATTTAATGACATATTGATTACATAAAAAATAAGTAAATTTCGACCAATAACAAACATATTTAATGGATTTTAGATATATATTTTTAGGAAAACATACATAAAAGTTTATTAAATAAAATGAATGATGGTTCTAAATGTAATTTTATAAATTTGTAAGTACGATTTGAGGTGATGATAGACACAGTGAGTTTTTGACAACCTGAAACCGTAAATATTAAAAGTTATTCCGAATAATACAATGACGCTCACTGTGATTATCGGAAAAATAATTCACTATAAAATAATTCTGTATGAGGATATTTACGGTATTCTTTCAAAAGCAGAACCCTTTTTCATGATGCTGTTGTTTTACTCGGATTTTAATAAAGAACTTTGACCTTTGTAAGTAAAAAAATGTAATATGTGTGTGTGTGTATGTGTATTTCATTCCTACGAATGTGAAAATTTCTTTCACTTTTTTTACGGTGGAAAATAATGAGCGAGTCCTTAATATCACGAAATACTTGCATCATGGCTCTTCGTTATACATACACAGTTCTGTTGTGCGTATTGGTGATATTTAAAATTAAAAACGATGAAATTACATTACATGATAACATTAAGTTGCAATTACAAGGAATAATAAATTCTATTCAATTTATTACCAAAATTTTACTCGTTAATATCTTAATTATATGAACTAATGTGCAATTTATTTCCGCTCATTATTCTTGAATATTTATATTCTTCATCTAATTTATTTGCATTTTTCTAAATAAAATTATAGTTTTTCAATAAATAATGTTTGAAAACGACATATCAAATTGTTTTTATATTCGATAATTAGAATTTTAAAGAGAGTTTCGTTTGAGTGATATAACACGTAATGTAATATAAATATTTTTTAAAAAAATATTGTTTATCGAAATAGATGTAATTTCGATTACAAAATATAAAAATAAATTAGACGCAAAATTATGTTGTAAATTTGATCCAACAATTCGACTATTAATATGACAAATGATACTAATAATTTAAATACAATTTATGATTCTTTGTTACTGTAAATAAATTAATGTACAAGGACGGTTTCCATTGTTAATTTTAAATATCAACAATATTTAGACAGGGTAATTATACGGTCATGAGACTAACTTTGTGGGGATGTAGCGCTTACAGCTTACTAAAACATACATTCTTTGTATAGGAATGTATAGTTGGAAGTGACACGTTGAGACACCAACACAAAAAAAATGGCATTCTGAAAGAAAAACATTGCTTTCTATTTATTTATTTACCCAGTTCGCCACATTTATCGAGCATCGATTATTTCTTATGAGAGTGTGAAATGTGTAATTCATTAAAGCGAAATTTAGCGAATAAGCTAGTTTGGGATAATCATTAACCCAGGTAGGCTACAAAAAATAGCAACATTCTTAACATTTTCCTTGTCCACCCAGAAGCGGAATGGGACGTTTCGGGGCATTTCATCATTTTGGTGTGAGTTATTATTAATTCCTTTAGTCCCCGGATAAAGAAATAGTTTACGTTCCAATATGAAATCACAAATAAATATTAGAAACTATTTTATTTTAACCTACAGTAATTAGCCTTTAGAAATTTAAAATTATACAAAAACACAAAAATTTTAGTGTACAAAATGATTAAGAATTACTAAGAGTGCAATATTTTATTTACAAAATATGCATAAAATTCATGTTATTATAACACGTAAAGTAGAGATATAATAACCTATAAAGTAAGAGACAAATAAAAAACTCATAGAAAATAATGATTATTTATATACAGGGTTGCGTGAATTTTCAGAGTTTTCGTCTCTGCGCTGAAATGTTAATCAGTATTTTTTTTCCTCATCTCTAATCAGTGAATTTAGCAGAAAATAAATAACAGATTTTTTTATTCTCACAAGTACAGTCATCGACCGAAGAAATTCATATATACAATTTAAATATATTTTACAATCTTGAAAGCTATAATTTAAATTTTAATGGTCAAATAAATCAGAATTTATTATACTAAAGAAATTCTTCATACAAATTTTGGACTTGAATTATTAGCGGCAAAAACACAGAAATTACACACATGAATAGACAATAATAATAGGTCTAAAGCATTGTAGGATTGTTTGGCACGCTAAGGGAACATATAAGTCAGTCGGCGATGAAGGACGGCAGAAAGCGGTCGTTATAGAAAAAGACGAGACGTCGAAAAAGTGTTGAAAAGTAAAGTTATGAAATAGAAGCAGAGTGCATCATTCACCCGGATAGTGCTGCGCAAAGATTTCGGAGGATACCATTTTATGCCAGATAACTGTGAACAGTCGCCGTGGAGGAATTATTTGCATTACTGCATTACGGCATAATTGCGGAATAAGTCGTCTTCGACATATAGCCAAAACTTGCTAATACAACAGTAGTCAGTGAAAAGAATGACCTGTTTTTAGAAAATTGAGTGTGTGTAAGTGTTGCTGAAAGAGTTAAAATTGCCCTGATACCATCGAAACTGTAAGTCATACATCAATTAAATTATTATTGTAAACCTTTAATTAAAGATAAAATCGTCAGATTTCGTTTTTTTAATATTGTAAATATTGTGGATTGGCATAGATTCACAGTGATTTATTTTGTAAAAAAATAAATAAATAACTTTTCTTTATTTAAAGGCCCAGTTAAAGACCCTGAGAGAGAGTTAAAAAAAGTTCTGATGGTACGTGATAAATTTTGTAAAAATTCAATGAATAACTAATTTTGTAACTTGAAATCTTTAAGCATCTAATAAATTCATGTGTTTGTTTAGTTAACTGAGAATTTTATTTATTAGCATCCTTTCATTTAAAGTTAACGTGGGATAACTATTATTTAACTTGTTTTTCAAAGTGGTATATTACAAATTGGCTTCACCAACGTGAGTTATTGTGTTTATTTAATTAATATTAATTTTGTATATACCACAAATTGGCGTCCTCAACGTGTGGCATATTTTAATTGTATTTTCATTCTTATGTACCACAATATATATTGTATCAATAGTTAATTAGGCCATTAATTATTTGGTTATAATTTGAATTGTAGTGAACAATTTGAATTATAGCGGTATGAGCGAGCAAAGCAACAATGATCGGCGAGTTCTGTTTCTTTGTTGACGAGCCGAAATGGCGATTGAGCGCGCAAAAGTAAAGTTAGTCTACGTCTACGGTCAGCCACGAAAGGATAGACAACCAATTCTGCATACGAGGAGTCTACGTCTACGGTCAGCCACGAGAGGAGAGACATTAAAACAAATCTTCACCGAGATACATAGCGGTTCGATACAAATACATAAATAAAGCAGTAAAAGTTTAAAATCCGCAAATCGTGAGTTCCAGTAAGCAAGCAGATAGATGGACAGAGATTTTCTAACAACTAGCCAACGGTGAAGCACAGGTTTCTTCATTATAAAAATTGAACAATTTTGCATTGAGGGAAACCGACATCCGATAGCTGACCAAGGAGAGGATCATCCGAAGTTCCTGAGAACTGAGTACGGGATTTCGACATCGTATGTGTAGAATCTGTGAGGAAATATAGAATCCGTGCTATAAAATTTGCATTTAAAGTGTAGTGTTGAAGCTACATAAGAATGCTGGTACCAGTCGAACAATATGTGAGTAACCCAAAACTTTGATAATAATATTTGTTAACGATAACTAAAAGGTAAAAGTCAAATGTCGTTCATCTTTCATTTCGTTCATATTTCATTTCGTTCAAGTTTAATTTCTTTTCATTTAACTTTCTTTCATTTTTCGACATATTGTTTTAAGGTAAATTTTAAACTTAATTGTTAATTAGTTTATTAAATCACTTTTTTGTTAATTATCAAACCCAGTGGAGACCCTGAGATAAGAGATTTTAATTTGATTGTAATTGTTTTAATTTTCGAAAGCCACCAATGGATAAATAATAAATTATTTTGTTTGTTAGTTTTTATAATCTTTTATTTTAATTAATTTTTTCATTTTGATTATTCCATTAATGACTACCACAACGTGGGGCAAACAAATTAATTAAATATCCCTAAATAGTTGTTTATCACAATATATATGTATATATATATATATATATTGTAATAACCAAAAATAAAGAATTTAAATTTAAATTTATGTAAAACTTTGTCACACCAAACATATAAATAAACGACAAATGATAAGAATTGCTTCCCTTTGTTGCCAAATGTTAATAATAGATGGAAAGCTAATTAATTTGTCCACATTGGAGCACAAAATATAGATGAATTTTTATAGGAATTTATATTAAACAAATCATTAAATTTTTAAACAAAACAATTTATTCATTCAAAATACAATTCAAAATTTTCTACTTTTATTTTGCCACATCCAGATGAAGTTTCACAAACAATCAATTTACATTTTGAATTATGCGGCGTTCAAGATAACACACCTTTACATTCTCAATAATTAAAACTCTATATCTCAGGGTCTTCACTGGGTTGATAATAAAAACAAAATACAATAAAATTCATAATTTAAACAAATACACGGAATATGAAGTTAAAATAAACTAAATCTGACTAATTACCTTTATTTAACGTTTACAGAATTTATCATTAAGTCGTTACTTACAATTTTATATTTGGAGTTCGGGAACACACATCACTCCAAAACGGCCATACTGTGCATAAAATTACACAGACTTTCACAAACGCACTTCACCAACACATAAACTTTATCCTAGCGGTATCCAGACTCCAGACTCTAGACTTCTGACTCCTCGTATGGACTATCGCTGTTTCGCCCGCGGCCACCAGTCAATTTAGTCAGTATTATGTCCAAACACCCAAGATTTATCTCCAACAAAATAGCAGAGTTATTTTATCTGTTGCAAAACTCTCCAAACTATGGGGTCGCCCAATAATGTTTCTTTCTAAATCTGACTATGCAGATAGACTCTTTACAATGCTTTTTCCAACTAACTCTCCATCCACATTTTTCTCCCTTGAGACGGACACAACTCCTTCCACATTCGAGCACAGATCTCCTGCTGCTCCAGACACCACAACCACTCCGTCCACTCTCTACTTTTCGACTGACTATGTTATCAACATCCCCTCACCAGAATATTCTTATTTCCCACGGTCTTGCTTTCCCACATTTCGATTACATCCGGCTTTCCCACGCTAACAGACTGATAAAATATTGTTAAATAAACAATCCAGGGTCTTGTTATTGAATGTCAACAAAGCCGCTGTCCGTCGTTCCTTTGGAGACTTGTCCCGCCGTCAATCAGACATTATTTCAAAATAAACCCGTAAAAGATGTCCAATTATTGTTCTCCCTTTTATGAGCATTTATCCGCCGTCAATCGTAATTTTTTTATAAGAGCCGCCCCAAGATCCCCAGTCCGAGTCAGTAAACAGATTTTAATAACAGCCGGCATCCACCTCTAGTCTGTGCCGTGAAACAAATATTATAAAATTTAAACCAAATAATGGCCTTCTTAATTTGTCTTCTTAATTAGGTATTACAATATGTTTATATATATTTCTTAGAGTGCAGAAAGAACAAGTTGTTGGTGGTCACAAACCTATAAGTAAATTAAAAAAATCGTGATGCAGACAACAGAATTTTATTCATAGTGAGAAATTTTGGTGACCGCGACATTATAGACTACCTGCGTGGTATAACATATAATTATATGGTATAGAATTAATTTACAATTGTGTTCATTTACTATTTTTTAATTTTTACAATATCAATAAAACGTGTTTGTATTCTAAATTTTAGTATTTGTTCATTTTCTAATATCAATATCAGTTGTGTATTTGTTAAAAAAAATTGTTTCTAACGAGTGCCCTTGACTTTGTCAATTCTTTCACCGAACTGGCCGCGCCTTAACGTCCTAGACCCACCCAGAAGAATGTGTATCGAATAGCAAGTTCAGTTCAGTTCAGTTAACAAGGAAGTAATAAAATGGCAGTTTCCGAAAATAAACCTTGAAAATATATCTTCATTTCTGAGAAACCAATTATCAAACTTTCTGAGAAATATGGAGTAGTTTTAAATTAATTGTCAATGAGGCAATGAACCGCTTCGTTCTAGATAAGATAATTAAGAAAAATTTGCACCCCGAGTATTACACAAAAAATATTATTCTCTTAAAAAAGCGAGTTAGAAAAACGTATTTAAAAATAAAAGATAACTGATCGTATTTCCTAAGTTTATCCAAACAGTTGGAAAAGGAAAAGAATGAGGCGCAAGAAAAGGTTTTGTAAAACATTCTAAAGGAGGGAGATAATAATTGGAAAAGATTTTGTAACTGTGTTCGTCGACGAAAGCGTAATAGTGAATAAGTCTTACCCCTAAATGATAACGGATTTCAGTTAATTAATGACAAATAATAAGCGGAAATGCTAAATAATTATTTTATATACATTTTCGGTAAAAGTAGTGGGCAATATGACGTCATGGACACGGTATGACGCTGCCAGAACTTTAGAATTGAAGGAGAACTATAAGGAAGCTGAAATTTCATAAATCACGCGGCGTAGATGATATTTGTAGCGATATTATTGAAGTTAGCGGGGAGGCAATAGTTCCGTACATAGTAAGATTATTTAACATCTCTATTAACAATTCTGCACTCCCAAAAGTCTCGAAGTCCGCGTTAGTTGTCCCAATTTTCAAAGATGGCGTCAAAGCCTGTGTTTCAAATTATAGACCGGTCAGTCTTACGTCTGTGATCTGTAAAATCATGGAGATAATTATATCGGACTACTGATTACAACAGCAGATTCAGTGCTGGGGCAGAAGAAGAAGAAGGAGGCAAAGAGAAAGGATTGGTTTGATGAAGAATGTAAAAAAATGATTGAAGAAAGGAATTTGGCAAGATTGAATTGGATGCAAAAGAAAACCAGAGCAAGTGCCGAAGGTTTCAGGGAAAAAAGGAAGGAAGCTGTCAAGATATGTAGAAGAAAGAAGAGAGCCTATTTAAACTCAATGCTCCTAGAGATAAACAATTGGGAAAAAGTTGATACGAAACGCTTTTACGCAAGAGTTAAAAACTTTAAGAAGGGATACCAGCCAAGAACAGATTACTGTAGAGATGTAGAAGGAAATTTGATTGGAGATAAGGAGGGTATACTCGAAAGATGGACACAACACTTCAGTAATCTGTTAAATGACAAGGAAGGAAGATCAGACCCAAGAGGAAGGGTAACACAACACTATATAGGAGAACAGCAAATTATACCTGAAGAAGGAGAAATAATAGCTGCAATAAGACAGATGAAGAATAATAAAGCTCCGGGAGAAGATGGCATCACAGCCGAATTCCTTAAACATGGTGGAAGAGAATTCTAAGCCCGCTTTGTCAAACTAATTAAAAATGTTTGGGTTAATGAAGAGATACCAGAGGATTGGAGAAGTGCAGTAATTCAACCAATACATAAGAAAGGGGATAAGACAAACTGTGATAATTACAGAGGAATTGCGCTACTCAATGTAGCATATAAAGTATTATCAACACTTATAGCAAATAAAATGAAGAAAATCATGGAAAACACAGTTGGAGAATACCAAGCTGGATTCAGGAAAGGAAAGTCTGCTAGTTCTCACATATTCATCCTAAGGACCATTATGGAAAGATGTTATGAGTTTAACATTGATCTGCATATGCTATTTATCGATTACAAACAAGCTTATGATAAAATTGATAGAAATGCGCTTTTTTAAACACTGGTTAATTTCTATGTACCCAGGAAATTGATTCGATTAATACAGATGACCCTTGATGGCAACACAGGTAAAGTATCAATTCAAGGAGAAGTATCCACCAAATTCGATATTAAACAAGGACTGAGACAAGGTGACACACTTTCCACTATACTGTTTAATATTGCATTGGAAAGAGCAGTTAGAAAAGTGGTATCAAACCCTGGAGGGTCAATTTACAGCAGAATGACTCAAATATTGGCATATGCAAATGACATTGTATTAATCAGCAGATCAGCCCAAGAATTAAAATTAAAGTTCACCCAATTAGAACAGGAAGGAGCTAAATTAGGGCTGATGGTGAATATGAGAAAAACAAAGTATATGATTGCATGTAGGAAGGAAGAAAGATGGGCAAATGTTACTAACATCTCCATAGAGAACTTCAATTTTGATAGGGTTCGGAGTTTTAAATACTTGGGTTCAGTAGTAACAGAAAATAGTACAATAGGAGAAGAAATTAGAGAACGACTACAAATGGGGAACAGATGCTACTGGGCCCTACTTCCTCTTTTGAAATCTCAATACCTTTCAAAAAAGGGAAAGGTAAAGATTTATAAAACTGTAATTAAACCAGTAGTGACCTATGCAGCAGAAACCTGGTGTATGCTGAGGTGCGACGAATTCAGAATAGCAGCATGGGAAAGAAAAATCCTACGAAGAATTTATGGGCCTAAGTATGAAAATGAGGAATTAAGAATCAGAACTAACAAAGAACTCTACGAACTCTATGGTGATCCCCAAATTGTGAGCTTCATAAGGAGTGCAAGACTTAGATGGGCAGGGCATGTGGAAAGGAGTGAGGAGGGAACCCTACTACAAAGAATATGGAAAGGAAAACCAGGAGGAAGAAGATGTGTAGGCAGACTAAGAAAGAAATGGGTGGAGAATGTAGAGGAAGATATGAAGGAGTTGGACATAAGAGGATGGAGGAGGAAAGCAAGAGATAGAAGAGAGTGGGCTTCGATAGTGAGGCAGGCTCTAGCCCTGCAAGGGCTGTAACGCCAGGGTGTATGTATGTAATTATATCGGACTACTACGTAGAGAACTAAATTTCGAAGAGTGGTTTTACACAAGGGCAACTTGGATTTAGACAAGATTTTTCGTGCGAAAGTCAAGTGATCACCTTATTTCAAAAACTATCCGACGAAATAGACAAAGATTGGAGAATGCTATCCTCATAGATTTCGCTAAAGTATTTGACGTCGTACCGCATGACATTTTCATAGAGACACTAGACAAGAATGGCGGATCTTGATTTGGGTCAAGGAATTTCTCAAAGGTAAAAATAGTAGACATCTGTCAGTAGAACAAAATGTAACTCCGGCGGTGCCTCAAGGACCAGAAATCGAGCCTTTATTGCTCCTCACATTTATTAATGATCTACCATTTAAAATCGGTTCCAAAATTAGACTTTTTGCTGATGATTGTATCCTCTAAAGGAAGATCAATAAAGATTCGGATGTCTACAATTTACAAAACCACTGAGTTGCACTAACACATTTGGGTTAAAACAAATAAAATGAAAATTAATAGTGAAAAAAGCAAATCAATTACACTCAATAAATATCGTGGAAATATACGATTGGGTTATAATATAAATGGGGAGAAAATACCACAGGTAAACAGCTGAAAATATTTAGGAATCATTTGAACTCAAATTTAGGGTGGTAAGAACAAGTAAATTCTGAAAGCTTGAAAATCTTTACATTTTGTAATGACAATATTAAAAAAGGGGAGTGGCAAATCAGAAGAACTTCCTTATAAATCGTCCTATACTGGAGTATGGTGCAAGTTGTTGGGATTCTTACAGAAAACACCACACAGAAGGCCTCGAAAAACTTCAGAGGGAAGGGGGGTACAGAAATTACGCTGGGAGTGTTCGGCAACCAGAATGAAGAAAGATCGACTTGGCGAGATTTGTAAATACACGGTTAATACAGCGTGGAAAGACATACGGGATCAGATCGAAAAACCAACGTACATTGGCGAAGGTGATCACAAATTTAAAAGAAAAAGAAGACCACAAAAAACAGGCTTAGGGTAATTCTCATTCCTAAACAGATCGATAAGCGATTGGAGCAATTTACCTGCAGCAGTATTTCAGAAGAATCTTCCAATAAGAAGGTTTAAGATCGGCCTGTTTCGAGACGTGTATGTTCCGGGATCACATATCTCGGGCATACGGTAAGAGTTGTTCTCTACTCCCATTGGAGCCTAAACTGGTCGAGGAACGGAGACGGGAATTCTGCGTCCCCACAGCCCCACTCTGCCACTATCGGAAGGGTGTGGGAGAAGTACCCAAAGCCCGACCTATCTCATGCAGGTTTTCTAGGATTTTCCCTGCATCACTTGTAGTCGAATGCCGGGTAGGGTCCTTAAATTATAGCCCTGGGGCCCTAGTTAACCCTTGGCTACCTTCCTCGATCCTTCCACACCCCCCTTTTCAAATCCCTTCCTATGCTATTAAAGAGAGTTGCCACCATTAGGATTACCCTCATGTAGCCTGTTACCCCCCCCCCCCCCAAAAAAAAAAATTGTAAAAAATAAAAATAAAAAAATTAGTGAAGTGAAGTGTATTTTTATTACGTAATATAAATAAGTTTAGGTGTATATTATTGTTTAGTGGAGTGAAGTGTGGGGGGAGAGGACATATTTCTGAGACTTATTTTACTATTATTATTTTATTCCTCGTTTAAGATTGTTTTATTTGTATTCCTTTTGTTTATATATTTGGTTTTAGACTGCCACCGAGAACGATCCCAATGTAATATACATACATACATCATCTGAAGGCCTGTTCAGTCAACTTCGTTAGCTGCAATGTGTGGCATCTATGGAACTGTTCACCAATCACTGCTTCGACGCTACGATTCATGCATTACTGTTGGCTGTCACAATTATGAGTATTTTTTGTAAAAATTGGTTCGAAATATGAAATTTGTATGTTGTATATAGACATTCTCTGTCTTTTCGTCTCATTTTTTTTCTGTCCTGCTTCAACGCGCCACTTCAGACTATACATTCATATACAATAGTATATTTGTTTTAAGTAATCTATACCACAACTCAAATTTTGTCCCATGACAGTAGACTCGCTCTGTATAAACAATTATTTTGTTTGGACTGTGTGGGTATGCACACACGTTTAGATACTTTCTCTATAGAATTTTAGTTAAGTATTAATATTTCAAAAAATAAATGTAATTAAGTAATTTCTAATTTACAGTAAATTTTCACATAATGGTATGATAAATATTATGTTTATAAAATATTAGTCTCTAAATTGAATAAAATGAAAAAATTAACGTCTGATAGAAAATAATGAATGAGAAAGATAGGCAGTACAGACAAAAAAGGGTAATATAAATACCACACAACGTTTCTGGGATCCTTGTGCCTCTCGTCAAATGCTAAGAAGAACCTAGAGAAACACAACTGCACTGACGAAAGGGACAAGGATCCCAGAAACGTTGTGTGGTATTTATATTACCCTTTGTTTTGTCTGTATTGGCTATCTTTCTTATTCATTAAAATGTCTTCACTAGAAGACGATGGCAGTGAACGCCATCGAAACGTCGCGGATGCAATTGTTTACTCGGTTAGAAGCCCGAGAAGACTTTACTTTTTCTCTACGTTGAGAAAGACTACATTCTTTACTCTCTAAATTATTAGATATTGAGACTTGTAAAATTTTGTATATTTTCAGTTGAATGTTTATTTTATAAGAATATATTTCTGTTAAATTTGGCTGGGTAATTGTATCATCTCGTGTTCAACTAATTGTAAATTAGTGATTCAATGAGGAAAGTTTAGTCCTGGAGATTAAGTGGGCGTACTGCGTGTTGTAGTTTAGTTTCTGTAGCGCAACCACGACGCTCCTCAGCGAAGTTGTGCCCCCACGAGGGAAGACCTCCTCGTCCACACATCCTGTTAACATAAGGCGAGCGCCTCTTCGGCGGCGCCTGGTCGGGTGTTGCCACCGGGACGCCTCCCCGGATAATGAGGCTGCTGGAGGAATTCTCCTGTTGGCGGGTAGCCGAGGTGTCCCCCAGGACCTCTGCAACTTGTAATGGAGTTGAGCAACTTGAGGCGCCGTCGCGAAGTGGATCTCGCTATCATGCTCGTACGCTACATTAAACATGGCCGCAAACCTCACGACCTTTCTCAGTGCACGTGCTCCGAATTTCGAGGGCTCCCTCGAAACATTGCCCGTCTGCCGAAGAATAGTGACATGGAGGTTGCTTCGTGAACTCTCGCGCAATTTATTCTGGTGGTATCGTTTCCAGATATGACACAACTAAACTTCCTCAATACAAGTTTTAGGGACCTTAGTTTATTATTACCTTCATCTCAAAGTACATAGAACACATCTGAATAATGTACGATAAAGTATTCATCAAATTTAAATATTTATCCAGAGCGTACCAACCGCACTAATCAACACATATTTTTTATAAATTGTATGGTATCTATGAGTATGAAAATAATTTTTTTAACTTTATTTATATAAGAGATCATATGGCTAAGAGTAACCTCTGGCTGATTACATTGGGTTCAAGTATTTACAGGTTAACAATTATTTGTGTACGTCTTGGGGAAGCTTTCGTTTGAGTCTTTAATGGGTGTTTTTTTGTCCCAACTTTAATTTCTTTGCACTTTTACACTTCACTATAATTTTGAAAAAGTTAATGGTTAGGCTGTGGATGTAGTTTGTTATAAGTGGAACCTTTAATTCTTGGTGTATTTGACTGTTTCGTATGAACCACGGGCTGTTAATTGCGATACGTAGCACTTTATTCTGCATGCTTTGAAGTTTCTTGAGCGAACTTGTAGGTGTGTTGCTCCAAGCTGGGCAGGCGTATGTAAGAATGGGCCGGAGAATCCATTTATAAATTAGGAGCGAGGATTCAACTCGGAGATGAGATTTTCTGTTGATCAGAGGGTAGAGCAGAGAGAGTCTTGCGTAGCACTCATTTAGTTTTTTATGGATGTGGTATCTCCAGTTGAGTTTTGCATCTAGGTGGACCCCTAGATACTTTATCGCCGAGTCCTTTGGATTCCAAGATATTTCACTATTTTGCAGTCGGAGTGTCGGTAGTTGAGTGTAGCGCTTCAGTGTGAACATCTTAGCTTGGGATTTAGTAGTGTTAATTTTTATTTTCCATTTTTTATACCAATCACACGTTACATTTACTGCATTTTGAAGGTGTTTAACTGTAGTTTCTATTTTGGCGCTCTGTGCTAGTATCGCGTTGTCACTGTGGGCACGTCGTGCACGTAGAGGTTGAACAAGGTTGGTCCCAATAGGCTCCCTTGGGGAACTCCTGCTTTGATGCTAGATAGTGATGGGTTGATACTTACTCAACGTCCTGTCGGTCAGGAAGGATTCTATAGTTTTTATTATGTAATCCGGAATGTTTAATTTAATCATTTCATACAAGAGTTCTTCCAGCCAAACCTTGTCGAAGGCTCTTTCCAGATATAGAAAGACTACTGGAGTATATTTCATCTCTTCAAATCCCTTTTCAATCGTCTCTGATAGTCTGATGAGTTGGTGAGTAGTCGAGTGTGTCTGAACCCAAACTGATGAGATGGTATAACTTCATGTTCTTGCAGTCTAGTGAGGATCACCTTCTCTAGTAGCTAGGCTGAAGTGGAAAGTCTGTAGCTATCAGGGTCACATTTGTTCTTGCTGGTTTTGTAGATTGGTAAGACGTTTACTGTTCTCCATGCCGGAGGAAAGTATCCAAGTCTTTACAACCATTAAAAATTGAGGTTAAATACGCTACAACTTTCTTTGATAAGTTTTTTAATATTTCGTTGGTTATCAGGTTTGGTCCAGGGTTCTTCCGTTTAGGCAGTCGCTGTATATATCTGGATTTCTTGAGTAGACGCGGGGATTATTTCCATGGCTTCCCGCCTGTGAAATTCAGCTAGGGTGGTTTCTATTTCGGTAGCAAGTACAGGTTCGTCTTCGTCTGCATTTGTTGTAAACACGTTTTCCAGGTGTGTGGCCAATATTTCTGTTTTTTCTTCTTCTGAAGAATATATCTTGTTGTTGACTATTAATGCCTTGATGATGCTAGGTTGTCTCAGGAGCCTCTTGGTTGCCTTCCACATTGTTGAGTCGCCGGGATGTATTTCTTCTAGGTATCTGTTATACCTTGTTATTCGGATATCATCCATCTCTTCTTTAACTATATGGTTTAATCTATTATATAGTATTTTATAATAAGGTAACCGAGTCCTTTGCCAATTTCTTCTATATCTTAGTTTTTATAAGTTTTAGGTTATACAATTTGGTAGTTCTTTGTTTTCTTGGTATTGTTGTTTCCATCGCTCTTTCTTGTATTGCAGTCGTATATTTCATGATTGCAGCGTCAATGTTTGTTGAATTATGGAGTGGTCCCGTCCAATTCAGTTTTTGGTCGAGCACTTATTGGAAGTTTTGCGCTGTCAAACGCGTTCTAAAATAAAATAAATGAAAGACAAACAGAGGAAAAATTTCTACCGGAACGTGAATCGAACCGGGGACCTCCACTTCGTAAGTGGTTACTCACCCATTTGAGCTATGAGTCGACTCCCCGTCAGTTTTTTTTTCATCTATTGTATATACCTGAAAATAGACTGACTTACAATTTACTAAATCGAATTCTTCACGGCCTAATTTTAGGACTTCAATGAAGAATGTATATTACGTTTAAATTAAGAAATGTGTGATGAATTAGTTCAATAAAAAAATATTTTGCATCGAAGTTCAGCCAGAATGAAAAAAATATTATCTAGAGTGTTTTAAATAGGAGCCGTTTTGTCTGTCAGCGAATGAGAGTAGAGAATAAGACGAACGTTGCCACATCGTCAATAATGAGTGACGACAAACCCGTTACTGCAGCTGCGTGGACAATGTGACTACGTCGCACAGATTTGATTCGTTGGCACAAGGAAGATCCTCAAGGCCAAATTGGGTCCCATTTATGCACTATAGTAAATTGTATGTGAGTCTGTGCTCAGCCTTATACAATAGATGGCAATGGCTGGGATAGATCAGATGGGAAAGGACTCGCATACGAGCTAGAGGTCCCGGGTTCCATTCACGCACCTGTAGAGATTTTCCCATCCTGATTTCTTTAATTCAGTTTTATGGTCCATAAGGCTGAGCTTTGTTTCAAAGAGTTTCTTCTGTTCTCTAATTAAGTAAATAATTACCCATACGTTATAAATTCAAGCACAGCGGCAGCTAGAGGATTTGCAAACGTATCTGGTCGTACTTAAGAGTATTCCATACGCTGGGGTGTGGAGAATAGTCAAGTTTACTAAATATGAATTAAACGCTCTAATAAATAAAATTGAATGTGTGTATGTATGTTCCGCATGCAAATCTTCACCAAATATCATACACGTGTTCCTTCTGACCAGGAAACAAACACTGTGAGGTGGGGGTGGGAGGGGGGTAAGCATGTCTATGTGCCCCAGGGCGGGGTAGTAATTTTCAAACATTCTCAAACGGCCGATATTTGTGTCGGATAAATTATTTTTGGGTCAGAGAGATTGATAGTATTCTACCAATGTTTTCAGGGTATAATTTCAACTCCTGTCGGCATGGGACACCTTTAGGGATGTGGATGGAGGGTTATTACATAAGCATAACATGAAAACAACATGTTGGTGTCAACTCCGGGGTTATGGAAGCCGCTGAGGTTAATAATGATATTCTAAATGCCGGTTAAGTTGTAATTATTCCCCTAGGAGTGGGGGTGGAAGGTGAAAACAATGTTTCTTATAATCATATTTTTTTCAAATAATATGTACTTTACGAAACAAACACTGCATCGGTAAAACATCCCTATCACCTATAGAGGTGGAAGACATTCTATATTACAGGGAGTACTTTTCACACTTACAGTAGAGGGAGTATTTTTGTGTCTTTAAAGTATCGGTACTATTTTTACTCTCTTCAGGTACTGTGAGTATCTCTGACTCCCTTAAACTTCCGGGAGCAGTTTTCACTTATAGGGTACATAGACTCCTTTTGACTCTGTTAGCGTTAAGGAAATATTGTTGTTTTTCTTAAATGAGTATTTTTTGGATTTCTTAACATACCGTAAGTGCTTTCAAGTCTCCTAAGAAACCGAAACTTGTTTCGACTCATATTTTACTCTATTAAATTATGATTAAATTAAATTTTGATTTTTTGAAGGTACAGTTTTTTTAATCTTAGTGGTACTGGGAGTTCTTTTTCATTCTTGAGTTATATGAAGAAAACTTAACTCGCCTTGGGCACCGGGGTTATAATATATATTTTAAAGTAGTGCGTGCATTTTTTGACTGATTTAGGATACCGAGTAAATTTTTTTAAAGATTAGTTTTGATAATATTTGCTATTGGCAGTATTTATGCTTCTCTAAAAGCACTGATGGGTTATAATGAAATAAGCGTTCTCTCTGCATTGGTAGGATAATTAACTTCTTGACTAATAGATTCATGTGGAATTAAATACCTCTTCGGGCTTATAAACATAAAAACACGGGCAACCCCGGGAACTCAGCTATTATGTAATAATATTGCACAGACCCCATGAAGGTTGAAGGACGCTGAATGAGTAATGTTTTGTACAGAAATGAAAATTATTAAGTATTATAGACAATAATTATTCATTTCAATGCGGTATTTCACGATGAAATTCTTCTCTAAAAATAATAAAATTAAAATAGTCGTCAGTGGACATAAAGCTTATACAAATGTTAATTGTAAATTTAAAGATACGAATTCCACGAAATAAGTGATGTAGTAATGATTTGTTTCGTTGGTCGGGTTTGATTTAAACGTGTGTGCAGTTTCCACGGCGTTTAAATTTACGAGATTGCCGAGGAGACTGTTGGGTAATTTACAAATGGCACGGCAGGGGTTACGCACGTGTATACGCAAAACCCACTCACATATGCGATTCAGTTTATGTACTCACGCCTCGGGCGCATTCGCAAGTTAGTCCCTTCCTTGAAGGAGCAGCGATGCTTACACAGGCAAATAGACGCAAATTTCTGCGCGCGCGTGCAAACACCAAAACCCCAGAACCTATTGGAAGTAAGGATGTTCCTCAGCTCGTCGTCTAAGATGCCAAGGAGGAAGAGATTCCAGAAGGGGACTAAATTACACAACTCAAGTAACGACAACAGACGATTTACAGTAATGTCTACATTAGCTAGTTGCTTACAAATCGCAAACAACAAATAGAGTAAAATTTCAGAAAGTTTGAAAACTACCTCTTAAATAATGCATTTTAGACAGAGGTCTGAAAATGAGCATTTACAAGCAAATTTATAATAATAAAAAATTAATTGGACATTAAAAGTCAAAAGGAAACACCTTTCTAGATTTAAATAATACAATATAAGTACTAAAATATATAAACAACCAGGAAATAACATACTATAATCGTAATACTGAATTCAATTAACAGTATAAATTATAAGAGTTATTTTCCTGGTTTAAGTCATGTGTATTGTGGGTTACTACACTACTTCAAAGTTTTAACAAGAGTATGATTACTTAATACAAAACATATATATATATATATATATATATATATATATATATATATATTGAAATGAATATAATGAAATCAATTAATTAAATGATTAGCCCCACGTTGAGGTCACCAAAATGTAATAAATAACTATTATTAAACAATTAAAATATGATAGTTAGCCTCAAGTTGAGGACGCCAAAAATATATATAAGAATGAAACAATTTAAAATGAAATAATAATTCCCACGTTAGTGCATCAATTTAAATAATGGAAATTTTAAATGAAAGGATCATAAATAATAAATTTATTTAAACTGAACAAACAATTAATTTATTCGATGCACACAGGTTTCAAATTACAAGTAAATACTCGATGACCTTTTACAACATTTATTACGTACAAACCAAATTTTTACTCTTAATTTCAGGGTTATTATCTGGGCCTTTAAATAAAAAACGGTATTACTCCTTTTCTGTGTCGATTACACTTTTATGAATTAATTACAAATTAATATTTACAATATTAAAAAAAATCGAAATCTGGCGATTTTATCAAAGGCTTACAGTAATAATTTAAATGAGGTATGACTTACAGTTTTCTGGTACCTGGGCAATTTAACTCTTTCAGCGACACACTTAAACACACTCAATTTTCTAAAAACAGGCCATTCTTTCAATGATTTTACACTTCACTGTTGGATTAGCAAGTGTTGGATATATCTTGTACATGACTTATTCCGCGATTATGCGGTTATTGTGATAATTCCTCCACGTAGAGTTTTTAAAATTATTTGGCATAAACTGGAACACTCCGAAATCTCTCTGCAGCACTATCTGGGTGAATTCTGTACTCTTCCTCTACTTAACTTTACTTTTGAAAACATCTCATCTATTTTTATTACGACCGCTTTCTGCCGTTCTTGATCGCCAACTGCTATACGTTCTCTTAACGCGCCAACAGTCCTACAATGCTTTTACACCTGTTATTCTTGTCCATTCTTGTGTGTGATTTGTGTCTGTTTGCCGATAAAAATTCAAGTCCACAATGTTTTTGTTATTAATTGCCTTTAATTACTACAATAAATATATATATATATATATATATTGTAGAGATTACAATGTGTAATGTAAGTTTATTTAACAATTTTATCTTTATATTATTGTCGGCGTAACTTTGAGGTCAGAAGATTTTAAATAACAGTCAGTGTGGTGCAAGAATGCAGAGACTGTAATTGTTGCTACAGATTATTCTCCTCGAAAAGCGTAGTCACACACAAATTTGGCAGAAAACAGCCTGTGCGTTGTGGGAGGCTGATCAGAGTGTTTGGAGGGCCTGACGAGTGTAGTTACGTTAGTCTGTTGTGGGGAGGTCGGCAGTGGTGGTCGCATTCATCGTAGGTATTAAAGGGAACAGTGAAGTGTAAAGGCGACATATTAAGTGAAACAGTAGTGTTAGTGAACTGTTAGGGAGGAGAATTAATTTTCCTGAAGTGAATGGATATAGAAATTTCTCCAAATTTTATGTAAATATCATTTACCGCCAGATTTCTCTAGTTTTTTTCTTAGTTTCGTTTTTTTTATATAAAGTTGTATGTTATTTTGTAACTTTGGAGACAATTTCAAACCACTATCATTATTAAAGGGCCTGTAAGCGGCCCTGAAGTTTTTTATTCTTATTAAAGCTGAGGCATTTGTAAAAAAGATAAAATATATTAAATTAAATGTGAATTGAAATTGTAAACTAATAATCTTTTATATATATATAAATAGTGGTAATTAAAAACATGTAATTATTTACTCAACAAAATTTTACGATTTTCATTATCGGCGGCATAAATATGAGGATTGTGCACAAGAATATGGAGCCTATAATGTTGCTTGCTAAAGTTGCATTGTTGCCTCAGGCAGCACTGGGACGTACAGAACTTGAAATTGAGACTATGAAGGCGAAAGGTTGTGTTTGGAGGAGGATGTAATTGAGAGTTTCTTGGACCATGAAGGCGAAAAGTTGTGTTTTGAGGTAAATGTAACTAAGAGTTGCTTTTACCATATTCAAGAAAGTGTAATTCGGAAGTCCCGTGTTTTTCAATTACGAGTCAACAATCTGAAGTATTTGTCCATTGGAATATTTATGCAACTATCACAGTTTTGAAAACAACGTTAAATCAACTGTTAAAAGCAGGAAGTGCTTTTTGTCTGAAAACTACAACCACATTAAATTCAGTGAAATATGGTCTATGATGTGTTTAACAATAATCGAGTGTAATCAATCCCAAACGAACAGCTGATGGTAATGTAAACTAAAAAGAAATTTTATTAATTGTAAACCTAATGTAAGTAATAATTATCGACAGATTTCGTATTTCAATAAATGTTTAATTATGAATTTTTCACATTGTATGTTTTTAATTGTCATTTTGTAACATTCTTTATTGGAGGCCCGATAGTCGTCCCTGAAATTAAGCTGTGGCACTTAACCAAATAGTAAAAAAAATTTCAATTGTGACAATAATTTTTTTTTATTAAATTAACTTTGCTTTATATTTTGAATTCTTGTTTTCCATTTAAAATCCTATCATTTCAACTTTTAATTTGTTCATTTAAAATCTAAATTAATAATTTGATTATTACTTTTTTGACTCAACGAGGTTCTTAATGAAAATGAAATTTAATTGTATTTGAATATGTGATTATTAAATTTGGCACCTTAAAGTGGGACAAAACATTTAAGAATTAATCATTAAAAAATTATTACTATATATATATAGTAATCATTTTTTGCATGTGTCTGTGTGTCCTCTATATTTTCCTAAACCATTTATTCGATTTCGGTGAAACTTTGGTGAGTTGTGCGCCCGCCCACAAGATTTCTGTCGGCCTTTTGAAGCTTCAAGCGACTCCCATATGGTGAGCGGGTGTGACATATTTAAACATGCCAAAACGACCGCTATTATTGCCGAATAATTAGTTTTCTGGGTCTATGAGATTAATAGTTTCGTCTTGACATGGTTTTACTGTAAAACTTCAACCCCTTATACCATGGGAAGTCAGCTCCACTAAGGAAGGGGGTGGAGAGGTGTTATATAAAAGTAATGCGTAACAACGGAGATTGATGTTGAATCTCGGGTTATAGAAGTCAATGATTTAAATACTGACGTTTACCATACTGGTTACAGTAATATTCTTTACGCCCATAATGAACCAGAAATATGTCTCACTTTTTATCCACTGTAATTTTTTTAGTGTCGAATTAATTCGTTCTCCTGCCTAATTTAAATAAATATTTTGTCAACGCCAGGATCTTAGCTAGTTTTAAATATACTTAAATAATTTCGTAACTGAGCATCAATCACAAAGATTTATTATGATATAATATCAACAAGACTTTCCGTGATTTTATTATTCCTGATAAGTATTTAGTTGATTAATGTTACTATCTTAAATACACAGGAGTTCTATATTTTATTTAACGGTGTCGTTTTGATCAATATATGTACTTAATATTCTCTAATAAATACTTTGCATGGGGTTTAAAAATGGAAATTTTTCTCGCAAATTAATAATGATTAATTTGAATCCGACATTTAAGTAAAGAGGAAGCTGCAGGATCAATACAAGCAAATTAACGACCAGAAAATAACACAATATAAACGTAATAATGAATTTAAATGACAAAATATATTATCGTAGCTGGAATTTTCTTGTTTGAAGTATCGTGTATTGCGGGGTAGTATTCTCTTTCAACGTTTGAACATGATTATGTTTACTTAAGTAATTTTAAATATAGGTCCTACATTTCATACCGAATAATACATATGTAAAGATTATATAATAACAACAAGGCCTTCCCTGATTGTATTTTTACTGAAAGTAATTATTTTCATTAATTTAACTTGATAAACTCCGTTATGTATACAAAATTCAATTGCGTGCCATATTTTATTTTGCGGTTTTGTATTTGTTTTGTGATTCAATTTTCCTCAATTCATACCAATTACTTAAGAATTTTAAATTATAAAAAATGTTAATTCTCTGTTACTGGTAGTAATGGAATTGTTAAAGGCAAACATAAAAATGAATTAATAAGAAAAAAATATTTTTGACCAGAATTAATGTCCACAAAAGTGAATGGAGTAGCTTTTATTTGAAAAAGTTATATTAGATCTTTTTGGGTTGCAATGTGTAGAGAAGAAATTTTCTACACTAAATTAGAATTATGTTTTCATACATTTGAAAAAATGAATTATATTCAAACTTGTAAACATTTTTATATTTGCAACTGAACTGGTTCCAAAAGAATGATACTGTAACGTCTCGCACAATTGACGGATATTTGTTTCGTTGGTCGGGTATATTTATATTTTTAAAGCCATGGTTCATAATCTTTGTGACAACTGTACCAGTCTGGCGGGTTCTAGACAACAATAATAGAGATTTTAACTTCCGTATAGTTCAAATAGGTATCTAAACATAATAGAGAGGCTACCTCAGCGTTACAGCGCTCTGGGTGGCAGCAAGAAACAACACTGACCGCTAATATTTAGTTGGTCCACTTCACCAAAAACCCGATTTGTGTTATGCTACTGATGGTGAAAATTTTGAATATAAGTGGTAAAATATATTTTTTAACAAATTATCAAATGATAATTGAAACACTTGGGGCATGTTGGATGTGAGGACAATGACAGTCAGGTAGCAAGAGATACATTAGATTAAACACTAATGGTAACTGCTCTTAACAATAATCGGAAATTTCCTATTGTAAATTATTTACTGAATGGCTTATCGAAAAATGCTAATGCTATACTACAGCAGTAAACTGGAGGAGACGGGAATATGAATAGTCGTGGATAAATTGGGTGTCATAAATTCACAGTGTAGGTTCCCTATCCGTCATAATAATGAAAATATAATTTTTCATTTATTTGTAGTAGCTCAAATAATGAAGCTATTCAGAAATACATTGTTTTTCATATATATTACCATATAAAAATATTGAAACAGGAAGAATATATATATATAAAATGCACAATATTATAAGAACCTTAATGAATTGATTTTTTTTCGAGTGTTACGAACACATGTTTGAGTTGAATTAATTCGGAGAATTATAAGCACGCAACAGAACTTCGTGAGTTGGATTTGAAAGATTTAATTTTATTTGTATTTGTATGATGGATTTGTCCCCAGGTTCAGGGCAATTTAATAATTTTTTAATTAGCCATATTGCTTGGCGTGGGACTTAGAAAATACTGCAGTGGGTATTTATGTAAATAAGTGTTTCTGCATTCGTGTGTTCACAATCGGATGGACGTTTTTTAATACCTCCAATAGCAGACTTTCTAGCTTCATTGTTATTAAAACTGAAAATGAGCTAAAGAATATTGATTTTGCTGACTAATCTTGTTGGAAAGAAAAACTGAATATATATATATATATATATATATATATATATATATATATTGTAATGATAAGCCTTTTATTACTTAATATTAAAAAATAAACTTTATTACAAGAAAATACAAAAATACATTAAAAAAATATTATTGGGCGCCAGCAGATATACATTGGTCTGCAAAAAAGATTAACATTAGCTCCGGCTTGGTTATTAAGTCCTCCTTCTCAACAGGATAATGTGTTCGGTTCGGTAGCTATTCAAAAACAGAGTCTATTTCCGCACTGTGTAAAAAATTCTACTTTTGAAGGCACTTTACAAAAATTGTGATGCTTACTTTACTTGTGGCTTCAGCCGACTTGCAGTGACTTGTAGTATTAGCACATTTTCTTCGGCCTCCCAGCGATGGACGCCCCTTCAAAAAACTTTCCGTCCTCTATCTGTCGGTCTGCCTGCGTCTGTCCGTCTGCATGCCGGGTTCGGAGTATTTATAAGTACTCCGCCCCCCCCCCCCAAACGAAGCAAAAAAAGGGACTCGTACCCAGGGATTTCTTTTGGCCATCTCGGGCAGAAACACGTCCGCGATTAATGTATTCCTACCCAGGCCCGCGGACACAAAGGCGGCCACTTAAGATTGTTATTCACTACAATATATTGTAATGATTAAAAAGGATATTTATTAAACAAATTATTTGCCACACGTTGGTGACGCCAAAAATGTAATGAACACTTAATAATTAATTAATTAAACACTTTATTGCAAAAGATTAATTAATTATTTGAATTCCATAGTTGGTTTATGAATCAATTATTTTTTTTAAAGTGAAGGATTGCAAAATAATTACGAAATTCTTTAAAACTTTACAAGACAATTAACTTTTATTCAGTTGAAATTACAATATTTCTAAATGAGCTTATTTACATTTAAGGTTTTTCAATTTTATAGATTTTGCAACAGGGTCATTTATCTGGGCCTTCTAAGTAAGGAAACAAACTTTATATTTACGTTTCACAATCAAATTACTTTACAACCTAAGAAGTTAAACAATCAAATAAAACGTGAAACTGTCAGAAAGCGCTCACGGCCAAACAAAGCTCGCCTATACATTGTCGCCTTTGAAATAGGCGCCGGTAACAATCCACCATAACTATCCAATTATCAAAATCATTAATGACCTCTAATTAGTATTACAATATATATATATATATTGTAGAGATTACTCATGTGTAATGTAAGTTTTATTTAATAATTTTTCTTTAACATTATTGTCGGTGTAACTTTGAAGCCAGAGCATTGTAAAGAACAGTCAGTTTGATACAAGAATGCAGAGACTGGAAAGGTTGCAACTTTACTATTGTCGGAGAAGCGTATGTAATTCAGAACTTTGGCGGAAAGAGCCAGAGTGTTTGGGGGACTGACCAGTGTGGTCATGGCGAGAGAGTGTAGTTTTGCAGCGTAAACGATAATGTTTGTAATGAAGCCTACCTTGCGACTTGAACCAATCTAAATAATTAGCTGAATTCAGCAAAGTATATGCTCAATAAAGTCTGAAAATACCATATTCAACGTTTGGCATTAACGTATTACTTCTACTGTAAAGCTGTGTGATAATAAATAGGACGATGTAAAGTTCGTGAACAATTGTTAGGGAGGCGCCGGAATTTAGTGACGTGAAACAATATAGTAAACAGTGTTTATATTGATTAAGTTTTTCTTTAAAAGAAAATAATTGTGAAGTGCACAAATTAATACGGTACCAGAGCAGTTATTAATAAATTGATATGTAGAATCGTTATATTTTAAATTTTATATAAATATGATTACCGTCAGATTTCTCTAGATCTTTAGTTTCTTTTTATATAATATTTTATTTTAGATTTAATTAGTTTTCTATGTAACTGTTTGGTGCTAATTGTAAATCACTATCATTATTAGAGGCCCGGTAAGCGGCCCTGAAGTTTTGGGTCTCATTAAAAGTTGTGGCATTTTATTAAATATATTGTACAAGGAGGTAAATCGTAATTTGTAATAAATATTTTTTTGTTATCTTTTAAAAATTGATTAATTTAAGGATAAATCCTATAAATTATATTTTCCTTTTAAAATTAGAATACTGCATAAATTGGTCGCAACGTGTTGGCACTTTGTTAATTTTCAGTAATTTGTATACTACAATATATTGTACTGTAAATGTTTGACTTCAACGTTCTATAATATAATTATTAGTATCAGTATGTGTTTTAGTTTTATCCTTATTCCCGTCCTGACCAGCCGTTGTACAGTATTTCTTGGCAATATTAATCTCGATGCAACCCCATCTTCCAGTAGTGCTTTAGCGACAAGTGAAATTGAGAAAAAAAGAATTGGCCTAGGGGAGGTTAGAATACATCGTGCAAATTTTTATATTTATTAAAAAAATTTATATTAAAATATTTTTCTGCAAATATGGCTATTTTATTATTATATTGTAATGTTTTATATAATTAAAATCTATTTCTAACAAGTTTGGCTGGTTTATCCATTTTTATTATTATTATAATCCCTCTTAGGACCAATGCACGTATTCCAAAAGAAATGTCAGAAATTAGTTTTGGAAGAGTATCAACACGGCGATCATGTATCAATAATAAAAATCCAGACTGGCTGACGTTCTGGTAGTCCACGGCCCTAAATGGATTTTAGCGTCAAGGAGGTAGTATTAATGAACCAACACATCAGTTCGTCATTCATCTCTAAAGGATTATCAAAGTCACAAGTTTATTTTATTAAAATAAGTAGCTAAAGAACAGGAAAAAGTTTTTGAATTCGTCACCTGGTTTGTACGACGCGTTTTTGACACGCCTGACGAAAGGTACAAGGATTGCAAATTTTTTGTTGTGTTCTATTTGTTTCATTACTTAATTTAGTCTGTTATTTGGCTATATCTTTATCTAATTGGGCTACATTATAGTCACAATTTTTTTGGTAACGGTAATGAACATTTTAATTTTCCTGTAATTTTTCCTGTTGTGGTACTATGTAGTTTACTTACGGGAGACAGAATCTAAGTGCGAGGGAGTTGCAGATTCAGTTTGTGCCAACAGGTAGTCGCATCCAGCGGGGCACTGCAGCAAAATAGCCTCTATATTCCGTAATCGAATGAGCCAGACTACTCTCTGTACTGCACTGTGCATGATTGTTTTTTTTTCTCTCCTCTCCTTTGACTGCATTCATGCGCTACTGGAAGTGAACACATCCTACTTTAAGGCAATTACGTGGAAAGCGTGCGAGGGGTCACTTCATTAGTGCCGCAGTCTAGGATGTGCCCGTGATAACTAAATTTAAATTAATTTCTAGTTTTAGGGAGACACGGGGGGTGGTTGCTTTATACAGAGGGGAGCAGGGGGTGGCAATTAGGTGGGCCACCGGCTGCGATTGCCGAGTAATAAAGTGATTTACAGACTCTGTTCGGCTTCGCGCCAAACCCAAACAAACCGGGACCGTAGTTATCCGGAAATTTTTATTTCTCGCCAATTTACCAGATAACCTCCACTCCCTTCCCCACCCCCTCTCACAAGCGTCTCGCCTTGCCAGCTTCGGCGCTGCTGGAAAAAATATTGTCTGAACATGAGGGGGGGGGGGGTAACAGAATTAATTATTCTTTCGGATTATATTAACGCGGTTACCAGCCGCGCGAATCGGAATATTGAAAAATGGTCCCTACAAGCATTAACGATTATCTGCTGTAAATTGCCGTATTAATAAAAAACGCATTTGTAAACCTGTCAGACATTTCGTTAATTTGGCGAATGTAGAAAAATAACGTGTACGTGTACAGAAAACCTCCTCAGATAAAGAGCTGTAATATAAATATTAATGAGAAAATAAGGCTCAATAAAAGATTTAATAAAATAATTAAAAACTCTTTACAGGCAAACGCAAACTTTCATACATCTCTCCAGGAATTAATTAAAAGACACCGCTGGGCTCAATTTTAACAAATAATACACTAAATACCTGAAGAGGTCTTGATGTGAGAACGAAAAGTACGCTTGTCTACGAATAATTTACAATATCCTTATTAAATATTTTATTATAAATTAAGAGGCTCGCAGTATTCATTTTATAAAAAAATCTTTATCCGGTACAGTCTGGAATCGCTGAAAATATTTTTAAAACATAAAAGTCATTCTCGTGGTCGAACTACAAAAAAATTCTAATTCCCTTTCAGATATTTTATTCTGCTTATTTTGCCGGTAATGTTTATATTTTTTTTAAATAAAATTGTCCTAGGTCTGGAATTACTGAAAATATTTTTAACTTAAGAGTTATTCTTTTGTTTGATTCAGACATGTAGAAACTATATTACGAATTTGTATTTCTTTATTAAATATTTTATTCTGATTATTTTGCCAGTAATATTTAGTATACATTTTTGTCCAAGATTAGTCTGCAATTTCTGAAAATATTTTTTAAATTTAAGAGTTAGTCTCGTGTGCCTACAGACAATGGGAAACTATAACACTTTCAATTTGAAAATTTGTGAGGAATTGTAGACGCTAATCTATATCTTTTTTTAAAAAATATATATTCAACAACGGTCGTTTATTATAATAAAAATATTTGTATAGAGAGTTCTCGGGTTTCAGTTCAACTGACGAAGATGGCGGTGTCAGCCATGGAAAGTTGTGCTCAAATCACGTTACCCGACCGGAAACCCGAGAACTCTTTATACAGAATATACGTCGGGAAAACTTACGCTCTTTATTATAAAAATATTTGTCGTTAATTATAATAAAAATATTTATTTTCATTATATTTATCAAGAATGTCAGTTAAAGTCTTAGTTTAATAATCTGTAATCTATAATTTATTAAACTGTTTTTTCTTAATTATCAAATAAAACAATGACACATGGTTCATGAGAAATGAAAGGAAATCAAGAACAATTCGGGGTAATATAATGCCTTTTATTAGTTTTAGGGTTGTTTCGATACTCACTACGGCATTACAAAATATTTTAGATTAACAAGGATATAGTTTTAGTCTATATAGACCAAGGTATGAACATGGTACAAATGTTGACTATTCTAGAATATGACGAGTACGAAAGAGACATAATTGGGTCTAATGAAATGTAGTATTTTTTGCATATTTAGGGTAATGTATGTTCTAACTTAACCCTATAAGGAGATGTAACATAAAGGTGAAAATTATATCACGGCATTAATTATCAACTGTAACTATGATATATTGTAAATACTATGTATACTAATGTGTATCACAGAAATGCAGTGGTCGCTAGTGACCCTTAAGTCGATGAGACCTTTATAAATAAATGGAAAAATATAATGGAATAATAATACTCATATGTACCTTAAGGGTCATGAATAATTTGTTAAGAAATCGTTAAATAAGAATTAAAAGGATGAAGATCTTAAAAGACAACAGATAAAAATTATTTATATAATTTGAATACAACTGTGACTAAGAATATGAACTATGTAAATCCTAAAATGGAACTCACTTCTTTTCCCATCAGTTATAACTTGTTCACAGTCATCGGTCCTAGTACTGACTGTACTGCAGAGTTGCAGAGCGCTAAAAGTTTTCTCCCAAAGGTGCTCCAACCAATAACCTTCAAGTGTTGAAAAATATTTTTAGAGTAATTGTTAATAAAGTAATTTTTTTTTGAAATTTGAGACTACTGAATGTAAGTGATAGTATGAAATTTAAAAAACAATTATTACAATTATATGTACCACTTGACTGTTTGAAAATTGTTCAATTGGACAAATTCTTATCCAAAATATTTGGCAAACAGTTCCATAATTATTGTTGAATTATTATTTTAAACTTCATATCTTACTTGTAAATATTTAATTAATACAGAATTTATAAGAAACGGAAATAAATGTATTAAAATTATAAATCATTATGAAGAGTCACTATATTAATTAACAGTTTGCTGACTTCTTATAATCAGAAAGTTGTATATTGATACAATGAAGGTATTTCTGGAAAATATTTTAATATTAATTTAGAATGCTTAGAAATTCTAATAATATGTTTAAGTCATACTCAATTCTTTATTATAATTCCTCATGTCCTCTTTGACTGCCCCAAATATAGCGAGATAAGAAGATCAACCATAGCCGCCCATTCAATGATGGAGATTTGCAACTCATCAACAGCAATAAACAACCTCATAGACTTTACGATGAAAACTGAGTTGTATAAAGTAATTTAAATGTTATACAAATGTAGAACTTTACAGATGTAAGTCGCTAATGACGAAAAGGTTAATGCAACATTAAACTGTAATTTAAAAAAATCTTCATTCCTTCCAAATCATTATAGAAGCAATCATATAGTACATTATTTTCTCTAAATAAAACACTTTGATATATAGGCAGGTTAAAAACTTAATAAATGGTAAAATAAAAATGAGAAGTTTTTAAATAGATAACTTGTCAAGTTAGTGAACTATATATTGTGACAGCTAACTTTCTGATACAGTCCGAACGAAGCATAGTAATTTTAACATGGAAACATTTAGGACCTTGGCATTTCGTCGTTAATGCCTACAAGCCGCATGAACATTTCGCGTGTTATTGGACACTGTACAAAAGCGTCTCCCGTGACATTAACGCCCGCGACGAGATAGCACCATTACCAGAAAGTTGGCAACGGCCACATTACTGGAAGCCATATTGGAGACGCCAGAAATCCCATCGTAGCTTATATAAAAGAAATTACGGCCGTCGTAGGCAGTGGGGCGGTATTATCGACAGGGAGGCAGCAAGGCCCATAAAGGAGAGGTTAATATCAGAGGCCGACGCGTGCGAGCGTGCGATAAGACGCCTCGAGACGCCCACCGTCCATCCCAAGTCGACGCCAGATAAGACGAACCGATGCAAATCGTAGCGGCTATTTACAGCCAACAACACGTCGTAGTCGACGCCGTTACACACGGAATAAATACCTCACTTTATAAATTACCTGTGCCGCAGTACTTGCTTTCGTTAAAGTGGCAAGAATGACCACTCAAGGACGTGCCTACAGATTCACCATGGAAAAAGTGAGTAACGTAAAAGTCTATAACACATATGCATCATTCTAGCCACTCGTTAATATGAAAATTTTTAATTAAAATTAATTACAATTCGTCCTGAAACTGAAGCTGTTAAAAGTGTTAAGTTAACAATCCATTGATGTATGTATGTATCAATCAAGCCGACGACCTTTTCGCTAAACTCAATATTAAAGATACCTGACACATTGAGTCCTGAACAAAACAACATTACTTAATATTACAAATACACTGGGATGCTTCGTACTTAATAATTATCTTAGGCCAACACACGTTTGTTTCGGTCATAAATTAAGGCCAGGAAAACCGTCTGAAAAAAAATTACTCACTTAATTATTTGAAAGTTAGATTAAAAAATTAATAAAATGCAACAAAATGTTTCTTCCCCTATAATTTAGTTCTCTTTAAGTGATACATTTGAAGAAAAAAAACATTCAATTTGATCCCATACGAACAGATTGACGAAGTTAGATATAATGTGTAATTTACACTTTAACTATTATAATGATTGACTTCTTTTTAAATTAAATTACGAAAATACCAGACTATTAGTAAGAAAAATTTATTATCATATTTAAAACATTATATTGTGGCAATTAAATTGAGTTATAATTTAGTATAAAACGAATAACAAATTTCTAACGTGCGGTTTTTACACCCGTTGCAAATATTTTGTTTTAAATATGATAATAATTTTTTCTGACTAATAGACTGGTGTTTTTAACAATTAATTTAGGTAATTGTAAACAATTTCGATGACTCCAAATTACTAATGTCTCAATTTTTCATCATATCGAAATTTATCAATATTTTGGTATTTAAGATGTTTGAAATAAATGATTATAACTTGTTTATTTACAATATACAATACCTGAAGGGGTCCTTATTATTTGTAAAAAAACGTCGAGTTTTATTGTAAACTATAATTTATTAATTTTTAATACAAATTTTAATTAAGTCATTGAATAAATTTATTCTGACTGTTTTGGGCCATCTCATTACTTCCAGAATTAAAGTAATAATTCAGTAAACAACATAAAACCTATAAACATATTAACCTCCGTCTGTTAAGACACAACTTTAAAAACTCAACCTAAACAATAGAATAATCAACCTTCTGACAACAAGGAAGATATGTAATCATCTATGGAATATCTCAAGAATTCAATTGTAATATATGTATCACTCTGTGTTGTCTGCTCGCTAATGACATTGTTTTTATTTCGACATTTGTTAAAGCTATTAAAAAATAAGAACAGAATTATGGGTAATAAAAGTATAGGCACAATAAATTTTTATGTATTCCTATTTCCTGGAAACTTTAATTTCCAAGATTTTAAAATATTAACCTTCTTGTAAAACAAACTAAAATAAATACTCTGATAATGTTCCGTTGTGTTAAAGTTTGCTGGTTTTATTTATAATCCTTCATAAAAAAACTAACACAGCATTATATATAGAATATAGAAAATAATATAGAAATGTTCTGCGATGTTTTAATTCAGTTTTACAATCCAAAGATTAGTTAATTAATTCAAGACGGGTAAGAGTGAAATGAATTGAAGATGTATTCCTATTTTCATTTTCCATGAAAAAAACCGACTGTTTAATTAATATAAATAAAAAAAACGTTTTAATGGATCAGTGGGACGTGATTATCGACACAACTGGGTCTCTTTCACATTAATTTCAAATAACATAGAATTTCACTGAAAAATAATGCATTTATATATACATTATACGTTCAAATTAAATTATCCCAGGACATTTTATTAGCCAAATTTGGAGAACCATTAAGCTCAATTATTCCAGGATTGAGGTCAATTATTATATGGACAGCCAACGGGTGAAGTATTGTGAATTTTTTCCCTAATTATAGGATTTAAAAAGACAATGAAATTCCGTTATAAACCGTAATGATATTTTAATTACGATTAATTTGTGACGACGTATTCCCTAATTTGGGCATTTCTCCCCGGGGAATTTCTTTATACTAAATAAATATTACACGAGATTTTGGACGAATATCAGTTACATGTTGATATAAGAAACATCAGTGAACTTATAATGTGAAACACCCAACTATAATTTTATCTTAATTATGCATTATTTAAAGTCGTAGAAGAACGACACTCATATTTTCCAGTTTTTTTGAAAATTTTGTGAAAATATAAGAGTCATGTCGATCCCAAAAACAGCTGACACATACGTAAATATAATAATAGGTGTTACACCTGAACGGTTTGGTCGCTAATGTCCTTCGCTGTTAATGCGGCCGTCAATAGTCACAAATATAATAAAAAGAATAAAATAATTAAAAATTGAAACTATGCCTGACTTAAATATAATTAGTGAAAATCGGCCAACAGCTGGAATATGTATTTATAAAAAATTAAGTTTCAGATACGTCTCAAGTTCCCATTGGAACAGTCGGCCAGCTGCCTCATAAACTGGTCGAGGCACGGAGAAGGGAATGCTACGTCCCCACAGAAAACTCCTCACCCGCTATCGGAAGGGCGTGGGACAAGTACCAAATGCCCGATGTAACTCATGCAGGTTTTTCTACAGTTTCCCTGCATCACTTTAAGGCGAATGCCGGGTAGGACCCTTAAACTATAGCCCGGGGGACCTAGTTAACCCTTGGCTACCTTCCTCTACCCTTCGCCATCCCCCTTTCAAATCACTTCCTATGCTATTAAAGGGGAGTTGCCACCATGTTGCCCTCATGTAGCCTGATACCTAAAAAAAATGAAGTGTTAACTATCAAATAAAAGAAACGTTATATATATATATATATATATATATATATATATATATATATAATAAAATAGCGTGTATGTATGTTTGTATTTACGTTGTTCTTTATACAAATTTTATCGCGTGGACAGAATGCAACAAAAATTGGTATACGTATTCTGCCAAAATCGAGAACCGGTACTGTGGGGGTGAGAAACCCCTAGAATAAACGTGGAAATAATTATAATTGAAATAAGTTACGAATTAGTGTTAAATTACTGCGCGAGACGATGACGTCATAAGTTTTCAAGACATTGACGCATCCTAAATATAGTTCTGTATTTCGTAATGAAATAAAACAGAAATATTTTTATTTAACATAAAGTATACATGTGGAAAGAATTATAATTCAAAACCGTGATCATTAAATATTAAATTACTGCGCGCCAAGAGACAATGACGTCACGCGAAAGAAAGACGTTACTACGCAACGAACAAAGGAAATATCTCCTTTATTAGGAATGAAATAAAGCAGAAATATTTTTTTTAATAAAAAGTATAATTTTATACAGCAATATTCCATCGAATGGTAATAAAGAAGAATACGAATTACTTTACCATCATTGGGGAAAATGTAAGTTAATTTTCGCGCTGTATTAGTTCTGTGTCTAGCTAACAATTTCATCAATGTAATATTTCGTAATGTATGAAGACTGAGTGACGATTATATCCTGAAATACTCAAGGAATATATTTAAGTAATCAATTAAATACTTTTTCGAGTTGATGATCGTGTGGAAATAATATTCGGCAGGCGTTAATGGAATTGATAGTATTTCTACTGGTGAAGTTTGTGTATAATTTCAACTCCTTTCAGTATGAGAGGGGAGGGCGCCTAGGGGTGGGGGTAGAGGATCGAGGAGCGTTACATAAAAATAGCGCAAAAGCAACCGAAATTGGAGTGTATCGGGGGTTCTGGATAAATGACATCTCGGGCACCCGCTAGTTAGTTAATATATGTAACTTTTAATTTTTATAAATAAATATTCGTACTGTTAGCCTTTTTCCACTAATAATAAATAAGAATAAGAAGAACAAGAAATCATGTTCCAGGGATCCACATAGAGGCCAACTTTCGTGGATATGGAATTAGGGTTTACATTTTTTGAATTTTTAATTAATATGTAAATAACATCATACCAGTGCAATACTACAATTACTAATTCTTTTATAAAGAGTGGATTATAACTATTTACAATCATATGATTTTGAGCTAATAACATGCCATAAATTTAGATATTGATGAAAAAATACTTAAAGTCTATAATATAAATAAATAAACAAACAGCCTTGAGTCAAAAAATTGTTTATTAAGAAAAACAATTAAATATACCGACGTTTCTAATTTAGGACCTCTTCAGGTTTACAAATCTAAGTTTAAATATTGTAAAAAAAAATGGAGGCACGGTTTTGCGGCCTTGCTTGTTGCAACCGAAATGAAACTTATACATGACAATCAAAAACCATGCCACAAATATTTTACATGCTTTATACATACTTTATTAAACCTGAAAAGGTCTTAAAAATGTAATAAACATTGGTATAGATATAACTGTTTTTTTAATAAATAATTTATTATCAGGAGATCGTTTATTTATGTTTGATTGTTGAATACTTCATTATTTTTCAGATGGTAATCTTTCAAAATTTAATCTGAAATGTTATGTTTTTGAACTATTTGTTGTTTCGGAACAGATATTATCATTTTTTTCTGGATAAAGTAGTTGTTACGAGTCAGGGTATGTCAACTTTCTAATACACGCAGTTAATATTGACTGGAAAATACGAGTGTGGTGCATGTACGTCTAATGCATAATTAAGAATAAAAATATATTTTGGTGTTTTCACGTTATAGGCTAGGTACCAAAAGCATTAAAATATATTTAAATTGATTTTTAATTTAATAGTGATTGAATGAATAAAATCGTCGTATTTCTGAAATAACATGGAGGGTAGTATACCAATTTTATAATTTCGTGATTCTTGGTCCCGACAGAAAAAAGCGGAGGGGATTAGCAGTGAGGAAGGACACTCGTGCGGTAGAGTCGGGTTCGAACAACACTTGTAACTCAATAAAGGCACGATATCCAGTGATTCCTTTATCTCGATAACAGTGAAGTGGAACCGAACTTATCCATGACGGTCAAGGGTTAAGTTAGTATGTTACTCAGCTTCGACGCGATTTAGAGGGAAGGATGTCGAGATCTACGGGAAAACCTGAGAATAGGGGTACCGAATGGTCACATAAGGCTGTAGCAGGGGTCACGAACGAAGGTGCGTGGCGGGGTTGAGGAAAGGGAGAAAGTAAAATCCAACTTTGCCTTTATTCGTAAGGAATAACCAGGCACACGACAAGGATCTAACGGGGTCAAGCTCTAGGCACTTACACATTTAGTAACTGGTAGGAAGCATCGTTTCCCTGCATGTGCGGTGATATCGTGGAGTCTATGTACTACGTGCCAATAAATCGTGCTTACCTTACGACTGCGTTATTTAAACTTGGCAACGCCCCCAACGTGCCATAAATATGCACCATTACTAATTTTGTGAAACAATTACTCAATTCATTTTAAATTCTATGCTTTTTTAAATTAAAATATTTTTGATTTACTGAACGTTATATTTATAATAGTCGTATATTGTGGCTTTATTATTTTATTTAAAATGATTGATATGTTTCCCATATTTGTTGCTACACTAAAATATATAATGAAATGCCACGCATTTAGTAAGGACAAAGATAAATACTACAGAAGTTTAACCCACTTCATATTCTGCGGGTGGAATAATTCCAGAGATAAAATATTAAATGGTCTCTCAGGCCATTGAAAAATTATGTCACTATCTTCACGAGGAGTTTAAGATACGGCACTCCTAAAACGAGGCAGGTGGCGGCGGAAATAATTCTCGGGGTCATAAAGGAAGACTAACAAGCGCGAGTTTCTGTAACTCGAGCAAGTTCTCATCTTCTGTGCCAACAAACTGTTGGGCTAAGTAAGCAGGAACTTCTGGCGAGACGCAACTCAACATTTCCGCATCGCCGATGCAGACGCCCTTCTTACAAACGACGGGCCTCTCCGATACCACGGCAACCACCGTCGAGATAACAACTCGAGGGAAAACTAGAAAGTGAGGGGACCAAAAAAGAGAGCACTTTTCATTTTGAGAGTGTAACAGCGGAAACAACTGCAACAACTACTACAACTTTGGGATAGAGACGACGCGAAGGCGACAATGGAAAGCCATAATTGGAAGTAGTGTCAGAACTTGCCTTTAGAAATACTCCTTTTCCTTCTGTAACCCAATGACAACTTTAACTCCCCTTAGATAATTGTCTAAGTTAATAATTAACAAAGTTTCAAGCGCAGAATTGTAATTATGATATTAAATAAAATGAATGACATATTCAAATATTTGTATTTCGATGTATATAACGACACATTAATACAAATAAGTGCTACATTTCAGTACTTATTTGAATCTACTTCTGGATGTGACCCACTTGAATAGTTTGTTCTGATGTTATAAGACTGAGGAATCGTCTGTGACATCAAGACTAACCTGACAGTCGGAGCACAGCCTGAAGGGGTATAACTAAGTACCGAAAATATTATGATTAATATTTCTTTCTTAGACATAAAAAATTCCTTAATGGTAATATATATTATAATATACAAAATAAGATAGAAGCCTTTAATTTGCCCCACGTTGTGGTAGCCATTTTGTAATAAACAAAAATGAGATGGGCTTTTAATTAAATGAGAGATTAATAAACTTTACAAACAAAATTTTTATTGTGGCAATAACTCAAACAATTACAAATTTATAATATTGAAATTCTCAGGGTCTTCACTGGGTTTGATAATGGAAAAATCAATAATATTTATAATCTTATCAACAACAAATTACAATTAAAAGAGAAGAAGTTTACTCGTCAATTAAACTAGAACGAAATTTATTTCTGAACGAAATTAAAAGTAAAAAGATTGACTCTGATTTAACACTTTTAATCAAAAAGAGAACGAAATCTGACCACTATCTTTCAATTACGTTTACATAATTAATTGTTTTTTTATTGTTACTCATGTCTGCCCAGCATTCCAGCGTACCTTTAATTTTCGAAAACACTATTGTGGGGTTTTACGCTTCTTCTAAACTCACCGATTCTACACCAAATTTTTAAGCCAAAATTTAATATGTCGTCAGGAACTCGGATGATCCTCCTTTCGTCATCTATCGGTTGACCGCTCGCCCTAGGAGACCTCTGCGATTTCTCTATTGGGTAGTCTTTATTGTTCCGGACTTAAACCGAAACTTTTTCCATTTCTGGCCGGCAATGGACACAAAACTACTTTTTCTTAGCAGGTTTCGACTTTATACTTTTATGAATGTTTTACTTTGTCCTGCTAATTGCCAACCCTGTTGAATTCTCCTTCAAAACACTGATATACCTCGACGAAATCTTTCCGTGAACTCTCTCTCACCAAATCTCCCTACGAACTGTACTTCACCAAACCTTCCCGCGAACTGAAACTCTCGTCTCGCAATTTAGCGCGCATACACTAATCTGACGGACCTTCCGACAAAGGAACAGACTCGGATTTTCTATTGTTATTTCAAAAGCTCTTGCCGCTACAAAGGATTTCTCAAACAATTTAGATTTTCAATTTCACAATTAATGTCTTAATTAATTGGCATTACAATATATATATATATATATATATATATATATATATATATATATATATATATATATATATATTGTAATGCATATAATATAATGCATTGGATTGGAGACGGCGCACGTGTCGTGGAGAGACTTGCGAGAAAGGATAAAGTGCGAGTCGGGTGGTCCTGAGTAATTGCTGCAGCTGCAATGAGAGACAGGGGATGATGAGGGTCCAGTAACCTATTGATTTGGGAAACGGCGAGAAGAATTAGTAACGCAGATGGTCACGAAGGGGCTATGTTAGAGCAGGCTACTGTCTCTAACGAATGACCTGACAAGGACTTGGGACTTTCAAGAAAAGATTTTGTGCGAGGCGGACAAAAGAGAGGAAGCCGTAAGTTAGTAGACGGAGTGTGACAACGCGATTGTCGGGTTCGAAAGGCGGAAGGACCCCAGTGGCCGGAACGAAAATTAGAGGAATGGGTTTCTGTCACTGCGCCGTTGCGACGCAAGTGAAAAACAAGGGAGAAAGGGGGCATATATAGGAGAATCGCCTATTGTGGAGACAGTTAGTTGGTGTTAGCGTGGGGAGAGAAGACGGAGCACGCAGCGAAGAGACAGTTGTTATTTAGCAAGGGAGAAAGACGGAGGAAGCAGCGAAGAGTTGATCAGTTGTTATTTAGCAAGGGAGAAAGACGGAGGAAGCAGTGAAGAGTTGGACAGTTGTTATTTAGCAAGGGAGAATGACGGAGGAAGCAGCGAAGAGTTGAAGAGTTGTTATTTAGCAAGGGAGAAAGACGGAGGAAGCAGCGAAGAGTTGAACAGTTGTTATTTAGAGTCAGTGAGTGAATATCAGGGCCTATAAAGTGAGTGTCTAAGGAACGAGTCGAGGTGGACCTAAGAAACAGTAAGTTGGAATGTACCATATTAAGTAATGTAAACGTCATTAAAGGATACTAGTCAGATCTCGTTCCCTTCTTCGATAATAAAATTTAGAAGCAAGCTATAGGTTAAGTTTATTAATAAATTTGGTAGATACTTGTGTTTGATTTTAAAACGTAAATGTTGGGTTTCTTTTTAATGGTTTGATTCTGTCCGTTGTCAAACCCAGTAGAGACCCAGGAGAGCAAGAGTTCTCATATTATAATGTTAAAATAGTAAATTCATTTGTAAATTCTTTTCGTGTTTAATAAATCCATTTGTTGTTTATAAAAATTATCCTTTTTATTTCGACCCATTTATGTGGTTATTACATATTGGCTACCACAACGGTGGATAAAGAAAGATAGGAGTATTATCTGTTTATTACAATATATATATATATATATATATATATATATATAATGTAATACTAATTAGAGGCCATTAGTGATTTTGATAATTGGAAATTTATGGTAGATTTCACGAATATGAAAGGCGACACTACATAAGCGAGCATTGTTGGCCGCTAGCGTTTATGAAACCGCAGTCGGACGGCGAAAACGGTTGCAGGCAGATATCCATCCAGAGAGGTTGCAGTTTGAAATTAAACAAAAAGTTTTCGAACAGTAAATTTCAACGAGTAAAGTTACAGGATAGTAACTTAATAAGTCACGCCGCAATAAAAAATCAATAAGTAAAGAGACCGTCACTAATTTCACCTAGATAACAATTTGTACGTTCAGTGCGCTATGGTTCATTAGCTTCTTGCCCTGATTATTTTACAGTCAATGACTTTCTCACAAACAATGGATAAAATTTTCAACGACTTTTTCTGTAAACAGTGGTTGCAACAATTGATAAAAATTAATATTTTTCTATTTAAAGAAATCATTTTTATTTAATAAATTTTAGATGTCGTGACTTCTTGATTTCTTTAACTACGGAAATTCTTTGCGAAGTCACTGAAAATAAGTCAATAAAAAAAATTATCCGTTTGTGCATCCATTGGTTGCAGAAAATACATCCTTTTGTTGCATCTGTTGTTTTCGATAAAGTGAATTAAAATTTTACACTGTAATATGACCGTACCTGGCAAAACTCTGAGATGAAAATAATATTGAGGTCTATAACTTTTAGTTTGAGCCAAGGTGCCAAAATTATAATATTGAATTGGATCAGGTCGGAGGAAATCCAGCGCCGTCTCTTTTTTTATCGTAAAGAAGACTTTTGTAGGACAGGGAAATTCGAAAGTCGATAACGTGGGGTTCTTAGTATCTATAGTACCGTCCAGAACATGAACAAAATGACAAAGCTCTATTAAGTTAAGGATACAGTTTAATATAGAAAAGCAGGACTGAGCAGAGAGCGCCCAGGATCCCTTACAACCTCAAAGACTAATTTAAAAAGTGGCTCCAGAGACCTAGAGAAAAACCCCTTCCCAAGTGACGAACCACTTTGTAGAAGGCGAAGACCATTTAAAGCTCCAGATCAGTCCTTGTGTTCTGTAACGTGGCCTCTCAAAACCGGTTACCACGGGGTTTCTACAGCGTTTGTACTGAACCAACTGAAATTTGTCACCATCTGATACTAGTACATCCTACCGGGGCCCGAGTGAAGAAACATTTACATTTAGTTTATCATAGATATTTCACGTTTTGCTAATATATATCTTAGGATTAGACGTAGCTAGGGAAACTAAACTAAAGCTAAGAAAATGGGTATTTATCAGGTGTTATAAATAATTAATTTTTCTTTAATGTTTCTTAGTTGTAATATAGTATCTTTGCATACATTTTATGTAAACTATTGTCTTTGATAGTACTGTTTTTTCGAAAGTTTTTCTTGTTGCACGTGTTCGTCCCTCAGCTTCGTCGTATATTGACTGTAGCCCGTGGCAGCTCTAAAAGTGCGCTCCCTCGTTCGCTTGCTTCAGGTCGGGTCTCCCAAGATCCCCGAGCCAGAGAGATTATTAATAGGCAGGAGGGGGCCGTGTGAGACCTGGAACACATGCTGGTCAGAGAGTGAAAACGCGTTTATGGCACTCTGCGGAGTAATGTGGGCGGAAGAAGTGCTGCGGGGGCCCCCCCAAGTTGCCGCCGCAGATAAATGGAAATATGCTGGGCCCCTAGAGGGGGTTCTTATGCACTCCTTGGACGCCACTGAAGCTGCCGGGTGTATATTTCACTTTGCTTCGTCTGCGGCGTTTCGCCAACAGGAAGGCTTTTTACTCCTCTCGCTACGCAACCAGCGTTACTTGAAGTTAGATTGCTGGCTTTCGGTTATATATTGTAATAAACAACTAATAATTAATTATTTAAAATGAATTAAAAAGTTGGACACGTTGGTGAAACTGAATGTAATGTTTAAAACAAATATTAAAAGAATTAATTAACTGGTTGATTAATGAATTGATTATATTTTATTTTATTTAAACGAGAAGGATTTAAAATATTTTACCACTTCTGTTAAACTTTGCAAGATAATTAATTTATTCCAGGTAATAATTACAACACTTCTCGACGTGATTATTTACACTTGAAGTTTTGCTATTTTATAGATTTTAACCATTCTTATCTCAGGGTCATTTATTTGGGCCTTCTAAATAAAGAACCAACCTTTACATTTACATTAATCAATCAAATTCCTTTACAACCTTAAAATTAAAACAATAAAACAAACGTGAAACCGAAATCTGACGCATCTATCTTTAGTTAGCGTTTACAAACTGTATTAAATTTCTTTGTACTGACAATCTCTGCTGGTACCAGGCTTAAATTTGGGCTCAGATGCACCTAACTGTTCACATTAAATAGGGCATGGATTCACTGAATTTAAATTGATTAAAAAAACACTGTCGAAACTTTGGGATCTCTCAACAGGAAACTGCTTCTCCTTCCGAATTAATGGTCAGTCAGATTGTTACAAATTTTCTCTCGGTGAAATTAGTGACGGTCTTTTTATTTATTGATTTTTTATTGCGGCGTGACTTACTAAGTTACTTTCCTGTAACTTTACTCGTTAAATTTTACTGTCCGAAAACTTTTTGTTTAATTTCAAACTGCAAACTCTCTGGGTGGTTATCTGCCCACAACTGTGTTCGCCGTCCGACTGCGGTTTCAGAAAATATAGTGGCCAACAAAGCTCGTCTATGTATTGTCGCCTTTGATATTCGTGCCGATAACAATCCGCCATAATCAATTTCCAATTATCAAAATGGCCTCTTATTAGTATTACAATATATATATATATATATATATATATATATATATATAGTTATCACTGGACTTAATAATTAACCCACCTTTACCAAATTACTTCCCTAATTTAATAACTATTCATCTTTTTAAACCTAATTTAATTTTTGTAGAAAAATACCAAATTTAATTTGTTAGTAAAACTGTTTACGCACCCTCAACACATACAAAGTGCAACAATCTTATAAAGAAAGAAAGAAAATCTCACATTATTTTTCTGCACAGAATATATATTACTACATGCACTGTATGTAGTAGCATGGGTTATTGTTCTCCGCAAATTGTCATGTGGCCTTATACAACCATATGAACACACTTGACGTTCTGTCGTTTATAAGTAAATTTAGCATTTAATAAATTCGGTTTGGTCAACCCCTCTCCCATCATCGGAAGGTCGTGGGACAAGTACCCAATGCCCGGCCTACCTGATGCAGGTTTTCTAGGATTTGTTCTTTATTACATTTAGGCGAATGCCGGGTAGGATCCTTAAACTACAGCCCGGGGGCCCTAGTTAACCCTTGGCTACCTACCTCTACCCTTCCACACCCCCAATTTCAAGTCCCTTCCTACGCTATTAAAGGGGAGTTGCCAACATGTGGATTACCCTCACGTAGCCTGTTACTCTAAAACAAATCTACTTACTATTCAACACTAAATTTTTCATTTAAACTAATGGGAATAATCGTGCTTCTCTAGCTGTTTTCATAAAATAAAATTTTGTAAAAATACAGGTACATTCATAAACGATTTAAGTTAAAAATCGTTAATAGGACTTATTTTCCACCATTTGTCAACGTTGAAACATCAAAAGTCAATATATGGAAAAGTATACTAAATAAATTAACCAAAGGTATTATTATATAATCATGTAATGAAGATAATTATGAAAATAAAGTTAGCGGCTTTTAATCTTATTTGGTTTTTCGACGTTTATACTGTGAACAATCTACACATTGGTGGTACGATCGAGTATATCCCTTGTCATTTGGCTAACAAATATTTCAAATTGGTCTAAAAACAGATTAAAATCCTCCTGAAGTTTCAAAATAATGGTTTGCTTTAATAACAATGTAAATGCTGGGAAACCCAGCCTTGAAGATTTCTTGGTTAGCTGGAGAGAACCAACCTTATATTCGAGACTAATTGGGTAATATTTTTTTTGACATAGTGGCAAGTCCCCTCTCAAAGCATAGAAAATGGAGTGAAAGGGGGGATGCAGTAAGGTAGAGCAAGGTAGCCAAGGGTTAACTAGGGTCCCCAGGCTATGGCTTAAGGATCATACCCGGCAATTCGCATAAAAGTGATGCAGGGAAAACAATTGAAAAACCTGCATCAGGTTGGTCGGGCATTTAGTACCTGTCCCACGCCCTTCCGATGACGGGAGAGGAGTTAGCTTTAGGGTCGTTGCTTTTTCCTCGCCGTGCCTTGACCGGTTTAGGAGGCAGCTGGCCGACTATTCCAATAGGAATAGCGGACAACTGTTACCGTATGTCAAAGGTCTGCAAACCCGGAACATACACCTCTCAAAACAGGCCGAGGTGCCTCGGCATGTGGGAAGCTTAATTCAAATACCAGATAGAGGAGAAGGCATCCCCAAAGGTAGCCTCCTCCAGAGGTCTTGGGATAATTGGGTAAAGGATCACGCTGTTTTTCACAGATGGTGGGAAAATACAAAATTCGAGAGAAAAATGCTGGTCAGGCTTCTTCATCTGGAACACTTTGTGATGTTAGGATTGTTCTTGCGCGTTTGGTAACACATCTATAGAAACAGGGGCTAAAGTTTGTCCCATAGCTGCAACCAGAAAAACGAACAGCGACGAGAGTTTACTAACATCGGGACAGAGGATGCCACATCCTATTTTACTGAAAGCGCCAGCCACTCGGAAATATTTCAATAGAATAGACGTTTAGTAAACACCGAAATTATTCATTCATTACATTTTTTATTTGTTTATTATAGACATAATAATCTGGTATTTAACAAAACAATGACTAGCAAGCTCCAAAGATATTAATTAATTATGAATTGTAATTTAAATAAATAAGTTAATATTCTTAAACAATTTATAATTAATTTAAAACATTACCAGCACATTCATTTTACAATATATATTTTACAGTGATAAATTGACTTTGTAGGCTTTAACGATACACTGGTGTTGCTAATCCTCTATTAGAAAGGTAATTTTTCGAGGAAAAAAGCCACAACATAGTTTTGGAGTTTCTGTCGTCAAGAGGCTTTTTGTTTCTGAAATATTGCTTAATTCCTTCGACCTGCTTGAAATTGCAAAATTATTATTTCGAGAAATTTATTTCTCAGTGGTTCCTTGGACCGTATTATAAAGTCTATATTCGCATGTTTGGCTTTTGTAGATTTTCTAATCGTAGATGCGTCTTTTACTCCAGTTCATATCTAATATATTATTTTTAGAGAATCACAATTTGTAGGATCAACTAGGCAGAAATTTTACATAAATTTATTTTATGTACGCAAATGAATGTTAAACCGTACGTTAACATAATGACAAATAACAGCTATTTGTTAGAATTGAGAGTTATTTATAATAAGCTTATATCAGTACAACATTTTCAAGATAATGAATAAATTCTGTTAATATAATAACGGCCATTAATATAAAACTTAACATCGCATTCACATATTACATATTTGAATTAAAGAAACAATAAGTCGATTGCGTTCCCACCCGCGATCGTGTTGTTCTCGAATATATCTGATTGGTTGCTCTAGTATTGAGCAGGAAATAGTTTCTGACTGTGAATCTAGGGTAACGCTGCTGGAGCTACGGGGTTTTAAGAATAGCTCCGGTGGTCTGGGGGTTGGGGGGCGGCGGAGTGTGGTGAGGGTTTATTGGATTTTGATCGGCCCATTGATTGCGGTGAAGGGGAGGTGAGGGATGGGGGAGGAGACGCTGTTTGGTGGTCTCACCCCGTCGCAAGGGACGCTAATGAGGCGCGCACTATTGATGACGTAATTGCATGCGTGCGCGTTCCGCTGACTGCGCGCCCTCTAATAAGCCACCCTCGAAGCCTGCTGAGCCGAGCAACACCCGCTTGTGGGGGAGGTTTTAGTGGCGGTCGCAGATCATACCATAGAGTAAAACCATCCTCTCCAAAAGACTTGTCTGGGGGCTTAGTTCTCGAGTGCTGCGGGCGCTGCCATCGCTAACGATTGTCATTCAAAAATACCAACCAAATATCTTCTTTCCGCGATTATTAATTAAATATGACGATTCAAGTTCAGAATAAATAAATGTATTTATGTAATCATCAAATGGCCAGTTTTCCCAGTGGCGGTTACATGAAATTAGAATAAATAAATTTACAATAAATAAATACGATTGTTTTAAATAAACAAACTTAATGGAAGGACAGTATTTCGATTATAAATTTATATGCCAATAATATTAATTGATGATAAATTTAGAAAAGGGAATTTAAAAAATATTAGAGACTATTGTTCTGACTTGAAATGGAAAAGAGTGGATATATACTGTAATGCCAATTAATTAGGCCATTAATTGTTTCGACTTAAAATTTGAATTGTTTGAGAAATCCATTATAGTGGTCTGAACGAACAAAGTAACAATGAGAGAAGCGAGCTCACTTTGCTTTGTCGAAAAGACAAAAATGGCGTATGCGCGCTAAAACTCGGGGTACTAGGAGTCAGTTTGCGGAAAAATATCGTGAGGAGCAGGAGAAGTAATATAACTGTTAGTTAGCGGAGAAGGATTGTTAGGAGCTGTTGGCGGAAAGACATTATGAGGAGCAGAACAAGATATATAATTTGAGCAGAGACTAGACATCGTCTATGTATAACTAGTTAAAGGTGTAAATTAATACGAAGAAAACATTCACGCCGCAAGTAATGCAACGTAAATAATTGAAAAGTAAGAGCAGTTTAAGTCTACAGCCCGGAGCTAAAGAAAACTTAGTTCGCTCCGAATAAACAGTTAAAATAAATCGTCAAGGAGAGACATTGCAGTTTACGTCCAATTCAGTAAAATACTAATAAATCTACGAATCATAGGGTTCCGGTAAGGCGGACAGACATCAGATAGCTGACATTCAGGAGGATCATCCGAGTTCCTGTGAGCCTATCAATTTTGGTTTTAATAGTGTAAAATCTGTGAGTCGACATTTTAGAGTCAGTGTAAAAGTTTGCCATAGTGTACTTCCGAACCCAAAAAGAATGCTGGTACCAGCGGGACAGATGTAAGTAACAAAACCAAAACCAATGATTAATTGTAAACGCTAATTAGAGGATAAGGTCAGATTTCGTTGCCTTTTAAATTATCAATCAGAGTTAATTTCTTTACTTTTTAATTTATTTCATTCTAGCGACAAATTGTTTAGGTTAATTGTAAACTGTTTGTTAATGAGATATTTAAATCAATTTGTTGTGTCCATTATCAAACCCAGTAGAGCCCCTGAGAGAGAGAAAGATCTCAAATTTTGTTGTAATTATCCTTATTGCCACAAAATAAATAAATATTATGTTTGTTTATTTTGATTATTATTTCTTTTATGTAACGCGTTCCATTGAATTATTACCTAAATGGCGCTTCACGTGAGGTAAATTCTTCAAATTCTCTAAATATAAATTAAATATAGATCAATTGTTGTTTATTACATATTTGGCTTCCACAACGTGGGGCAAATTCTTTAAATTAAAAATAAAATGAAACGACCTATTATTTTGTTTATTACAATACCTAAAAATACAGTTTAACCACTTTACAGTGGGTAATTCTTTATGGATTCTGAATCTGATTAATTTTATGAAGCACTATCATTTAACTACAATACAGTAACCAATATTCACTAGAGGGTTCAGATTATAAAGGCATCGAAATCGTAACAGATGGTAAATTATTCTTAGTAAGTCTTCTTATTGGCAAAGCTAAATTATGTAGTGGCATAAAAATATCACAATATTTTTGCCAATCCAATCTTCTACGTAATACAAATGGATGTATATTTGCATGTATGTATTTACGTTAATTTCTATACAGATTTGAACGCGTGGACAGTTTTCAGCAAAAATTAGTACACATATTCTTCAAAACACGAGAAACTGTACTGTGGTGGGGGGGAGGGAAGAAACCCCTAGCATAAAGGTGGAAAGAATTATAATAATAAAAATTTGATAATTTTGTGTTAAATTACTGCTGGACTATAGACCATGACGTCACGCGAGAGAGAGACGTTACTACGCGACTAACAAAGGAAATAGTTCCTTTTTCCGTAGTGAAATAAAGCAGAAATATTTTTATTGAGTAGAAAGTATAATTTTATCCAGCAATACTCCATCCAATGATAATAAAACAATACGAAATACTTTACGATCCTAGCGGAAAATTTAAGTTAATTTTCGGTCCATATTACTGACTCCATTATGACGACTATTTATTTACATTATGAATCTAGCTAATAATTTCAACAATTTAATCTTTCGTAATGCCTTAAGACCGAGGGACAATTATATCGTACAATACTCATGGAGTATATTTAAGTATTCTATTCGTAAAGAAATTCGGAGGATATTTGTTGGGTTTTATACAAAAAAATTCCAGGTATTTTATAGCTGTTCAATTAATTAACTATTGGTCTATGTACGGAACTAAGAACTAAATATTAATATAGAATTAAATGCCTTTTCGGGTTTATGTAAATAAGTACACGGGCAACGCCGGGCACAGGTTCGTAGAGAAGGCAGTTGTCAATCACGGCTGAAAGAAGACCTATTATGAAAGGGACAATATAATTAATTAAAGAATTAAAACACTCGCAAGCACTTACTGCTGTAATTAAGTAAGTAATTAAATAAGAAATTTTCCACCATTGACTTTGCGCCTTCACGGTCTGGTCTATGCGTGGACAGTTTTAGCTTGGGATTCAAATCTGTTTACCCGTAATCCAGACATTGAAGATACCAAATCACGTCTGGAAATTCTGTCTCTTTCGCAGTAAGTGCTAGAGGCCGTCACGTGGTTTCTTAATTCCATTAAAACAGCCTTTCCCGCTTAAATAAACAAAACTAGTTTTACGCAATTTTGTTGTTTAAAAGGAGAAACCGAAAATATATTGTAATGATCATTAAGTTAGGGTTAATTAAAAGAAAAGATTATCAAAAATTAACCAATAAAATAATTTGTTATTTTATTCACTTGTGGCTTCCAAAATTAAAACAAATACAATCCAATTAAGATCTCTTCTCTCAGGGTCACAACTGGGTTTGATAATTAACAGAAAAGTGATTTATAAACTGATTAACAATTCAACCATAAAAATTCACCTAAAATAATATGACGATAAATGAAATGAACGATGGCTAAATGTAAAGAAACTGAACGAAATCTGACTATTACCTTTCTAATTATCGTTTACAAGTTTATATCGGTTTTGTTACTCACGTATTGTCCGTCTCGTACCAGCTTTTTCTTTTGTAGCTTCAACACTACACTAAAAATGAAAATTTACACTGATTCTAACTTCCTTGCAGATTTTACACACACACGGTCGAAGTGCACGTCCTCAGCTATCAGGAACCGCGGTTGTTGGTTAATTATTTTCTGACTTAATATTCTGAAACCACTTATTTTATTGTATTTATATATAAATATTCTATAAATTATCGTGTAAATAAGACTTTGTTTTCTTTAATCTATTAATTAATTAATATAATTGTAACTGTACATCTAGAGGGGTCCCAATCAGTGATTAAACGTTGTGTATGTTAAATATAATTATTTAAATTTATATTAAATTTTTTTCAGACTTATAGACGGGTTATTTTAACATTTATTTGACAATAAGTCAGAATAAGTGAAAATAAAGTATTTGAATTTTTTTTCGGCCACGGAAGTCAAGGTAGAATGACCTGACTATCAAATTTTTGAGGTCACAAATTAGAGACGAAACAATGTATTTTCTATACATAAATATTTTTTTTTCTGACTTAAAATTGGCTGTTGTCTATTTACAAGTTAAGTAAATAGTCAGAATATATATATATATATATATATATATATATATATATATATATATATATATATATAATTATTAAATAGATGCTTGGCCTGAAATATTTTTCACATTTGATTCTTTCATTATTAAGATTTTGTTAAATATTTTAATTCTTTTTTCACTTATATTTCGTTTTTGAAGAATTGTAGAAAATGTAATATCATTGTATTATAATTGTCATACAATGTTTAGTTTTAATTAATATTTGTGATCCCAGTGCGGATAATATTCTTCCAAAGCGTCAACTTCTCATGTGTCCCTTCTGGGGTTTAAGAAAGGCACAATTATTTTTTAATTTGATAGACAATAAAAGCCAAATAACACTTGAAAATAATCGTGTGGTATTCATTTAGCACGAATTTCTGTGTATTATTTGCTATTTATTTATCTAATTAATACTGACGTTTTAAATTTTATAATAAGAAATTCCTGTTACTATTATTTCAAGTTAGAGTCTTACGTTATAATTTTTAAGTTTATAAGTTGAAATCGGAAGTAAGTTTGACAATTAGTTGTCTCCAGACATGACTTATAATCAAGAGTGGCAATTCCTTCGAGTTAAGAAGTTGTGGTGAATAAGCAGGCATAAGAAACGAGATTAATGATATGATATAGAGAATATGAATTAATTATTATGCAAATTCTTATTCGCCCCAGATTGTTTCCGGACACAAGTCTGATTACTTTTTCGATCGAGAGTAATTTCTCTGAGCCCGTATTGCAGAGAGCGAGACTGTATTTGAGTAGCGGCTTACGTGAGGGGTGGGTGGCAGTCAGTGTGTCCAACTGTGCAGCTTTGCACGAATCTATTGTGCTGCAGCTGATCACTATTCCGGAACGCTTCCTCGACACTTTGGCGCGTTCCTCCACGTACGGAGAAGCTGCTCCCTCACGCTCATCGATCGATCATCGGACACAAACTCCCCCAACCCTTCTCCCACATGTACCAGTCTCCGGACACTAGATAATTCACACCACCACCAGAGCGACCGACGCATATTCTGTCAGCTATTATGTGCTCTCCATTATTACGTCGGTAGTTAACACAATTGACTCACTGATCTGCAGCTGGAGTCCTCCCACGTCTCTTTACCACGTAGGGGAATTTTTTCTTTTATAATTAAGTTTTCGGTACTGTAAGAAGTGTCCTTAATCTACAAATGCCTTTAAGCGAGACTGAAAAGTGTTTAAGTAATAATAATAATTCAATGTTTTTGGTCCCGGTTAGATCGAGGTTATTATAACCTAATTCATCTTCTATCTATTACATAAAACAGAGTGATTGTTTCTGTGGTTGAGAGTATGTATGCATACAAAATCTACAATAGAGGAGAAAACTTCACCAAAATTCGTACACGTAATCCATTCGAACCAGAAACTAACACTGTTGTTGTAAGACACGTCTGCCACACCCCATCATGATTATACGGCTGACATTTGCGTTGGATATATAATATTCGGGGCGAATGATAGTCTATCTCTCGATTTTTTTGTGAATAATTTCAACCCCTTTCAGCATGGGAGTGAGCACCCTTAGTGGTAGTGGTGGATGCGCGATACATAAAAAACGCAAAAACAGCAGATACTGAAGTCTAATCCGAGGTTATGAATATTGCTGAGTTTAATTATGACATTCAACGTGCATTTAACCCCAAGGGAAGAGAGTGGTCGTGGATGGTAATTATCAAACATGTTAAACGACCAATATTTACGAATATAATTTTCGGGGTCAATGATATCGATAGTATATCTACTGTTGATGTTTGTGCATAATTTCAGCCCCTTTCGTGGATCGCTCTTAGAGTTGGTGGAGTCAAATCGGGGTTATGATTGTCGCTGAGCTTAATTATGGCATTAAACTTGCCGTTTACCTCTCAGGTGCGGGTGTGAAACTTTTTAAACGGCCTATATATTCGTCAAAAGAAACTTATTCGGGCTGAGATAGATAGCGATTCTCAGTATATTTTTGTATATAATTTCAACCTATTTCGGCATGAAAGAGAACCTTTAGGAAAGGGTTTGGACGGGCGTAACTTAAAAGTAATATAACGCACAAATAACCGAGATTGGAATCTAATCCGGGGTTATGGACGTTAATGATGTATTTTCATTAAATAAAAAATAAATTTTATTAACTTATTAGACAACCAATTACCAGTCCGCATGTAACATTAAAAACAGGTCCATATTTATCTGAAAAGATTTACATAACGATATTGGATACACAATTCTAGTTATATATATATATATATATATATTGTAATAAACAAACGTTTACGTATTAATTTGTCCCACGTTGTGGTAGCCAAAATGTAATAATTAAATATGATAGGCTTTTAAATGAAAAATTATTGACTTTAAAAGAAACAAAATATATTTTAGCAATTATACAATTTAATATTATAAAAAAATCTCAGTCTCTCATGGGTCTATACTGGGTTTGATAACGGACAGAACATTTAAGTAATAAAAGAAACAAAATTTAGCTTTAAATTACAAAGAAATATTTATTCGTCTAATACATAAACGAAATTAATTAATGACAAACTTATTCTACCAGATTGATTTTAAATTTAAAAGAGTTTATTTTATTAACACAAATGAAAAGAACAATATCTGACTGTATCTTTTAATTCCGTTTACACATATTAATACCATGAAATTTCAACTTACGATTAGTCAGGAAAATTTGACTCGTTCATACACACACACTTTATATACTGGACGTTTTAAACACTGACTCTAACACACAATGTTGGTTCGACGATAGCTGGTTCTCCGTTCGTGAAGGACATATCACTTGCTCGTGATGAAAACTACTCGACGCTCGATGCAGTGTCCTGGTCTCCTACCATCGAAGACAGTGGTCTAATTTTGATATTACAACTGATTAGACTTCAGCATACAAAAAATGTTTATCGTTGAGTAATTTTGCTATTTCTCTCGTCCCTTAAACGATGTCTGTCTTAGTCATTCTTTGGTGTTCGCAGCATACGTATCTCACTCACAATTCTCCATTCTCGGTGCTCGCCGTACGCCTCCACAACTCTAACTCCAACACTCAACTAACTTTTTCAAAAGCCGCTCCTTTTTCCTTTGTTCCAAAACAACGTCACAACTGCCCGATGAGAGTTTCCTCCATTATCCCGAGATTTACATTCTGCAGCTGCAGTTCCTTAGCTAGCAAATATCTAGCCACTCTGTCTTGTCCCAAAGCCGACAATCGAGACAGGTCTAATTTGTCTTTGCACCCTCAATTACTTTGGACTTGTCTTCTCATCCCCGCACGCACGTGCACTGTTCTAAATTCTCCAGACCGCCCAAACTGCATCCTCAATCCTAAGTCAACATTACAAATTGTTCTTCGAACTGTCTAGGCCATTAATCAGAAACAATGCCTGCCTTAACAGATTTATCTTGCGACAGGCCACCCGCATGTGCCCTGCCCTGACTCCTCAATACCAATCCTAAGTACACAACATTACAACTTCCTCTGACGGCCAAGACCATTAATCTGAAACAATATCTTTCCTTCAAGGCATTACAATATATATATATATATATATATATATATATATATATATATATATATATATATATATATTGTAATGCATGTAATGTAATGCATTGGTTTAAAACAGCGCACATTTCGTAAAGAGAATGCGAGGGAAAAGTGATTGCGGGTCCTGTCACGAGGTGACAAGACGGAGCGGTAAGACATTTATCTAGGATGAGTGCTGGTGGGCGAGCCGATGGTCCCAAAGTGGTTATGTTAGAGCAGGCTATTGTCTCTGATGAATGACCTGACAAGTGGCGTATTTGCTTGGGACTTGCAAGAAAGGATATTGTGCGAGTCGGGTGAGGCCGACGAGTCCTGAGTAATTGCGGGGGCGAAATCACTGCAGCTGGAAGGAGAGTCAGTGGGTGTAAGGGTCCAGGCACTTGTTGACTTAGGATCTGGAGAAATTAGTATCGCGCACTTGTGAGGGGAGAGGTCCAAAGACAAATTGGACCTGTCGCGATTGTCGGGTTTCGGACAAAAGATAGCAGCCGGCGGAAGGACTCCTGCGGCCGGGACGTAAATTTCGGTAATAGGATTCTGTCACCGCGCCGTTGCGAAGGAATTTTGCATCAAGAGAAAAACAAGGAGGCTAGAGGTATATATAGGAGAAATAACTTATTGTGTAGACAGTTGGAGGTAGCGCGGGAGAGGAACGAGAGGCAGTCAGCGTAGGAGAGTGGTTCGGTGAACCTCGACAGTTAACAGTTAGCGTGGGAGAGAGGTGCAGAACGCATCGAAGAGTCAGATTCAGTCAGCAAAACTATAACAGCTATAAACATTTTTAACATACAGAAGCTCTATCTGTATGAGTAGGAGAATTTGACCTGTCTTCGATGGTAGGCGACCTGGATGCATTAAACGACGTCAAGGAGTGTCACGGCGAACACCTGGGATATTTCACTGGATATGGAGAACCAGATATCGGCGAACCAGTGATATTGTGTTAGAGTCAGTGAGTGATTGTCAAGGCTATAAAGTGCGTGTCTAAAGAACGAGTCGAAGTAAACCTTAGAAACCGTAAGTTGGAATGCATAATATTAACAGATGTAAACGTTATTAAAGGATAACAGTCAGATGTCGTTCTCTTCTTTTGATAATAAAGTTAGAAGCAATCTATAGGCTAAGTTCATTAATAAATTTAGTAGATACTTTTGTTTAATTTAAAACTTAAATGTTGGGTCTTTTTAATAGTTTGATTCTGTCCGTTGTCAAACCCAGTAGAGACCCATGAGAGCAAGAGTTCTTATTATAATAGTAAAATATTAAATTCAATTGTAATTTCTGATGAAGTTTAATAAATTTGTTTGTTAAAATCAAACCTTATATATATTTTTATGTATACCTTTTGTGGTTATTACAATATATATATATATATATATATATATAGTATTCTTTTAACTTTCTAGTATAGAATTGTGTATCCAATAATCTTTATGTAATTATTTTCAGACGAATATGGTCAATGTAAGATATATATGACGATTCTCCTGTTTTTTATGACAAATAAAACTTTTATGTAGACTGGTATTTGGATGTCTAAATAAATTTATTAAGAACGTATTCACTCTTTTGATTTTGAAGAAATTTTTATAAATTATTATTGAAATAAACGTTTTAGTATACACTTGCTTCAACTTTCTCGCATATTTAAGAGCGATCAAACGATCCCTTCGTATCTAAGTAAATGTGTAAATTCAACACCGTAACGTTTATTGTGCCCTCAATCCGCACCTTTTAAATTTCTACTTTTTGGTTATATTTTATTTCATTTTTATAATTCCAACGTGACTCGCAAGAGCCCTTTTGCCATGAGAGTGATATTGCGTGGTGGTGGTGGAGGAGCTTTTTCTCCTTCCAACTATGCGCTACGAGAGAATCATGTGTGCTGTTGCAACACAAAAGCACGATCCCTCATGTGGAAATCCCCCCCTCCCCTTCCCCGTACTAAAAAACTCTTGTCTCTCGGAGCCCTAGTAATGCGCACACGTGAAGAGAAACCGCCTGTATCATCATATTCAATCAGAAATGATTGTTCGTGTACGAACTTCAAGCTGGGAAGTCGGATGGAGATGCGCCTGCTCTTAATTGTGGTGGTGGTGGTGACGAACGGGGTACGTGTTCTCATTTTTAGAGGATAAAAACCCGAATGAATATTAAAGATATTTTGGTTAATCTGATGAAATAATTTAGAGCGAGGATGCCTAATATGCAATTCAATCTTTTTCATAAATAAAACAATTGCTTATCTGACAATAAAACAATGACTATTTTTATACACATTTTATTCTAAGGAACTTACGGTTAACCAAAATTATAGTATTATGGACAACAAATAGTAGATTTGAACCTAAAGTGAAATATGAAATTGGTATATACTCAATAAATGTCTTAAAACCACAACTCTTCAAATAAAATTTAGGAATCAATTTCATTCAGATGATGCAAGACCAGCTTATTGGATGAAACATTTTTAGATTTCATTAAGAAAACAATTATTTTTTATTATCTGTTAAGATATTTTCTTGCATTTGACCTATTTTTCAAATTTAGCTACAAAATATTAAACTATTCGAACCGAAAAAATTTAATCGAATTAATATAAAAGAAGTAGACCAGTAAAGAAAGCCAGAATAATTATTTAATAAAAACACCTACTAAATCAATCATTAAATTCATTAAACTAATTGTATTACTATTATTATAAATTAGAGCATCCAATTAACCTAGCACAATACTTTGAATTAAATTTAATTAAATTAGAGAAAATTACATCTCAAGGAAGTACCAAAAAGTGTAAAGCGTTTCGACCCAACAATGTAGTAATATACTACATTAATAAAAATTTAAAAAATGGAGACTTTAATTAGATCCATGAAATTCAAAATAAAACTTATTGTCCTTGTTGAAGCCAAGTATAAGCAAATTTATTTAATTTGATTGAAAAAAATTAATTTAAAATAATTTTGATAATCAAAAGTGTTACTATGAATTCCGTATTTGTGTATTTTTTTCAGTTATTAATACGAATTTTAATCGAGTTCGTAAAAATTAAAACTGTATGCAGATTTAATTATTTTTCGCTTTCATTATTCTTCGTATCTTGAAAGGGATTTTCATAAGTTTATAAAAAGAATATCTATCTTGCACCTGCCTGCTTTAAATAACCTACAGTAGAAAATTATTATCAAATGAGAATAAACTCAGGATCAGTTACACCAATCCTCAAATTTGTAATTCATCTGCTACACCCTTGGAGATGCAAGTGTTTCAAAATCGTGAAAATAAAATGGTGTAGACAAGCCATATATAGGGTAATCCACATGATCACTCCATCTTATATTATAGGAAAGGAACTGAATTTTTTTTAATACCAGTCTACATGAGCATAATCTATGTGGTGGAAGGGTAGAGGAAGGTAGCCATGGGTTAACTAGGACCCCCGGACTGTAATTTAAGGATCCTACCCGGCATTCGCCTAAAAGTGATGCAGGACAATCTCTAGAAAACCTGCATCAGGTAGTTCGGCACTATGTACTTGTCCCACGCCCTTCCGATGGCGGGAGAGAGGCCTTCAGTGTGGACGCAACATTTCCTTCTCCGTGCCTCGACCATTTTACGTGGCAGCTAGCCGACTGTTCAATGGGGGCAGAGAACAAATCTGCGGTCTGTGACCTCGGAACATACACCTATCAAAACAGTCTGAGGTGCATCGATTTGTGGGTACCTTAGTTCAAAAGCAGAGAGAGAAGAAGGTATCCCTCTCCATCTCTCCAGAAAGATTCTGCCTGCGAGAGAACAGCTTTCACAAACTTGGCCGACCACAAGCTTGGACGACGCATAAAGGAACTCAAGGAGGAAAAAAATAACACGTTTCTTTCAAACACCACTGCAGGTTTAATTTCCCTTTTTTCAGTTCCAGAAAATATTTTACTCTCCGCTACATACCGAAATAAATCCAAATATTATCAAAATTTTGTACCTCTCAGGTCCCACCCCATGTGCAACGGTAAAATACTACCCGCATCAATGGTATGTATGTTAATCAAGAGATTAAAATGATTTATCGGACACACGGCGGTGTATTGGGGGGGGGGGGGGGGTTGTCCGACGGTATTTGTGTGATTAACTATACATTTCTGTGTCGTGAGCGGCACCAAACTGAACTAGTAATTACAAACCAAACGCTTGTCACGTGAAATATAAATATTTAAAATATAAATCACGCCCTGTTGTGATATTCGCGTTAAACGCTCTATTTATCGGCACCATCACGTGTACGTGCAGTACGTGTGTGTGTGTGTTTTGGTATCCAAACTTGGGGGTCGGGGGTGTTCAGATAATTAACGATTGGCGACCGTCAAAATAAAGTACTGTATATTTTTTAAGAATACAGCCAATTTGTAACAAAACTGTCACCTGCCCGCTGGGAAAATTTGTTATGTTTCAGCGGAGTTCCAGCTTGATAAGTAATTAATGGGGGAACTGTAAACGTGTTAGAAATGAGTGATTCCCTTTACTCGAATATTTAAATGGCTTAAATATGGTGTATTGTAGTTTCTCTTGTCTTAAGCAGAACTACTGTCGTTCTAAACAGAATATATTTGACCAAAACTGTTTGGTTTTCTCCCAGATTTTCCAAAGTCGCTGAGGAAAAAATATAATGTCAGCAATAACAATCATAGATACGGGTTAATTCACTACTCATTCTCTAAAATAAATTTGTGTGTAGTTAAAACTTTACATTGAGGAACCTTATTTTTCATCCCCCCCCCCCCCCCCGTTCTCCTTTGTAGAGGAAATAGGGTCTCGTCAATAAGTACCTACAAATTAAGGATTAATGTTTCTATGTCCTGATTTACTTTCATTACGACCGTTCCTTTATTATTCAGAAAAAAGGTTTTTATTCTTCACAGAAAATAGGATACGACATATATATATACAGTAGAAAAATATATGTGTAGACTACATAAAATATATAAAGGTTTTTATTCTTCACAGAAAATAGGGTACGACATATATATATATATATATATATATATATATATATATACAGTAGAAAACTATATGTGTAGACTACATAAAAATATATAAAAAATATAGGTAAGGGTTAAAGGGGTCGAATTTTAAAGACATTCTAATTTACAGGTAAAATTTTTCACAGTTTTAGAGTAACAAGAGTATTTTTGTGTCGCATAAGGTGCCGGCACTATTTATCACTCCCTTAAGTTTCTGGGAGTATCTCTGACTACCTTAAGGTACCGGGTATTTTTTACTCTATTAGGTTGCCAGAATTTATTTTGACTCTCTTAACGAGAAAGAACTTTTTTGAGTTTCAGAATTGAGTATTTATGATTTCCTTAGCATACCAGGATTGCTTTTAAACTTGAAGGACCCGAAAATAATTTTGACTCTCATCTTTTACTCATTTAAAGTATGGCGGATAATATTGATTATTTAACACGTTTTTTTTAATTTATTTTTTAGGGTAACAGGCTACATGTGGGTAATCCACGTTGTGGCAACTCCCATTTAATAGTATAGGAAGGGATTTGAAAGGGGGGGATGCGGAAGAGTAGCCAACGGTTAACAAGGGCCCCCGGGCTATGGTTTAACGATCCTACCCCGCAATTCGCCTAAAAGTGATGCAGGGAAAACCCTAGAAAAACCTGCATCAGGTAGTTCGGGCATTTGGTACTTGTCCCACGCCCTTCCGATGGCGGGAGAGGGTTCGCTGTGGGGTCGCAGCTTTTCCCTCACCGTGCCTTGACCAGTTTAGGAGGCAGCTGGCCGACTATGCCCAAAGTCTGCGACCCCGGAACATACACCTCTCAAAACAGGCCGAGGTGCCTCGGATTGTGGAACCCTAGATAAAAAAAACCAGAGAGATGTGGAGGCATCCCCAAAGGTAGCCTCCGCTAGAGCTCTCTGGGAAGTTTCACCTTCGAGTGATTCTCTCGCAGACTACCTTTTTTTAAGGTACCTACAGTATTTTTTACACTCTTGAGCAACACGTAGAAAGTTTCACTCTCTTAGGACACCTGGAGTGTAATTAACTCTCTTAAAGTGTTACGTGTATTTTTGAGTGTATTAGGGCACCGAGTCTATTTTTCTTCAAGATAATTTTTGAAAATATTTCCTATAGGTAATATTTGTGCTTCTCTAAATGTACTGATGAGTTGATGAAATTAGCATTCCCTCTGCATGGACTAATAGATTGTGGAATTAAATACATTTTAGGCCTTATATGAATAAATACTCAGACAACGCTGGGCAGCCAGCTAGTTATGTATAAATATTAACCATACAACCTCAGAAAGTAAACTTAATTAAATCAACACATTGACCTTCTATTACTCGTTTGGTTCCGTGCAACATCATCCACAAAAGCAATTCTGTGGGGGGGGGGTTTGGGGGGGGGGGAATTCACGTCATAGACAGAAGAAAACATTATTCATATCTATTTAAAAAAACGCTTCTCAACGGCAATCCTATGGATGTTTTTCCAGTCATAATTTAATTTTATATATTATAAACTTTTACCAGGGGGAATTTTGTTTTTTAACATAGCGCATGCGGCATAATTTTTCTTGCCATGTATGACAGTAAAAATTGTTTTACAGAGTGGCTGTCCCTATATAAAGTTGTCAACTCTTACATATTCTAAAAAATAAGAATAAATGAAAATTGTACCCTGTTATTTATATTACTGCTGGTAATCTATGGCAATATAAATAACTTTCTATCGGTTTAATTTTGTTGTTCCGTCAATGAAGCATTTTCGAGAGATAGAAAGGCTTTTCTTCCCAGCAGATATGAACTTTAATAAAAGGGTAGTTATGACTCATATTACAAGGAATGTAATACGTAGTAGATTAAACTTGGAAGTCGTGTTCCGTTTCGCCAAGGAAGGGGAAGGGGAGAGAGATATGCCATTTATAATTGCACCTTGCAAAACGATCCAATGAGTAATAAGCGCCATCGGAAAATTGCTTTAGGGAATCTTTCCAATTTCCTCCTCTCCGTTTCCTCGAGTAAATTTTCAACCTGTCGCCCGTAATAGCAACCTGCAATAAACTCTAATTTTCTCGGACAAGGAAACTTGTTTTGGTAGGTCGCTCGCGTGATTTCTCCTGACGGCAAGGGAAACTTCCTTCTCTTTTTATTTTCCCTTCCTTAGAAAAATTACAAATTGCTCAGTCAACTGAAAGGGAGAGTTCACGTAGCAAACTTTGACTTGTTTTCCTCCACCCCAAGTTTATTTTAATCTTAAATTAGTTTCTGTCCCAATTTGCTCTTTCGTTTGCCGCTTGTCTTACGTCAGCAACTTGCACCTACGTTTCAGGAGTTCATGACTGTGATGTGCTACTTTCCTCACACACAGAACCCATACAAGTGGCAAAAGATAGGGGTGGAAGGTGCGTTGTCGTCACGAACGTTAAGAGTGAAATTTAAAAAAAATTTACGGATACGAAAATTGTCGGCCAAATAATTTAAATATTTGCTTCATTATAAAATTCGTGTCTCAATTACAAAAATATTAATTTTTTTCTAACATACATTGATATAAAAGTAAATTATATCTGTAAGCCTCCCCTCCCCAAAAAAGAAAGAACTCTAAATTTAAAGTTAATAATTGTCAATGATCTCTTTTTATGAATTTTAACATTTCTCTATATGTACAAAAATTAATGTCTGTGTGTGTGTCACATATGCACTCCTAAATCATGAATCCGATTGCTATGAAACCTTGGTGAGTTGTGTGCACCTACGCGAATATGTTTATTTATACATTAAGAACTTTAAGAACCAATAATGGACGGGGTTGAGGGGAATTACATAGAAAAAACGAAACAACCGAGATAGGTCAATGTGTTTAATTCTGACATTCACTATGTCAATTGTAGTTCAGTCCCTACGTGTTGGAATGGGGGAGTAATTTTAAAACAGGCTGAAACGGCCGTTTTCAGAGTCGAATATTTAGTTTTAGGGGTCTATGAGATTAATATAATGTTTTAAAATTTTTAAGTGTCTAATTTCAACTCCAAAAGGTAAAGGAAGCACCAGTACCGTATGGGTGGTGGGGGAAAGGGTTTACATAAAAATTAATGCTAAAAAGAACTATATTAGTGTCGATTCCGCGGTTATAGGAGTCGCTGAGTTTGTCACATTAATCATGGTGGATAATGAAATTTTTGTTCCTTCTGGACAGAAAGTTACACGGATTAGTTTTGACCCTCTCAAGTTGCCGGTTAATTATTTATTTTCTTAGAGTACCAGCTATATTTCGGTCTGTATTTAGTTAAAGGTTGTATTTCTTTACACCTTTAAGGTATCAGGGAATTTTTAGCCTTTATTAAATTAGAGAGTATTTTTTACCGTTTTAATTCATCGTAATATTTTAGGACTTCTTTTATATAGTAGGAGAATTCCTGAATACCGCCAGTCATCATCCTGGTTTATTTGGAGTTAGATGCCGAGGGATTAGGTCGGGGAAGGGAACATAAGTGGTAAATGTTCCAAACTACAGCTTTTGCTGCTGGTTAAATAAAATGTTTACCAATATGTTAGTGTCGAATCAATTTCTACTCCGGGATAATTTAAATAATTCATGGCTTGTAGAAAAAATAATATAAATATAATAAAAAAATACTATCTCCAAATATTGAATTTATTTTTAAAAACGTCATCACATACTAAGAAAGAATTGTTGGTGTTTATTGAAATGTGTTGATTAAGAAGTTATAATATTATTAATATTCTAAACGATGTGGATTTCTGCAATTTACTTTATTAATTTTTTTCTGATATTTGGGCTATATAATTATTTATTAAAAAAAATACAGAGAACCTGGTTACTAAAATAAAATAAAATTTAGCGAATAAATTTCAAATCGATAAATAATGCCATACTCTCAACAAGAAAAAACCATTTGAAAATTCAATATTATATCTTGTACGTGGTCTTATTCTTGTACGGTTTTAATTTTTCTATATCTTGAGAAAGAAAATAATATTGGTTTTTAAAGACGGTTCCTGAAGAAGTGTGAGATTAAGTGGTAATATTTTATTTTATTGTAATTGTAAGTGGAAAGCAGCACGTCCTCCTGCTTTTCTTATCGAGGCCACGAGTTCGTCGAACCATTTAAGACCAAATCTCTAGAACGTTCGCCACCTCCCCGAGGTCCAATAACAATTTGCACAAGAAGTTGGTGCAATTTGAAACAAGAGACTCGATGGGACCTTGAGTGCAAGAAATCACACCAGCGACGAGGAATCGCAAGTTTAACCTCCGGAGATCTCAAGAGAAACAGTTCTCTCCACATCTCAATTTGATAGCCTGTCTCTGGTGGCAATTAGCGCATAATTATTTAAAAAACTGTGGGAGTAAAATAAAACCGTCTTAGCAACGGAGAACTCTCAGGAATCAATTTTAGAAGCATTCTTGTCCAACCGTTCCCCGACTGTACAGAAACTCGAAATTCAATTCTGTGCAGAACACAAATGGAATCAAAGCATATCAATTTATCGCAGACGTACTTGCTTCCATGTTATTCATTACGGGCGATAATTAACACTTTGAGTCCGCTAGATAATTACTAATTATTTCACGTCCATAGGTCAAATTACCGATTACAATGGACCTCTTGCAAATAAAGCACGCAGTGGAACGTTAAATCTCTTCCATCTTCTGTCTCAATGAAATTCTATCAACAGAATCGTCGGAGAGTGAAGAGGAAAACAAGAGAGAAAGAATAAAATAAAACAGGAGGGCCCAGAACAGACTTCGTATTGTCGATTATCTCTCCGTTTGGTTGTAAATTTTCAGCAGGAAAATTTTAAATTTTATCGAGTCTCGAAAATATTTTGTTACGCCCGGAACGCCGGAAGACTGCATTTTTAGGATTTTTAAAAAATGGGGTTTCAAAATAAATTTATATGTAATAGCAGCTACTTTGTCGAAGATTAAAAAGACTATGAAATTTAATTATAAAAGACCGGTTACCAATGCCAAAAGAAAAATAATAATAACCAATTTCAGTGAACAAAAAAAACAAATAGTTACAAACAACGATCAGGTTTTGATTCAGCCCTCGCTACTTTTAGCCATAATTTGACACCTTTTCACAACAAGTACCTCTCATATTAAATCACAATTGAATTTTCATATGTCCTTTAACATCTCCCTTCCTTTATAGATCACCCGCCATTTTCCGTTCTAGAACGTCGAAAGAAGCGCAAATACCATACACTATATTTCACCATACAGCAGCTCTAATCAAATAAATGGTGATGTTCATGTGCAGGAAAAACCATAACAGTCTCAAAGTTTTATATTTTATTAAATAATATGTTGTAAGCTTTCAACTAATTTCTCATAACCATCCTGAATGAACAATCAAACGTTGCTACTTATATAAAAACATCAAGTTAGGAATACATTGCAAAAACATCACCTTCTGTCACTATATTATCATATTCGTACATATATGTACTAAAATAAAACTATGTTGGTGATTCAACAAGGTCTGTTCTTCAAATGCTTCATTAGGTGGTTTAGTCTGTATTATTAAAATCGCAAATCGATACAATAGTATCGATTTATCATGTTGTTCGTTATTTACATATACATATCAATGCATACATATATATATATATATATATATATATATATATATACATGCATGCAAACATATACACATCAACATAGATATATAAAAAAACTTAATTGGTTACATTATATTTTATTATTATTTTTATATTGTAATAAATAAAATAAGATATTAATTAAATAAATTGCCCCACGTCGTGAAAGCCAAAAATGTAAAGAATAATTAATGTAATTAATTAAATTAATTTACCCATGTTGTGGAAGCCAAAAATGTAATGAATAAAAAAGTGATGAATTAATTAAAAAAACAAATTTTTATTAAATTATTTAAACAATTTTATTTCGCATTTAACAAAATGATAAATCGTTCTGGAAGTTTATTTTATTTCATGGAAATTTACAACATTTGCTCTGTAGTTAAATACATTTAAATCTCAAACTTTAGAAATTTGATAACACTGCTGTCAGGGTCGTTTACATGGGCTTCATAAGTAAAGAACAATCAAAGAATTTATAAATTAAGTAATTAAGAATCCAAAACCAAAATGAGACGAACGAAATGTAACGAATACCTTTAACTATCATTTACAAACTTTATTAATTTTGTTTCTACTTACAAAATGTCCTGCTGGTACCAGACTTAGTTTCGGGGCTCGGGCACACTATTTTTTTTTACACTAAAAGGCCATGAATCACAGATTCTACAGATGATGGTTAAACACACGGTCGTAGTTATTGGATTTTCCCCGGGAAGTCGATCTGCTGCACCTCCGGATCATCAGACAGACATATTGTTACTCAATGTCTTTATGTGGAAAATGTTGATTTCGGTACGCGTATGAATCTGAATGTGGCGCTAAATATTTGATTCTGCTTTGCGGTTTTTTTTACAGTGTATCTCTCTGTCGAGACTTTATACTTGGATTTTAAAACGTATAACTCTCTCCGTTGCCTGTTTGAGGGGAAGGAAGCCTGCGAGAGGATTTCTCGCAGGTGAACCTTCCCAGAGAGCTCTGGCGGGGGCTACCTTTGGGGATGCTCTCACATCTCTCTGGTTTTTTTGAACTAAGGTTCCCACATGCCGAGGCACCTCGGTCTGTTTTGAGAGGTGTATGTTCCGGGGTCGCAGACCTTGGGCATACGGCAAGAGTTGTCCGCTATTCCTATTGGAATAGTCGGCCAGCTGCCTCCTAAACAGGCCAAGGCATGGCGAGGGGTAAGCTGCGTCCCCACAGCAAACTCCTCTCCCGCTATCGGAAGGGCGTGGGACAAGTACCCAATGCCCGACCTACCCGATGCAGGTTTTTCTAAGGTTTTCCCTGCATTCCTTTAGGCGAATGCCGGGTAGGATCCTTAAAATATAGCCCGGGGGCCTTAGTTAACCCTTGGCTACCTTCCTCTACCCTTCCGCATCCCCCCTTTCAAATCCCTTCCTATGCTATTAAAGGGGAGTTGCCCTAAGTGGATTACCCTCATGTAGCCTATTGCCCTAAAAAAAACAAAAAAAAAACCGTTGCCTGTTTGAAAATGGGTAGCCTGCGAGAGGATTCGCTCGCAGGTAACCTGCGAGGGATGTGCTCACGCAGGCAGAGCCTTTTAGGAGAGATACGAAGGGGCTACCTTTGGGTATGCCTTTTCCTCTCCGTTTTTGAACTAAGGTTCCCACAAGCCGAGACACCTCGGCCTGTTTTGAGAGGTGTATGCTCCGGGGTCACAGACCTTGGGCATACGGTAAGAGTTGTCCGCTATTCCTATTGGAATAGTCGGCCAGCTGCCTCCTAAACTGGTCGAGGCACGGAGAAGGGAATGCTGCGTCCCCACAGCAAACTTCTCTCCCGCTATCGGAAGGGCGTGGGACAAGTACCCTATGCCCACCCTACCTGATGCAGGTTTTCTAAGGTTTTGCCTGCATTTCTTTAGGAGAATGCCGGGTAGGATCCTTAAAAAATAGCCCGGGGGCCCTAGTTAACCCTTGGCTACCTTCCGCTACCCTTTCACATCCCCCCTTTCTAATCCCTTCCTATGCTATTAAAGGGGAGTTGCCACCTTGTGGATTACCCTCATGTAGCCTGTTACCTAATAAAAATAAAAATTGTTGAATTTTAAACTGGGCTACGCTGTTCGCCACTCTCGAAATTTTGACTTCTTCTCCCTCCTACGATTTCAGACAGACTGCCCTCAGAACGCGCTCGCAGCCCGCAAACAAAGACCGCCGACACATTGTTGTCTTTGAAATTGGTACCGATAAACAATCCAATTATTTAAATAATTACTGGCGTCTAATTAGTATTACAATATATTACTTATCAAAATGTTTAGTATTTTTACATACTGTTTTTCTATTTCTAAACCTTCGTTTCTATTATTAAAAATATTGTTTTGTTTAAGTTAATATAAATTGCTTCAGCTATACTAAGTTTTATTTTATGAATATTATTAAGTAATATTTTAATATTATTTTATTTGAGGGTGGACAGTGCTGTGTTGCTTTTGGCTGTGGGTTTTAATGTATGTTTATGATGATACATTCTAGATTTGTATTATACTGTTCTTCTGTCTTGTCCTTAACCTTAGTTAGTATGTTTGGTATATGGTTAATCGGTTTAACGGTTAATCTATCATCATTAATATCGTTTTTCATAAATGTATCTATGATTTTAAATGTCAATTTTTCTACATACGTAAAGCTGTAATACGTCGGTTGATTTGATTATTTAATGAAACTTAAAACTTGGAGACTGGTTACAGTTATTTCTGCACATCAAAGTCAACAGTCATGTTTACAATAATAAATGTTGATTGGAATTGGTTTTTATTATTGTTTTAGTGACATAAAAGTATTATCTCACAGTACTGAAAATGGAAGCTGAATTTTCACACGTGGAGTTTGGTCCTAGGAACTAATTTATGGTTGGGAAGTGGATGGATAGTGACTCTATTAAAAGCGTTCAGGGTGAAAAGTCCATGAAATAAATATATCTATCTACAAGATCCAAGCCTGTGTGATATTGATGTATGATGGAACCATAAACAAATGTAAATATTGGGGATAAAAAACAGATGTATGAAAATTTGAATACCAAAACAGGATTGCTGACACTCTTCAAGTGGATAATTTGTGAAATTACAAATATTTTAAAGGAATCCTGAAGATAAAAACAGAACTCAGGCATAATGAAGCGGAGCACGAAATAATTTATAAAATTTAATGAAATGGAGACAAATAATTTTCATAATATGGAATTAGGGTTTAATAAAGGAAATTTTCAAGAAAATAAATGTTGGGTACATTCAAGGAAAAATAAAAAAGTGAAGAAGTTTCCCTACAAAAAATAATTAGTTAGTTTAAAAGTTAGTGAAATTAATGTAAAAAAATATGATTTGATATTTTGTTTTTAATGGTAATAACATCTTAATGACCTGCTTAAATACTACCCTCACAAATAAGTTGCATTATAATAATTGGCGTCATTCGCCGCAACGGCCATCTTTATTGTAATTCGCGATTGCGCCCAATTACAGAGCAGTTAAAGTGTAAGTGACGTAAGTACCTTTCTCCCGACCCGCCCCCGTATAGTATGTGTAATGGGCGCTAATAACGGGGCGTTTAATTGTCCCGCCGTTGTGGACGACTGCGCGGTCGTCGTCGTCGTCGTCGTGGAGCTTCTCCGTGCCCGTATCGTTAAAATAAAAGGGCCTCAGGCCGGAGGGAAAAGGCGCAGGGTGGGTTTGATGTCCGTCTGGTTCGCATTACTGTCGACTCACCCCAATCCTCCGCGTCTTATGTGGCATTTGTGAGCCCGGATGGGGAAGAAAGCGACCCTATATTTCATAGGAAGGGTTGGAATTCCACCAATAGCCTTCATTTAAATGTCAAATACTGTCGAGCGAAATATCACTATTTGTAAGCCAGTGAGATATGGCAACGTCGGATTCTATCGTGTCTCCGAGGAAGAGCCATTATTTATTTAAAGAGTTGTTCGACAAAGAAATTGGCGAAAAACCCTTCCGGTTAACTCACTGGATAAGCTAACATAATGATAATCATTTAATAATGAAATAATGTGAGAAACATGTAAGAAATAATATACTGAAATTTGTTTATTAAAACATTTGGAGCTGACGAGTCAAAAGTAAATGAACGCAACGTTCTGTAAGTTTCATTAAAATTGTTTTATATATCGTAATAATATACAATTATAAATTTCGTCAGTTCTTCATGGATGGTTAAAACTAACAAAAAAAATTAACGTCTGTTGAAAATAATAATGCTAAGAACCTTTATACAGACAAACTTAAAACCGGAAAACTTAAACTTCGTAAATTTGAATATAAAAATTCTGGGTGTTTAGACGCGGATTATCGTATTTCTAACTATAACTAAAACCAAAATTAAAAATATATATTTCCGAGAATATCTGTGTCAGCCTTAATATTAACAGTGTTTGTTTGATGTTTAATACGCGCCAATTCAGGAATTTATATTTTCCAAATATGCGGTTCTCTATCGAAAATGGAGGTGCGGTCAAAATCGCAACCGTGATTAAATTTAATAAAATGTTTGTTGATAGAACTATGTTTTCAATATGGCTATTGAAATTAGATTTATCTGCTTTTCATCCTAGCACAAAAAAGTCTTTTTGTTTGGCCGATATAACAAACGTCAAAATTTGAACACTTAATTTTATACTCAACATTGGTAGTGGAAAACTTATTAATAGAATCATTGTGTAGTTTGATGAAACCAGAAAATGAATATTTATTTATTAGTTTAACTAAACGGACTTATATCCAATTACAATTTTCAGAAAATATATATATACATAACGCTTATATAAATTTACATACAATACAACTTTTAAAATAATGACTACTAAATTTACACAACAATTATCCATAAATGTAAATATTTGTATATAAAAATTTCATTAATTGGCAATAATTCAAGTTATAAAAATCTATATCATATTCATTAATAATTTTACAAATTATGTTTAACGGGTTATTTCTGTGTATAATTAGATTTATAATATTATATCACAAAGATGTTTCTCTGTCTTGAATTTACAGCACGAACTTCAAAATTTAATAATTTTAATAAATCTGAACAATCAGTCATATCATTACATATTTTTAAAATTAAATTAAAAACAGATGCCATCGTAGAAGCCTTAAATGTAGGTTTTTTTTAAAAAAAAATAGAAGAGATCTGTTCATAGTTAGGACGCTCCAGTATTAACTTAAAATACATTATTCTGAAAATTTTATGTTGTACAGTTTCCATTTTATCAATATTCACTTGAATACATGGAGACCACACCGTGCTACAATACATCAATGTAGGCTTAATTAAAGTTAAATATAAAATTCTAAAAGTGCCAAAAGAATTATGTTTACATGTTCTTCTAATAAAATCCAATAATTGATTAGATGTAGTAGTACAACTTAAAAAGTACAGAAAATTGTAGATTTTTAAACAATTGTATGAGATGAAATGATAACATACCACAGAAACATAACAATTTTTTTTATTATTTATTTATTAAAGTTAACTTTTAGTCCGGAGACTCTACAGTTGTGATAATAATAATAACATTATTTACAAATGTAAAAATTAATAAAATAACAAGGTATTTACAATTTGTAAATATTTTACATGTAAACTTGTGGTCTTGGATATGACCCTTGTCATTCCAAGTTAGAGACGAGAGAAGCAGGTTAACTTGTTTAACGCATATTAACATATCAGCCTGCATGATGTTAGCGATCAATCTGGTCATTGGGGAAACTTCATGTTAGAAGCGTTAAGGATGTTATGGGGGAAGATGGGAAGAACGGATATTTAGGGAGTATGTAGTACCAGTTGGTAGGAGGGGCTAGAGTTAGGTAATTCCGGAGTGATTTAGGGAGAAGATGATGTCAATTGGGAGTTTACCTATTAGTCTGCGATTTTGTGAAAGAGGGGGTGGGTTACTGTAGAATAGCTCAATGCTTGGATTTGGATGGTTGATGGAGATATTTATTAGGGACTTGCTAGATTTATGAATTATGGCAGGAATTAGGGGAATTTCGAGGTCTTTGTGGATAACTGAGTTGCGAAGGTACCAGGGGGAATTTGATATTAAACGGAGAATTTCGTTTGGTTTGGTTTGTATTTTGTTGGAGTCTGAATAAGCAGTGGATCCCCATATTGCACATGAGTACGACCATATGGGGCGGATTACGGATAGATAAAGGAGTCTTTGGTGCTAAGGGATATGGGAGATTTTATGTTGATAAGAGGGAAGAGTTTTTTTTATTTTGTTGTTGATTCAGGAGGTAATGTGAACTTTGTGAGGTTTCCATGATAATTTGGAAACAAGGATAAGGCCTAGGTATGGTGTAGTTTGTTGGAGAGGTATTTTGGTGCAATTGAGAAAGAAAGAGTGGTTGAGGGAATGTTTGGTTTTAAGGGTGAAGGGAATCATTGTACATATTTCGAAGTATATAAGCAATAGATTATATAAAATTAATTTGGGACTCAACCAAAACAATGTTATACGGGTTAATTTTCCTCTTTTGAACAATATTATACCCCAAATATCCACATGTATTTTTATGAGGGGAGAGGGGGAACAAAACACCGTATTATGCACCCAAAGACCAGGAAATTTAGTATGCATTGAACAGAAAATCTATGGATGTGTTGGGGTATTTTTGAAACAAAAAGTGAACGAAAACGTATATTTATAGCTTAATTTAAGAAATTAACGCTGATTTGCTTTCTTCAACTCATTTCTTTTACAGAAAATCCTCGAAACTAAAGTCACACATATAATAGCCAATTATCAAAAATTAATATTTTTATGGATAATTTTACAGTACCACAATATAATCTGGTTACAAAAATGTTAAATATTTGCGATATTAGTTTCGAAACGTTTGGTAAAAAAAATGAGTGAAAGAAAGGAAATCAGTGTTAATTTTTTAATTAAGTTCAGTAGATAAATGACACACACACACAAACACAAAAAACACACACATTCACACACACACACACACACACACACTCACACACACACTCCACACACACACACTCACACAAACACACTCACTCTCTCTCTCTCTCTCTCTCTCACACACACACGGTATTACGCGCCATTTGATTGATGACTTATTCTCTAATAGTGTTTAAAATTTTTAACAGGCAAAAGCTTACTGTCAAGAACATGCCTTTAGACGTGTTAGACGGTTTTTAAAAGACTAAAAATATAAAAAAGGAGGTTGAAAATGAACAAATAGGTCGAAAGCTTACGGTTATTAATTTTATTAAACAGTATACGATACTCTGTAGCTTTCCTCCCAGAATATGGACTTCAAACTTTATGCACGATGCTTTACGTTTCTCGATTATCTTAACCTAAAAATAAATAAGTTCTAAAATATGAGTTATAATTTTTTCGTTTGATTTCCAGGAACCAATGATTACTCTAGAGCTCGGACATGCTAATTTTGCGAGATTTTAATTCATAGAAAAAAAAAGGCACACTATGCATGAGGTACTTCACTATTATTGAAGCGAGGTCGCGTGGGAGGGAGGGAAAATGTAACTGTAATTTGCGCGAGCAGACATTTTCCATTATGGGATCCTGCGTTGCTTACAATTTCAATTGACGTGCCCAGTAAACAATGGCGATTTGTTATTCCGTCTGTAATTCTATTTGCGGACGGCAAATTGAACACGAGTTTTATTAATCTCGCCTTGAGAGACGCCAAAAAGCGGGATAATTGTGAGTGGCGGAGTGCGTAATGGAGTCACAACAAGCAACAACCATCCGACGGACGGACGGACAACGCTAAATGAATTTGAAGCCCCGTTATTAATGACGGCCATACATCAGCAGTTTGAGAATATCGATGTTACAATTAGAGCAACATGAGGCTCCACTTGTAGCGGTGATGTAGCAGCTTCCCGCTCACTACCGCTGCTTCTCCCCCGACCCCTAACCTCGCATAAATCATTGTAGTCCCGAGGAAGACGCTGCCAAATAAGACGCTCACCACAGTCAGGCGGATATTACTACTACTACGGGGTTCTAATAGTAAACTATATTGTCTCTCAAAGGGGGGGGGGGAGTTTATTTACTTACAAAGTCTAAGGGAGTTCAAGTGAAAATTGGCACGACAGACGTACTACATCGTAGATAATTAGACTTAATTATGCAATCACACAACCAGAAATTGCGATCGAAGAAAAATTATCCTAGCGAAACTTAAATTATTACTGCTATTTATCAGACTAAAACAACAAAAGAAATAACTAAATAAATAGGCTAATATCTAACATACGTAAATAGAAACGATTAAAATATCAGTCATAGTAAATCATTTTCTGCCCATTTACAAGTCGAATTCTTAAATAACTTTTTTTTGCGGAAACATATACTTACGAAGATAGGTTTAATTACAAATTAGCAGATCTGACACCCTTGTGTGACGTCACCAATAGGCCCGAGGAGCCAATGAGGAGCGCATTCCAAGGTCACTGAGGCTTTGGTGAAGAGCGCCTTCCAATAATCATAACGCAATTTTTTATTGGTGCATTATAATACAATTAAAACGCACCCTTATTTTTGGAGAATTGATAATTATCAATGTTCTGTATATCTACCAATGTGAACAAAAAGAAAGGTTAATTTATTTATAAAATATAAATTCTTTATTTATTCTTCCAAATCAATTTCATCCCCTTCAAAGTAATTCCCAACCGATAAAACGCACTTTTTCCAACGCTTTTTCCAGGCCTCGACACAGTCGGAATAGTCTTTTTCTGGTATAGCCTTCAAGTCCTTCTTCGATTCGGTTTTCATCTCCTCAATCGTGTCAAAACGGCGTCCCCGCATTGGTCTTTTGAGTTTGCTGAATAGCCATAAGTCGCACGGAGCCAAATCAGGCGAATACGGTGGTTCCGGAACGATACCAGTCGAGTTTTTGGCAAAAAAGTCGCGAAGAACCAATGCAGTATGACATGGTGCATTATCGTGATGAAGGAACCAAGAGTTGTTCGCCCATAATTCCGGCCGTTTCAGACGAATAGCTTCACGCAAAAGTCGCATAACGCTCAAATAATATTCTTTGTTGATAGTTTGGCCCGGCGGAAGGAATTCATAGTGCACCTCACCACGATAATCAAAGAAAACTGTCAACATGACCTTGATTTTCGGTCTTGCTTCACCTTTTGCACGATATTCGCTGGATTGGTCCGTGGTTTCAGGGTCGTATGCGTAAATCCAAGTCACGTCTTCAGTAATGATGCATTTAAAGTGGTCCTGGTTGTCAGACAGCAAAGTTTCACACACATCAACGCGACGCTTTTTTTCCAAAAAATTGAGCGATTTTGGCACCAATCGAGACTTGACGCGTTTGAGACACAAAACATTCTTCAAAATGGTTTGGGCTGAGCCAAATGATATTCCAACACTATCAGCGAGATCTCTAATTGTCCATCAACGATTTTCAAGCACCAAATCTTTGATTTTTATTTACGTGGCCCTCGTCGGTAGACGTTGATGGTCGTCCAGAGCGCGGTTCGCCTTCAACACGTTCTCGGCCCCTCTTTGAATTCGTTGAACCACTTACAAACGTTTTTTTGTGCCATAGTTTGATCACCAAAGTCCGTCCGCATTATTTTCAACGTGTTCGCACAAGAATATTCGTTCCGCAAACAAAATTTGATGCAAGTTCCTTGCTCAACAAAATCACCCATTGCAAAAATCGAAAAATTCACTTTTGGTTGTTTACAAAAACACGTGTTACTCGGAGATAATTAAACCTTTTAACAAACAGACACTTGGAAAATATTATAGACAGTCCTACCAACCTAGGAAAAAAAATTACCTGCCTTCCTAATACCCAGGAGGTTTAAATGACAATTTCACCTTAGTTTTTGATCACAGTGTATATTGGCGTTCGTAACTATGTGGGTTTATAAAGTGGGATAAATACGATAGGAAGATAAATGTATATAAGCTATTCTGCATTTAAAAATCGCGTTATTTTACCATATATTTCGAAACATGTAGGTTACTTGTAATTTTTTCTTTAAAATCCCGTCAAAAATTTGGTAATGAAATGCCTCCCATCGTTGCGCATTCTTTGATGATCTACTAATTAAATAATTTTTTTGTGGAAATGTATAGTTTCCGAGATAGACCAAAAATTGGACGTAATTACGAATGTAAATGGCTGTGATTCAAATTTCGACCATCTTTAAGCAATTTACATGTTGAATTCTTAAGTTTTATTTTTTTTGTAAACGCATAGTTTTTGAGAAATATTTAAATTCGTATGTAGAAATGATTTTAAATTGCTGCGATTGAAATGTCTTCTATCGTTAAGCAATCTTTGACCATTTACAACTCGAATTGCAACATAACTTTTTTCTCTCAAATGTATACTTTGGGATATACAGCTAATTAAGTATTAGCAGGTGTGACGTCACTAGACTAGAGGAGGCTCGCCGCTCGCAAAGTCTCAACTAGGAATGACATCTGTTGATAAGATCTTGAACAACAGGCGTAATGTTTGATTATTTATGTAAATATACAAAATCTGAATTTGTATAAATATTTCATAATTATATATATTATTTTATTTAATAAACATTTATGTAACAACTTATGATAATTTCTTATACTCAAATGATTATTAAAAGTAAGCATTTATTCGCTTTAAAAGTGCATAAGGGTGGGGAGGAAGGAAAAATTATCCATTCAGTCTTCACGTGGTCGTCGAGGAAATGTGCTGTAATTTTAGTTTTTCGTGCTTAAGAATTTTTTTTTCTATAGTGAGTGCATTAAAGTTGTATAACTTGTACAATTAGTGGGAGATAAAAATTAGCTAATTTATAAATTGTAGTCATGGAAATTGATTCCAGGAGAACGAAATTATACGTGCGCGAAATGTGTTGAAAGTTTCAAACTTGGAAAGAATGAGAAATATGTTGATGGGTGTGGTTTTGTGCAAATAAAGTATTACAAAAGAGAGACCCGTGTGAAAATAAAGTGGATGTTAGAAAAGGGACCATTTTTGAAAGATCACAATTGACTGTGTTTGAAGTATTAGAGCTTGTAAATCTGTGGGTGGATGATGTGCCGCTGACAGCGAACTGAATCAAATCGGCGTGAATTATTCTACTTGCGTAGATTGTTAGTTCTTTTTCAGGGAGGTCGTAGCGTGTCACTTCTTAAATACCGTAGTACAGAAACTGTTTCAACATAATACGGACAATACTACGCTTCATAAGGTCAGTGGCGTCATCAGTTCTATTTCCAGGATTACTGTGTCTTAAGTGGGATTATTCTGAAGTCGGCAGCCCATCATTGGGGGGAACGAGTAGATGTTGGCACCAGCATCTGTCTGTGACGTCACTATGACGTCACACCTGCTCTGTCGTAGATGAATTTTAGTATTTTTTAAATTCATATATCTTACAAATTACTCGCTTTCATACAATTTTTTATTTGCCGGTCTTAAAACTGACATTTTGGGCAGGAAAAAAATTTCCCCTCCCCCCCCCCATTTACATACCCTAGATTCCTCCCGCTTAAGGAAAACACGTGCGTGCGGCGGCGCCGAAGACGTTCGTGGATTACAATAGGCGGACGTGTTATGTGAAGGCCGCCTAGGAGGCGCTCTGGGAGGTAGACACTTGTAATAAAATGTAAAAAATATGTATATAAAATTATTTATTAAGGAATATCAAAAGCCTGACGACGGTATTTTACGTATAACTTATGAATTATAAGAAAATGGTCTCAATAAAATCGTTTATTATTTATGTTAGCTTTAGTTCTCAAGCATAAACACACATGACCACGACTTGCGAAAAATTACAGCCATAATGTTTAATTAATAAAAATATAAATATTAAAATGAAATATATACGTCTGTTTTGAAAATTAATAATAAGAAAAATAGCCAAACCTAGGCAAAAGAAGTGATTATATAAATACCACACAACGTTTCTGGAAGCCTTGTTCCTTCAAACTAAAAACACTATGGCGTCTCTTCTGCCCAATACTGTTGACAAAACTCAGCTGTATTGTGTAGTAGAGTCGCTCTACGCTCCTGTGTTCTTAGTTGTTGTTTTTTCAGTTTCCTTAGCACCTGAAGAAAGTAATAAGGTTTCCAGAAACGTTGTCTGGTATTTATATCATCACTTCTTTTGTCCGACTTTGGCTATTTTTCTTATTATTAATAACGTATAATTAGCCGGTCATACCTGTTCAATAAACGTATAAGAGGAAAGTCAACAACTTCACGATCCCGTCCATTCAGAAGCCGTTCGTCAAATGACGTGAAAACATCGACTGCAAGTCAAAGAGTTGTTGATCAAACCAAAGATGCTTAATATAATTGTACAGACCTATTAATTACTTCTCAATTTGTTTAAAACAACGCCACATCACTTCCTTCATTCCTATTAATGATTCTTTTTTCGGTATTAATATTTATGAATATAGCCTCAGCAGTTCTTAGTTTTATTCTATTTCTTATTTTGTATAAAATTCAAGTTCATTTTACAATGATTAGACGATGAGTTAACAACTTTATATTTAGGTTTCAAACTTAATTTGTGGTAATAAATACGGTTTTAAAGAAATGTAGAACTAAATCTAATATATCCCTTGTTACAATTTGAGCTAGGTATGTTATATACCTAAACTATATTGTAATAATTAACAATAATGTAAGTTTTAATTAATTTAACGAATTTAACGAATTTGAAGAGTTTACCTCACGTGAAGCGTCAAAATGTAATGATTAAATGGATGGCTTTTTATTAAATGAAAAGATCGAAATTAACAAACAAAAGATTTATTTATTTTGTGGCAATAAATCAAAAACAATTACAATTTAAAATATTAATTTCTCAGGGCCTTCACTGAGTTTGATAATGGACATAACTAATTGATTTTAAAATATTATTAACAAACAGTTCACATTTACCTAAACAATACGTCGATAGAAATAAATTAAAAAGAAAATAAATTAACTTTGATTGACAATTAAAAGAGAACGAAATCTGACTCTATCCTTTAATTACGTTTACAATTAATCGTTAGTTTTGGTTTTGTTACTTACGTAGTGTCCAGCTGGTACCATCATTCCTTTTGGTTTCGGAAATACACTATTGCAAAATTTTACACTGATTCTAAGGTTCACAGATTTTACACTATTTAAGTCAAAATTGATGATAGGCTCCCAGGAACTCGAATGATCCTCTTTTTTGTCAGCTGTCTGATATCTGCTTGCCTTATGCGAATCCTATGGTTCGTATATTTGTTAGTCTTTTACCGCTTTGGACTTAAACTGACTTCCTTTCCTGGCTGGCTACAGACGTAAAACTGCTCTCATTTCCTTTAGCGATATTTACGGGGTTATACTTCCGTGAATGTTTTTACTTTGTCTTAAATTCACAACTTTGTTTAATAATTCATTAACGATGGCTAGTCTGTGCTCTAGTATTATTCGTTCCGTCCTCTGAAATGTCCCGCCGCCAACTAACTATTAGTGCTCTCAAGTTTTAGCGCGCATACGCCATTTTTTACTTTCCGACAAAGCAACAGTGCTCGTCTCCATTGTCACTTTGGAAGCTCCTGCCGCTACAATTAAATTTAATTAAAACCTATTAATGACCTAATTAATTGGCATTACAATATATTAATTTTTTTAAACCAAGAATATACCATTAATTATCCGATTTATAAAAGCGGAGAAGAATAAAATAATAATAATCAAGGAAAGGTCTTGATCCACCTTTGTTAGTTTTTAGGAAATCATGAAGCATACTTTCTCAGTTCATTGAAATATAGAAATTTTATTATGAAAGAAAGAAGTTTGGTCTGTCAGATACCTTCCACGATTTGTAATAAGGGGTAGGGCTATATTAGATTCATTGCTAAATATGTATTTTGATACGTAAATCTAAAGTGGTTACCTCATTTCTAACAATTATTTTTCATTTGAATACACATCTATTTTATACGAAGAATAAAAGAGTTTTAATTTATAACAGCTGGGGCTATATTTATAAATATTGATAGATTTTAAATTATCAATCATGTAACTGAATAAAGTGACGTACGCATTAACTATGCAGTTATTTTAAACAAATTAGCGAATTATAATAACTGTATAATTCTATATAATTATCTTTGGTTTTATCTACAACTCTTGAAATTGCTGTCGATGTTCACGTCATTTGTTTGAACTGTGATTTAAGCTTAGAATTCCATGTCATATAGTGTTTTTTAAGGTTATGTATAGGGTAATCCAAATAGTGGATAGCATAGGAAAAGGAGTGAAAGTGAGCATGCGGAAAAGTAAAGCAAGGGAGACAAGAGTTAACTAGGGCCCCCGGGCTAAAGTTTAAGGGTCCTACCCGGCATTCGCCTTAAAGTGATGCAGAGAAAACCCTCGAAAAACCTGCATCTGGTATGTCGGGCATTTGGCAGCTGGCCGACTATTCCAATAGGAGTAGCGGACAACTCTTACCGTATGCCTAAGGTCTGCGACCCCAGAACATACACCTCTCAAACCAGGCCGAGGCATGTGGGAACCTTAGTTCTAAAAAACCAGAGAGAAGTGAAGGCATCCTCAAAGGTAGCCTCCGCCAGAGCTCTCTGGGAAGGCTCACCCCCATAGCTTTGCCCTCTTTTTTTTGGGTTACAGGCTACATGAGGCTAATCCACATTGTGACAACTCCCCTTTCATAGCATAGGAAGGGATTTGCAAGGGGGGATGCGAAAGGGTAGAGGAAGGTAGCCAAGGGTTAACTAGGGCCCCCGGGCTATGGTTTAAGGATCCTACCCGGCAATTCTCATAAAAGTGATGCAGGGAAAACCCTAGAAAAACATGTTTCAGGTAGGTCGGGTATCCGATGGCGGGGAGGTGTTTGCTATGGGGCTGCAGCTTTCCCCTCTCCGTACCTTGACCAGTTTAGGAGGGTCATCAGAAGGGCGTGGGACAAGTACCAAATGCCCGACTTTCCTGATGCGTTTTTTTATAGGGGGTTCCCTGCATCACTTTTTGGCGAATTGCTGGGTAGGATCCTTAAACCATAGCCCGGGGGCCCTAGTTAACCCTTTGCTACCTTGCTCTACTCTTCCGCATCCCCCCTTTCAAATCCCTTCCTATGCTATTAAAGGGGAGCTGCCACCATGTGGACTACCCTTATGTAGCCTGTTACCCGAAGAAAAACGTAGGCTGTTAAATAATTTTTTTTCATAACAAAAAATTTGGTATTTGAATCACAAGGAAATGTTTGTTAATATGTCGTTAAATATATCTTATTATAAATAAAAACTGCCTTTAAAATATTATTTTGATCAAATTGCTTGTTATGCGCGTCGATATAATGGAGTGAGGATGTGTTTCTATTCTCAACTTCATTCATTTGATATATAATAATCGTCTGCAATTATATTTGTGTGATGAACAAATGATAGATTATTCCCTTTGTAAGGGGTTTTGTTATTTATAATGTGATTAACCTTTTTTTCTTATTTTCCTTCCTGTGTCCAACTTTGTTTATACAAATAATTGTCATTTTTTAAACATTTTTAATCTTTGTCCAAAATGGTCGTTTAATTACTGTTTTAACTGTTCATTTTGATAATATAGCTTAGGTTTTTTCTATTTATAAGTGGAACGTCTTCGATAACAGTTTTTCTTCCCTTATACGAAATTTGTTTTTTCAGTTTAACAGGCTACGTGACGGTAATCCACGTGGTGGCAACTCCCTTTTAATAGCATAGGAAGGGATTTGAAAGGGGGGGGGGGGTATGCGGAAAATTCATTTATCCAAAACGTTTGGAATTTCAACAACGTGTCTACGAATTCAAAATACAATCATGTTGGCAACAGTTGATAACGCGTCGCAGATGTTATACGCGTCAGCGAGAAAATATATTATCGCTAAAAAAAAGAGTATCGTCTTTGTATTATTGTTGCGAACATTATTACGTTTTAAATAATAATTTCCTGAAGTTTAACGGACTTGAGTTATTTAATTAATTTATATAGCACTGAGGCTATAACTGGTGACGTGATTTAACTAACGTCATTCTGACGTCATCGGCTGGCGAATATTCTCCCCAAATACATGTATATATTGTAATGCCTATTCATTATGGCATTAATGGTAATTGATAATCTAAATTGTTAGAGAAACATTATTGACGGCGGTCACGGTCCCAGAACAGCAACAATGAAGGATTGTATTGTTGTTTTGGAGGAAGAAGAATGCGCGCTCAAAATTTACGAGATAGGAAGCCAGTTCGCGTAATGATTTGGTAGAGGACAGTTCGAGTCTTCAGTCGGCTGGAAGGTTGTGCCGAACACAGATCGTTTGAAAATCGACGAGACATTATATTAAAAAATTCAGTCTTGAGTTTGGCTGGAAGGTTGTTTGAGCAAAGATTGTTTTAAAATCGACGAGAGATTATATTAAAAACTTCAGTCTGGAGTTGGCTGGGAGCGTTGGTCAAGTTGAAATAGACGAGACCAAACATTTACGTTTACGCAAGCAGAACTAGAAACCGGCAGTAAACTGGGCAAGCTGTGAGTGACTCAACCGAGCGAGGGAGAGACGAAGCAGGGGTTCCTGGTTCCTGATTTTGAAATAGAAACATTTAAATTAGAATCTGTGAGTTAAATAGAATCTGTGAAGAAAAAAACCGTCACTGTGCTTCGAAAGTTAAAAGTATCCTGGGCAGTAAGTAACAAAAGAAACAATAAATTTTGTAAACCGAATTAAAAGATAAAAGTCAAATATCGTTTCTTTATTATTGATAAATAAATGTTTAAAGTAGAATCCATCTTTTAGTACAAGTTCGTCGATAAGCAAATTTCGTCTATGTTTAGACGAGGAAATATTTCCTTTTAAATCTAATTTTTGTGTTCTTTAATTATTTTTGTATGATTCACCGTTATCAAACCCAGTTGAGACCCTGAGAGATTGAGATCTTTTTATTTTAAATTGTAAAATTGTTCAAGAATTAAAATAAATTTGTTTGTTTTTTATAATTTCATCATTTTATTTGAAGCCACTTTATTAAATATTACAAAATGGCTACCACAACGAGGGGCAAATTAAAGACAAAGCACACTTTTTAATTATTACAATATATATCTACATTAACAAATCTTTAATTAAAAGAAATTCTTTAAAGAAAAAAATTAATTAAAATTTGAATGGTAGTTAGCCACACGTTGAAGACGCCATTTATGTGATCATGAAAAAACTTGTCTTAATTAATAGGAATAATTAACAAAATTATTATGTATTTAAAAATTTATTGTTGATAATTACACATTATAAACCCTGCTTTGAACGCCGAATTCCATCAATTTAAAAAACAAATATTTTAATTTTATTTTATTAATTCGTGGCGTTCTATGACAATATACCTTTATAATTTTACAATCAATTACGTTGAATTTCTCATTATCTCAGGGTCACCACTGGGTTTGATAGGAACGACAAATACATTGAACTAAAACATTAACAATCCAAACTCATTGAAGTTAACGGAATACAATATTAAATACAAAAGTAAAAGAAAACGAATGAAAAGGAAAACGCGACCGAAATCTGACTATACCCTTTAATTATCGTTTACAGTTTTTAATAATTGTTTTGTACTCACGACAGTGCTACTGGTACCAGTTCGGACTCTTGTATCTTGAAGTCAACACACACTAAATAGGCCATTATACACTGATTCTACTCATTCGATTTTGAACACACGGTAGTTGCTCTGGATCTCTGCTAACCTGGAACCTGGATTAGCCCACTCTCAGCCAGTTGCCGGACGTAGGTCTTCTCAAAGTCTCTCTATGCGAAAGTTTGTTCAGTTTGTGAAGCAAAACTTCTGCTTCCAAACTGCGATTTTATAAGTCTCTCCGTCAAATCTGTTTACGTGCGTTTTTTGTAAACTATTATATCTCGCCGTTAGACTTCCTCGATAGCCCTATTCCTACTTTTAGATTATCAAACTTTACCGTGTTGTATCTCTTGCATCTCTTTCTCGACCCAGGCTCGATGCAGACTTCACGCAGACTGCGTTCCTCTAGGCGCGCGGTCTACTGTCTCCATTGTTAACAAAGAAAGAACCGCTGCGATTGTCGTCTTTAAGCACCCGTACCGCCAACATTATATTATATTAAAACAATTAATAGCCTGTTTAATTGGTATTACAATATATAACCTCAGTGCTTACTAATTGTTTGATCGGAAGGAAAAAACATTGGAGTGAAGAACTTGATTTAGCCTTCGTTGCGTCTAAACAACTACTTTGCGAGGAAACTTTGATACATCATCCGATTTCTCTCGCACCGTTGTTGTTGCATACCGACGCCTCCGATTATGCTATTGGCGCGGTATTGCAAAAACAGATGTCACCCCGGCGTATTCGACAATTAGAGTTTATAAGTCAATTTACCACGAAGATAGTGCTTATTTCTGGTTCAGACAATGAGGTTGCAGACACTTTGTCACGTGTCGAGAGCATACAACTTCCTCGTTGCGTTAGTTGCGAAGAGATTGTGGAAGCCCAAATGGTCGACGCACAATTGATTGATTTGCGAAGAAGACAAACTCTTACGTTTAGATGACTCAGACCGTCAAGTTTGGTGCAATACTGTAACGCGTGTTTTTAGGTTTAAGTTTTTCTTTGTCTCGGAAGTGTTGTTTGCTGTGGTGTTGAGAATTCGAAACCGTGCACGTGCGTGGGGGTGAAAGAGATAATTATTTCCATCTCGATTGTTGGCCTCAACATGACAAAATAGTTAGTCATTGTTGACTACGGAACTGCAGCTGTGTGCTATAAATCTTGTGACAATGGAAGAATCTGTCAACTGACATTTCGACGAAGTTTTCTAACAATGAAAAAAGTAAAAGAATGGGTGGATATAATGGAGGGGAAGGAGATATGCTTTTGAAACTGGACAGTTGTTCTGCGCTCACCGAAGCTGGTGGATGTGATTAAAAGCGCCTCCGTAAAGTTGTCTCTGATATAGTTCGAGGCAGAATCGTCGTGAGAAAGCGGCCACAATTTGTTAGTGAAGAGTTCACAGAATAGCACCACACAATTTAGTACGACGGCTTGCCAGCCTTCAATCCCGGAGACCGACGCCTTAGCCAGCAAACAACCCCTGAGTCAACACTGCACTGAACCCGTTCTGCCGGCTGTGGGATACGGAGACGTCGGTACGAGAGCTACAGCAGGCAACACAACACAGATTAGCAGTAAGCATTTGGTACGGGCAGCAAATCTCTTCTATGTAAAAACCACAGGTGCCTGAGATAAGAGTTTTCATGTTTAACTTTAATTAACTTATATAAAATTTATTTATTGGTCAAATATTTATTTTGATTTAACGTAAAAAACCCAGCCCACAAAAATAATTCTTTACAATACTTCTACGGGCAGTATACGCCCTTTTGTTCCTCAAATATTGCACAAGAGAATATTTGATTTTGTACACCAACTTGCACATTCCAGTGGCCGCGTAATGAAACGTATAATTCAACGTAAGTACGTTTGGCCTAAAATGATGCACGATATCGCCAGTTGGGCTCGGACGTGCCTGACATGTCAAAAGAACAAAGTTACGCGACATACAAGAGCGCCTCCTGGTACTTTTCTTGTACCAGACGAACGTTTCTCACATGTACATCTAGATATCATTGGACCGTTTTCTCCAGTTAAAAATTTTCGCTACTTAATCACAATAATTGACCGTTATACGCGTTGGCCTGAAGCTATACCTATATCTGATATCACAGCTGAATCTGGCTGGGTGTCTAGATTTGGAGCACCTGTGTTTGTTACTACAGATCAAGGAACACAATTCTAATCCGTCATATTTAACGCCCTGGCCAACTTAGTGTGTTGTGGCAGAAAGCGCACTTCACCTTATCATCCAGAAGCTAATGGACTTCTCGAACGTTGGTATCGAACATTAAAGGCAGCTCTGACGTGTCACGCGCCGCAAGATTGGTTACATGCACTTCCAGTGGTATTGTTGGGTTTACGCATGGCTCTACCAGGCGAATATTTGACGGAATGTCATCTTCCGTTTGAAAGTTCACTTTTCGTCAGTAAATTGCGAGAATTTATGCGAACAGTGAAATCAGTGCATACGTCATGTCATGGTAATAAGCGATGTTTCCTTCATCCCGAACTTGCCAACCCAAAATTCGTGTTCCTCAGAGAAGATAAGATCCGGCGCGCAATGGATTCTCCCTATTCTGGCCCTTTTCCAATAATTCGTCGTCGTTCGGATCACAATTTCCTCGTGGATATTAAAGGAAGACACACCACCGTGCATGTGAACAGACTGAACTTCTGAGACTGAGGTGCACTCTTTGCAAACTGGAATGACAGAGTGTCATGACGCTCCTCGATATATTTTGTCACGCAAGGTCAATCAGAGCCAGCGCAAGCATGTCCATTTTTTTACGGAGTTGATCTTGTTTAACTTTGTTCATTGTTTTATTATAATTCAGGTGGGTTGCTGTTCTGACGTTTTTACTGGGCGGGGAGTGCTGTAGCGGAATTACAGTCACGTTAGCAACAGTGATAACGCGTCGCAGATGTTATACGCGGCAGCGAAAAAATATATTATCGCTAAATATTATTATATGTATTATTGTTGCGAACATTATTACATTTTAAATAAAAAAGGAGTTATAGCAGTTTTTTGTTTTTTCTAAATGTGAGTTTTTTTTCGAAATCTACATCTTTATGCCTGATTTAAGTGTCATTTCCTACGGAATCGGCCACGCTGAACTCGAATCTGCTGTTTTTGGGTCTTTAACTGCAACCGTTTAGGAGTTACAGCCGTTTTTCAGTTTTTTCTAAATCTGCGTGTTTTTTTCGAAACCTGCGCGTTTACGAGTAAATGAGGTGTCTTTTCCCATAGAAACGGCCACGCTGAACGCGAATCTGTTGTTTTTAGGTCGCTAACTGCAACCTTTTGGAGTTACAGCCAGTTTTAAGTTTTTTCTAAATCTGCGTGTTTTACCCTTTTACCCGTAAATGTGGTGTCTTTTCCTATAGAATCGGCCACGCTGAACACGAATCCTGAATAGATAGATAGATTTATTCATCATTAGCCCTCTTAAGAGGAAATAGGATTCGTCACAAATGTACAGTAAATTACATATAAACAGAATTAATATTAATAGGTTACTAACACACACACACACACAAATTCATATCTTTTCATATTTGATTAGTCACTAAAATCATACACACTATCTTTAGGAAACACGCACACGACACTAATCACTTCCTGGTATTCATCTCCTGTCGCTAGGTACGGAGGGATGTCGTCATGGATATTTACTAAAACAGAAAGCAGAGGCAGGGGAACAGAACCAAAAGGGGAAAACTGGACAAACTATTTACATATTTATAGCATATTCGGCAATTTTGTAGGCCAGGCAGTTCAACAAATGTGAGACCGATTCAAAAATTCGTGTACGGAGTAATAAGTTCCATTTACAAGAAAAGTTTTACACTACTTGACGAATGAGTTGTAGTTGTTGATGTTCTTTACATGTTCAGGAAGACTGTTAAATAGTGCGATACCGGAATAATGAACGATAGACTCGTAGAGATTGAGGCTGTGCTTGTCAGACCTGAGAACTGAACGGTTTCTTGTGTCGTAGCCATGATTGTCTCCGTTACTTGTAAAAATGTTCATATTGCGTTTAACAAATTTTAGTATTTCTAATATGTAAGCGCTAGGTAGAGTCAGAATATGGAGTCTTTTGAACAGAGGTCTGCAGCTTTCTCTAGCATCTGAACCTGATATAATTCTAATGGCCCGTTTTTGCAGTTTGAAAACATCCACACTACGAGAACAATTGCCCCAGTTGCCAATACCGTAACACATATGTGAATGAAAGTAGGCAAAATAGACTAGTAAAGCAGTTTTGGTATCAACTTGTTCCATCAATAGTCTCAATGAGTAATAAACAGAACTAAGTTTGCGCGCGAGGCGATCAATGTGCAAGTTCCATTTTAATTTACTGTTCCATTTTAATTTAACGGACTTGAGTTATTTAATTAATTTATAAAGCACTGAGGCAATAGATTGTTTATTTTTATTTTCTTGTTATTTAGTATCACTCTCCTGGGCTACACTGAAAGAATTATCTGCTGTACGACACTTTTTCGGCGAGTAAAGACACGGTTCGTACTCAGCGAATCGACTCGAGCTCTCTGATTTACGTTTTCTTTTATATTAGGACTGTCCAAGCTCTTTCACGGAACATTCTGTCTGTGTATTTTCCGAGTTAATTTCCAGCTGAAAAGCAGGGGCGGATCCGTCCAAACCGGAAAAGGGAGCAGAGATAACCAGGAAGGGATTGCTTGCGTAATTAAGAGCGACGACGTCACATCGGTCCTTCACTCGCTCGGCCCTGCGCTCCTGAGGATTACCAGAATCCTAGGTATCGGTTCCCCCCTCTCACTCCAATTCCCCTCTCCCGGCCAGCTGACTGTCTGGATTTAATTAATCGCAAGGGGATGCAATCTCACGAGACGAGGGACTAAGGGGGATTCCTACAGGGATGACCCGGCCCAACTGCTCAGTTTCACAAATGAATTCACGGACACTTCACAGTGGACGAGGTGAAATTAACAAGAAAACATCTTTATTTTATTTTTTGTCTACGTTTAATTCACTGGATACTGACTTTGCATTGCGCCAGTTAAAGAAGTTAGAGAGGAGGAAAGGGGGAGGAGTGGAAATTTGCATGCAGAAAGGAATGACGAGAAATTTTGAATGGTCATATAAAAGTTTCATGAAAATACCTAAGTTTCTTTTTCGCATATCACCCAGATTCCCTGAGGCATTATCATAACCTTTTCAATTTAAAAATAGATAAATATCTTAAGATATGTAAGGTCGAAACGTTGTGAATGTCGACATAAAATTTTGTAATTTCGTTATTAAAAATTTTATTCTGACTTAATTGGCCAGTCATATTTATATTACATCTTTCAAAAATATCAGAAATTTTCAATTCATATTTATATATATATGTTAAGAACCAAATAATAATGGAAGATTACTTCCATAAATAGCAAAATACAATAATATAATATTAAAAATAATTATACTAATTAGATAAATAAATACGAAAATATAGACAAAAACTATAGCTATAGTTAATTTAATTCTAAATTATTAGTATTATTTAGCACTTATTTTGTCTGTTATTTCTCTAATTAGTATAATTTTAACTTAGATCAGTTTATAAATATATATAATGTTTTACGTCTCTGCAATTAAACTTGTTGATGAACAGTCACTAGCAGACAATTGCAACATGTTGAAATTTAATAATATATAATTAAATACATTTTTCAACTTACTGTTATTGGCTGTTTACCATAAAGAAATAGACGTTTTATACTTTCAAAAATAATTATAATAATACTAAAATTACTCATGTATAAAAAAAATACGTTTATATTGAAATACAAAAAAAAATACACACATAGATGAGGAACTATACATAAAAAACCATGTTAAAATGTTGATATTATTACAACAAATTGTCTTTTTTAAATATCTAGATAATATTTCACCACATTTTCTATCACTTTTGTCTGTCTGTAATAATAACTAATTTTAAAATATATTTTTGCGTCTAACTTTAGGAATGAAATGTTATAATGACTATTAAAATCTTTTATAATTCATTTTTTATTAGCCTTAAAGTCTTTAATTAACAAACGAAACAACGTTTCTGTACGTATTTGTACTCTCTTCAGACTGTATAATTTACAAACCTTTTTCTATTTATAAAAAATGCTAATGGTGAATAAATATATCTGAAAAAATAATTTTATCGAGCTCTGGTGTTAAATTTTCTTCACATATCATACCATTTTCCAGCGGGATATTTTTATTACCTCTGTTCGTACGCCCAAAATCTTCTCCGGGTTTCATTTTTTTACTGTCATTAAACAGGAGCGTTTAACCGTCAATTACGGAACCACATAAACTAGACGAAAAAGAGCTCATAATCGCCAGCTACGTTTTTTACCTCTCTCGTGCGTCGTCCTCATTGAAGTACAAATGATCCTTTTGTAGACGGGTAAGGGGAGATTGTGTAGCTCATAAAGGCAACTGACGGTACAAAAAGGTTTCAACGTGTCTATTTGAAATGCGCAGATATGAGATGGAGAACATCGGTCTCGGTGCTGTCTCCGTACGTTGTTTGACATGTGAGGATTATGATGGTGGAATTAGAAGCAAGCAGCTGCATTACCAGCTTTATTTCTATTTTCAAACACAGTCAGCCTTCTTTTCCTTTTCTTGCGTTCCGTTTAAATGAAAGTCATTCATGTCAGATAATAGGCACCTGATTTGTTTCCATAATTCTTGCGCGTATCGCAATACCACACCATACATTTTCGGGTAAATAAGTTTCCTAAATAAAATAGATTAAAGCAGAAAGAATATTTCACCCCTGTCTCAGAACGATAAAAATAGTGTATAATTATATCTTCATTAACTTTTTTTTATTATTACCGGAGTCTAAGGAGTGATGTAACTATCACTAAATAACAAATTAATGTATTAAAAAATATCTTTCTGTATGCAGGAAACTGATCATAATTTTGTGGTTAATTATTATACTGAGAAGGCAGCTAACGATGACGGTATAGAATCCCGAGATAAGTTCAAAATTTTTGTTTCAATGATAATCTAATAAATAAAAATGGATGTACATGTATGTTTCTGAGTGTATGTTTCTATGTATGTTCCGCATACAAATTTAAAAGCGTCGAGAAATTACAACCTAAGTTTTCACACATGGTACATTCCAGGAACCAACAATGTGTAAGACACACCTCAACGATGTTAACGTCAAATTTCAGCCCTTGCGGGCATGGGAGAGTGCTTGTGTTATGAAGGCAGACAATAAGTGCTCTAATCCTTGTTCATAATTTTTATATCATTGTAATACCAATTAAACAGGTTATTAATTGTTTTAATATAATTTAATTGCTGGCGGTACGGGTGCTTAAAGACGACTATCGCAGCGGGTCTTTCTTTGTTAACAATGGAGAAAAGTAGACCGCGCGCCTAGAGGAATTCAGTCTGCGTGAAGTCTGCATCGAGCCTGGGTCGAGAAAGAGATGCAAGAGATACAGCACGGTAAAGTTTGATAATCTAAAATGAGGAATACGGCTATCTAGGAAGTCCAACGGCGAGAGATAATAGTTTACATAAAACGCAAATAAACAGTTTGGACGGAGAGATTCATAAAATCGGAGTTTGGAAGCAGAAGTTTTGCTTCACAAACTGAATTAACTTATGCATAGAGAGACTTTGAGGAGACCTACGTCCGGCAACTGGCTGAGAGTCGGCTAATCCAGGTTCCAGGATAGCAGAGATCCAGAGTAACTACCGTGTGTTCTAAATCGAATGAGTAGAATCAGTGTATAATGGCCTGTTTAGTGGGTGTTGACTTCAAGATACAAGAGTCTGAACTGGTACCAGAAGCACTGTCGTGAGTAAAAAACAATTATTAAAAACTGTAAACGGTAATTAAAGGGTATAGTCAGATTTTGTTCGCGTTTTTCATTTCATTCGTTTTCTTTTACTTTTTTGTGTAATATTGTATTCCGTTAACTTCAATGAGTTTGGATTGCTAATGTTTTAGTTCATTTTATTTGTTCTTCCTAACAAACCCAGTGATAAAGAGAAATTCGATGTTGTTGTTGCAAAAATATAAATCTTTATTTTCATAGAACGCCACGAATTAATAAAATAAAATTGAAATATTTGTTTGTTAAATTGACGGAATTCGGCGTGCAAATCAGGGTTTATAATGTGTAATTATCAGCAATAAATTTTAAATACATAATAATTTTGTTAATTATTCCTATTAATTAAGACCACCTTATTAATCATTACAATATATACACATATAATTATATATATTGTAAAATCATTTTCAACCTTAATTAATTTCCTGAATTTAGTTTCGAATTTATCAATTTTTTATGGAAAATCTTAATCTAGTGACAGGTTCAAAAATTGGTTAAACTAACATTTAATTTATAAAAGATATGAAAAATGTATTTTGTACAATTTTTATATAGTTTATTTTATGTGAGACGCTTATTTTTCTCTCAGGGCGCTTCATCGGGGTTCAGAACAGATATAGAGTTCGCATGAAATATAAAATTTATAGGAAAAGCTGTTCAAAGCAAATTACAAATGTTATACATAAATATTCTCCCAAAATACCAACAATGAATGGAATTAATTCTGAAATTTGACGGAACGAAATAATTATACGTTTATAAAGTAGTTATTAAATGTAAAATCAACTTTACATTCAATTTATGATTAACCTTAAATTTCACTTACACTGAATTTACAATACCAAATCTATCTTCTATCTATATAATAAAAAAGGATGTATATTTGTATGTATGTATGTATGTATGTATTTACGTTGTTCTTTATACAAATTTTATCGCGTGGACAGAATGCAACAAAATTGGTATACGTATTCTGCCAAAATCGAGAACCGGTACTGTGGGGGTGACAAACCCATAGCATAAAGGTGGAAAGAATTATAATTAAAAAAATGTGATCATATTGTGTTAAATTATTCCGCGTCAAGAAATTATGATGTCACAGCACGCTCGAGAGAGACGTTACTACGCGACGATACTGCACAACAAAGTAAATAATTTCTTTTTTCGTAGTGAAATAAAGCAGAAATATTTTGAATGAATAAAAAGTAATATTTTATCCAGCAAGGCACCATCGAATGGCAATAAAAGCAATACGAAAGATTATGCGATCAGTGGAACTAATTTTCTTTTAAGGAACTTGACTTTTAAATGACTGACATGGGAAAAATATGGCACGTACCAACGATTTTGCCCAATTTTTTATGTACTGGAGGAGACAAAAATGACGGTAAAATCAATACCTAATAATCATTATAATTTAATAGATTTTTAATGTGCTAAAACTGACGAATTATTTCAAGCGAGACTCTTGAAACATTTTGGTTACATGTGTATATCATTATATTTGGTCGTGAATGTAAAGAATGAATACCCATGAAACGCTGGGCACCCAGCTAGTGATAAAATAAAATAACTCTTAATTTTGGGAAATTGTCGATATTATTTCAAATTCACTTTCACAACACATACAGTTAAATTCTTTAGTGAGGCATACTGCTAAGTTACGCTCCTGCGATGTTTGTCCAAGCGAAATATTCTGCATTTGGAACTGTTGTACACTAGTGATGAAACTGTACCCATATCATCTCAAAGTTCATCTCGAACCACCAGATCGTTATAATGAAAGTTTTATGAAAACTTCAGCGATTCCAAGCAGGACTCTGAACAACTTAACCCTACAGATATTTCCTTTTCAAATGAGGGCGAGCAGGTCAAATCATTGCGTTATTTTGCTTTTACAATAACTTCCATACCACATTAGTTTAAATAAACCATTAATACTGTCCGACCCTGGACAACATTGTCTTTCGTTAGGGCCTTTTTGTAGCCCAACTGACTATAAATTTTTTATTTCGTTGCGGTTTCCTATTACTGTTTTGAGGACCGATAAGCGACTCTAGAGTTTCAAGAATCTCATAAAAGTCGTGGCATTAAAGTATAAAATTGTGTATCAAAACAAATTAAATTTAAATTGTAATAAATTTATGTATTTCAAATTGAATTGGTGAGTAATTATTAATTTTTTCACCAAACACCTCCATAGTTCGTTTTTAAATATTCTTGAATTTTTTTAAAAATAAAATATGTGTGGGGTATCTAAATGTGTATTCAGTATGTGTAATTTTACTCCACAATTTTTCTTTTATAATTATGTTTCTAGTTGATATGAGTTTATGTTACGGATTATAATGTAACATATACATAATTCTGTCTGTAAAACTGTATTTTTACTCCAGTATATAAAAAATTGTTCCATAGTTTTGATATAATTTGTGTGAAGTGTTTTTAAACGTATAGTTTTTGGCCAGAGAGAACAAGATACGGAGTGTTTTATCTCTGAGCTTGATGTGCGGCATCTTTGTTTCTCATTTCGGACAACAATCTGTTGGCGTATGTTCTTTGTTGTTGGAGTTTGGAGATTGAGTTATATTTGAATAAAGCTGTATCAAAGTGAGTAAATCGTTTTAAATTTGCTTCAACATTAAGTGTGTCCATTTCAATTTCGTTTTGTTTTCCCCACGCGAACTCAGAAGAAAGAGAGACTCATTCCGAACTAAATAATAATGCATTAAACCGTTACTAATTGTAAATTTTCGTCCAACTGCCTATTTAATTATTTTTTGAGCAATCCTAAATGTTTTATGTATTCAGACATTTTATTATATATATATATATATGTATGTATTATTTTTCGTAACTGCTATACTGTTCTTGGCGTTTTATTTCTAATTGTTGGTTTTTTACTGATTTCGTATGCGCAAATATATATATATGTGTGTGTGTGTATTATTTTTCGTAACTGCTATAATGTTCTTGGTGTTTTATTTATAATTGATGGATTTTTACTAATTTCGTATGCGTAAATATATATTTTTTGATTACTATATTGTTACGATATCTAACTATCATCTACGGATCTTGATACGTTTTTTTAAAAACCTCTCTTATTTTCCCAGAGTTTTACAGAATTTTTTTACACGAATTCCGTTTTATTAACGAGAAAATGACAAAACTGACTATTTTGTCGGATGAGGTACTTAACAATTAACATTGCATTTTCATTATTTTTACGCACATAAATCGTCATTAACTTTGAACTTATATGCATAAAACTGAACGTTACGTGTGTCATTATATATTAATCGAATGTGGATTGCTACTTTCTTGGACGAATGGAAAAATAAATGTTAATGAAATCTCGTGTGTACGCCTTGTAAACTTTAGCCTTCATTAGAATGTTTTTAAGCCTAAAATGGTCCTATGTTTAAGGTAATGTTATAGGTCGGTTCACACAACGGTTAGTATTAATTGCGAGCAGATATAGTTTTAAATAGAAGGAAGAATTAAAAATAAAAGATTCAAGAAACAGTCATACTACTGGAACACTGAGTTATAAGTGAGGCGTCATAGAAAAATAAATAGAAATTGTAAAATATAAAAATCTGTGGTGAAAGTATTTGAATTAGAATATGAAGAGCCAAAGAAGCGTTAAATACGAGACATACTAAAACGTTTCTTCTATTGTTGTTGCTTTCGCCAGGTGATTAAAACGCGCAATAGTAAGAACGACACACACAAGCTCAAACCAGCTGAAGTACCAAAAAGCAAAGGTAAAACTAAGTTAAACACAAAGTAAAGTGGGGTTAGGGGAACAATAATGTATCATAGAATCCGATTTGTACGATAATTGCAGTGATGTTATATTTAATTTGAATCATCTGATAGTACCTGGATGGTGTCAATATATAATATTTTTTAGTATTCTACCAATCAAATGAATGTTTCTAATAGATTATATGTTTGGAGACTACATATTTTTTTATATTGAACATGTGTTCATCGATACGGGTATTAAGTGATTTTTTTATTTTCTCAATGTAACTGTATTTATCTATTTGGCTATTATTCGGCTATTTATTTATCTGATTAGTAAAAATAAATAGACCGAAGCCAAATCCAACACCCCACTCCATCGTTAACAGCCCTAAGACATGTTTGAAAGCTCCTATTAATAACTTTATAGTGATGAATATCTTCTTACTGAAAATTCTCAAATCGTCCGTAGTTAATCCTATTTTTTCCCCAACCCCCTTCTCGTCTGCTGCTTCCAGAGACGTGGTGAGCCTTCCGGTTGTGAGGCACGTCTCCTCCCTTTCTCACCCCCGCGTGCAGACTAGACTCCAGGTGTGTAGAGCCGCGGTCACGTGCCTGTAAAACTGATTATGTTCACTCGACCTGTTTTCACAGCCTCCACTCCACTCGTCTGCGCTGCTTTCAGTTCTGTCAAAACACTGCGCCGACGTGGTATAGCCGCAAGTGACGTCATTGCAGTGCATCACAGAGTCGGTCCGTTATTTAAATACCATCGTTTTAACAGATTTCCGTTAAAACGAAACGTGTGCTCAGTGTATAAAAAGGTTCGTCAAACACGGAGTGAATCAGCAGAATCACAATTTAAAAAAACCAACGTCGACAGCGTTCAGTCATACATTAAACTGATATTTAAAATGCTCCCTTTAGAAAATTAACGAACTTTAAATTGTCATAAATGCTCTCTCCATTACTAGTGAAATAAGTTGTTATTTAAACATATACTGTGACGTTAAGCGACAATAGTTATTAATAAAGCGAAAATAGATCAAAATTCTGAACAAGACACTATGTACCGAAAATAAACAATCAAAATAATGTATATGCCTTTGGAAATGCTACTTACTCTTAACTTACTTGCAGATTGACGGTTATCTCTTATTAAGTGTTTCTTCTTAAAGCCAAACAAAGTATTCACCGAGAAGTCTTTCTCTTGGACTCCTGGTTCTGATTGGTCATTTGAATCACGTTCAGATTGGACAGTTACCCTGGCGACGCTTGACGGAAACTAATTTCTGCCAAAGACGCATCTTACTGTCCTTCTTTGTTGCGTTTCGCCTTGGCTCATACAGAGGTATTTGACCGAGCCCCCAAAATCTCCATGTGGCTTCGGGATTTAACCCTAATCCAGAAAGTACAGTATGAGTTTCCAGCCTCTGGCAAGAGATTTTTGTTATTTTTTTAAAAAAATTGTTTATAATTAATACATCATAATTTTAGTAAAAGCGTGCACTGTAACTAATATTATCACGATTCATCAAACGTGTTAATTTTTTTATCATAAAACAACGTCCCGCCGTATCATCATTACCGCAGTCAGGTAGACCGGAAACGTAGTGATTTTTTTAACAAAAAAATTGACCCGTTTGATGATCTAAGAATAAAATATTTAACGCATTAAACTGGGAAATTTTACGTTAATTACTAATATGTCCCACAATAAATTAACGATCCGTATAACAGACATTTTGAACAGTATAATTTGAAACATTTGCAGACGTTGCGATCAACTGATGTGATCCTTGTCAATACAACATAGATATAGCTAAAGTTACAAAACTTTAAATAAAATTTGAATAGAAGATATAAATTAACAAAGATTATTTAATCAACTTTCATAAATACAGTTTAAATAAAAAGTGTCTTTATAAAGAGTTCTCGGGTTTCCGGTCAGGTAACGTGATTTGAGCACAACGTTTCCATGGCTTACACCGCCATCTTCGTCAGTTCGTTACCCGACTGAAAGCCCGAGAACTCTTTATACAGAATATACGTCGGGAAAACTTACGCTCTTTATTAAAAAGTGTCTTGTTTAACATTTGCAGAAAAGTTTTTGGTCTTAATGTGGAACATTTCTGAAATTAACCTTTTATAAAATTAGTTTCGTTAACTAGAATAATAGTATTATCTAAATTGAAAGAATGGTTAAGATTAAAACAATGTATTGTAATCGGAAAATATTTATAAGGTAGAAAATTAATACAAAGTAATTTCTAAAATGTTAGTGTTATAAATCTGTTATTTTGTAAAAGATACATAATGCTACAAATTAAAACAGTAAATGATTTATGATTCTTTAATCCAGAATAATTTACATTTTTAGTGGATAACAGACATCTAAATTTTATACTTTCGCAGTTTAGCCAACATTTATAAGGACTCTTCGATCAACTTTTTTTTTGCAAAAAAAATATAAACAATTTTAATTTTTATATACAGCGGTTGCCATTGAAACTAATGTATGGTGACAATTTGAAATGAAATATTTTTTCTGCATATGAATATACGATTTATATTCGAAGGTTTAATTACTACCTAGATAGATCTTATTTTAAGGAAGAATTTTATTGTTTGTTTGTGATGATGACCTGATATCATTATTAAATATTCTCATTACTTATTTGGCCATTAATGTTTATTTTCTATAAGTAAATCTATGAATATATGATTTTTCAGTCTTGCTGCCTTCGCTATTCCATTTCTTCAGATTCTTTCCTGACAATAATAACCAGCAATTAACGGTAAGAAATTAGGAGACTGTTCTATTTAAGGATAAATAAGATGATTCCCTCAAATTAATAATTAAAATACACCAATTATCTTGTAATTCTAAAGCGAACTTCAGTTTAAAATACTAATTTATTACCGCCATTTTTGTCAAGGACCACTTATTTATTATTAAGGTTAATTAGTTATTAGTCGTAATTTTCTGATATCAACCGAATCAGTCAATAAATAAAACGGCAAACACGTCAGAAACAATTTAAGAACGTTAAGTTAGTTTTCTTGGAACCTCCTGACTCAAGGATAGAATAAAAAATTTGGTATAAATGAATTATATATATAATTTGTTACATTATATTGATAACCAAACTGTAAATTAGGATTTTAAAATTGGCATAAAAATTTTATTTGCACTTTGAAGGTTATTATTATTAATAACTAGCTGGGTGCCCGGCGTTGCCCGAGATGTCATTTATTCATAATCCCAGATATGTCTCCAATTTCGGTTGCTTTTGCGCTATTTTTATGTAACGCTCCTCGAACACTATCCCTAACTGTGCTCACCTCCGATGCCGAAGGGGGTTGAACTCATTGACCAAATTAACGGCCGTTTTTACATGTTAGAAGATGACCACACCCTCAAATGTGCGATAATCGAAAAGTATTTATTCCACGCAAAAATCGACCGATTATATTGTCTGGAAATTTCTACCCCCGCCCAATATCTCCCAAACCTGTCGCTTTACCCAGGTTGTCACGATTAGACTCAGCGACATTCACAGTCTCTGAATTGATTCGAATCTCGGTTGTTTAGCGTTATTTTTATTTAACGTACCTCAACCCCAACCGCTAACCTTGCTCTTCTCACAGGTGCTGAAATTGTACACAAACAGCAAATAAACTATCAAAGCCATTAACCCCAGGAATTAATTTTTTAACGCAAATATCGATCGTTTAACATGTTTGAAAATTTCCTCCCCCGCCAAATTCCGCGAGGCCCCTCACACCCCCACGAAATCTCGTGCATTGCCCACGTTGCCATAAATACATTCACCTATATCCATAACTGTGGTTCGACTCGAATCTCGTTTTTTGAGGTTATTTTTATGAAACACACCTCCATCTCTACGCGTACTTCCTTATCATGCCGTAATGTGTTGAAATTAGACACAAACAAAGTCGGTAGAAATACTATCAATGAAATTGACAGCGTAAAATATTTATTTCACGCAAATATCGATCATTTTACATGTCTGAAAATATATACCCCCGCCCAGCCCCTCGTACCCCCGGCCACCCCCTAACTTTCCCCAGGTTGTCATAAATAAACTCAGTGACATCCATAACTTGAATTTGACTCCAATCTGGGTTTTATTCACGTTATTTATTTTTAACATCCGTTGACCTCCACCCCTAATGTGAACTCCCTCTCAATCCCAAAAGGGATTAAAATTAAACTCAGAGAACGTGTAGTGAAATTTTAATAATCTCATTGTTCCATGAATATATGTAATCGTCGCAAAATTCAGACGCTTAACTTACTTTATAATTTCTATTCCCCATTCACCTCCACCCAACCCCTCCCACCCCAGTCCAGCCCAAACCTGCGCGTTGCCAAAATTATCAAAAATGAACTCAGCGACATTAATTACGTTCGACTTATGCGAATGTTGTTTGTTTTTCGAGTTATTTTCTTGTAACACACGTCCACCCCGTCCCTAAGCGTTCTTCGCCCTCGTGTCGCAAGAGGTTGTAATTGTACAAACATAAAATGGGTATAAATACTATAAATTAATTAACCCTGGAAAAAAATTGTTTTCCGTTAATATAGACCTTTTAACATGTTTGAAATTTTCCAACCCCATCCTCTTCCGCCCATGGGGGTTAAGTGGGCAATTGAATATCATAATTACACTTTGCGACATCCAGAAACCTAGGTTTGACTGTAATTTTGGTTTTATTCGCGTTATTTATTTGTAATGCCCGTCCACCCTCACCTCTAAGAGTGCTCCTTTTCCACGCTGTAAGGGTTTGAAACTATACTCAGATAACATCGGTTAAAACACTATCTACCTCTTCGATCTCAAAAATGTTTATCTGCCTAAATATCTGCTGTTTTAGCATGTTTGAATGTTTCCAGCTCCTCTCCTAAATGTGTGCTTCCCTCTAATTCCGAAAAAGATTAAATTTTACAAACAACATCGGTAGATATATTTTCAATGCCATTGACCTCGACAATTAATTCTTTAATGCAAATATCGACCGTTTAACATGTTAGAAATATTCCACCCCCGTCCACCCCAACCCTTGGGGTTAAATGGCCAATTGAATGTCATAATTGAACACGGCGACATCCATAACCTTTGGTTTGACTCCAATCTCGAATGTATTCGCGTTATTTTCTTGTAATACCCCTCCACCCCCAACCCTCCTTTCCAATTCCGTACAGGTTGAAATTTTACTGACATACATTGGTACAAACACTATTAATCGCTTTTACCCGGAAAATATTTATCCGACTCAATTATCGTCCGTGTTAGCATGTTTGAAGATATTCACCCCCACTTGAGGCACTTAACAACAACTTGAATATCATAATAAAACTCACTGACAACCATAACCCTGGCTTTTAGTCCAATCTTGATTATGTTTGCGCTATTTTTATATAAATCCACTCCACCCCCACTCTTAAGGGTGCTCCTCCCAAACCATGAAAGATGTTAATATTAAATATTTGGAACATTTAGAGACATTTTATAAATATCAGTGAACCAGAAAAATATTTATTCGACGCAAATATCGACTGCTTATTATGTTTGAAAATTTCAACCCCCGTCCACCATTGCTCCTGGCGGTTAAAACACCAATTGATTGACTTAACTAAACTCAGCGCCATCCATAATCATTGATTTGACTCTAATCTTGGTTGTATTCGTATTATTTTCTTGTAACGCCCGTCCACCCAAATCCTTAAGGGTGCTCCCCTCCCAAGCCCAAAACCCTAGGCGTCCTCCCCTCTCATACTGAAAGGAGTTGAAATTATACACAAACATCACCAAAAAAATACTATCAATTCCATTAATGCCTGCCGAATATTAATTCCACACTATCATCAACATGTTTGAAAATTTTCAAACCCTCGTTGGGAATGTTAAACGGTAATTCTAACTTCATAATTAAACTTATTGACATCCATAATACTTTGAATTGACTCTAATTTTGGTTGTATTCGCGTTATTTTCTTGTAACGCCCGTCCACCCTTACCCTTAAGGGCGCATCCCTCCGAAGCCCGAAATGGGTTGAAATTAAACACGGAGAACATGTAGGGAAATTTTATGAATATAATTGTTCCCTTAATATATTTATTTGATACAAAATTCGGCTGGTTAACTTATTTTAAAAGTTCTACCCTCCGCCCAACCCTTCCTACCAAATTCTACAACCGCAAGTTGCCCAGATTGTCATAAATGAACTCAGAGACATCCATTACCTTTGAGTTGACTCGAATCTCGGTATTTTTAGCGTTATTTACTTGTAACCACCCTCCACCGCCACCCCTTAATATGCTCAACCCTCGTGCCACAAGGGGTTAAAATTCATAAAAATCACATGAGTAGAAATACTATAAATCTAATTAACCCTCAAAAATATTTATGCAACGCAAATATCGGACATTTTAGCAAGTTCGAAGATTTCCACCACCGTCCAATCATGCTCCTAGGGGTGGTAGGTGTGTTACACCCGCACAATATTTGTTTCCCTGTCGCAAAGAACACGTGTACGAAATTTGGTGAAAATGCTTCGAGGGTGTAGATTTGTAAGCGGAACATAACCATATACATACCCACATGTATACACACATACATACCCGCATAAGGCAATTTTATATAATAGAAGCTATATATATATATATAGCTTCTTTTTAGCTAGTTTTAAATAGTGTATATATATATATACACACTATTTAAAACACTTACTAAATTTGTAGATATATAATTTTTCTATCTGAAAATAAACTATTTGGTGGTTTGAGCAATCTGCAGTTGGCAGCATTGTATAAAATTAGTGCAAAACATTACGAAATACGCTTTCTTTAATTGAAAAATATTAGTTTTTAACATTTAAGTATTGTTCTTATCATAATTCTATGTATCTTCCAGTGCGTATTGCAAGATATAATTGGGGAACATATTGGTCCCTGATCCCGTGAAATATTCCATGTCAAAAGTCAAAAGTTATGTAAAAGAAAATTAGTGCAATGGATTGTATAACCTTTCATAATAAATTATATTTATCACTCGATGTGGTATTGGTAGATTTAATTACACTTATTATTCAATCAAAATATTTTTGTTCAGCTTCATTTCTCAGAAATTGTGACACCTATAACGTCGTTGCCAAAAACGGAAAACAAATACTGCTATCCTAACCTCAAATTTATGTTTCACGACACGAATTGCACGCAATAATTTGTTTACATTTATACAAATTTATAGAAATACGTTGCGTAAAGTACAATTAATTGTACTTTTAATTCAATATAAATGTTCCTATTTCTGTACATACCTTTGACTGAGAGTGCATTAATTGAATAACGACCATAAAAACTTTCGGAGTTCCGTAAGTCATTTTGAATACTTTTATAGTTACAAACATATAATTCAGCAGTCGTACCTTAGACAAATCTTATTATCTTCTGATATATTATACAGGATACAATAATACGTTATATTTAAAATTTTATAAATCTCCACCGACCCACATTTGAATGTATTATAAGGCGCCATATTGGCTTTAATAAGATGGAGAATATTTCCAAATTAACTTTGCGCAATGATGGTAAAGTATTTCGTATTGTTTTTTATCTATTCGCTGGAGTATTACTGGAAAAAGTTATACTTTTTATTCAATCAAAATATTTCTGCTGTATTTCATTTCGAAATACAGAACTATATTTTTATGATGCGTCAATTTTTTTGAAAATTTATGACGTCATCGTCTCGCGAAGTAATTTAACACTAATTCGTAATTTATTTCAATTATAATTATTTCCACGTTTATTCTGGGGGTTTCTCACCCCCACAGTAACGGTTCTCGATTTTGGCAGAATATATATATCAATTGTTGTTGAATTCTGTCCACGCGATAAAATTTGTATTAGGAATATACAAATATACAAACTCTCTGCTTTATTTATTAGATAATAAATATCTGACTTTATTATAATAATATTAATAATTTAATGGTCATCAGTCAGAAAAATAATTATAATGTTTATTGGAAAAATATATATGACATTCACAACGTTTCGCCCTTTTCTGGTGTGAACATTTTTAATCTAGAATTTAGAAAGTAATAACTTCTTTATTTATAAAGTTTCTGAAGAAGAATTACTAATTATTTTAATAAATTTAATTTTACTTATAATTTTGTATACAATTCATGAGTAAAATGTAAGGGCAAGGTTGTGCCGCCATGCCTGTTGCAACCGAAATTAAACTTAGATGACAATGATGTGTCACAGAAAACAATATATTGTTGCCTTTGCCCTTCAAAATAATACTATAAGGTTTTAAGTTTCATTGCTGTATTATGTTACGAAAATGTCTAAAATATTAACTTAACAAAGTGTCATAAATATTGTTTAAATGTATCAGATTTTACATTTTATTTTTCCGAGTCAAGGCAATTAATTTAATAATGAAGTTAGTTGTATTCGATCTCTCTGGATACTTTCTTCAAACCTTCACAACCTCGTTGTCCGTCCTAATTCTGGATGGTCGGCAATCAGCTTCGCGACACGGTCAACGAACTTACAGAAACTAGTCTCAGGATATTTTTTTCTCATCAACATAAACAGTGAAATCATCTGCAAACCTAGCCCTAAAGACTCAGTACTACTTACTAGAAACCTTAACTCCGCAAAACTCAGAATTATGGTAAATAGACTAGAGACCGTACAATGGGATTTTATTTTAGATGTTAATAAAACTAAGAATGCTAATGATATGTTCCAAACTTTTCTAAATTATTTCTTATTAGTCATCAATGAGACAGCTTCGCTTAAATTAAAGAATAGACCCAATGCCAAAGTAAAAAATTGGATAACTAAAGGCATACTAGTTTCTCGCGAAAGGCTCTGCCGAATGAATAAATTTAAAAATATTAATTCATCGCCACAATTCTTGACTTTCTTTCGATCTTATAGACGTATCTACAGGAAAGTGCTTGTAGCTGCTAAAAAATTACATACATCGGAGTATATAGCAAACTCAAATAAAATAAAAGCAACTTGGGAGGTGATTAAAAATATCTCAGGTTAAGTGAATTATAACGCGACGACTGTAAAACTTTCACCAACAGAGACGCTGCCGGTATATTTAATTCATATTTTGTTCACGTGTCGGATCAATTTTCAAACAATAAGTCATCAGAAGGTCGTGCTTTCTATAAACTGCTACAAAACGCCGTACCGAGTGTTCAGAATTCCATTTTCCTTCAACCGGTTACCAATATCGAAATAATAAACGTAATAAGAAAGTTAAAATGTACCCAATCTGCGGATATATGTGGCATCCCAAGCAAAGTTGTGAATCACTGTGCCGACGTCTTATTCAACGCGTGTCTTTCTACCGGAATTTCTCTCCGACTCCCTTAAAGCTGCAAAAGTTATTCCGATCTTCAAAAAGGGTTCGCCCACCGACGCATAAATTTACAGACCAATTTCCCTACTTCCGATATTTTCAAAAATACTAGAAAAAATTCTACACAAAAAGTTACTTGAATTGTTGACGAAGTATAAAGTAATTACTCCAGCACAACACGGCTTCCTAAACAAATATCCACGAGCAATGATATGTACGAGTTCATTCAAAGTATACAATATTCCTTTAATGAAAACAGAAAGTAGCCGGAATTTTTGCTGATCTTTCGAAGGCATTTGAATCATACCTTAACAATCGGAAACAGAAGGTGATCTTACAAAACCAAGCTGGTGAGGTGCACTTGTCAGGGCTCAATATTAGCTCTACTGATTTTTCTTTTGCATATTAATGATCTGCCAGAATATATGGAATCTATAAAATCTGTCTTATACGCAGATGACACTAATTTGTTAATTACGGAATTGATTTAAATAATATCAATGCGAAGATTGAGATTGCATCCAGAAACCTAAATACTTGGTTCGCCGCCATAAATTAACACTCAATGTACAGAAAACTAACTTAGTTCGTTTTACAACAGAAACCAACAACATCGTAACGGATAAGTTCTCTGATCATGCGACTTTCCTCGGCTTGCAGGTCGACAGTAAATTAAAATGGAACTTGCACATTGATCACCGCGTGCGCAAACTTAGTTCTGTTTGTTACTCATTGAGACTATTGATGCAACAAGTTGATACCAAAACTGCTTCACTAGTCTATTTTGCCTACTTTAATTCACATATGTGTTACGGTATTGCCAACTGGGGCAATTGTTCTCGTAGTGTGCATGTTTTCAAACTGCAAAAACGAGCTATTAGAATTATATCAGGTTCAGATAAAGCTGTAGACCTTCATATTCTGACTCTACGTAGCGCTTACATATTAGAAATACTGAAATTTGATAAACACAAGTAACGGGGCAATCAGGGGGGAACCGTTCAGTTCTCAGCCTCAGTCACTACGAGTCTAGCGTTCATTATTCCGGTATCGCACTATTTAACAGACTTCCTGAACATGTAAAGAACATCAACAACTACAACTCATTCATCAAGGAGTGTAAAACGTTTCTTCTAAATGGAACTTATTACTCCGTACACGATTTTTTGAATCGGTCTCACATTCGTTGAACCATGACGACATCCCTCCGTTCCTAGCGACAGGAGATGATTGCCAAGAAGTGATAAATGCTGTGTGCGTGTTTCTTAAAGATTGTGTGTATGATTGAGGTGGCGAGACAAATGTGAACAGTTATGAATTCGTGTGTGTGTGTAACCTATTAATATTAATTCTGTTTATATGTAATTTATCTACTGTACATGTGTGACGAATCCATTTCCTCATTAGAGGGCTAATGGTGAATAAATCTATCTATCTATCACCGACCACCCATCCATTTGCAACGTCCAAAGGACGTTTAGGGAAGTGTCAGAAACGGATACACTCACGGTAAGAAATTCGCAACAGAATCCATGTTAGTCCGTAAACTCATTAGGGTGGCAGACATACTAAATTCGGCCTGCTCCTAGAATGACAGCTTTCCCAGTACACAGCAACTGTCCTTATACGCCGTGCCCCCTTGAAAGCACGCACGGCCAAGCATGGGGGTCTACCACTTTCTACACCCCCTCTACACGTGCTGTTAGTAAAGCAACTTGGAAACTCAGGAATGGGAACTTGTGTTTGATCCGCACAAGTTGTTTTTAGAGTAACAGGCTACATGAAGGTAACCCACGTGGTGGCAACTGCCCTTTAATAACATAGGAAGGGAAGGAAAGGGGGGATGCGGAAGGGTAGAGGAAGGTAGCCAAGGGTTAACTAGGACCCCCGGGTTGTAGTTTAAGGATCCTACCCGGCATTCGCCTAAAAGTAATGCAGGACAAACCCTAGAATACCTGCATCAGTTAGGACGGGCATTGGGTACTTGTCCGATGTCCTTCGGATGGCGGGAGAGGGGTTTGCTGTGGGGACACAGCATTCCCTTCTCCGTGCCGCGAACTGTTTAGGAGGCCGACTATTTGAATGGGAATATCGGACAACCCTTACCGTATGTCCAAGGTTGAAGGTCCCGGACCATACACCTCTAAAACAGGCCGCGGTGCCACGGATTTTGGGGACTCTCTAGAAAGGTTCTGCCTGCGAGAGAACAGATGTCACAGTCCAGGTCCTTCACTGATCCGCACCTGAGGTCATAATACCTTTAATAGGTCATTCTCGGAGATAGCTTGTGAGAGAAACAGACTAAAGAGCGTAGGGCTCAGGGAAAAAAATGGCGATAATTTAATCTGAATGGTTTCCTTACCGGGAAAAAAAACCTCAGCGATAGTTAGATGGGTTGAAGGGCAGAATGATCTAGGATACTTCTCTTGTGCGATAGCAACATGCAAATGGTTTGGTTTTAAATATTAAATTAGTAGTTGGTTGTGGGTATCACGCACGTCGATCCGCTTCTCGTCCTAGACTTCCGTACACGTTCTGACAAATCCGTAAGCAAGCGTGGTCAATTATTCCGTTTTAAGACAATCGTGGAGGGTCGGGATGGAGGCGGAGTTGTTTGGGGCGTTTGAATTTTGTTCTCTGAAGTAAGAGTAGAAGAAAGGGAGCCCGCATTTAGACGGTTGCTACGTCAGCTACTAGGAAAGAGAGGAGAGCCAAATTTCCGGATATTTGTGCAAGGTGGTGACACTGCTTTTTTATGTCTAATGTAAATGTCTTCTTTATACTTTCTTTTAATATAATGGGGTTGTGAAAAAATAACAGAGAACTAATCTAATTTGAACCTATGATTATTATCCCACGAATACTCAGCCAGTTTGGATTTCGTGACTTCACCCTGTTGTACGTTCTTGCGCTGAACGTTAACCTTAGTGGAGACAGTCCTTTTTTTTCACCATTGTAGGGAAGGCTGCACGTAGAATAGAATAAACAACAGCGGTTCTGCTAGTTTTATGGGAGGGTGGTTTGGTGTGGCAGAATCTTGCTGAGCAGTGAATTGTGACCAGTAAATATTGTTTTTATGTCGAACCGATTCATGACATTTCAGACAATTTTGGTATATATGGTATGAATATAGTCGGAGAAGAGGACTCTTCGCCAAATTTGTCGGTTTTGTGGGGAATTCTGTTCTGAAGTGCTTTGTATATGGTCCGTAATGGATAATTATTGGATTGTATGTCGGATGAAATGCTTTTAAATTCTCGCTTTCATATGCGTTTTTCTGAACAGACGTTTTGGGCTCTGATGAAAAGGCTGGTGGCAGTGCCAGGTTTTGTTCTGTAAGGGAGATTATAAAGAAAATTAACGTATCTGCTTGAATGAGATGGTTTTCGATATACGTGATGTGACTAATTGAGTTCCGTGTTTTCGTACAAAGACGTCCAGAGAGCTAATGGAATGGTTGTTTTCAATTTCCAGAGTGAATCTTAGTTTAGGATGAGAACTGTTTATACCGTTGAGAAAATTTTGGAGCTCACTTTTTACGAACTGTCAGATAACGAAAATATCATCAATATTCGGCGATAGAATTTTAGAATTTTGTTGGGTGTAGTGACAGTGTTGGAAAATATCGGCAATACTAGAACTAACCCTGGCGAGTCAACCAATTTGTTTATAAAATTTGTCCTCTATTTGAAAATAATAAAATAAGAAGAGGAACAGAGTTTTGCTTACTGTTCGAAACGTTGGAGTAAATTTATACATCCTTTTCTGAATTTCTTTCACGTCGTTACTTTAACTTAACTTGTTTCGTGTACACTGCCTCTTTGTTTATGATTTTCTTTACTTTTCACGTAGTCTTTTTTCTTGCTCGCCTTTCTACTCCTTTACCCAGACAATTAAATACCCGAAAATTGTAAATAATAATGTTAGTTCACCATTGTCAATAAATTTCAAATCTAGAGAATCCACGTTGTTTGTCCTAAAATCTCCTTAAAACACACAATTTACTAAGCTAATGATGCGATAGACTAACGTCGATGATGCATAAAAGATTTTGCTGCCGCCTCCGAATTTTTATGATTAATATAAACAGTAAACGATTCATTACGACGCCAGCGCCTTCCAGAGGAAGGGGCCGCTTAACTTTAATATAATTGGCTTTATATCATTCGGCGAGCTGTGGGCGAAGTTCTGTTATAGACCGCTTTTAGTCACACTTACTTTGATAAATCTTGGGCGGGTATTCACTGGACGGGAACTAATTATTTGAAGCGTAATTACCTCGATATTTTTTCCCTTCCTTGGCTATGCCGCTGGAAGGTGGCAGGAAGAAAGATTATGAAAGAGCCGTCATACTTGAGTATAAATTCGTCCGCTAGAAGTAATCCGTCGCGCTGTTGGAGGGACGGGGATGGGAAAAAATTGGGGGACTAGGGAGAGAGAGAGAGAGTACCTCGCAGCCAATTTATCTGCGGTAAACTTTCCGGCCGTTTGCTTTCAGCTATGGCAAACTGCCGGACTTGTGCGGTTCGTGATTTACGAGCGACGGGCTAGGCGACGCTGCCGCTGCTACTGCGACGACGACGACGCTATCTGCTGTCCGCTGACTGACAACCTCGTCGATGCCTCCGCATTCACAAACTGATGTAGATTAATATTTCCCTTAGTTTGGGAACTGGTCTTTAAAGAGATTAGCTCTCGCTGGAACAGTCGGCCAGCTGCCTCCAAACCTTCTCGAGGAATGGAGACGGGATTGCACCAAGTACCAAGAACCGCGATATACCTGATGCAGTGTTTGCAATCCGTCACTTTTAGGCGAATGCCGCGTAGGAGCCTTATACACATACAGAGAGGTTCACGTTAACCCTATCTACTTTCCGTTCCCCATCCACATCCCCTCTTTCAAATCGCTTCCTATGCTTTAAGGAGAATTGAATAACTTGGAGAAGAAGGAAGAGTTTAGTTTTTATTGTAGAATTTTTATATATGAATGGGGCCTAATTGACCGTAAAGTTCCTTATCGTCACGGAAGAAGAACGTTGAACTGCACAGGCCGGTACCGTCTATTTAGATTTAACGGACGTGAATTACAAACAATTTCGCTTCGAAACGAGATTTAGTTTATTATTTTTTTTTCTCGTTTCTGACGTTGAAGGAGCTTTGACAAATATGACGTTAAAGTCAGAGAGTAGTAGCAGTAGGAATTATTAAATATAAAATTAATGCCTGATAAAATTATTTTTTTCCTGACTTGTAGTCATCATTTATGGACATCTGCTGCTTCGAAACCACCGTGACCTTGCTGACGCTGATATTTAATCCCTTTACAGTTACATCCCTGAATCTGAGAACGTTGCCTGAGCCACTCCCGGTCACGGACTGAATCGATGTGACGTAATTGTGCCAGTGTGTATTAGCCCCCGGAGCGGAACATGCCAAAGTTGGACAACAATGAACAGTAATTATTGACCAGTAATGGCACTGGGGACGTCTGCAGCATGTTCGCCTCTATCTCACACGAGCACTGACCTGGATCTCGCGGCAATCTGCGACTAAATGGCGTCGTCAATATAGTCCAAATATTACGTCGCATCTGAATTGACTTCTATTGAAAGTAATGAATGGACTGATTTGTGGATAGGACACGTTGATTTCGTGCAGCCTGAGCGATGGTCCTCTACTCCGCTTTGTGGTTCACATTAAAAGCAGGTTCCAATGAGGTCGTATTTAACAGAGGAGTGAAACCAACTCAACCTACATTTGTTGATTATTTTAAATTTAAATTTTTGGAGTTAAGAAAAGTAATTAAAAATGATTATTTTTTAATTTGGCAAATTATATTTGGAATTGACCCTAACAACGCGTGTTATAATAAATAGTGAGTACTAAATAGATACAGAATTTTAAAAAAAATTAATACCTTCTTTTATCACTAATAGTATCGTCTAAAATCTTAGCATTTTGCCAATCAAATAAATGTTTGGAATTGATTTTAGACGTTGACAGCGGGTATCATTCCAGACTTGTATTAGAGATGCTTTACATTAAATCCAACATCACAGTAATTAATGTAGACATATGAAACTCAACAATTGCTACGATCCCTTATTGTTACGCTAACCTTTCTGATTTCCCATTATCGTTGCGTTTTCTTCGCTTTTGAGTTTTATTAACAGAATTGTGCAGTTGTGTCGCTCTAGAATCTTGTGTTTTTAGTTTTCCTAACACCTGAAAAATGAAACAAGACATCTAGAAACGTTATGTGGTATTTATATCATCACAGCTTTTGTCTGGAATTGGCTATCTTTCTTATTATTATTGATTTTTACCATCAGGAACAATTGCTTGTTACAATTATTGTGTGATATTAAATTGTGCTTATTTTGTCTGTTATTTTATTTACGTATTTATGTAATTATTAATATATTTAAAGTCTTTTTGTTCACGGAACATTAAGCTGTTCCCAATCTAGGTTCAATTTTAGTTTTAGTGAATCAATCTTTCCTTTATTATTATGTCATTTTATGACACGAAAAGGTTTGAAAAATATTTGTATTCTTGTTGCCACATTTTCTTGGTAGACGATTGAATCAGTTGTTAAATTATCTCGGATTACTTATTTAAATGGAGAGATGCACTGTCTCGGTTAAGTTGTCTGAGTTAATCTATGGAGGTAGTTGAAGTGAAGAACACTCCTCGAAGTTAATGGTTTACCCCGTGGTAAACTATTTGAGCAGCTGCTTAGACGTCGTGTGTTAGTTTTATCCATGACTGATGCGGATCTAAAAATATGCAAGTGAAGTGAGCGTTTAGCCTTGGCCAGGAGAAATTGCAGGGACACCTAGCAGAGGCCCGTTCATTGCTTCCCCAGCGGCAGCCTTCAAGCCGTGAAAGCAATTTCCTGAAAGCATGGGCTTAAGAAACCTTACCACTTCATTCCCTCGACCCCCCTACCCCTCTTACACCTCCCTTACCCTCCGTGTGTAACGGAATTGCACAAAGAACGGGAAGGAAGAGCTCTCCGCCTTTATTTCAAGACCTCGGTCACCAGAGATCCTCTTATCGATCTCTCCTTCGGCGTCCTTTAATTAGGAGTTGGCGCTGTCGTCTTCATTGTGCGACCCCCGTCGCCGCTGACAAAATCACACATTGTTTCTCTTTGGATCCGCCGCCACTCAGACCCTGGGGATTCAATCGACGCCCGCCGAGGATGAAAGCTCTTGTCTTCTAATCACATCAGCGAGTAATCGCTTTTAGATGAACTTTCTCCTATAGACTCGTAATACCATCAAGGCTCCGTCCCATATGGGCAATTTTACCTTATATCGCCTATATATATATATATATATATATATATATATATATATATATATTTCTGCTGAGAACAAAACGAGGTTTTATCTCTTTATAAGCAACCACCAGAACGAATAACCATAAATGTAACATCTACGGATTGAAAATACCATGCCTATTCGGCATAAATTTCCTTACCAATAAAAAACGTAGTTAAACGTCGGAAAACATCGTCTGACTCCGACAAAGCACGGAACGTAATTACTGGGATCGGCAACACCAACACACAGCGTTTAGCGACACACTTTTATAACCTTTACGCAGTATAAATATAATAATTTTTTTATCTAATTACACGCTCGTTGTAGTACACCATGAAGAAAAATAATTTCTAATAATAAGAACGATAGCCAAGTACAGACAAAAGAAGTAATAATATAAATACCACACAACGTTTCTGAAGCAGAAAAAGCTTTTGAGTTTTGTCAACTGATTAGTGCAGTTGTGTCGCTATAGACTCTAGCTTTTTTTCTGCACCTGAAGAAAGGAACATGGCTTTCAGAAATGTTGTGTAGAATTTATTTTATCTCTTCTTTTGTCTGTATTTGGCCATATTTCTTAGTATTAATTTTCAATCAGGCGGAAATTTTTCATCCAGTAATAATTATTATACAGGCAGGGAAATACAGTTAATACTTCATACAGTTGTGATCCTCGCTACAAAAGTCTTAGTAAATATTGTAACCGTCCTAAGCAATTCCTAGTGACGGTATTCATGTGATCTGTTGCTATAACCCAGTGGATAAAGGCAGGTTCAATTCTTACCTGGAAATTAATTGTTTTTAAGTTAAATATATTTAAAAGAAGGCAAGAGTGTTGCAGATCTTACAAAAAATATTAAAGGAAAATATTTTGACTCGTACTTGTTGATGTTAAACACTAGAAGCTTCAACTTTAACCGAATTAAAAAGAGAAGTTTAATAAATAATATTTTTTGAATGTTAAATAATAAATTGTAATTTCTAAATTGATATAAAATTAAAATATCGTTTTTTAATCAATAATCTTGAAGCAATAATTCATCAAAATTAATAAATTTCCATTTTTTCCATTTAAAGTTCCTAATGTAAGGACAAAACGTCGTGTTTATCTACGAAGAATTCCTAATTTCTTCAATAAATATTTTATTATGACTTATTCGGCCCACAATTTATGTTAAAAATTAATTTAATTCTGATATAAACTTTGTCGTCAAAAAATCACCACGATATCTGTCAACATGGAAACGTATTATTGATTATATTAATTTGAATTTGTTAAAATATACCAATTTCTCCTCATCCTGTTTTTATTAAAAATCACTCATGAATTGAACACGAATTAGAATAATCTTTCGACCACTGTCATTTTCAACTTATTACCCAGGTGTCCTAATGTCAATATATATTTTTTGCATTTTGGAGCGTAATAAAAATTAATTTTCTGTAAAATTAAGTCACAGGATTCCTGTTGGCCGGAAACACGTTTTCACTTTATCAGAGCACCTTATTCAAGTTAGAAAAGTGAAAGTCCCATATATTTAACATTCATTTGCTTTAGATTACTGATACGAAAATAGACATCTATAACTATAAATTTTAAGTTAGAAGGTAAGTAACGGTCGAGGGATGATTGAATAAGGACTATATTTCTACTGGGATGGTTAGCACGTGGTTAAAGATGCAAACGTAAACAAAGGCGGAAACACTTGTCGTGGCAGGCGTCCGTAAAATTTGTTTCCTACGAATCTTGTAGCGCCGCCGCTTCGCCCTGAAGTGGGTGGGTGGGTTAATTAATTTTCCAGACTGTTCTGACTTGGTAATACCCGAGACAGCGCTGTCATCCGCCGGAGTACTTTGGCAAGTAATTTGTAGATGATAACAGGTTCACACACACACGGAAGTTTCTTGACGCCTACTAGATTCACGGTCGCCGTCTGATTAAGAGCCAGAAGCCTCCCACACCAACCCCCCTGGAACCCCTTGTGACGTATTAGGAGCGCAGTCCATAGTAATTGCTAACCCTGTTTCAGGCGTCGCCACGACCCACTGCAATTTGCTAACTCAATTTTCCTTTATCCTGCAAGCGCCTTCTTTTTTTTCTCTGCCCTTTGGAATCGTTGCTCCCACAAAGCTGCATCTCACGTCAGCCTGTAGCTAACATAATTGTGTAGTGAAATTTCATTCATCTGTCTATTCGCGACTGGGTGGAAGTTTTACACATAAGCAAAGCGGACCGGTGGAACGTCCAAAAATGCATATCAGCGAAAAATGTTAAATGAATAACACATAATTTCCAAGAAGTCAGTTAATAACTTATTATAAACAAAAATTACTTGCACATTATTTTACTAAAAGAAATTTCTAATTTACTGCGATGCTTCTTCAATCCGTGGACTTTATTCGATTAGCAGTGCACCACTAAAAAATAAACTGAAACAAAAGTATACACATGAGGAGACCAAAAAGGTTATTTCAGAATACAGTCATAAAAATTTCTGAGATTGTTTCAGTTTTGATATTAAAGGATGGACAATCGGATTTATTGTGTAAGATTTCAGACATTGTCCTGGCCATAATTATAGATTCAGATTATCTACGAGGGTTGTTCGATAGGGGAACGGTGGGTAGTATGGGCCACTTAAGAAAAAAATAGAATTAAAAAAAATATTTGTAGTTAAAATCTGTTATGAGTAACTAAAATTGTTGTTCAACTACATTTCTTTAAGTACTAAAAATATATTTAGCAATTAATGAAGCAAACATCGCATACAATGCATGTAGTGTTAACCTTACATGAGGAATATTTAAAAAATAGTCGGGTAGTATGGACCACGCCAAAATTATTAGGTTTTCAAATTTAAAAAAATATTTTCTTGTTGTTTAATACTCGTATAATTTTATAATGTTTTACAAGTCATTTACACTATCATTTATTAACCTTACAAAGATCACAAAAATAGAAAAAAAGTCGTCAATGTCTGCACAGAGTTCATGTGCCCAACCTTCACAATATTTACTCTGAATCCAGTTTTCTTCATAATTATCCCTGAATATTGTGCATTCCTTATCTACTTTATCTTTAGAAGTGCTTGGTGTAGGATTTTCATAATTAAACATTTTTATTTGTTCATTTTTATTCTTCTTGACGGTCAACTTTGGTTTGTTTTTCGAAAATTTTATTTATTTCCTTATCTGTTTTTCTTTTTGATTTTCTGACCTCTTTTCAGTCAACATTTTTTTATTGGAGTCTATGTTAATATTTCGCCTCTCTCTGTCTTTCGTTTCCGACTCACAAATATCTTTTCTCTGCAGGAGGGCAGAGGCGACATTTCTTTTAAAACTTTTCCAAAATCAGAAAGTTGTGATGAGAGTGTGTTGCTTTGAAGGAACTGGAGATCTCTTCAGAAATGGTTCTAGAATCTGCCTTGGAAGAAAGCTGCGTTACGTGACCCGCACTACCCGAATGTGACATGGCCCATACTACCCGATCCACATTGATTTTGAAAACATGGCTGCAAGAAACACGGGCTAGAGCAAACGAAATGAAACAATCAGTGTCTTATATTAATAGAGTAAACTAAATAATAGCCTTAATTTAGTAAGTATATTCTTAATTGCAATGATTCAGGGTGATGGTGAAAAGTATTCCAGGCAGCAACTTGAAGGTGCACAGACAAACAATAATCATTTACACTGAACACAATTAACTGAAGTAAACAATGTTTCTGAGTATGGCAGAACTACGCAGGTAGAAAAAGGCTAGACTATGTAAGATGCTGATATCTATCAGCAAATAGTTGATTGACCAATTGGCCCATACTACCCTCCGTTCCCCTAAGTCTGCCAAATTTTTGTGAAATAGCGGGAAATTTTTCACTTTCGCGTCATTGTTGGTAAATATGATCCTTTCAAAGATAAGCCCATTGGTTTAAAACATACGCCAGCCGTAGCTATGCTGCCCTCCTGTAGTATGTCAAGTCAGGCGGAGACAATGCACAAGAACAAATTTCGCGCTGTCATTAAACACTTTTATTTGAAGGGTTGGACAGCTGCATAAATCAAAACCGAAACTGAATACCAATTACTTCTGGAGTAATAAGTTTAAACGAGGTTGCAGAAGCACAGAAGATGAAACTCGCTCAGGCCTCCCAATTGAGGTCACCATTCAGGAAAACAAAAAAAGTTCACAATATCGTAATAGAAGATCTCAGACTAAAAGTGCGTGAGGTAGTTGATGCCGTAGGCTTCTCATCTGAAAGAGTGCATTTTATTCATCATGAAAAACAGGCCATGAAAAAGCTTTGCTCGCGACGGGTGCTGCGACTGTTGAAGATGGAACAGAAACGGATTCGGAAAAAACATTTCAACGCATAATCTAGCAATGTTTAAGCGTAACCCACAATACGTTTTGCGTAGATTCGTAACCGTCGATGAAAGTTGGGTCCATAACTACACTCCGGAGACCAAAAAACAATCAAAACAATTAAGAAATCTGGTTAAAGTGCACCGAAAAAGACGAAGACCGTTTTGTCAGCTGTAAGGGTGATGGCCACTGTCTTAAGGGATTCTCAGGGTATAATATTCATAGATTTTTTTTTGCAAAAGGACACAAGCATAACTGGGTTTTATTATACTGCTCTCTTGGATCGTTTGACACGAGTGTGTGATCGAGAAACTATTGGCGCGCAAGAAAAGTGATGTTTCACCAGGACAATGCGCCAGCGCACACAGCAGCAGTCTCAATGGCGAAAGTGTACGAGTTGGGAGTCTAATTGGTTTTTCATCCATCCTATTTACCAGCCCTAGCATCAAGTGAATTCTTCGTGTTCCCGAACTTGAAAATTTTGCTTGGTGGCAATAAATTTTCATCAAATGAAGAAGTGATGGAGTCCGTGACGAAGTATTTTGCAGTTCGACGAAACCTATTTTTATGATGCGTTGGAAAAAATTGGAATCTTGCTGGACCAAGTGTATAGCCAAGGAAGGAGACTATGTGGGAAAAAACTAAGTTTTCTAAAATAAATCATTTTTCTTAGATGTTTACCATGCTTAGCAATCAACCCTCGTAATATTGTAACATTATTACAATCAAAACTGTGGTTATTTGACGTTTGCTGAGAACTGAATGTTTGTCACAAGATAATTTTAAATTAGAAATATATTCTCTCAGACGTGATTTTAACGTCCCGTTTGTTTGCCACTTTGTAAAATTTACATATTTTGTATAATATTTTTACGATATTTACTATTATATTAATACCCTGACGAGACTCGGGGTTTCCAGTCACCCAAAGTAACAGTGAATTTGTAGTTTAGCTTGTGTGAATAATAAGTAAATAATGATGATTTGAAAGTGTTAAACTAAAACTGACTGATATTTTGGTTGAAAACACTATGAAACATTCAGTAGTAATTATGAAGATTGTCAAATGTATGCCCAGTTATCCCAAACGAGATTATTGTGCTAGAACTAGAAAAGCTAAATATAATTCCAAACTCTAAAATATCGGATATTAGAATAAGTACTGGTGACCAAAGATTTTCTCACATTAAAAGTTTCAGAAGACAATTCTTCATTAACCCGGATAAGCTAAATTCCCTTCCGGATTCGATAATGGTGCAATATGAAGACTCTAGCTATAGGGTGTATCTAGCAGTGGAGAACGATAACTGCAATCATTGCAAAAGTCCTGGATATAACTCGATAAATTCTCCTAATAGAGATACAATACTGAAGAATAATCTGACTGAAAATGACAATTATGACCAAATTCAGTGTAAGAACCCGGCGCCCGCAATTAAAATAATTAACCCTGAAAAAACGGACATGGATAATTCACAACTAACAGCATCTGATAAGAAAGACGTCAGTAATCCTGAACAGAAGACAAGCACTAATCCACTCAAGAAAACAAAACAAAACATACTGGATCATAAATATAAGGCGCTTAGTCAATCATTAGGTCCACTAAAAATATTATATGAAGACAAAACAGTGCTGCACCTATACCTTTGGCACAGTTAAAGACTCTTATACTAAATACTATGGACTCCAAGAACCCAATGGCCATTATTAGAGATTACCAAATATCCTCTACATAATTCATAAATGTATTGGACTCTTTTTACCCACACTTAAATGATAAAACGGCAAGAAGTAGAATAAAAATGCTCATAAAATTAGTCAAGAAACAATAGAGTGATACATATTCAGAAGCAGACGCCTTCTCCTAATAAAACAGACTGAGCACAGTACAGTGGAATCTGCAACAGTCGCAGCTTCAAACAAGTTAATATAATGAATTATACAATTATTATGATAAATGATTAACAAATGCGAATTGTAAAATGTAAATGTAAGAAAACCACATTTGAAATGCTTTCAAACTGTTCAATTGTTTGTATATTATTGGAATCAATGTGAATAGCTGCATACTTATGTAAATAGGCAATATTTGTAATTTATTTATGGGTCGCCAATGACCAAGTTGTTAACGCGACCATTATAATAAACCTTCCATTATAAAAAATAAAAGAATTGTGAAGATTAATTTTGGTTACAAACTTTTTCACTTCATCGTATGAGTATAATTCATTAGGCTCTCATTTTTTTTGCTTCCTTAAATGTCATATTTTTATATAGTTTATTTATATTTGTATTTATTTATACAGTTTTTTCTATTTTCTCTGTTTCGGGCTAATGAACGCTACAAATAAATCTAAAATGCAAATTATACTTACGTAATATTGTTTGTCAGTTATTCACTAACTGGGCCTTTAATGAGCAACAAGTGATTTCCCTCAGGCTAAGGGACGGAAGTTAGTTAATAAACGGCACTCGCTGCTAGAACTTTATGGTTTTATTTTAGAAATAAGAGGTAATTTTACTTGATGGTGTAATTTCCCTAGCATTTTGACGACAAGCCCGTAACAGTCGATAAATTTCAGGTTGTTACAAGGCAGTTACGAATTTCATTAAACAATAACATGCACTCATGCGAAGGATTCCTTTTAAACGTTAATGGAAAATAAGAAAAAGCAGAAGACGAAGGAAGAAAAAAATCACAGGACGATACAAGTCGTAAAATATTGTCGTATATATTGCCGATGAAATTACGCCATTTAATTTTTTTTATGTTCGACTACATAAAATACGTGATTTATTCTTACATGATAAATTATTTATCGGCGTCTTTTATTCAATCATTTTTTTAAGTTGTAAAATTTCATTCAAAATCCCAGTTTTAAATGAGTCAGATATTGACAACATACATTTACTTCGAGCGTTTAATAATAAAATAATAATTAAAAATGCAATTTAAATATTTCAAGTAATTATAGTGAAAATAGTATAATTTATAACAATGAACAATTTACAAATTTTTAATATTCAATTTTCATATTATCAAGACTGATATTTTATTAATTTTAATAACTCCATTCTGGAGGTGAATGCCGGGTAGAACCATTAAACTATATCCGGGGGCCTAGTTAATCCTTGTCTGCCTTCCTCTACCGTTCCGCATCCCCCCTTTCAAATCCGTTCCCATGCTATTAAAGGGGAGTTGCCACCACGTGGATTATCCTCATGCTGCCTGTTAATAAAAAAACGCCATTTACAATTTATATAAATTATTATTATCCTTTGCCCCATAATTTGAAACATAAGTTTATTTGTCATAAATTATATATATCTAATTTTTTATGTAATGATAAATGCCATGATTGTGTAATTTTTATTAAACATTTTCATATATAGTTTAAAATTTAATTTTAATAAAAAAATTCGACAATGAATTTAAGACGGCTTAAGGCCGAAGCCTTCTGAATAAATGTTTTGTAGGAATCCAAAATTATATTATATTCAAACTGTTAAAAGAAATTTAAATTAGATATTAAGTATTCAATTATATCAGTATAATTATTAAACCTAGTTTTCATAGAAGATTGTAACTATTTTTCCTCAATTTATAAATTAAATTAAAAGACTGATAATTGATAAATTGTTAATGTTAATAATTTTCCCCAATAATTGTGATCTGTCAATACATTTGAAACAGTATATGCATCGAATTTTAGGTCGTTTTGAATATTGGAAATCCATGTTTTGGTTTTGCTTTTATAAAATTAATAAAATTATTAAACATTTATAAATTTAACATTCAAATGTAGAACTATTGTTAATATGTACTTTAAGATTTATTTTATAAAAAAATTGTATACCGATGATAATGGCAAAAATGCTGAAAGCTTCTTCAGAAAATTATAAAATAAAAGTTTTTGAAACTGAAGAAATGTTTTATTTCAATTTGTTTGAGCAATCAGTAACGTCGGGGAAAATTATTAAAATTAACAATTACACCTATATATATTTTCTATATTCAAACTTTAGGCTTAAACTATTTTACAATTCGTACAGTACTCTGCGATGTAACACACTTCAGTTTATACAACCCTTAAAGTACAATTTAATGAACAACAAGTGATTTTTTTCAATAATAATAATTTATTTTTATAAAACCAAATGAAATGTTCTACTTTCATTTGATATTCTTTGATAATTGTGGTGGCCTTACAGTTTATTCTACCTGTGGAGAAATAACTTTCCCCTCCAAATTATTTTCATTCTTAGAGCTTTTCCACCTTCCCCTCTGTATACAAGTTTTTTAATTTATGCGAACTTTAATCAGAAACTTTTCTTGTTTCTTTTAATATACAAGAATTCTCTATCAAGCTTTAACCGTGTTATTTTTTTTTGCACTTGATTGTTTCTACCTTAACTTCAGCATTGTTACAGAAACTAGAAGAAGGGAAGTTTTCTGAGCCGTTTTTTTAAGTTTAACGCGTTTAGAAGTCTGTAATAATCATTTACATCGTCAGAACCCTTATATTTTCAAGTTCATGATACCATTTCCGGTAATCTTGTTGGAAAAAAAATCGAGCAACATGTATGAAAGTATGAATGAAACTGTACGATTTTCGTGTAATTTTTTACCTACGAATGCTAAATATTTATATCCAGATTCCTCGGGGGAAACGATTCATATGGAGTCAAGATCCCGTAAATGAAATCGTACTGGCAAGTAGTAATCAAAGTTTTCGAGGAATTTACGAGGATTATATTGAAGGGAGTCGTGTTTGTGTTTCGTTATGGAATTTCGACAGCTCAACACAACTCGCGACTGAAAAGTAAACCGTTCCTCGAAGCTTGCGGAGGGAGTCACTTATTTATACATTTATCCACCCCCCTTAGCCTCTTTCGCTATGCAGACAGCTTTATAAGGAGGCCAGATTTAGCTTTTGGAGTTCTTCCTCGACTCCTTTTTACCGGAAACGTGTATTTACGATCCGCCCCAAAGAGCCGTGACAGGGTGGAAGGGGTAAGGCAGGAAAAAGCGATGATAGCGGGATGGTTTTTGAAACGTTTTCCCCCCACCACCCCCAACCCTTCTCTCTCTTTCACAGTTGCCGTTCGCGTGAGTGGTGGAGGGTGGAATCTGAAATCGCCCAAGAGTGATTAATTAATCTCTGCCAACAAACGCTAAAATCTAAAAGGCAAAATATCACGTTCCGTGGAAAGCGAGAGTTTGAAATATATATTTTTTATAATCTTCCCAAAGAAATGTAGGAAGTGGTGGAAATGTGCAACGGTTTCTCGAAAATCTTACGGTTTCATTTAACACATTTTGTTTTACCTTTTCAAATATTAAACATTTTAAAGGTTTCATTGAGCCCGCCGCAATACCTACATTTATTTTTATTTAAACATCTACCGAAATATTTCATTTACAGCCTGTATGGTGTTGCAAAATAATTTCAATGAAACTGTTATTACCGGAGTTGAAATACTAATTAGATAGACATAAAATCTCGACGGGCTGGTTTTTTCTTCTTACATAATGGAGGTCTCGACCGGTCTGAAAATATTCTTATTAATTAACTGATTTCTCAGGAAAAAATCTAACGGAAAATTTGGACGATGAAATAGACAGTAACATGCTTACGCGCTTTTAGAATAATCATGAATATTTATCAATTCTAAGTAATAATAGTTTGTAATTAATATAGAATTAGGAACAAGTTTACTTTAGATTCAAATCGAACGGTCTGAAGTTTTTTTAAACAAGGGGTAATACTTCGATTCAATGTTAAGTTATAACGGAAGTGACGTCATTTGCAAAGGGCGTAATCATGAAAGCGGAAACCACATCAACATTTATTTAAATAAAAATAATGATTAATTGCTTCATTAATAAGTATATTAACTGAGAATAATCGATACTGAAGAGTAAACGAGGACAATACTAATTTAATTTATCACTTTCATCTTCATTTTTCATCACTTCTATATATGGAAAGGAAATATAATAAGGTTATAGAAGTAAACCAGTAAAATTCTATTGAATAAATTTATATGGATATTATTAATTAAAACTTATAAATTATTTTTCAAATTCAAAAAAAATTGAACATAGATACAGTCCACACGCAAAAAATAATTTCCTAATTATTAAAAACAAGACATACACACACACATACATATATTGTAATGATTCGCCTTTTATTACTTAATATAAAAAATAAACTTTATTACAAGAAAATACAAAAAATACAAAAGTACATTAAAAAAATATTGTTGGGCGCCAGCAGATATACATTGGTCTGCATAAAATTAAAATTAGCTCCGGCTTGATTAAAAAGTTCTCCTTCTCAACAGGGTAATGTTGGCGGTTCGGTGGCTATTCAAGAACAGAGTCTATTTCCGCACTGTGTAAAAGAATTCTACTTTTGAAGGCACTTTACATATATTGTGATGCTTACTTTACTTGTGGCGTCAGCCGTGGATCACTGGTCTTGTAGTAAGCAGCACACGATCTCCTTCTTCTGCCTCCCCGCGATGGACGTCCCTTAAAACCTCTGCGTCTCCGTCTCCCTGCGTCTCCCTGTCTGCCTGCGTCTCTTCTTGCGTCTCTCTCTCTCCGTCCCCCTCTTTCACCCGGGTTTGGAGTATTTATAAGTCCTCCACCCCCCCCCCCCAAACGATGCAAAAAAAGGGACCTGTACCCGTGATTTCTTTTGGCCTCTCGGGCTAGCACACGTGCACACTTAATGTATTCCTCCTCAGGCCCGCGGCCACTTAAGGTTGTTATTGACTACAATATATATATATATATATATATATATATATATATATATATTGTAATAATCAATGATATGACGTTAATTAAATGAAATTTGCCCCACGTTGTGGTAGCCAAAATGTAATAAACAACAATTTAGCCTTTTATTTCGTTTAATTTTCCCCACGTTGTGGAAGCCAATATGTAATGATTAACTGGAAGGCTTTTTTATTAAATGAAAAGATTGAAATTAACAAACAAATTATTTATTTATTTTGTGTCAATAACTCAAAACAATTACAATTTAAAATATTAATTTCTCAGGGCCTTCACTGGGTTTGATAATGGACACAACAATTTGATTTAAAAATCTTATTAACAAACAAATCATATTTACCTAAACAACACGCGATAGAAATAAATTAAAAGAAAAGAAATGAACTTGACAATTAAAATAGAACGAAATCTGACATCTATCTTTTAATTACGTTTACACAAATCATTATTTTGTAATTTGTTACACGCATCTGTCCAGCTGGTTCCTGCATCCCTTTTGTTTTCGGAAGTACACTATTGCAAAAAAATATTTACACTGTTTCTAGTATCGGTTTAGAGATTTTACACTCTTTAAGTCAACCTTGATAGGCTCCCAGGTACTCGGATGATCCTCCTTTTTGTCAGCTATCTGGTGAGCGCTTGCCTTGTATGAATCCTGTGATTCATAGATTTGCTACTCTTTTTACCGCTTGGGACTTAAAACTACAACTTTACTATTCCTGGCTGGCTATGGACGTAAACTGCTGACTTCCTTTTCTGGCTGACTACATACGTAAAACTGCTTTTACTTAGCAAGTTTCTATGTAATGCTTCCGTTAATATTTTTACTTTGTCTTCAACTCACAACTTTGTTTAATAATAGAGTAAAATATGAGTAATTTTTATTCGAGAAACAGAACCAGCTTTAACAAGCGGAACAAAAAAAAACACGGCCACAGAATAAGATGAGACCATTCTGATATTATTACTGTACTCATAAAAATCCCTGTCAATAAACAAATTAAAAAAGAAAGGAAGAAGGCAACTAAATATTTCTTTACACTCTCATGCTTTTAGATTAATGAAATGACAATAAATAAAGCAGCAAATACACCGGGAAAACCTTCGCTTATTGTTTTAATAATTATAATGAGCGAGAAAAATGTTTACAGCGTGTTTATAATAATAGTTTCTGGGTATTGTTATAATTTCTGCACTAATTAAAACTCATTCCATCTTCAAGTTGAAATATCGAAAATACCGTCGCTATAAATTTGGGATGTCGGTGTATGTTTCGTCAGGGTACGTAGGGGAAATTTCCATGAGCAACTGTGCTTTAAAAGTAAAGGAATTCAATAAAAGAACTTAAATATATTGAAAACAATCGTTTCAGAATAATATATCAAATGAAGGTTTCCTAAAATAATATTTTTATTTTAGATTAAAATTTTGGTTACTGCATTTTTAAACTTATTATTTTTTAATAATATAAAATAAGTATATTAAAGGCCATTATACCAGCCAGTTTCAAATCTAATCTAATAAATAAAGCAGAGAGTTTGTATATTTGTATGTTCCGTATACAAATTTTATTGCGTGGACAGATTTCAACAAAAATTGGTATATATATTCTGCCAAAATCGAGAACCAATACTGTGCGGGTGAGAAACCCCTAGAATAAACGTGGAAATAATTATAGTTGAAATAAGTTACGAATTAGTGTTAAATTACTGCGCGCCAAGAGACGGTGACGTCATTAGAAAAACATTGACGCATCATAAAAAATATAGTTCTGTATTTCGTAATGAAATAAAGCAGAAATATTTTGATTGAATAAAAAGTATAACTTTTTCCAGTAATACTCCATCGAATAGATAAAAAACAATACGAAATACTTTACCATCTTTGCTCAAAGTTAATTTGGAAAAGTTAATTACGCCGCCGTACTTAAAAAAGCCAATATGGCGCCTTATAATACGTTCAAATATGTGTCGGCCGAGATTTTAAAGTTTCATAATATAACGTACTATTGTATCCTGTATAATATTTCAGAAGATAATAAGATTTGTCTAACGTACGACTGCTGAATTATGTGTTTGTAACTATAAAGGTATTCAAAATGACGTACGGAACTCCGAAAGTTTTTATGGTCGTTATTCAATTAATGGACTCTCAATCAAAGGTATGTACAGAAATAGGAACATTTAAATTGAATTAAAAGTACAATTAATTGTATTTTACGCAACGTATTTCTATAAATTTGTATAAATGTAAACAAATTATTGCGTGCAATTTGTGTCGTGACACAAAAATTTGAGGTTAGGATAGCAGTATTTGTTTTCCATTTTTGAGATCGACGTTATAGATGTTCAATTTCTGAGAAATGAAGCTGAGCAAAAATATTTTGATTGAATAATAAGTATAATTAAATCTACCAATACCACATCGAGTGATAAATAAAATTCATTATGAAAGGTTATACAATCCATGGCATTAATTTTCTTTTAAATAACTCGACTTTTGACATGGAATATATAACGAGATCAGGGACCAATATGTTGCCAAATTATATCTTGCAATACGCACTGGAAGATACATAGAATTATGATAAAACCGATACATAAATGTTCAAAATTGATATTTTTCTATTGAAGACAGCGTATTTCGTAACGTTTTGTATTAATTTTAAACAATGCTACCAACTGCAGACAGCTAAAACAACCAAATAGTTTATTTTCATTATATCTTGCAATACGCACGGGAAGATACATATAATTATGGTAAGAACAATACTTAAATGTTAAAAACTAATATTTTTCTATTAAAGAAAGCGTATTTCGTAATGTTTTGCACTAATTTTATACTATGCTGCCAACTGCAGATTGCTAAAACCACCAAATAGTTTATTTTCAGATGGAAAAATTATATATCTACAAATTTAGTAATTGTTTTAAATAGTGTGTATATATATACACTATTTAAAACTAGCTTCTATTATATAAAATTGCCTTATGCGGGTATTTATGTGTGTATACATGTGGGCATGTTCCGCTTACAAATCTACACCCTCGAAGCATTTTCACCAAATTTCGTACACGTGTTCTTTGCGACAGGGAAACAAATATTGTGCGGGTGTAACACGCCCACCACCCCTAGGAGAATGATTGGACGGTGGTGGAAATCTTCAAACATGCTAAAATGTCCGACATTTGCGTTGCATAAATATTTTTCAGGGTTAATTAGATTTATAGTATTTCTACACATGTGATTTTTAATAATTTTAACCCCTTGTGGCACGAGGGTTGAGCACATTAAGGGGTGGCGGTGAAAGGGGGTTACAAGTAAATAACGTTAAAAATACCGAGGTTCGGGTAAAATCAAAGGTAATGGATGTCGCTGAGTACATTTATGACAATCTGGGCAACGCGCGGTTGTAGGAATGGGTAGGAAGGGTTGGGCGGAGGGTAGAACTTTTAAAATAGCCGAAATTTGTATCAAATAAATATATTTCGGGAACAATGATATTCATAAAATTTCCCTACATGTTTTCCGAGTTTAATTTCAACCCATTTCGGGCTTGGGAGGGATGCGCCCTTAAGGGTAAGGGTGGACGGGCGTTACAAGAAAATAACGCAAATACAACCGAGATTAGAGTCAAATCAATGATTATGGATGGCACTGAGTTTAATTAAGACAATCAATTGGTGTTTTAACCGCCAGGAGCAATGGTGGACGGGGGTTGAAATTTTAAAACATAATAAGCAGTCGATATTTGCGTCGAATAAATATTTTTCTGGTTCAGTGATATTTATAAAATGTCTCTAAATGTTCCATATATTTAATATTAATCTTTTTCGTGGTTTGGGAGGAGCACCCTTAAGGGTGGGGTGGAGTATATTTATATAAAAATAGTGCAAACACAATCGAAATTGGACTCAAATCCAGGGTTATTGTTGTCAGTGAGTTTAATTATGATATTCAAGTTGTTGTTTAGTGTCTCAATTAGGAGTAGATGGGATGGATATATTTAAACATGCTAACACGGTTGATATTTGAGTAGGATAAATATTTTCGGGGAAAAAGTGATTAATAATGTTTGTACCAATGTATGTCAGTAAAATTTCAACCTCTTACGGAATGGGAAAGGAGCACCGTAGGGTTAGGGGTGGAGGGGTATTACAAGAAACTAACGCGAATACAACCGAAATTGGAGTCAAACCAAAGGTAATGGATGTCGCCGTGTTCAATTATGACATTCAATTGGCCTTTTAACCCCAAGGGTTGGGGTGGACGGGGGTGTAATTTTTCTAACATGTTAAACGGTCGATATTTGCATTAAATAATTAATTGTCGAGGTCAATGACATTTATAATATATCTACCGATGTTGTTTGTAAAATTTAAACTTTTTCGGCATTAGAGGGAAGCACACTTAGGAGAGGAGCTGGAATCATTAAAATATGCTAAAACAGCAGATGTTTAGGCAGATAAAAATTTTTGGGATCAAAGAGATAGATAGTAATTTAATCGATGTTATTTGAGTATGGTTTCAACCCCTTACATCATGGAAAAGGAGCACTCTTAGGGGTGAGGGTGGACGGGCATTATAAATAAATAACGCGAGTAAAACCAATATTACAGTCAAACCAAGGTTTCTGGGTGTCACAAAATGTAATTATGATATTCAATTGCTCACTTAACCCCCAGGGGCGGGAGAGGATGGGGTTGAAAATTTTCAAACATGTTAAAAGGTCTATATTAACGGAAAATATTTTTTTTCAAGGTTAATTAATTTATAGTATTTATATCCATTTTATGTATTACAATTTCAACCTCTTGCGACATGAGGGTGAAGAACGCTTAGGGGAGGGGGGGATACGTGTGTTACAAGAAAATAACTCTAAAACAACCAACATTCGAATGAGTCGAACGTAATTAATGTCGCTGAGTTAATTTATGACAATTTGAGCAACGCGGAGGGTTGGGCTGGACTAGGGTGGGAGGGTTTGGGTGGAGGTGAGTGGAGAATACAAATTTTAAAGGAACTTAAGCGGCTGAATTTTGCAACGATTACATATATTTCTGGAACAATGAGATTATTAAAATATCACTACACGTTCTCTGAGTTTAATTTGAATCCCTTTCGGGATTGAGAGGGAGCTCACATTAGGGGTGGGGGTCAACGGGTGTTAAAAATAAATATTGAGATTAGAGTCAAATACAGGGTTATGAATGTCACTGAGTTTAATTATGACATTTAATTTGTCATTTAACTCCAGAGGAGAGGTGTTTGACGGGAGTGGAAATATTGAAACATGAAATCACGACCGATATTAGAAGTGAATAATATTTTCAGGGTTAATTCGATTTAAAGTAATTCTACCCAAGTTGTGTGTGTAAAAATTGAACCCCTCTTTCGGCATGAGGGCGATGCATGGGGGTAGAGGGCACCGACAAGAAAAAAACGAGTCAAATCGAAGGATGTCACTGAATTTATTTATGACATTCTGGACAACGCGTGAGGGGTGGGCTGAGGTGGGAGGAGTTGGGTGAATTTATTTATGACATTCTGGACAACGCGTGAGGGGTGGGCTGAGGTGGGAGGAGTTGGGTGAATTTTTAAAAAAAAATGTTGACCGGTCGTTATTAAATATATTTCTGGATCAATTTGATTAATAAAATTTATCTACATTTTCTCCGCGTATAATTTCAACCCCTTTTGGGATTGTGAATGTAGCTCCCGTTAAGGGTGGGGGTGGAGTGTAATTACAATATAATGATGCAAAAACAATCGAAATTGGAGTCGAACTCACGGTCATGGATGTCAATGAGTTTAATTATTACACTCAACTAATCATTTAACTCTCCCCAAGGAAGGGTTGGCGGGGGTGTTAATTTTAAAACATGTTTAACGGTCCAGTTTTGAAAGGAATGAATATCTATCGAGGTCAATGTACTGATAATATTTCTACCAATTCTGTTTTTAATTTAAACCTCTTAAGGACGTGAAAGATCACACTTAGGGGTGCGGGTTTGAGAGGCGTTACAAGAAAATAAATCCCAGATTGGAGTCAAATTCAAGTTATGGATGTCACTGAGTTTATTTATGACAACCATTGGGAAAGTGACTGGGGGTGGTAAGTTCTGGGCGGGGGTATAAATTTTCAGAAATGTATAATGGCCGATATTTGCGTGAAATAAATATTTTACGCAGGCAATGTCATTGGTAGTATTTCTACCGATTTTGATTGAGTATAATTTCAACATCTTACGGCATGGTAGGGAAGTACGCGTAGAGATGGAGGTGTGTTTCATAAAACTTACCTCAAAAAACGAGATTCGAGTCACTTGGCAACATGGGCAATGCGCGAGATTTGGTGGGGGTGTGCGGGGGTGTGAGGGGCCTCGCGGAGTTGGGCGCGGGAGGAAATTTTCAAACATTTTAAACGGTCGATATTTGCGTTAAATAATTATTTCCCGGGGTTCATGACTTTGATAGTATTTTTACCTATGTTGTTTGTGTACAATTTCAACCCATGTGAGGGGAGCAAGGTTAGCGGTTGGGGTGGAATTACGTTAAATAAAAATAACGCTAAAACAACCGAGATTCGAATCAATTTAGAAACTATGAATGTCGCCGACGGGTTTGGGAGGTGGTGGGCGGGGGTAGAAATTTCCAAACAATGTAATCGGTCGATTTTTGCGTGGAATAAATACTGTTTGATTATCGCACATTTGTGGGGGTGGTCATCTTCTAACATGTATAAACGGCCGATATATTATGTCAATGAGTTCAACCTCCTTCGGCATCGGAGGGTGCACATTTAGGGATAGGGTTCGAGGAGCGTTACATAAAAATAGCGCAAAAGCAACCGAAATTGGAGACATATTGGGGATTATAGATAAATGACATCTCGGGCAATGCCGGGCACCCAGCTAGTATTTTATAAAACACAACGAAGTTTCAGTAAATTTCTTTACATTCACTAGGTTGTTTATTTTATGTTCTATGGTAATAGAATATTTTGGCCATAAGTGGTCTAAGAACACACAATATAATATTTAATATAACAAATTTATATAAATAATTTCTTCTAAAAATTTAAATAATAGAAAAACAACAATATTCTTCTGTCTTAAATGATGTAAGGAATAATAAAATGTAAAACAATAAATACCTGAAATAAAAAATAATAAATTTTCATTATTCATTTAATTTAATCATAAACTTTACCAATCATGAGTTAATTATGAACATAAATGTCATATTAAAATAATATATTTATACAAAAAAATTTATAAGAATCTCTATATATTAAAAATAATGTATATTTTTATGTATTTATGCATTTACGTTAATCTCTATAGATTTTAACGCGTGAACAGATTGCAACAAAACTTGTTACACATATTCTTCAAAACACGGAAAAAGGTACCCCTTGCATAAAAGTGGAAAGAATTATAATTTAAAATGTCATTCTTTTTTCTGAAATAAATGCGCGTCAAGGGACAGTTACGTCACATAAAACGTTGACGCGAACGAGAGAGGCGTTACTCAACAACATAGAAATAATTTCCCTTTCGTTATGAACTAAAGCAGAAGTAAAAAGTATAATTATATCAGCAATACTCCATCGAATGATAATGCAAAGCAATGCGAAATACTTTACCACCCTTGCTTGAACAACAATTGTAAAAGCTAATTATCGTTGCCATCTCCAATATGGCGACTATTTCTGCGTTTTAAATGCGTAGTTTGTATGTTGGCGGAGATTCATTAAATTTCAATGAAAACAGCTGGCCATAATGCACTATTATATCCAGCATAATATTACATTTATGTGTAAATAAATATTAAATTATTCATAAAGATGCACGTAAGTTTGTTCATATTTGGGAAGTGGCTTTTTTTTTTAGTGTAGACAGGCTATGTATAGGGTAATCCACATAGTGGTAACTCCCCTCTTCTAGCATAGGAAAGGGATTTGAAAGGGGGGATGCGGAAGGGTGGAGGAAGGTAACCAAGGGTAACTAGGGCCCCGGGCTATGGTTTAAAGATCGTACCCGGCATTCGCCTAAAAGAAATGCAGGACAAACCCTTGAAAAACCTGCATCAGGTAGGTCGGGCATTAGGTACTTGTCCCACGCCCTTCCGATAGCGGGAGAGGAGTTTGCTGTGGGGACGCTGCATTCCCTTCTCCGTGCCTCGACCAGTTTAGGAGACAGCTGGCCGACTATTCCAATGGGAATAACGAACAACTCTTACCGTATGCCCAAGGTCTGCGACCCCGGAACATACACCTCTCAGAACAGGCCGAGGTGCCTCGGCTTGTGGGAACCTTAGTACAAAAATGGAGAGGAAAGGGCATCCCCAAAGGTTTCCCCTTAGTATCTCTCCTAAAAGGTTCTGCCTGCGAGCGAAACCTCTCTGCCCCTTTTATATATATATATATATATATATATATATATATATATATATATATATATATATACTCTTTCCAGCTGAAAGAAATGCTGGAAAATATTCACATTACATAATTGCCCTGAAATTGCATAATGTTGGAAGACTTATGATAAAAAAATAAAATAAAAAATTCTGGGTTTCAAACTTAATATAATTATTTAGGTTAACTGTGAAATAAGTGTTGAGTTTAGGTTAATACAATTTATCACACATTAATTTTGATTCAATATTTCGGAAGAGCTTTATAAATTTACACATATAATTTTTTTTCCCATTTCTCAGCAACTAATGACGAATGAAATAATTTTCAGCATTTCTTTTCCGATAGAAAAATTATATATATCAAAATTTGGGAAATGTTTTAAATATATACATAGATATACATATAATTAAAACAGGTGAGAAAATGGCACACCGTCATATATATATGACAGTTTTTATGTATTTTCATAACATGTATATTATAATATGTCCCTCATTCCTATCCAATTAATTAAAAGACTTCGATTGTCTATCGAATTCTGATGATTTTTTACAAATTTCTCATAGTTACTAAAAAATTGGTTAATAGTCATAAGTAATTAATTCATCCTGAATTATTTAATCCCTGCCAGATTGCACAATCTGTTGATTTCAGATAAGTCAACTATAATGAATAAAGCTGATACTTTCCATATTCAGAATTTAAGTTGTCTGAAATGTGACATAGTCAAAATAATTACGTCATTTTTATAATAAATACACACACACACACACACACACACATATATATATATATATATATATATATATATATATATATATATTATCTCATTTGGATAGGAAACGGGGACAAAGGGCTGATGAATTCAGGCGGAGGAACGTTACATGAAAGTAACGCGAAAACAGCCGAGATAGGCGTCGAATCCGGGGTTGTGGATGTCGCTGAGTTTAATTCTGACATTGAACTTACAATTTCAGGGGCAGGGGTGGTAAATTTAAATCATCTTAATCGGCTGATATTTGCGTGAAATAAATATTTTTCGGGGTCAATGAGATTGATATGTCTGCCGATGTGAATTGAATATAATTTCAACCCCTTTTGGCATATATCTGTCAGTATTAGTTGATTACTTTTTGAGTGCGGATTTCGCAGTTTTTTCACATCTTCAGCTACTAAATGATCAACATTTGAGTTGTGATGATTTTAAGGAAACGTAAAAATAATGAGGGATTGTAATTTATCGGAAAACTGTATCTTCTCCACGCCGAAATCTTGGTTGAAGAAGGGGTTCGTTGCAGTAATTCTACGTACGTGAAACCTGCTCATTAGCGTCGAAATTCCGCACCCCATGTAAGCTGTCGTCTCTCCGCCCCCACACTCCCTCGTAGTTTCCGAACATCGTGTTTCACAACTTTCTCTTTTGCACACAACATTTTGCTCCATATTCAGTGATGTAAAGTACTTATAAATTTGAAGTCTTTAAGCCCCACCTCTGTTTGCATTGAGAATTGGAGATGAGACGCAATTCTGAGAACTGAGTTTACTTTTTTTAAAAAAATTTGGGAAACACTCCTGTTATGACGTGGGCAGAATATTTTATTTGCCTCCCACACACATCGAATGAATTTGGGGTAGACGTATATAAATATAATTATATTTATATGATTTTACTGAATTGTAAATGAATAAACGAGGGAAAAATTATAAAAATAATAAAGAATTTCAACCTTTTAATTTTAACATACACACAAACAAACAATCTTTTTTATTTATTATACGAAGATTGATTGATATACGTGAAATACTACAAATGTTTGGAAAGTTTATTGAAAATTAAAATATTTTGCAGATTTTGGATTGGGTGTTCTTTGGTAAAAATGAAATTTTATTGTAATATTGTGAAATAATATGGCTTTAAAAAATTACATATATGTAACAAAACTTCACTGAATATTTTATAATTTAAATTCATATATTTTAATAATTTGAATTACTGATTCTGTAATTTGTTTGACGTTAAAAAATAATTATTATACAAGTTTATAAAAGGGGTTTTAGTATCCTCAGTTTTTTTTAAAAAAATAATTATGTTTGAAATTTACTTGACTTCCTGCAATTTATCCATAAATTTTTGTTATTTTAAATATGTGAACCTGAGCTCCTTTGATGAAAAGGAACGAAACGATAATTTATTTATATGAAATTTGATTAATTTCTTATGACGTGTTAGCTGGTTTATTTATTTTTTAAAAATTATATTATGTTTTAGGTAAGTAAAAACTAGATGATTATTTTATGTTTTTAGATAATCCGAAACCTCGCAACTGTCACTAATCTGATGATTATTTTTATGTAATCGGAATTTATACGTAACGAATAAATCTTTGAATTTGTATGTAGAACATGGAAACAACAGAAAATAATATATTTACAGATTTTATGGAAAGGTCATGAGACTTGTCATTAAGATTTTCACTCAAGAAAGTATTTTTTAGCCCGGACACTTTGAGGTATTAAAATTTTTAAGGACGTACTTTCAATGCGTTACAGACCGCCTTTGGGGTGGACTTGACTTTGTTCCTCAGCTTTCTCTGTATTACTGCTTAGAAGCAACACCACTTAGATAACAATTATGATTAAAGACTGCTTTCGTTTGCTTAAAATTTATAGCACGCCTTTTGATGTCTCTTTAAATCTGTAAAATATCCGTACAGAAACGTTTTTATTGAAGCCTAGCTTTCATCTTCCATTTTAGTTTTTTTAAATATAAGTAAAATCTTACTAAAATCATCTTGCTGAGTTGTACTTCAGTTCATCAACACTCTTAAGAGTTTGCTAGTCCACAAAAGTGCGGCCGAAATGGAAGTTGATGGAGTACGTCTCAATTTTTCTATAAATTGTTTTATCCAATGATTTATAACGTTTAAATTTATATGTTTAATTACGTAAATCTGTGTAGGCCCGTAAACTAAGGGATGGAAGATATGTATTTTAGTGTATTGTAAATTTAAAGTTTGATAAATACATTCACAATTATGGCCAATTTTTATTTAATACTGTTCAGATAATGTTTAATTTTCATTTATAAGTATAAATGAAAGAAAACCGAAACATTAGTAAAACAATAACGAAAAAGCAACATAAACAATAAAACTATGTTTCGTACGTAATCTTTTAATTCGTCAGGTGGACAATCGAGTAAGTCTTCCGCCATTTCCATCCCTTCCTGTGCTATTAAAGAGTATAGCCACCAATGTCGATATACCGAATATAATCTGTCAATAAATTAAAGTAAAAAAAATAAGTTAATTAAATAACTAAAACTAAAATAAATATAATTTCTGCATCATGGAAAAATGTCATTTATTAAAATTTATATTTAACTACAAAAAATTTCTTACTTATGCCCAGGGGCTTTTCCAGTTGTACAGAATTAACAAAATATTATGTGAATTGACAACAACCATTTAACAGATAAAAATTGACTGCTTTCAACAACTTCCAGGGCTAAAAAAATTGAATTATATAAATTAAGTTCTGATTTTTAATTATATACAACTGAACATATAGTGGAAACGTTTAATAGTTAGTTGTAAATTTTAATTTTAATACATTATAACTTTGAAATGTTACTCTAATTATATTTAGGTTGAATTCAAGTCAGATTAAGAGTATATTTTTATGTATAAAATGAAATGTATTTTACTTTTGGTAATAGTAGCTTTAATATATGTAATAATATTTCCTCTTTTTAATTTATTTTCTGTAGTATTAGTATCTATATTAATTATAGTGTATATAAATATTTCACATTTATATTTTGATTATTTAGGTAATTATTATTGTAATTAATATTTTCAAAACGAGAAACGGTCTCTTAGATCCCGTTGACATCTGTGTCAAATAATTTTCATTTCCTTACATGGCACGTTTGGTCTTTATAAATTCATTAACTCGTCCAATTTCTTCAGCAGAGGACTTATTTAATAAATGTAAATAAAAATAAACTTCCAACGTAAATTTATATAAAATACAACATAATGGCGGAGGTAGCCACCGAAACGTCGCGTTGTGTGAAACTTGAGAATTTTTTATTTTTAAAGAGTAATATGATAAGTGAGCAATAAAAAATAGAAATTGAGAACGAACAGCGTTCTGAAGAACGTTTTGCAGACGATGAATTTTATTAAAAGACTAGCTGGGTGCCCGGCGTTGCCTGTGTACTTATTTATATAAAACCGAAAAAGTATTTAATTCTATATTAATCTTAAGTCAGAAGTGATTTAACCTAAATCTAACTGTTCCGTACATTGTTTAGACCGATGGTGCATTAATTAAAAAGCTATAAAATACATAGAATTTTATTGCATCATTCGCAACAAACATACCTCCAAATTTCTTCTTAAATATACTCCTTGAGTACTGCAGGATATAATTGTCCCTCAGTCTTCGGACATTACCAAAGATTAAATTGATGAAATTCTTAGCTAGATTCACAATTTAAACAAATGGTCACCATATTAGTCACTAATATGGCACGAAAATCAAATTACATTCTGCAAAGATCATTAAGTATTCGTATTGTTTTTTTATTATCATTCGATGGACTATTGATGGATAAAATTATACTTTTGAGTCAATGAAAATATTTCTGCTTTATTACATTAAGGAAAAAGGAACTATTTCGATTAACATGTTTAAATAATTTCCATCGCCGTTCAACCCCGCCAATGGGGGTTAAACGCCAAGTTGAATGTCATAATTAAAATAGGTGACATCCATAGCCTCAATTCAGACTCCAAACTCTAATGTGATTGCGAAATTTTTATGTAATGCCACTACACCTTAAACCCTTAAGGGTGCACCACTCACAAACCAGAAAGACGTGGAAATTATACACAGATTTGATTAATTCCGTTGATATTGAATTATATTGATTCGATCCAAAAATCGGCCGGTTAACATGTTCAAAGTTTGTAGCTCCGTCTCCTCCCCCGAACCCCGCTAATCCCCGTCAACATCCCCCCTCAAACACCCCGCCCGTTGACCAGATTGTCATAATTTAACTCAGCGACATCCGTAACCCAGATTTGACTCGAATATCGGTTGTTTTTGCGTTAATTTTATAAAACGCCCCTTCACTCCTAAAGGTCCACCGCTTCCCATGACGAAAGGGGTTGAAATCATACACAAATAACATCAATAGAAATACATGTATTATAATTAACCATGAAAAATATTTATTCAACGCAAATATCTGCCGTGTTTGCATGTTCCAAATTTACCACCCCATCCGCCCACGCCTAAAAATATTTATCCGACTCAAATATCAGCTGTTTTGACATGTTTTAGTATTTCCACACCCGTCCACACCCACCCCTAAGCGTGCTCCCTTATTATGCTCATAAAGGTTAAAATTTTACACACACAACATCAGTAGAAATACAATCAATCTAATTAACCCTTGAAAATATTCTACGCTAATAACCGCCGTGATTTCATGTTTCAAAATATCCACCCCTAACCACCCAAATCCTGGGGGTTAAATGAGCAAATTGGTTGTCATAATTTAACTCGGCGACATCCATAACCTTGGTTTTGACTCCAATCTCGGTTGTCTTCCCGTTATTTCCTTGTAACGCCCTTCCATACCCACCCTAAGGGTTCTCCTTTACCATGCTCTAAGGGGTTAAAATTATACAAATTGCTAGAAAAATGTTTCTTTGACCCCTAAAAATATTTATCCGAATCAAATATCGGTTGTCGTAGGATGTTACAATATTTAATCCCCAACCTTTAAGCGTTCTCCCCTCTCACGCTGAAAGGGGTTGAAATTTTACAAACAACATCGGTAGAAATACTATCAACGTCAATGACCCTGACATTTATTTATTCCACGTTAATATCGAAGATTTAATACGTTTTAAAAATTCCACCCCGTCCGTGCCCGTCCCTGGGGTTTAAAGAGAATGTCATAATCAAATTCAGTGACATACATAACCCTGAATTTGACTCCAATCTTGATTGCTTTTGCGTTATTTTTATGTAATGCCACTCCATCCCAAATCCGTAAAGGGAGCTCCCCTCCCAATCCCGAAAGGGGTTGAAATTAAACACGGAGAACATGTACAGAAATTTTATTAATTTCATTTTTTCCAGAAATATATTTATTCGATGCAAAAAACTCCCGGTAAACATGTTTTTAAATTTCTAACCCCCGACCACCTCTGCCCAACTCCTCTCACCCCTCGCCCGTTGTGGATATTATCACAAATTAACTCAGCGACATCCATTATCTTCAATTTGACTCGGATCTCGGTTATTTTTCGGATATTTTTATGTAACTGAACGACATCAACATTCATCATGTAATCTGATCTCTGTACTTTTTTACTATCCAAATGGGATAGTATATAGAATTTCATAAATGTTTATCTAAATCAGATGATTTTTGGACATAGTAAACATTAATTTAGATTCCAAATTTGGGAAGAGCCTTTGAAATTCACATATATAATTTTTTACAATTCTAAGCTACAATGCAAAGTAAACAATTGAAAGCATAACTTTGAGCTGGAAAAATTATTTATATATAAGTTTTGGAAGTCTTTTAAGTAAAATACATGAATAAATTATATATATACCATATACAGATTTATGTTGCCTGAATGTTAATCAGCTGATCATTTCTATCCAAATGAGTTAATAATTGTGACTATGATACATTTGAAACAACTTAATTTCTAAAACGATAAATTTACATCTTTTTTAAAAGTATTATCCAATTGCAGACAAATGTATATCATCACTTCTTTTTGTCAGTATTTGGCTATAAAACCTACTTCATAAAAATGAGGATATGAGCCTATATCTAATATATATATATATATATATTTATTTATTGAACAATATATGTATATATGTATATATCATATTTCTAAAATGAAAATTTTATCTTCCGTTTTATAAATTAATAATAAGAATATAGAGTAATGTATATCATCACTTCTTTTGTGTAAAACATACTCCGGTACATTTGTGGTATACAACCAAAACCGTTATGAATATAACCAATTTACTCCAGATAACTGAAAGGAGTCAAAGTACTATAATTTTTCCATCTGAAATTAAACTATTTGGTGGTTTTAGCAATCTGCAGTTGGTAGCATTGTATAAAATTAATGCAAAACATTACGAAATACGCTGTCTTAAATAAGAATATATCAATTTTGAACATTTAAGTATTGTTTTTATCATAATTCTATGTATCTTCCAGTGCGTATTGCAAGATATAATTGTGAAACATATTGGTCCCTGATCCCGTTAAATATTTCACGTCAAAAGTCAAGTTATTTGAAAGAAAATTAATGCCATGGATTGTATAACCTTTCATAATAAATTATATTTATCACTCGATGTAGTATTGGTAGATTTAATTATACTTATTATTCAATCAAAATATTTTTGCTCAGCTTCATTTCTCAGAAATTGAACATCTATAACGTCGTTCCCAAAAATGAAAAACAAATATTGCTATCCTAACCTCAAATTTTTGTTTCACGACACAAATTGCACGCTGCAATTTGTTTACATTTATACAAATTTATAGAAATACGTTGCGTAAAGTATTATTAATTGTACTTTTAATTCAATTTAAATGTTCCTATTTCTGTACATACCTTTGACTGATGGTGCATTATTTGAATAACGACCATAAAAACTTTCGGAGTTTCGTACGTCATTTTCAATACTTTTATAGTTACAAACATATAATTCAGCAGTCGTACCTTAGACAAATCTTATTATCTTCTGAAATATTATACAGGATACAATAGTACGTTATATTATGAAATTTTATAAATCTCGACCGACACACATTTGAATGTATTATAAGGCGCCATATTGGCTTTATCAAAGATTGCGAGATAATTAACTATTCCAAATTAACTTTGCGCAAGTAAAGTGTTTCGTATTGTTTTTTTATTACTAATAACGATGGGGTATTACTGAAAAAAATTATACTTTTTATTCAATAAAAATATTTCAGCTTTATTTCATTACGAAATACAGAACTATATTTAGGATGCGTCAATGTCTTGAAAATTTATGACGTCATCGTCTCGCGCAGTAATTTAACACTAATTCGTAACTTATTTCAATTATAATTATTTCCACGTTTATTCTAGGGGTTTCTCACCCCCACAGTACCGGTTCTCGATTTTGGCAGAATATATATACCAATTTTTGTTAAATTCTGTCCACGCGATAAAATTTCTATTCAAAACAACGTAAATACATACATACATAGGTACAAATATACACGCTATTTTATTATATAGACGATTGTATAGTTAAATTTTGAATGTGTATGTTGTTCGTTTGTGTCTTGTGAAACTATGAAATCCGGAACAGGCAAAAAAGAAAAACAAGTTATTTATTGTAATAATATAAATAAATAAGTGGCCTTTGTTAAAAGAAAAGTAATTAAAATAATTTGTAATTTTTTTAAAAACTCTTTATAAATACGTTTTTATTATTACATTCTAAATAGTACATTAAAAATAGTCGTACCTGATGAGGTCTCTGAAGATGACGAAACTTCGTTGTTAATTTAATACCTTTTTGCAATAAACGTTATCAAGACTTTTCTGACTCAAGGCCATATGTTTATTAATTATTATTTATGTATTTCTTCATCTTACAAGTTGACAGTTTGCCCGACGGCAGAATTCCGTGACTTCGTAGTATTTTTTACATAAAGACATCTACGAAATGTAACAAAAGTTACAAATTGTGAATGGAACATTCATGGGTTTGAAACTACTGGAGATTTTTGTCTTCTCAAAATGTTAAAAGCGTTCGGTTGCAGATTCAAGAATCAATCTTCATATACTTTCAAAACTATTTTACTTATCTGAATTAAGCTGAACTGAAACGACGTCAAGCATGCCCCATTGATTTCTTACTTCTATAACATGTGACTTAGTTTAAAACAATGTTGGCATTCTCTGTTCAACACTTAATTGCAGGACAGTACTATTAGCCATATAAGATCAGCAATATAGTACTCATGTCCTGTACGACTGCCCAAAGCACGACAGAATTAGAAGATCCACAATTGATAATACACACGAAGCAGTGGCAATAAATAACCTTGTTCAGTTTTGTAACGAAACGGGCATGCAAAATGTAATATAATTAGACGATTTATTTTTGGTTAATATTAATATGTATATCTAATATAAATAAAATGTATTATCCCGACCACTTGTTGCCTCGCATCACAGGGGTCCAAGTTTTGAATCTCGGTGAGGACATGGACATCTGTTTGCGTGAGAGAAACTCGTGAATTAGTCCCCCGACAAGGCAAATATGAGTACTTATAATGAGTGTCTAATTACCTGATTGTAAATTAAACTATTGTATTAAATTCGTGCAGTAGGTATGGAATATCGCCAATGACTAAAAACAATAATAAAAGTACTTGACTCCAGCCTGGTTTAATTTATTATTAATACTTAACGCAAGCACCACAGGGTTGATTCCCATTTATAGTTAAATGTAATACAGTATAATATTAGGATGTTTAAGATTGTATTTTCTTTAACAACATTTCTGGCCTACACGTGGGTTCTTGGTGAATCGTCTCAGTTGCTTTGCCCCGCCCAGTCCCGGCCCGGCTTCAGTGAATTTTTCTCTCAGGTTACACATACAAAATGTATCAAGGGTCCACATACATAGGCATGCGCTGTTAGAAAGTACGCCTCCTGCACCCCTTCCTGCTTTGGTGTTCCTATTCGTAAGACAGCAAGTTGCGTGATATATGAGATCTGTTGAAAGGACACCCAGAGGAATTTGAGGCGTGCTGTTTTCTCTCCGTCTTGTCAACTCCGGAAACTTTTTAATACCACTTCCTTTCCCTTCTAAAGGCGAGCAACTGAATCGTATTAAACTTGGTCTCAAACCAACTTTCTTCAACTCCCAAAACTTTCCTTTCCCGTCCCCTCTCTCACCGTATTCTCTTCTTTCTTCCCGATTTCTCGTGGTGTCGTCTCTCTGTACGTGTCGGGGGCGTGCGTGTACTGCGGACTAGTCTACTTTCCTCGTTCCCAGGTTCTTCAGTTCCATATTTTTTCCCTCACAGTTTTCTCTTTTTCAATATTTTTGCTATAGATGAATTGAATTTCTTCCGATTCCCCCACGGACTGTTTCTTTCAGAGGCAACGCTGCGCCTTTTCACAGCAGAGTATCGAAATTTTCCTTTTACGCGTACCAGGAGAAGTTGTACATCACCTTGCTTCTTTCAAACTTGAGACTTAAAATAGTAACTTTAATTAAGCACGAAATTTGATATATTCTCGAGCAATCAAACAGATATTACAACGTACGTATAACAATCAAAACGTCTTGGAATTATTATTTAAAAAGTATTATGACGCTACAAACATTTCCACGCCAATAAAGTTGAGTTTTCCACAGTTACTGCTCAAAAAATTTCAGACATGAAAAGTGAACCGTTTTGAAGGAAGCAATCAGTTGGACATCTGTAAACAAAGAGCCAATATATAGATTGTTGAGAGAAAAACCTCAGGGGATGTAATGCCAGTGAAACGACTTAAATTTCCATATCCTTGTCGAGGAATATCAAATAAGTTTTTAGAAACATCGTTTAGTCTTTCGTTCAAAATTGACTCCAACCGTTTTCCCCTTAGAGCTATTAATAGTCTTAATTTAGAAAATTCAGCAAAATTTAATTACTTTTGAATTAACTATATCAGAATTGATTATTTTTGCCTGTTTTTGACTTAAAAGTTACTTAGGACAAAAATGGACGATACATGCTTTGAAACATTATTTTTTAAATATATGTTAAAAAATTAGTGACTCCGTCACGCAATTTGTATATTTTACTGTCCTTAATTACCATTAATAGTCTAGTAAAGCATTTTTCTTCGAAACACTATACCTTTCCAAATCCCGTACTAAAATTCACTACTGTTTGTTTTAAAAGCAGTGTAGAACACTTGAGGACCACAAACTGAGTGGAACATAACGTTTTGACGGCTATGTTTCCCACAGTGTTGACTACAGTTGGAATCCAGAGTTTTACATTAATTAAATTCGTATTGAAAGTATACTGTTATATTTATTAATTTATTCTTCTGTCAAATAAATTGGACGAGTTAATTTTTATATAAAGCATACAACTATGTCACTGTAATTTTTTTTTAAAGTTTCTAAGATTCGTCCAGATTCATGTTCTACGTTAAAAATACTTAGATTAATAATTATCTGAAGAATAAAAACCTATTAATCACAAAAATTTATATATAAGGGTAAAGAAAATATAAAAAAGAGTATATTTAATACATACATTAAGGTGAATACTTACGTAAAAGTGGTCTAGTAAAATATCCCGACACACATTTTCCCGATGCACGTTTTCCCGACAACAATATCCCGATTGACGTTTTTCCGACAGAACAAAATCCCATTTGCCATTTGCCCGACAGTACATTTTCCCGATTCACGTTTTCTCGACTGGTTAGTTTTTACGAAATAAAGCGTAATATTAATATTTTAGAACTCTAAATATGTTAGTTATCTTATTATACATGATTATTATTGTAAATTAAGTTATACATTAATGCATGGAAAAGCTTAAACAAAACTTGGTACACGTGTCATATAAGACGCAGGTATCAACCCCGTGGATTTAAAATAACTGCCGGGAAAACGTGAATCGGGGAAATGTACTGTCGGGCAAATGACAATCGGGATTTTGTCCTCTAGGGAAAACGTGCATCGGGCAAGTGTTTGTCGGGCAAATGGCCGTAAAAGAAATTAACAATTTTTTAAATTTCTCTGATTATGTGATCATATAATGGATGTAGCCTTTTATGCAGATTCTTTAATCATGGGCTACAAAAGTGTTGTCCGCTTTTGTGGTTCTACACTTTAGTAACATAGGAAAGGATGGACGTGGGGGCTTGCGGATGAAACAGCAATGTTAAGTAAGGTAAAGAGGCTGTACTTAAAAGATCCTATCTGGTATTTGCCTAAATGTGATGCGAAGAAATCAGCATTAGTTAGGCTGGGCTCCTGATACTTGTCCCACGATGATGGCAGATTAGTAGGAGCTTTAATTGAAAACTTAAGTTATTAAATAATTTGTTAGAGGTTTGACGTATACAAGTAAAAAGTCACTAACAGTCGTGGATATTTTTTCGTAATGTTCATATCTACATGTTTTTTAATGATAGTAAAAATACTTTTCCTCGAGTCCTATTCTTGGGACACTTGTAAATTTGTTTCATTAGGGAGGAAACAGCTAAATATTTCCCGTAGTTGCTACCTCTTCTTTCTTCCATACCACAGGCAGGTCAACAGCCGCAGGTGCTGTTTCTAATGAGGTCATTACCAGCGAGAACACTCCGCATTCAGCTCGTCTTCTCTTGAAGAGGCGCTCTAGAGCTGCACGGGTTTAATCGTGCTGGAACTCTTCAAGTGTCCCTACACTCAGGTGACACAAAGAGTAGACGTGTGGACCTCACAAATAATAAACCGCTATTAAGTATTTAACTGCTTTCGCTCTTCTCCAGGTTCACCTGCTTCCTAGGATTCTATTTACATTTTTACCGTTTCCACGATTTTAATCCACACTACATTTATTTCAAGTAGCTTTCATTCAAGCGGCAAAAACCTACGGACCTAAAACGTTGTGACAGTATTTGGGTACTGATGCATCTAACAACTTTCAACGATTATTGAGTGTAAATTCAAATTATATAAAATTAAATAAATATTTAATATATTTTATCTTTACACAATAAAAGAAAAAAACCAACAAATTTCAATATCATGTGAAAGTAGAAAGCAAAAGAGAATAAATGATATTTTAATTTACATATTTATTTTCATTAAGATTATTAATTAAATAAATTAACCACCGTTGCAAAAACATTTTTAAAGATTTTATTCAGCACAACGACGTTTAAGCAAATTAGATTAGATTTTTAAAATCATACGGTAAATTAATTAAATTTCGATTACAAACTTCTCTTTGAATACGATAAATTTTAATTTCACTTAATTAATTATTAATTTGTTAGTTTGTAGACACTCTCGAGGATTGTAAACTGACAATCATAATTTTAAAAGACGTGATTTTAGTTTATTGATACGGTTTGAATCAGAAAAAATTGCGCTCTTTCTCAACTTAATTTATTTTTTTAAAAAAATTACTAAGATTTCGTGTAAGTCAGTAACAATTTTATGATATAAATTTAATACATATTAAATTGAATATTATGAAATTTGCAATTTACATTTTTATAATTCCTTCCCTCAAGTTATTATCAGTCGCATTTTGATAAAAAAAATAATTTTATAAATATTTAATTTTGTTATATATCAATATTTCTGGAAGATCAAGATTCTCAAAATTAAATAATATAAATGTTGTTAATTAGCTTTATTTTCAAATAGGACCGATAAAAAACGAGTGGTTAAAATAGAAGAACAATTAAATCGTATATCAGGCATATTTGAATTCTTGATGTAAATTTTAAGCAAAATACACAAAGTTTCATTCACAATTTTTGGGAGATCATCTTTAGGTGTTTTAAAAATCAGTAATCTAAAAATAATGAATTAGTTTGGTAAAATGACATAATAAATAAACTGTTGTAATATGATAACAGATATTAGAAACGGTAGTATTTACAAATAATAATCTAATTTTCTGTTACGTACGTCATCCATTCGTTTCTTCGGAAGTAAATTATTAATATGGTCATATACAGAAAGAACAAAGTGACATTTGAATAACAAAACTTAAAATTTCACATTGCCTATTTAAAAAAATAAAATGTAGTTTATGATAAAATTCATTATTTTAAATTAATAATTTGAAGAATGTTCGAATAGGTATCGAAACGTTGTGCTATTAATCTGAATTATTTTAAAAAATCCCGGTTATTGATTATAATTTACGTTTTACTTTTCAAAATAAGTAATTTTATGTTTTTGCGTGTTGAGAGATGAAGTTTCCACGCGACAAAATTTAAAATTATAATTTTTTAACACTCACTCGTATATCTAATTTCGCAGATTGAATTGCGACCCCACAGGTATCAGTGAAGGCAATCTGACCAAACACTTTTGTTTAAAAAATTTCCCAATTTCCGTCTGCCTCAGCGACACAATTCAGTGGCGGCGGAGGCAGAGCTTGTTGTTTGTGCGGGGGAGGGATGGAGGAAGAGGGAGAAAAAATTAAACAATATTTGATTGTGGGGTCGGGGCTATCGTAGGCCCACATTTAGCCGTCGGCCAGTGGCTTTATCGGGATAGAGGACCACCCACAATGGCGACGCATTGTGTGTCCTCCGAGAGGCGCCGTAATAGCCGCCCAAGACTCAACTTCTCTCTGGGGAACAAACGAAAAGTCGACGCCATCCTCGAAAATGGATTCAGCTCTTTTCTTCTCCGCAGAAATTTTCAAGGAGGAAGGGAGAAGATTCCACAGCCGTTAGGTTGCTTGTCCTAAGTGAAGGACTTCGCTGTGCGACTTCAGGACCTCTGACCACGTTTTAATAACAAAAATATTGGAAGGAATTACGAGTAAATCACAACTTTAATACTTTATTATAAATAATATACTCAGAAGACAATATTCTTCGTTCCATACGTAACGAACTTTTCTGTGTCAATCTGTGAAGACAAATACTATTCAAATTGTTTCTATTTTTAAATTATTTTTCCCTTCTAAATATAATTATTTAAATCAAAATTATGTTTATACTCATAATTTTTCTCGTTTTATCCTTGGTTATGTTAGTATTAGCAGACTCTGTCTCTCTGCCATGTAAAAATTTTGTAATTCTTGGTTCAAAGTAATTGTGAAACCGCAATGTGTTGATTAGATTTGTTTTTAAAAACTGTAAAAGTATGTGTAAAACATATTAAGAGTTTTACTGTTTTCTTATTTATTTAAATTTTATCTTGAAACGAATTAACATCTAGGTTATTTTTCAAATATATTTAAATATCACATTTTAGTTGAGATACTTTTATAGAATTATAGGTTAATTACTTGCGATCTACTTACCTTTATTAAATATACTAGCTGGGTGCCCGGCGTTGCCCGAGATGTCATTTATCTATAACCATCCATAACACTCCAATTTTGGGTACTTTTGCGCTATTTTAATGTAAATATCCTCGACCCCTATCCCTCAATGTGCTCACCTCCCATGACGAAGGGGGATGAAGTCATTGACTAAATATATCGCCAGTTTTTACATGTTAGAAGATGACCACCCCCACAAATATGCGATAATGAAAAATAATGTATTCCACGCAAAAATCGACCGATTACATTGTCTGAAAATTTATTCCCTCGCCCAACAACTCTTAAACCCGTCGCGTTACCCAGGTTGTCACAATTAGATTCAGCGACATTCATAGTCTCGGAATTGATTCGATTCTCGGTTGTTTTTGCGGGATTTTATTGAACGTACCTCCACCCCACCCCTAAGCTTGCTCACCTCACAGGGGTTAAATTATACACAAACAACATCGGTATAAATACTATCAAAGTAATTAACCCCAGTTAATAATTATCGCAAATATCGACCGTTTAACATGTTTAAAAGTTTTCACCCCCGACCACTCCCGCTTCGGGGACTTAAACGGTCAAGTTTAATGTCATAATTAAACTCAGTGACAATCCTGATAGTTTCTGGCTTATTTTTATCTAATGCTACTTCCACGCCAACCCTTAAGGGTGCACCCTTCCGAGTCCGGAATCTAATTCATCCCGAAATATATTTAATTGACGAAAAAAACGCCGGCCAACTCATCCCAACCCAGCCGATACCCGCGCGTTGTCCAGATTGTCATAAATAAATTCAGGGACATCCATTACCTTCGATTTGACTCGAATCTTGGTTGTTTTCCCGTTATTTTCAAGGAAATTAATTAAACTCAGTGACAATCCCGATAGTTTCTGGTTTCTTTTTATGTAATGCTACTTCACGCCCTCCCTTAAATGTGCACCCTTATGAGTCCGAAAGGGGTTGAAATTATACACAGAGAACATGTAGGGAAATTTTATTAATGTAATTCATCCCGAAATATATTTAATCGACGCAAAAAAAAGCCGGTCAACTCATCCCAACCCAGCCGATACCCGCGCGTTGTCCAGATTGTCATAAATAAATTAAGGGTCATCCATTACCTTGGATTTGACTCCAATCTCGGTTGTATTCGCGTTATTTTATTGCAGCGTTCCTCACCCCAACACCTAAAAGTGCTCTACTGATAATCGCGACCCGCTTCTGGGGGTCGTAGACGCGTCTCACCCCAACAGTCGGTAGAAACAGTATTAATATCTGTGACCCCTAAAAATATTTATCCGGCTGAAATATCGACTGTTTTAGCATGTTTACATTTTTCAACCCCCGTCCGCCCCCGCTTCTGAAGGTGGTAGACGCGTCTCACCCCGACAGTGTTTGTTTCCTGGTCGCAAAGAACACGTGTACGAAATTTGGTGAAATTTGATCCACCGGTATAGATTTGTATTCTCCACCCCAAACGGTAGGGGTGCTCTTTCCCCAGAGTGTAGAGATTGAAAATTATATTCAGATATCATCAGTGGAAACACAATATATATCTTTGACCCCTAAAAATATTTGACAGACTGAAATATCGACTGTTTAAGCATGTATAAATATTTCCACCCCCGTCCACCCCCGCTTCTGGGGGTGGTAGACGCGTCTCACCCCGACAGTGTTTGTTTCCTGGTCGCAAAGAACACGTGTACGAAATTTGGTGAAATTTTCTCCAGCGGTGTATGTATGTATGTATAACGAACATACAAATATACAAATCTACAAACATACAAATATACATACATACATACACTCATTTTTATTTATAAAATTATACGTCGTTATTAATGGAAACAACATCGGTTAAAATAGTATGAACAACACCACCCCTAAATCTGCTACTTTCCCGTAGTGGAAAGGGTTGAATTTTTACTCATATCACTTCGGTAGAAACACTATAAATCTATTTTACCCATAAACACATAACATTTTGGCAGTTTTAGAATAATAGACAATTCTCACCCCCAGCCTTAAGCAAGCTCACCACTAATGTCTAAAGGGATTTATATTTTCAACAACATCCGTTGAAATAGTATTCACGTAATTCTCCTCCAAGAACGCGCAAGAACTGACTATTTATCTCCCCTTCCAAACTCCACCCTTTCGGGTTAAATGGGCAATTAAAAATATTTATCCGAAGTAAACTCACTGACATCCATAACCTTCGATTTGACTCCAAACTCGGTTGTATTCGCGTTATTTTTTTGTAAAGCAATTCCACCCCAAACCCTAAGGGTGCCCTTTTCCCAGGGCGTAGGAGATGAATGTTATATTCAGATAACATCGGTAGAAACACAATCAATATCTTTGACCCCAAAAATATTTATCCAAATCCAATACCTGCTGTTTCAGCATGTTTAAGTATTTCAACCCCCGTCCACCCCCGCTTCTGGGGTTGGTAGACGCGTCTCACCCCGACAGTGTTTTTTCCTGGTCGCAAAGAACCCGTGTACGAAATTTGGTGAAATTTGCTCCAGCGGTAAAGATTTGTATTCTCCACCCCAAACGCTAGGGGTGCTCTTTCCCCAGGCTGTCGAGGTTGAAAATTATATTCTGATATCATCAGTGGAAAGACTATAAATATCTTTGACCCCTAAAAATATTTATCCGACTGAAATATCGACTGTTTTAGCATGTTCAAATATTTCCACCCCCGTCCACCCCCGCTTCAGGGGGTGGTAGGCGCGTCTCACCCCAACAGTGTTGTTTTCCTGGTCGCAAAGAACACGTGTACGAAATTTGGTGAAATTTGATCCACCGGTATAGATTTGTATTCTTCACCCCAAACCCTAAGAGTGCCCTTTTCCCAGGGTGTAGGGGATGAAAATTATATTGAGAAAACATCGGTAGAAACACCATAAATATCTTGGACCCCTAAAAATTATTATCCGACTAAAATAACGGCTGTTTTAGCAGGTTTAAATATTTCAATCCCCAAGCACCCCCGCTTCTGGGGGTGGTAGACATGTCTCACCCCGACAGTGTTTGTTTCCTGGTCGTAAAGAACACGTGTACGAAATTTGGTGAAATTTGCTCTACCGGTGTAGAGTTGTATAACGAACATACAAATATACAAACAAACATACAAACAAACATACAAACATACATACACTCTTTTTTATTTATAAGATATACTTAGAAATAATATAAATATCAATACTTATCCGATTAAAAAAAATTATGAATGAATTAAAACAACCAAATTTAGTGGAAATTCTCCAAATCCATTGTACAACTGATAAAGTTGTACTGAAAACGAAAAGTTAGTTTCCGTTTTCGTGTTATTCAGTTATGTTTAAAACATTTATATTTAATATTTTTAAAATGTCCATGTAATAATTTATTACTGTAATGTTCGTTTAGATCGTTAGCGATTCTTTGATTTTTAAATTAATTTTCTCCCAGGATTTTTAATTATTTTGCTCTTTTTTTGCAGTCGAGGATAATGTAGATTTTTGGTTGAGACTAGATCGTTATGGAGGTGGCTAGGATCACAAATTCTGAATACTTTGATCAGTGAATCGTTTATGGACGTAGAACGCAATATAATATTTATAACTTAATCATTATTATCTAGAATGATAAAACAGTCAGTTAATAATTCCATTCAACGTTCAAGTTATTAAATTTAGAAGGCATTTTGAAATATCATTTAAACGAAAGTTAATACCATGATCCTTCAATTTGAAATTTAATATTTGTTTTAAAAAGTGTTTCAATTTTTTTTTGATTACTGACTTTCACAAAACCTGAAGAGGTTCCAAAAATTTGGGGACGTAACTTTGTGTTTTTTAATTAAAAGTACTTCTTAATTTTATCTTTAAGAATTTAATTTTAAATTGAGCGGAATATGATTTAAAGATGTTTTTGTGTTTAACCGCCCATGTTTTTTATCGGTCACATTTCAATAAGAAAACTAATTAATATATTTTTAAAGTATTTAATTTTGAAAGGAAGGAGCTTTTGGAATAAATTAAATACATATCAAAATTGAATAATGTAGAAAATTATTAATTAATTCTCTAATTAATATGTGTCTGATAAAAAATATGGGGAGTTAAATAGGAAAACATAATTAATTCAGATGTCAATTAAATTAAATTTATTTAATAATTTGGCAATATTGACGAGGGATCCAGATTTTCAAAATTTAATATTCACAAGGTAGATTTCGTATGAAAATGCGACTGATAATATATCAATAAATCATATATGTCACATTAAATTTTAATTTTTGTTGACATTGCAATATTATCGGAAGTTGCTGTGTTTGAAATTTAAATAATTTAGAAAATTATTAATTTTTTTTATTTAAAAAATATATTTAAATACTAATGATACAAGTAAAAATAACAAACATCAAGTACAGCGTTTTATTTAAGTTTATGTTATTAAAATTAAAATACAATTTATTTACTTAATAAAATTGTTTCTGACTTGATTGACTACACATAATATTAATTCAATAAATTGTCACATAATACTTAATAATTTGCGTTCTCTCAGTTATTAATGGTTAGCTCTTCCTTCACGTCTGCTGTAACACTGAAAGGAAATAACGAGAGAGTTTTAATCTTGATCAATGTAGAAAAAATATTTCCAAGTTTGGTAACATTTTGTATCGCGCATTTATGTTGATAGGCTCAACTGTTTCTTATGAGGATTAAGTGACTTTGAAATGAAAATCGAGTCGGAACACAATTTCGAGCTCGTGTATAATTAGTTGACGTTGAATTACTTCAATTTTACGTAAGCAAATTAATTAGAATTTTCCGGTGTTAATAATCGTAGCGCAATTATGCCCCGTTATGATAATTGGGACAGGGCAGCGAACGTCCGATGAGAAGTCAGTGTGAACGTGAGTGGAATTGCTCAGCTGTGTGTGAACTAGCATAACGCCTCTAGTGCACAGTACCACTCGTTAGCCTGCAATATCGTATTAATTACGGTTGTTGGTGCAGTTGTCCCTGCTAATTGGAGAGCTCGGTGGCACCATTAGTTTGCATTCGTAATCACCACGTGTGGCCATCGGACTAACCTAGTCTCATCCTGAACGGGATAGTTGCCATCGACGGCTTCTTCTTCATCTTCGTATATTCAACCACCAGAAACAGATGGTTTCTCCCAGTCGCGGTTTAGGCAGTTTTCTTCTGTAGTAACACGAAAAAAATTGATTGTGTCATAAAGAATTCTTCACCTCAAGGATCCGAGGAGGTATTACAGCAATTATCTCGTAATTTTAATTTTTTATTTAACTTCCTGTACACTATAAACCTGAAATTACCATTCCACTGTTTAAAAAAAAAGTTAGACAGCACTTAATTAAACGTAGGTTTAACAAATTTTAAGAGTACCCTACAGTGTAGTTTCTGAATATATTATATATTTTGATTAATTACTACAAATTTGATTAATTATTAACTGATATCGGAATCCGGCCAGTTTGCCCGTCAAACACTTGCCCTATGCACGTTTCTCCGACAACAATATCCCGATTCACGTTTTCACAAAAGGTCTTTTCCGATCGGTCATTTTCCAGAAAGGTGAGTTTTTACTAAATAAAGCATAATATTTGTAATGTAGAACACTTGATATGTTACGTACCTTGTTATACATGATTATTATTCTAAATTATTTACAGATACATCCAGGTACGATATTTGTGTTGCAATTCTCACGGTAAATAAGCTGTTTAATTATAAAACTTATGGAGGACTGTAACATTTCAATTTAAAAATAATTTGAAATAAAAATTACTTACGGTCCTTTAAGAATGTCAAAATCTTCTCGCTTTCCTAATAATCTTAAAAATACTCTGTATAAATAAAATGAGATTCACTGAACTGTGAGTCAAATCCCGGTAATATTCAGTAACAGTTACAGAATATTCACGTACATTAAGAGTACAAAATCCGTGCGGTACCTTTAAGAACATGAAAATGCTAGACGTAATCCACGTCACAATCCCAACACATTTTAAAGAAGATAAAACTTTAATTACATCGAGAGTAACTATTAACATCAGCGAAGTGAAACACCATTTATTTGAAGCTAATAAGGTTGTATTACATTTTTTAAGTGCATCATAGTTCAACCCTTTGGCCCTTCACATGCAGGGAATGTCTCCCCCTACAATGTTTGATTCCGGAACATAAGTTGCAGGAGATACAAATTTTCAGCGACTTCCAAAACACTAGATTCGACACCAATCTGGGTACTTGTCACAAAGGTTTTGTCACCCCCATTCACCCACCTCATAAATGTCCTTATGCCATTAGGGGGTGAAATTCGACACTAAAAGCATCGAAAGTGACATTACTCTGAGTGAGCCCGTAAACTATTTATTCGGCGCCAATATTCCATTCTTTCCATCCTTCCATATGGGTGCTGGAGTTATTTTAAATCCACGTGGTTCGTTCCGGAATCTTAAGTGATAGGTGTAAGAAGTTTGGTTGAAATTGTTCCAAGCATTAATGAATAACTTAATTTAGAATAAGAATCATGTATAACAAGATAAACAACAAATTAAGTGTTTTACAATATTTATATTATGCTTATTTCCTAAAAACGCACCTTTCGGAAAAATGGCCTGTCGGAAAAACGATAATCGGGATACTGTACTGTCAGGCAAATGGTAATCGGGAATTTGATCTTGTTGGGAAAACGTCAATCTCCTGTCGGGCAAATATCAATTGGTATATTGCTGTCGGGAAAACTTGCGTCGGGTGTGTTTCGGGATTTCGACTGGGTCAACTGGTATCATAGACTTATATATTGTATTTTGTAAACATGAATTATTGCTAGCCTTCCTAAAACTTATTATACAAAATAATAATGTATAATATTGTATTAGTTTTATCATTTATAACTATTTTAATGTTTATAATGACGTATTCTATTCAATTTGAAAAAATTATCATCGATGAAAAATATTTATCATTATTAAAACATGTAAAAAATGAAGTTGTACCAATGTGTGGTTTGTGTTCCACCTTAGGTCTGTTTAATTCAGTTAACTTTGGACCAGCTTAGCATTTACAGCTTAGTTGAGTTAGTGGTTTCTGTATGCTTCTTATTCGAGAATTGATAAAAATGACTGTGACCTAAGAGACGGAAGTAGGCTTTCCTCTGAACTCACTACGTTTGGTAAATATAACATTGATAAAACAGCTTACATACTGTTGTTTGACGTAACATTGGAAACGAAACCAGGACCTCCACTTATCGGTAAGAACACCGGGTACTAATCGGAGGTCCTGCATTCATTTCACGTTAGAGGATTTTCCATGCTAACCCCGTAATTCAATTCTTCTTAAAAGTCTGGTAATAATTAGATAAATATTCAAAAGCTATTTGCCTTCACGTAATCCGAGATGTCTCTCGTAAAATGCCTCGGCCGTGGGTTGTCAGACAAAATTTAAACGCGCATAAAAACTTTTAAATTGTCCTCGTGTATTTCATTTTTATTCATAAAAATAGAATAACAAACTGTAATTTCCTGAATATGAATTAAAGCTGACTGAGTCGTCATACGCGGAACACAAAAAAATGTCGAACCATTACTGTGTAATGATTTAATTTGCATGAATAATCCATCCAGGGAAGAAGTTCGTTAAGCGTTTCCCTTATACGTCACGCCCCTCCTCGGGACGTAAATATCAGCTAACATCTAATCCTGGGAAGGAAAGTAACATGTGTGATAACGACTCGTCCATTATTTCCTTGCATATTCCAACTTGCGCTCAAGTTGTTTTCATTTTTATTTGTAAAATGTCGCGTGGCAAACACTTGTTCCCCGCGATTACCCCCTTCCTCCCCCTTAACAGAGGCGCGCGGGCTTTACATCAGGGGCGAGGAATCTCTTGGCGGCGAAATGTCAGAGCAATTTATCGCCTGTTCCATCGTCCATGAAACTAACTGTGCTTTCTAGCTTCATTTGAATAACTTCACTGGTAAAGTTTCCCACCCCTAAGTTATGCAGGTGAGTTATAGCCGACTGTTATAGTACTACAACCCCAAACCACCGGACCGGCTTTAAGCTTCTCCCCTCCACCCCTCCTTACGAGTTTCTTCTGGAAAGACGAGAAATTTTCTTTACTAACAAATAGAACCGTAAAAATGGAAGTAAAAATGTTAGGAATGATTTGTGCCGCTGCTTAAGTGTGGAGGTATTTTATTTCAGTAATGTCGTGGATATTTTTCTTCTTGTCGGAGGTAAAAACGACGTACAAGAACACAATTAATGAAACTCTGCTGCTGTGCGGTCTTCCCTCGGCGCTTCTACAATTGTATTAAAGAGAAGTTTCACTAAGTTAACTCTCAATTAGCTACATTTTATTAATGTACAAAAAAAATGCGTCTGGAAAATCTTAATTACGCCGCGAGGTTTGAACCGCACACAGAACTACCTTCGAACGTAATTCATATCTACCGAATAAAACGTGTTCAACGTTTGAAAGGGACCAATCTTACAGATTTCAGTTTATATATATATATATATATATATAAATTATTTTATAGGGTATCAGGCCAGATTCCACGTGGTGGGAAAGGCATTTGAAAGGGGGATGCGGAAGGGTAGAGGAAGGTATCCAAGGGCACCCTGGCTATAGTTTAATGATCCTACTCGGCATTCGCCTAAAATGGATGGAGGACAAACCCTAGAAAACCTGTATCAGGTAGGTCGGTCATTTGGTACTTGTCCCACGCCCTTCCGATGGCGGGAAAGGGTTTTTCTGTGGGGTCGCAGCATTTCCCACTCCGTTCCTTGACCAGCTGGCCAACTATTCCAATAGGAATAGCGGACAACTCTTACCGTAGACCCAAGGTCTGTGACCCCGGAACATACACCTCTCAAAATTGGATGCGGCAAGCTGTTTTTTAGGTGTAGACAGGCTATGTATAGGGTAATCCACATAGTGGCAACTTCCCTCTTATATCATAGGAAAGGGATTTGAAAGGGGGGGGATGTGGAAAGGTAGAGGAAAGTAGCCAAGGGTTAACTAGGGCTCCCGGGCTATGGTTTAAGGATCCTACCCGGCAATTCGCCTTAAAGTGATGCAGGGAAAACCATAGAAAAACATGCATTATAATTTTATACCTTGTTTAGGTACAGCCTTCAGAATTTAAAGGGCAAGTGATAGAGATTTCGTGGAAAGAAGAAATTATTGTCGCCTGAAAACTCCATTTCTCTATAAACTTTATCACTTGAGTACGAACATTATATTTATAAATAAATACATAGTATTTGTTTGATTTAAGCACATAAGTATTAAACATGAAGGACGAAACGTTAATACACATAATTTCCTGACTATTTATTTGTTAGTTATTTTTAATGTCAGATATTTTTTCATCATTATTAGGACATTATATTTGTATGTTTCCCTGGGAAGATGAAGGGAATTTTTAAATGGACCAAAGTACTAAGTACTTTTACCGTGATAGGACCAGAGAATTTCTGCAACATAGGTTTCAGGATGTATTCTTTTACAAATTATTTGTGGCGGAAAGAAGGACGGAATAATTTTTTAAGAGACATGATAGGCACAAACCGTAATTTCTTTTCTTTTTATTGTTTTGTATCAATTTCATTTTAGAAGGAGGGAAATTTTTGTTTTCCTGAGAGAGAGAGAGAGAGAGAGAGAGAGAATAAGACATTAGTTTTTGAGAGGCAAGACGTTTCTTTTCCCCACTTAGTACGGATAAGCTTCTAATTACTACCGTTCCTGGATGGAACGGTTGAAATATAGTGGGAAATCGGAAAGTCGGGGCCTGGGATATTTTTCATGGAGATTTGAAGGATGACTTCCGAGGAAGATAATTTTATCAAAATATAGGTTCCCTGCCAAAAGTTATTGCGATAGTGGAAGATGTTTTTTTTTTATGGACCGATGGCCGTAGGATGCACGGAGATTTTAACAAGAACTTGGTGGACAGGGTGAAAATTTGGAGGGATATGGTGAGTTTTTTGTGGATGAGTGGAGGAGGTGAAGTGATATACAGAAGCGGAAGATTCCAGGGCACAGGAATGAGGTGGTGGGAAGAGAGTAGAATCTACGTGAGAATAAAGAAACCCAGAAAACCATATTCCCTTAATAAATTCTTAAAATATATTTATAAACACATGGAAAATAGGTGTTTCGCTTTTTCACCTTACTGTCACGACTTTTTTCATTAATATTTTTACGTTACTGTTTTCTTTTAGACAAAACCTCGTATATTTTGTCTAATATATCCCTAAAGAACTAGATTACAACGAAAATAAAAGCAGCCAATTTCCCGTATTAAAATATTTGCAGTCCTAATGAAGAATGTTTATCCCCATCTACAAAACTTCGCCACATTACATTATACAGGTCTTAATTTTGTTTTATATACTGGGTTTAGGCTGTTGGTCTTACGCCTTTCAATGAGATATTACTTAAAATATGACGGTATAACCCTGAGAATGAATCTTGATGCATGGTTGCCATGTTTCTATTTTCCCACCAGACTGTAAAGTGGACTTTTAACAATTAAATATAAGAATGGACCTAGATTACAGACCAGAATGATAAAAAATTTGTATTTATAAGTGTTTCACTTTCAATCTGCCTGTAGGTCCTTATCTTATTCTCGTGTTTGTGATAAATAACTACCAGTCGAAACTGTATATCTTAAAAATATTTTCAATAATTAAGGTCTTTAATCTTGGCTAATTATGTTTTTTTAAAATTTTAAACTACTGACTTAATTATAATCTAATATTTATAATTTTGTTTTACTAACGATTTACTTTATCAAAACTAATGTAAATTGAGGAAGTCGCACATTAACTTATTCCATAATATTAATTAAAGTGGATGTGTGAACAGCGACAAGGAAGTAAAATGATAATTTTTAATTATGGTTTCAAATAAAGATTAGCCAAAATGGTCGCGAAATTGCATTAAACGATCAAGATGGAAAAAATTCTACACCGGACCGGGAATATTCAAGTCAACTCCCCTTCAGGTTCTATCTTTCTCCATCCGTTTTGTACAGACCCGAATACGGGCTCACCTGCAATTTAATAAATCGCCTTGTAATTGATGGAGAAAATTTGCACCACAAGCTGATTCGGCTGGTATAGTTCCTATGGTAAAGAGCGACCAGGGACCAAATGGTAGAGAGATTTTTCCATTCACATCCTTATATAATTTTTTTAAAAATAATTGCCGTCTAATAATGTATCAATGTTGGACGTCAAAACCCAAAATCAGTGAATAACGATTAAATATACATTTATTTAACAGTTTTGCAATGAATGCAAGGTAGTGAAATTTAATATTGCGTTTCATTACGAGGTCTCGTTAACGATCACAGGCAATCTGTTATTAAAATAGCCAACAAAGCGTTTGACAATATTCTATCTTTTTGTTGGGGTCAGTTCGATGGTGGAAGTAATTTTTATTGAATGTAATAGGCATTAAATAAGCGTGTAGTTCTTTTGTAACCCCGTATCATCCATTCGTTCGTTGTCTTTTGAAATTATCGTTGTCATTCAGTGGTTTTAATTTAATTTGGGGTAATTATGATACTAAAATGTGTGCATCACATCGTTACGTGTATGTAATACAATGCTTTCTCTGTGTGTATCCGAAAATCAAGAGGAACCGTGCGTATGTCGGTGACTGTTTCGCATCACGAATAACTGGAGGGTTCATTTATTAATGTTAAAAATACACTTTACTTTTGATCAAATACTTCTGTGAAAATTAGAGAAAGAAATTTATATTTACAATTAAGTTACATGGACATTATATCAACTTAAAATTGATTACCGAGCTCTATTTCCCTGTAAAGTGAATAATTATGCATTTTATATTATTATTTGGGGGGAGAAGCACCTTTTTTGATTGTAGCTTATCCTTCTGTACTAAAGATTATACCACTAATATAACTAATGCCAATTCGAATTGTTAATCAATTATAAATTGGAAAATAAAAAATTATTACGTTGTTCTTTTTCGAGAAATTAAAATAGATGAGGAACACACACTCTAACAATATTTTTAATATTATTGATTACTTACATAATAATCTTGTAAATTTTCATACTTATCCATCTTAATTTATAGAAATTCTGTAAAATGTTGCCAATATTTCTAATTTAATTATATTGATTTGAGGGCAGGAAAAAAAGGAACTTAATTTTTTTCCAGTTCTCTAAATAAATAAATAAATATTTGTTGAATAAAGATACGATAAAAGGATAAAGAGTATTAAATAATTATAAGATAATGCAACACAGAGTTATAACTAAGTTAAAAGAAAAAAGTAGATCGCAAGGTGTATCCTATCTAGCCTATAATATTTATCATAGAATTTTTTTCACTAAATGGAACTATCACTTTAAAACCCCTCCATCAACGTTATTCACCTTCGGCTTTCCACATAGTTTCGTAGATTTAAATAAACCCATTCCCGATGAGTCTTCTAAATATTAATATAAAGAAACACAGTTTATTAAATAGATACTATTTAAATTGGGTCCCTTTTATAATTTCTTCCTCTTGCGCTAAAACGGTCCTTTCCCGTGTTTTAATGTAGGCGTGTGTCGCGGGTCTGCGTGGTACGCAGGCGCAGGCGTCGTGGCGCTGGCTCTGCTTCAGGTCCGACGTTCAGTCGCGTCCCGACGTCCGGGAACCGTGCACCTCGCTTCCATCGGGGTCCACACCTACCTGACTCTCCTCCCTACAACTCCACCGATATCCACGGTAAAAAATCAACCTCATTCTCTCTCATTCCGCGATGGGGGGCGATCAACACTACCGAGTGCACAGTGAAAAAGTGATGTGTTTTTTTTGTGGCACTTGTGTAATTAAATATCATTACAATATTTTGTCGGGAGATATTAATACTTGCATCTAACGTGTTCTTTCTTAATTCATTTGACGGTAGAATCGTGACAGATTATCTCAAGTTCTTGTAAAGGTCATCACGAACCAGTTAAACGTTTCAGTTCGTTACATTTAATGAATGAAACTCTTCTTAAAGATTGCCCGTTTAGGTTAATTAAGTCTTTATAGCGTATACGCTAACTTTAACCTACATCATAGTTTATGTTACCACAAATATTTAACAGCAATAACATTAATCACAAATAAGTTACCTTGAAAACTAAAAAGATTTTAAACTAGGCTTTTCACAAGTAAATAACGGAAACATAAGAGTAAATTTGGACGTCTAATATTTTTATAGTCACGATTATCAACATCCTAAAACTTATTATAGTATAGAATTTAACACGTTCACAACAATTAAGAAGAAAAACGATACAACATAGTACTTAGTGAATTAATGTCTTCACGTCATGACGAATGAAATTTTTTTTCCATGTTTAAATAAAGACGCATCCATATTGGTACTTGAAATTATTCTTTTATTACAAATTGTATTAATTTGTTCGTGGTAATACTTTCAACACGTTTCAGTGAAACTGTCAAAATCACGCCATGAGTTTATTTTCAAAAATATTCAGAACGTATACACCATCAATACAAATTTTCTTATATTAATAACTTTATTCCTGACAAAAAGGTACACTTTTGTATTGCTGAATTTTGGAACCCTAAGTAATGAATAGTGAAAATATTAAAACGTGTTCTCGATTATCGTTAGATAGTTTATCACATATTTTAATCTATAAACCCCAGAATCACCCTCATCAAGATATAGCTATCAGTATTCATTTCTTATTTATGTGTTAATAACACAAAATTTTAAAAAATAATTTAATTATATTTTCATAGTTGTACATTCCGTATACAATTCCAATAGTTTTAGAGCAAACATTCTTTATGGGATATATAGGTAAAAATGCTATTTCTTAGAACTAAGGTTTTTGAAAATGAACGGAATTCCGATATAGTACTCAAGCAGAGTAGTGTTTCTAATTTAAAATTAATTTTTCACTATTTCACTAGTTTTTCTTAAATAAAGTTTCTTTTATTGTTTCAATCACTGGAGGATGTTATATATTAGATTAATTACATAGCAATGAAATAAATATGTAGTGTGATGGAAAAAATCTTATCAGTAGACGGCCGTTAATGTCTTAAGATATATCGCTTTAGTGTTACAAAACGTCATGCTAAGGAGTTTTTATTTTTATATTTCTGACGTGTTTTATTTCTCCTGATCCACGTGTCTGTCTCGAGATTTTACCGATTCCTGCTTCTCTTCAGCCGATCCCATGGTAAGGGCGTAGAGGTAGCGATGTGGCTCCTGTGCACTGTGATGACGTCACTGGGCGTTCTGACGGCGGGCGTCGCGGCGCCTGTCGTCTATATGAACCAGTTCGCCGTCCACGTGCCGAGAGGCGCCGAATCCGCCGATGCTGTGGCCACGAGGTACGGGTTCCTCAATCTAGGACAGGTACGTACGTTTCAAATAAACGTAGTTTATAGACGATGATTGTGTTATGGTTGTTTGTGAATTTAAACAAGGTTTTTTGTAAATTGTTTCATTGGTAATTTGGATGGAAGTTTGGCTACGACTCACGAGTTCTCAATTTGACTACGTAACTGCCGTTATGTTCTCAATCACGAGGCTGTGTTCATTATTCACTTATTAGCCCCTTCTTTAAATTCTGTTACTGATAATACTGTCTATTTAATACTGTAAATTTAATATTATTTACATCACAGAATAGTTTCATTAGAGGTATATACACCTACACGGCTTCATACGACTTCGTTCAAAGTATTCATGACGCACTCGACGAAAGACTTAAAGTAGCTGGAATTTTTGCTGACTTTCCAAAGCTGCAGTTTCTAAATTCGAATGCTTGCGTGGCCTTAGTAATAGACAAGACAACAATTAGTAAGAAGACATATGGAGTAACGTTAGGAAGAAATTAAGAATTAAATGAGTGCACTCTTGAAAATTTCATTTCATTGAAAGGAAACGACCAGAGATAAAATTAAAAAAAAAACTGGAGCACTTTACTATCAGAAAGATAGTCTTAATTCGATCTGATACATTTCTGATAAAGTTTACACAAGAATTACCTTTTCATATACCGTAATTTTAAATATATAAACATATAATAAGCCAATCAAGTCAAAACAATTTTTTAAATGAATGTATTAAATAAACTTTAAAAGGAACTTAATTTTTTGGCATCTCTTCAGTTGTTTAAAAATTTCAGTATTATTTTAATGATATTATTTTGATTTTCAACTATTGATAAAGTTAGCCCCTTAAATTCAACATGTCTTACAAAATTTAAAAGCAATTTTTAAATTATAAATGTGAAATAGTTTTTTTAAAAAGTTTTACTCTGAAAAGGATCTAAAATAAGTTAGGGATGAAACCTTGTAATGCATTGAATTATATTCAGTCTTTAATTTAATAAAATTGTTCCTCTCTTGATAGCATCTACACCAACTTAATAATTTATTAATACGTCAGGTAATACTTAAATTTATATAAATATTTCATATATAAATTATACCATTTACTAGTTTTTTGAGTATTTTTGGTAATAAAATACGAATGAACGTAAAATAACTATAGGCTAGGTAAAAGAAACGGTTCCCACGAAATAAAGTTGACTGACATATTACTGACCATTTAAAAGCATTAATTCGTAATCTGAGTAAAAATCTATAGGGATTTTGTTTCCATACTCTTCCTTTTACAAGTAAAATTTTCTGGAGAATTTGAATATTATATTTAACTTTGAATTATAACTATTCCCATAACTAACTTTTGCATTAGTATTCCTTGGGTATTAACACATAAAACACATTTATAAATAAATGCTCAAACAGTCGGAAAAGGTTTAAAAATGGACAATGCAATTAATACAAATTTGTCATGAATATAATTTAATGAAATGAGAATATGGAACACATTAATAAAATAAAAATTGCGAACACTTCTGGTTCAAAGATGAAAAATGTCACAATATCTACTAATTCAGAGCGAGAAGATTTTAAAAACATAATCTGTCTCTAAATTTTTAGATGTTCAGGTTTGTAATTTTTTTTATATTTGCGTTTGAAGAAATTACAATAAGGAACGAAACGTTGTGACAAGGTTTTTGTCATTAAATTATATTTGTGAAATATTTGTATGCTTTATTAACCTTATTATTTAATGAAGTCGGATTAATATGTGTTAATACGAGTATCATATAACTTTTTGTTAATATTACTTCTTCAGAATACTTTTATTTTATGCTCACGATTTTATAAGACGGGAATGAAATGTTTTTCTCTGTTGTCTTCTTTCTCAAATAATATTTTAATTCTAATAGTCAAAGAAGTTTTCAACATTTTATGCGTAAAAAGAAAGGTAGATGTTATAATTGTGACAGATACTTACGAATGTTTCTTTGATTTAAACTCCTCATAGCCAGGTGTCAGTATCAAGCTTTTAGATTTAAATATTAGAATAAAATAGAAATATTTTCATATCATCAATTTGTCTCATACCTGAAAATCCGTATAAAAATATTATACTGCACTCCTCTTTATATTTTTATTTCCTGTGTGTGGATGTGTATCGGTTTGTTGATCAGCCTTCGTTGTTCATGATTAATTGGACTTCCTGACGTGGGAAACATCCGATGTACACTCGCAACCACCTGCTACTATTACAAAATAACCTTTTTTTAAAAGAAATGAAATTTTCCAACGTGTCCTCATGCAGATGATTTAATATTTATACCTCTCAACTGATAATACGGCACCCGTTCACATTTCAACGCGTATGTATTGCAGAACAATGTAAGTGAGCAGCTTTGATTATAATTACCTCGTATGACATACACACTAATGAATGTCAGACGGTTATTACAAAAGGCTAACGAACGAATGAACGATACACGGTCATAAAAAGAATACAACGCATGTCCTACGCTTATTTAATTCCCATTAAATTCTATGAAAATGGCATTTTAAAAACGGTAATATTGAAATTTATGTGACATTTAATTTTAACCAAATAAATTTATTAGCCAGTACGTCATAAGTAATTAATATGTACAACAATTAAATGAGAATACAAAATAGTTAAATAAATTGATCAAAAGGTCAGAGAAAGGATAATAAAGTAACTAACAAACACGACGTTTCGTCCCTAATTAAGGACTTCATCATGTTTACAACAGGGGAAGTGTAGTCTTTGTAACTATACTAAAATTATTTATATAATATCAATTTTTAGTTTATTATCAAATGAAGAATTTGGCAATGAATACAAAATTATTTCTATTACTCGGAATTCAGAGTACATCTCATGACGTCTACAATTAAGGACTTTATTTTATTCTTACTTTAGGTCTATTTATTTATTCACTGTCAAATTGAAATAAGTCAGATAAATATAATTATTATACGGAAAACGATTCGTCACTTTTTTTCTGAATTCAAAGAATATCTTTTTGATGTCGCTGAATGATGAATTTCTAAAAAATTTGGTTAAAGATGCACGTGACAAAACTAAGAAATTCTATAGAAATTGACATTAAAAAATACGTTTGTGGCTTAGCATTACAGAAAAAATTATTCTCTAAACAGTCCCATATTAAGAATTGGTTAAATGCTTTGGATATTGATTAATTATATTTAAAATTTCTCTATTATTAATGTTGCTTGAAGGTAAGTTTTTGATTTCTGAATTATTATATAAAATAATTTAATTATACATTATTAGTTGAATTTCGTTTTATGATACATAATTTTGTGTGACTATTTTATTAATGTAAAATGGGCAATAGTCCGTAACAAATAAATAAATACGAACATAGGAACTTGGTTCAAAAATCTTCCTTATGTGTATTTTAATAATTAATGACGAGTTTCGTAATGTTGTTATTCTTCTACGTCTTCAGTTGAATTCAGAGTAATAAAAAATGCATCGAGGAGCAAGGTAACAAAATACGACTGTTATTTTAAATTATAATTATTGGAGCAGAGTAGTGTACCAATAATTTAAAAGTGTTTCTTATCGTAAATGCAGGTTGAAATTTACGAATAAAATTTTCAACTACATACGGAAGAACTTTGAATCTAGTTCCTTTTTCATTTTGATCATCAATTATGTTTTTGCTTTCTGATTTAGTCTATTGGCACATTAACTACACGTAAAAAAAAGGTTTTTAAACACAAACTTTCAAAATTTTATAAACAAATTAAATTATTGTTTTCTCTGTTCCGCGAATTTTCGTTCCGGACTGGCACAGCCCTCGTTTTCTTTTTGTATTCGTAACTTTCACTGCGCTCGTGACTTGCATCGACCGTAGTTACTGTTAATACGAGGTTGTATTGTACACGTGTATCTCCATGTATTGAGTGTGTGCAGTCGACGTGATTGCAATTTTCGATAGGGCTTGCCTCACAGGTTCAATTCGCTCGTAAACTCTGTGAATACGGTCGTTTCTCTCGCCCTTCTCTGTTAAGTATTCACACACACACAAACACTTTCTCATCTGATTACAGTTCAACATATTTTACGTGAAACTGAACTGAACGAGGCATTCCCCATTCCCCCCACTTCATTTCTCGACTGGTGACTGGAGACCCTAATGTACGTTTTCATTTATCGTAAAAATATACATACGGAGAACTGGTACATAGAATATAAATATCAAAAAGAATATCTGGAACACACAATGGAAAACCGCAATACAAAAGGAGGAAAAACAAGTTTTTAAAGCTTTGAGATGTATTAGTAAGCAATATTAAATTTTACGTGAATTTTAGGACTTCATTGAAGAGATAGATATTGAACGTTGATTTGATTCGAGAATCGAATAAATGCTTTTTAATCGAAGACCAGTTCTAAAGGCTCTGAAAGTGAATGAATGTATAAGGATGGAAAAATCAGGACCGGAAATACACATTCTTCATTTAATCCCTAGGAAAGGCTGTTAAGTATGTGTTAGTAAATTGTAGTAGAGTAAGCGTCGATGTCTATTCAACGGATAGAGAGACCTCGCATCGACCGGGGTACCAAGTGAATCCGATTGAGATGTTTCCATCCTGATCCGTTAAAAGAATTTCGTTCGAAAAAAGCAACAATTAATTCAATGATGAGAATATCGCATTGTTTCATTAAATAATATACACAGATTAGAAAATTCTTAAACTTAAATGAATCGCAAATAAGTATCGTAAAGTTTTTAAACGTATGGAATAATTACAACAAAAAATTAAATAATTAAAGAGTGTAATATGAGATTCCCAAAATTATAGCGGTATTAAATTCCAAATATTCTTAGAAAATTAAGATTTTGTAATATTTTTATTACGGTATTATTGTGTTATATGCTCTTTTTTAACTGAAAAAAACTCTTCCAAGTACTTTTAGATACGCTAACCTTCTAATTTGCATAACTTTTTGAATTATAGTTTGAATTTTAGGGTAACAGGTTACATTAGGGTAATCCACATGGTGGCAAGTCCTCTTTAATAGCATAGGAAGGCATTTGAAAGGGGGGATGGGGAAGGGTAGAGGAAGGTAGCCAAGGGTTAACTAGGACCCCCGGGCTATGGATCCTACATGGCATTCGCCTAAAGAAATGCAGGGAAAATCCTAGAAAAACCTGCATCAGGTAGGTCGGGCATTGGGTACTTGTCCCACACCCTTCCGATAGCGGGAGAGGAGTTTGTTGTGGGGACGCGGCATTCTCTTCTCCGTGCCTCGACCAGTTTAAGAGGCAGCTGGCCGACTATTCCAATGGGAATAGCGGACAACTCTTACCGTATGCCCAAGGTCTGTGACCCCGGAACATACACCTCTCAGAACAGGCCAAGGTGCCTCGGCTTGTGGGAACATTAGTTCAAAAACGGACAGGAAAAGGCATCCCCAAAGGTAGCCCCTTCGTATCTCTCCTACAAGGTTTTGCCTGCGAGAGAACATCCCTCGCATGTTACCAGCGAGAGAATCTTCTCGCAGGCTTTCTTACTGTAAAAACGTTTTTTTTTTTAATTTTCTAATTTTTTTTAGGGCAACAGACTACATGAGGGTAATTCACGTTGGGCAACTCCCCTTTAATAGCATAGGAAGGGATTTGAAAGGCGGGATGCGGAAGAGTAGAGGAAGGTAGCCAAGGGTTAACTAGGGAGAAGTGAGCTTCTACCTCTTTGAAAAGATTTATCTTTCAGATGAGAGAAAAAATATAAATCGAAATATTGGCTATAAAATAAAAGATATAAGTTTAAGATATGTTCTGACTTCATTAGCAAAATTTATGTGAATCTTTCTCCGTAATTTACTCAATGAAAACTTCGTTATATCAACAGTGAGACGATCTGACAAATTAAATGTTGTTTTGTAATTAATTGATATAGCCTATGACTTTATTGATAAATGTATTATATTTGCAAAATTTTAATAGAAGCCTTGGTAACCAGAACTTTTGCTTATGAATCAGAAAATATTTTGATCTTATATATGGCATATTATTGCTAATATTTTATTTCCTAAGTTAAATATTTAATTTTTAATTAGTGACAGAAAAATATAGTATATAAAATAATTAGGTATAAATTTTTATATATGGTAGTAGTTGAGAAAAGGCATAAAAATGTAAAATGTCAGGTGAAACAATTTTTTGTAATCAATAATAAATATTGGGTGGAAATTATCGTCATGGAACTGGAAATAGTTTACATTAGTGTAGTAGTCATTGAATATTAATAATATATATTGTATATAATGGCCGAGTAGTTAGTTAAGAATTAATTATAAAAAATTAATAGTTTATTTTTAATTCAAACCCGTTGATGTCACGTATTGTGTAAGTTTTTTGTTAAAATAATAATGTGAATGTAATTACTTTATTATTATAATTAATTCTTACTTCATGACAAATTATTTTATAATTTTTTCTACAACCCGGATGAAGTAACAGAATGAAAACTGAAAATATAATAATTTTTGACAGATGAAATTCAAGAAGTAAAATTGTGAACTTTTAAGAGTAGCAGAATATCGTTATGGTAAGGTTTTAATTCCTACTAAAGTGAATGTGGAACAGGATCAGGCGGAAAAATAAACTTCTTGAAGAGATGTGAAGAAATTAAAAAATGTAAGGTGACGATTTGTTTGAGGTAGAATGAGAAATTCTGGACGAGTGTAATTAAATACATGGGAGGGGAGGGGGGGGCTTGAAATTGCAATTCTCCAATGAATTTATTTTACTTAAGTGTTAATATAACAACCGCCATATCGTTTCTTTGACATCTGCCCTCATCGATTCTATCTAAGACTTTTAATTAGTCGGAGGGTCCAAGAGGACGTTCGTAAGAAATAATGCTCCAGCCCCTGTCACCCTCCCACACCCGACTCCTCATAAAATTGAAGCAATAAAAGTGAGAACACCCGTAAAAGTTCATTGCAATGCGATGGGGTGCGGATCAAATTTTGTCCTCCCTTTTTGTCAGAATCGCTCTTTGACGACTACGGATCGCTTCCAATGGAATGAATTCACAGCCTTCAAAGTCGAAGTTGCATTGCAGTTGGAATCTGCGGGGTGAATGACAACGTTCTTAAGACTATAGAAATGCTGGTACTTGTCTTGTAATCAGGAAACGAAACTTTTTTTTTTCTCTCTTCGACAGACAAAGAAAATTTAGTTTTATAGAAATTATGGAATAAAATTAAAAGAAAAGGTTCGTTTGTCAATTTTCGGATTTTGAATTATGTAAACCTTCTAAAAGTTGTTCGATAACTTCTCAGGAAATCATAGTTTTAAATAAAAATTTATACAGAAAATTTCATGAAAATATGTTTATCAGAGATGGGTTAACTTGAATTCTATTATGATGAATATATCAATAGGTGATCCAAGTAACCTCAATTTAATTTCCAAAATAATGTATGTAACCTTTAAGGAAAGGGCGATTTTCGTGTTCTTGTTCCATTCTATTGAACAAACGTTTTATGGACTGATATTAAGATATATTTAAAATATAAAACTTTTATTCAATGATTTTTATAATTGATTATGAATTATATAATCATTAATATTTACTATATATCCCAAATTAAAATATAAATGAAGTTTTAATACATTTTAAATTATTATGTTTAACAATCTCACGACGAAGCAGTAAGGTTTTGACTTTCAAACGGGGTCAAGAAAGATTTTATGTTACTATGGTAACTATTTACAGTCATACAATTTTTCAAATAACAAATTTACGCCATTTATTTCTTATTATTCGTCTATTTATATATATAAATGCTAATATATACCCTATATTTGTGATATAAAATATAGTATGACACAAATGTTTTTCCGTAGTAACATAACTGTATTGAAACTTGATGAAAGTACAAAAAAAAGTACTGAAACGTCCTTAAAGTGTTAAATAAAACAATTTAAAATGTCTGAATCGTCAATTTATTTAATTATAAAATTAAGAATAAATTTTCTTTCATCTGTCAATTATGTCAGATGATTTTCAATCTATTAACTGACTGTTAGAGGGTGAAAATAAAATAAAATACCAAAAATTATTATCAGGACTAGGATCTAAACTTGTGAACCTTTAAAAATCTATCTGGAATTACATTAATATTCCAAACCTTAACGAGATGATTTGCTACTCGTTGTGTTGTTATAAATTTTCAATTGAGATATCATCAAAACAATTGACATGCATCACAGTTACATCCACCCCATCCCTGAAGGCATGACGTATGTAAATCAACTGACAGCAAATAAACATATGAACTGATTTGATCGCAATGCTACACGTACTCGAATACACAGTTTAAAAGAAAAAAAACAAAGCTGTGATATGAACCGTCAATATTGTTGTGGGACTAGAGTGAATGTGGATCTTCCACGGATGTAATTTTAATAATTACTTTTTATTGATAGGAAACTTTTATAGTTCTGCTTCTGAACTGTAACGAGGAATTTTTTACAGGACTATTAGTAAGTGAATTAGAAATAACTCGGAGTGGAAAGGATGTTGATTAGAAGGATTAGAAATTACGAGAAACTAGAGAATTAAGGTGTTGAATAAACAGTTTCTTGTTGACGATGGTGAAACGTTTTGAGACCACTAGGGGTTGAATACATGCAACTTATCCACAAAACCTAATTTTCTATTTGGTAATTTTTTATTAATTTATATTTTAATAAAACAAATTGGAATAAAAACGTATATTTTTCGTTTAAACCAAATTTGTATTTGAAGGGGGGGGGGGGCACTGGACTGGGGAGTTCATTGACCGCGTCTGGGTAAATAATCTGCGCGAGAACCTTGGAGAATAAAACAGAGCAGTCGAAATTAAGCGGGGACGACCGAAAAGGAGAAAATATAGAGTGGTGGGACCCAGCAGAGATAAATATGGATGGTGATCGGAGATATGGATAGTTATAGTCAATATTAGAAGATTATTAGAGTTCACAAGACGGAATAGAAAATGAGAAATGATAAGAGAAGTAAAATAAGTGTTTGTAATTACGTGCATTCATAACTGACTGGGACCAGGAATCAATGTTCCAGGAAATTTGTCCAGAAAATATTATCTATCTTCTGATTATATATATTTATTATCATTAACAAGAGAAATGTCTAAATTCAAATTTTTAAAATAGATTAAAAGATTTACTTCATTTGTTTCTTTATAGTAACGTTTAACAGAAATTAGTTGCCAGAATAAATATTCATAATAAAATCAAAATTATTTAATTTAATTTCAACACACAATTTTAATTGCTTGCTTTAATCCTCTTTCTATTTGGCTTCTACAATGTTATGAAGAGTTTTATTGTATCCCATAGATTCTATTATTTTCTATTATTAATTCAGTATCTGATGGTGCCCAAAACGTGGATCGAAACGTTGTATTCCTTTGTTTTTCACTTCTTTGAGAAGCAATTACCTAATTTAATTATATTAAAATTAAATTACCCTGACTTTCATGGCCTATTTATTTGTACTTAACCTCAGATGAATATTAATTTTAATTTGAACGTTTACGTTATAATATTATAAAAATATCCTGTTAAGGGTCATCTTCCTCGTATTTGAAAGTTTACCACAAACACCTAAAAAAAAGAGCGACATCCTTCATAACCTTGCAAATTATTTCTCCTGTGCTGCAACGCTCCGGAACACGCTTTAATATTTAATGCACATTTGTGGTTAAGTAGCAATTACGACACGGTAATTTGTCATTGTCACGAATGGCCATGAGAAAAAAATAAATATATGAGATCAATATTGTGTGTATTAACATTACATACGTGTATATACCATATTTGTATGAGATTCTGTGAGCATCGAGTTACAAAATAAATAAATTAAATGTAAACAAATAATTCATAATATCAGTATTTAGAGCAGAAAAATATTTTAATAAATAATTACAAATTTTCACATAAAATTAAAATATCATCGACGTTTCGTCATAAAATTAGAAACGTATATAGAAGTGCGAAAATTATTATAAATTAAACTTTATTTTTCTAACTTTCAGTAACAGTATAAGTCTATATTTTACATAAACCGTTACACCAAAAAATATTTTCATTTCACATTTGCTTTGATGCAATACACCTTCCTTTCTTTTCTTCAAAATATTTCACTAAAAATTTAATTCAGGTTTTTACTTGACTAAGTAAGCACGCAGTTAGATTGAAGTTAATGACGTGGAAATCGTACGTTAAAACCTACATTGTTTTGGAAATTAAATTTAGAATTTTTTGAGGCATTTTTGGTGTATATACGAGGTGTGTTTGCTAAGTGTGGCGAAAACGTAACAAGATGAATTTTTTTTTTAGAAAACTGAGTTTATTTCTCAACATAGTCTCCTTCCTTGCTATACACTTGGTCCAGCGAGTTTCCAATTTATTCAACCCATCACAAAAATTCGTATTGCCAAACTCTGTAAAATACTGCGTCACGGCTTCGATCACTTTCTGATAATATGAAAATTTCTTCCCACCAATCAAAATTTTCAAGTTTGAGAACAAAAAGAAATCATTCTATGCTAGGTTTGGTGAATAAGATGGATGAGAAATCAATTCGAATCCCAAATCGTACACTTTCGCCATCGAGATTCTTGCGCGCCAACCTTGGTCGTTTCTCAATCAACCGTTTTTCAAACGATCTAACAGAGCAGCATAATAGAGCCGACTTATGGTTTTGCCCTATTAGAATAAATCTATGAAGTTTATGCCTCGAGAATCCCAAACGACAGTTCCCATCATCTTTCTAGGTGACTAAACGGTCTTCTTTGGTCTTTTGTCCATTGTTTTGATTGTTTTTTGGTCTCTGCAGTGTAGTGACGGATTCAAGTTTCATCGACGGTTACGAATCTGCGAAAAAATAATTGTGCGTTATGTATAAATATTGCTAAAATATCCGTTGAAATGTTTTTCCGAATCCGTTTTTGGTCCAAAGTCAACAGTCGCGGCATCCATCTCGCACAAAGCTTTTGCACTCGTTCAGTTGAGAAACCTGCGACGTCAGCTACCTCAAGCACTTTTAATCTGCGGTCTTCCACTACGATATTGTAAACTTTTTCTATGAGTTCCTCAGTGGTGACGTCAATTGAGTGGCCGGAGCCAGTTACATCTTCTGTACTTCTGCGTCATCGTTTAAGCTTATTTAATCCAGAAATAAACGGTCTTCAATGCTGATGCAGAGTCCGCATGAACTTCATCCAATTCGGTTTTGATTTGTGCAGCTGTCCCACAGTTCAAATGAAAGTGTTTAATAGCAGCGCGAAATTCATATTTTTCTATTGTCTCCGCCGGACTAAACATATAACACTACAGAAGGATGCCAACAATAAATGACTGTCATATGTTGAAAACTCTTAGGAATATCTTTTAAATGATTATGTTTACCAACCATGACCAAAAGTGAAAATTTTACCGCTCCTTCATAAAAATTTACCAGATTTATCAAACAACCCTCCTATCTAGAATGTGTACGAGGAAACGTTCAAATTAAGAAAGTTTGTAAGACGCTTCATAATGAGAAAAAAATCTTTTTTCTTTTATTATAAATCATAGACAAAATAAGGAAACTGGATAGAATGTGTGTAGCATATTGTATTCAAAAAGTGGCTGCTCAATTTTTGTGACGAGTGCACCGCTTTACAGTCTCGCTATCTCTAAAACAACCTATAAACCTTATTAACCGTAAATTACTGTAAGAAATATGTAATCGCTTAAAGCATAATTAAAAACTTTCTTGCAAATTGTATTGGACAGTCAAAAAATTGTGTCTAAATAAACTGAGATTTCGTCTATTGAAAATGGTAAATAATGAATTAATCGAAACTACAACGTGCATTTAACTGTATATTGGCATTAATAATGATATACTTTTAAAATGTCACAAATTTTCAGTTCCTCGTAAATTCTTTACTAAGGGTTATTTATTTTTAATGATCTTAAAGGTAATAGAAATTCATTAACTTCACTGAGCCTGTTTATGTGTACTTTATAAAATTACGAAACGGATTCTAATAAATGATTTTTTTTCTGAAAATAACTAAGTTTTTATTCTGAGAAGCGAGATACAGCAGCAATCGGCATTGCCAGATTCTGTCATAAATACAAAAAATCCATATTTGAACCATAATTTTTCCCTGACGAACTCGCATTGGTCGCATTAACCGTGTTCTTCGCATCTGTGTAGAAACACGCGTACTGCATTTCGATTTACAACGAAAGCCTCCCGTAGCAGCAGCGCTGTGAGCGTAGTTGCATTTGAGCGATTAAACTTTCGTATCAGTGCAACCGTGCACTAATTGCGTGTTATTTACGATACGTTACTAGGCAACGAAACGTTGGACCCATAAATCTGGGACTAAGTACGGATAAGTGAAAATGTGTTTGGGGACGAAGGTGAAGGGTAGGGGGCTGCGAATGGAGGGTGTGAATGACCGATCGGAGCATAGTAGCAGGATAGGTACGTGTTATTTCAAGTTCAACTTTATTGATTCTGTTGATACGTTGGCTGGTTCAAGTGTCACGTACATGTCGTTTATACACTCCTCGTCGTTGTAATACATTTAATTATTTTATTTTCACAACATATTAAGTCCTGGTTTATTCTGACATAATTTTTACTATCCATAATCATCCAAGTGAACGTTTTTAGTTTCGATTTAACTGATTACATATTTCTTCCCACAATTTACGATTTTAAAGGCTTAGGGCTGAGGTGAAAATAACGAAGCTACGTAAAAAGTCGCATACTCGTCACAAAAATTGAGCCACCCCTTCCTGAATACAATACACAACACACGTTCTATCCCGTTTGTTCATTCGACTCGGATTCACAGTAATAGAAAATATTTCCTTCGCAATTTGAATGTTTGCACGTATATATTTTGTAGATATACATCACAACTGACCCGGAAAATACTAAATTTAATATAAAACGAAGTCATCAGTCATGCAGTTATTGAAGTTGTGCCAAAACAGGAATATTTTATTGTTATCCAACTAATAAAATTGTCCAAGAGATATTATAATTTATCTTGAGTGAGGCGTATGTAAAATAATTGAAGGCGAATATGACGTCATGTCGAAAGCATCATAATTGAGTTGTTCCTCTGGAGACGGTTTCTATGGTTACTGACTTAATTTCGATGTACACAAAACGACAGTCTCTTGAACATAATTATTAGATTAACTGGTGATTCAGGATGATCTCAAGCTCCTCTAAATTAATGTCCAAAGTCATGTAGCATTTAAGAAAAACAAGTTTTTTGTGTGACACTGACTTAAAAATAATGCTGAAAAACTTTTTCCAAGGCTGCATGGGTTAAGACAGCTCGACGGCGGTCTCATGATCACTGGTTCGAGTTCTAACGGTCAGCTATTATTTTTTCTGAGTGAAATATATTGAAGAAAAGACTTTGTTGTGTTCGAACGGCAACTGCTGAATGGGAATGTGACAGAAAAATAATGTGGGCTGAGTTTGTGAATGTAAAAATAAAAACAATTGTGGTGACACAGAACCAGATGTTTTATAATTCATATTTACGAAAATAGGAGGAGCTTTTTAATTATTAAGTGAAATATTGTCCAAAACTCACGATAGATGTTAAACATGAAAATGCGATTTTTTAATAATTAAGCAGTTTTCTGGTTAGAAGCGTTTGATTTTGGAATGCCAGAAAGCAGCTAATTTTACTCAAGGACAGTGCATTGTATGAACATAAAAGGAACGCACTGACAGGAAAATAAATCCACGAAGTAGTGGATGATCCAAAGTTAGAGGAAGAAATAATACAATTTATAAACATAATGGACTGTTTCTTAAAATATAAAAGTTTTGTTACCCAAATACATAGTAATACCATTGAATTTTAAACATTATTGATCCGTGCTGTTTGTCGTTAATGACCACAGAAGTTAACACGACTAAAAAATATTAAAAAAAGAAAGATACACGACTAAATATTTAAATAGTTGTGTTTTCTTTACTTAATGACAATAATAATACAAATATGCCTACCAAAATTAACTATTTTATAAAACAACATTTGTTAGTGAAATAAATAAAAAACTATTCTTCGGATGAGAGCTCAGACTCAAGTCAATAAATTCCGGCAAGAAAAGAAAATTGATGAGATAAATGTTTGTTTGTCGGGGATTGTTTTTCATGTGAATCAATACCTTTGTTTATTCATATGCAAATTGTGCTGATTCGAACAGACACATCTCTCGTTTATCTTTTCTTCTTATCGGGAATTCGACACGCGACGAGGGTGGTGGAGGACGACGCGAAAAGGGTGGGAGCGGGGGGTGGGGGGTGGAACGCGGGGTGAGAGAAAACTTTCGCACTCCGATTACGATTCAATATGTTCGAAGGTGCGGGGAGACAAGTAGACAAGATTATTATACGAAAATTTTAACCGTGAGTTTGTTTTACAGCCACTGTTTCACTTTATTTTATCCATTGTGAATGTCACGTGTAACCGGAATAATGTTAAATGCAAATAAATCAGTTCCAGTTGAAAAAAAAACAACTCTTTTTCTAACGAGGATCTGTTCTGTAATTCCAAATAATCTTCCTTTACTTATTTCATCACAGGAAGTACATCACATGATGTCTGTTTTTGCCTCACAGTGGTGAACAAAAAAACAGCACGATTTGTGTAAATTAATTAGTAAAGGCTGTGTCAACCATAAATACATGAACATTTCAATACGCTTCAAGCTAAAGTATTAGAACCACGCGTAACATCGTCAAATAACGTTCCATATTCAGATACGAATTTTACGCGATATATTAAAATTTACATTTGCATGATAAAGAAACCTGATTCCTTATAAATTTTCTAATGCAACATTCAACTTATTTTAAATTAATATATTTTCTGACCAAATAAATAAATAAAAATAAATATAACAGTCATGGATGCCAGACTATTGATTTTAAATTTAAAACAAAATGCTTCTCAGTCCTATTAAATAATTTTTAAAGATGCTAATTGAAGATGAAATTAATACAAAAATTTGACTTCGTGCAAGAACATTTTATAACATATTATTTTTCACACTAAAAACAATAAAAAAAAGTCCGCCAATCACCTCTCGAACACAAATTATATTTAAAACAGTAATTACAATGTCTTCGCCCATCGCATTCTCATAAAAAATTCCGTCCAACCAAAATCCCAGTCTATAAAGGAAAATGACTCAAGTTCTTACGTAACAATGATATAATCAACATTATCACAAATTTTAATTATTAATGTCTGATATTTTTAATTTATTATTATGCTCACCTGAAGATGTCTCGATTTGGGCACGAAACGTAGTAGTTTTTTTGTTTGTACTGAATTAACTGTCAATGTAACCATGTATTTATTAATGGTTTCTGCATTAGTTCTGCTTTCCCTGGTCTAATTTATATTTCATTACAGGTTAAAGTACAATTTCTCTTATAAAATTCTACTTTTTCCATTGTTTATTTTTTTGAAAAAAAAATAAGTTTCTTTCAATAGTATTACCATATTGTTTTACATCTGTATTTATACCTTTGACTTTAGTAACAGTTTTTTATCTAGCAAATAGCTAGAATTTTTAATTATAATTTAATTAAACATTGAAAATTAAGGAAACTTCGCGGAGTTCCACCCGAGTTATCCCCTTAAACAGCTGCTAGTACTTCCATCTGTTTGTTTACAGGAGGCTTTTCTTAATTCCTATTTAAAACTTTTCTTTATTTCCACGTTGTACTAAAGTTTCATATATAACACAATTTCACACCTCGATGTGGCAATGACTGTAAACGATTCTTCAAGTACCAATTTAAAAATATTTTTATGATGTGTATTTTACAAAAATAAGAATATATATATATATATATATATATATATATATATATATATATATATATATATATATTGTAATGCCAATTAATTAAGACATTAATTGTAAATTTGATAATCTAAATTGTTAGAGAAACATATTCTTGACAGTGGTACCGAACAGACAGACAGACACAAAAGAAGCAGACAGACACAAAAGAAATTGGTCAAGTTGAAATAGACGAGACCAGTTCAAATATTCAACGGAAACTTTCAAAGAAATAACGAGGATTATCAAGCAACAGAGGTGATTGGGCCATGAACGTTTTGCTCATAGGCAAAATATTTACGCAAGCAGAACTATAGAAACCTGCTAAGCTGGGCAGCCGTGAGTAACTCAACCTAGGGAGGGAGAGACGAAGAAGAGGTTCCTGGTTCCTGATTTAAAACTAAAAATATTAATTAGAATCTGTGCGTTTAAGTAGAAGCTGTGCAAAAACCCGCCATAGCGCTTCGTAAGTTAAAAGTATCCTGGAATGCAGCCGTGAGTACCAATATAAAACAATAAATTATGTAAACCGGATTAAAAGATAGATGTCAGATTTCGTTCTCTTCCTTTGATAAAATTTGTTAAGTAGAATCCATCTTTTAGTATAATTTCATTGACAAGTAAATTTCGTCTTTGTTAATTGACGAGTAAACCTTTTATTTAAATTTGTGTTGATAAGATTTCTAAATAAATGATTAGCCGTTATGAAACACAGTAATGACCCTGAGGTAAGTTCTATTTGTAATTATTTGTGTAATTGTTTCAATCATTGATAAAAATTAGTTTGTTTGTTAAATTTGAATAATTTATCTTTTAAAAGTCCACTCATTTTGTATATTACATAATGGCTTCCACAACGTGTGGCACGAATAAATCCAAATTCATTAAATTGAATGCTTTTAATTTGAATATTAAAATATGTATATATATACAATAATACAAAATCTTTAAGAGTCATTCCCGAAAACATATAATTTCAAGTTACACTAATTTTTCTATAAAACGTTCCAGTCAAGTCACAATATGACGAATAGATATCGAAACGTTGTTTTATACAGAATTCATTTTGAATAAACAGTCTGTTTTATTAGTCAAAAAATACATTTATTTTGTTCACAAATATATGTACACACGCGTGTGTGTTCTGTTGGGAAAGCCTATTCACTCAGTTATATAAATAAATATTTATTTTGTCATGTGTGTTTCTGTATATTTATATTTAACTATATATTTATTATTATTACAAAATAGACAGTTTTATCAGTGACAGATTGGTTATATTAGAATACGTATAATGAAAAATAAATAAACTCGTATTTCGGACAATTATAAAAAATTATATAGGATTGTAGGCCAATTTCTATGACTTTAAATATAATTGTGATATAGCTTTAATTTTATGTAAAGAATAGAAAGAATTAATGTTCAATTTTGGAATAAAAACACTTTATATACAAATATTAAAAGAGAATTTTTCTTACCTGTAAAAGAAAATCGTGAAATTCTTTTTTGTACGTGTGTGTGGTTTGAATATGAATTATTAAGTTCTAGTACGTGGTTTATTTTATATAAGTATTTTCAATTTAGTATAAAAAGGCAACAGCCAGAATATTTATTTGTAAACAATAAAAGTTACGTATATTAATTGAAAGTATATTCTGATTGTTGGCCAATTTGTACTAATAAGAATTTAATATAACTGAGATAGAGTTTTAATTTTATGTAATGAATAGTCAGAGTTAAGAAAAGTACTATATATATTCATGATTTCTGGGGCTTGTAAATTAAAACAATTGGATAAACGCGGAAAAATAATAGTTACACTTCACTTTAGTTTAATGTTTACGTATTTTTAAATATTATTATTTTACGAAACACTATCACGTAACTTCACCAATCTATAATCACTTATCATTTATTTAACACTAGCTGGGTGCCCGGCGTTGCCCGAGATGTCATTTATCCATTACCCCCGAAACACTCCAATTTCGGTTGCTTTTGCGCTATTTTTATGTAACGCTCCTCTAAGCCTATCCCTAAATGTTCTCACCTCCCATGCCGAAGGGGGTTGACCAAATATATATGACGTTTTTAATGTTAGAAGATGACCACCCCCACAAATGTGCGATAATCAAAAAGTATTAATTCCACGCAAAAATCGGCCGATTAGATTACCTTAAAATTTCTACCCACACTCACCACCTACCAAACCCGACGCGTTACCCAAGTTGTCACAATTAGACTCAGTGACATTCGTAGTCTGTGAATTGATTAGAATCTCGGTTGTTTTGGGTTTTTTTTTATTTAACGTACCTCCACCCCACCCCACCCCTAAGCTTGCTCCCCTCACAGGGTTTAAAATTATACGCAAACAACGTCGGTATAAATACTATCAAAGTAATTACCCCTAGGGCATAATTATCGCAAATATCGACCGTTTAACATTTTTGAAAATTTCCAACCCCGACCACTCCCACTTCGGGGACTTAAAAGGTAAAGTTGAATGTCGTAATTAAACTCAGTGACAATCTCGATAGTTTCTGATTACTTTTTACGTAATGCCACTTCACGACCACCCTTAAGGGTGCACCCCTCCAAAGCACGAAAGGGGTTGATATTAACATGTAGATAAATTTTGTGAACCTCATTGATGCCGAAATATATTTATTCGAAGCAAAAATAGACCCGTTAACATGTTTAAAAAAATTTACACCCCCGCCAAACCTTCCTTGGGGGAGTTAAACGGTTAGTTGAATGTAATAATTTAACTCATTGACATTCATGACCGTGGATTCGACTCCAATGTCGATTGTTTTTGCATCATTATAATGTAATTCCACTCCACCCCCACCCTTAAGGTGAGCTCCATTCCCAATCCTGAAAGATGTTGCAATTGTACAGGGTCAAAATGTAGAGAAATTTTATTAATTTAATTGATCCCGAAATATATTTAATCGGCGCAAAAAACGGCCGATCAACTCATCCCAACCCCGCCGATACCCGCGCGTTGCCCAGATTGTCATAAATAAATTCAGGGAAATCCATTAACTTCGATTTGACTCGAATCTCGGATGTTTTCGCGTTATTTTCTTGTGAATCCCCTCCCCCAACCCTATCATGCCTGCAAACTACATCGGTAGAAATTTTATCAACGTTATTCCAAGTTAATATCGATGTTTGAAAAAAACCACCCCGTCCATTCCCGCCCCAGGGCATTTAATGGGTATTTGAATATCATCTCAGATAACATCGGTTGAAACACTGTCTCTTCGATCCCTTAAAATATTTATCTGCCTAAATATCGACTGTTTTAGCATGTTTTATGTTTCCACCTCCACTTTCACCCCGACATGTTTGTTTCCTGGTCGCAATGAACACGTATACGAAATTTAGTGAAATTTGCTCCACTGGTGTATATTATATTCACTTCAAAAGGCCGAAAATTAAAAAAGTATTCTTCCATTTCTGAGATCAAATATTGAATCTGTTAATCAAAATACGCGAAATTCTTCTCGGGAGGGTGACAGTGGCTTGGGGTGGGCTTTCCACAAAAACCGTCAGTGAGAAGTGAATGATATCGAGTCTTGTCAGGCTTCACAATGACCTCCGTTAGAATGATAATATATAAAAATTGAAAAAGTAAATACGTAAATGGCAGGAATATGTGACGGTAGAAATTAAGTGAAAGTATAAGTAATTGCTTTTAAATGACCGATTCCATAAAGTTCCTACGCGGTTAGAAAAACTATATTTCCCCACCCCCACCCGTTGGCATTTTCTGTCTTGTTAAAGTTATAACGAGGCTAAAATTAAAATCGTCGCGATCAAAAAAAGTAACAGTTAATTACAAAATGTAATAGAAAACTAGCAGCTGCTAGGTTCGTTAAAAAAAGGGGGGAGGGAAGTTAGAATGAAAATTTCGCGCTGAGAAATTTCACTTTAGTAGTTTGTGAAAACTCGAGGAACAATTAGACCTGGAGAGCCTGTTATTCGAGCGATAAGTAGAGAGATAGGGAGGTTTTTGACTGCAATTCACTAAATTGCTTTACAATTGCATTACGACGACTTAGTTTTTTTGTTATATTTTTGTGATGATATATACTGTGTAGCTTTTACTCCCCTGGCGGACTGGCAAACGATCAACTCGCGTCCGGGGACGGTGAATAACAAGTTTGATATCCCAAACTCTACGGATAGCAATTGGCTTCATGCCACATCCTCGAAATTTATTTAATTCTCTCCATCCCACCACTACCGTTGATTCATAGAGCATTATCTGTAGGACACTCAGTGAGTAAACCCTCTTCCGACTCGGCTGCGCTTTCCGTTTATTTTCTCTGGTTCCTCTCATAACAGGCACCGAGTGACGTTATTCAATATTATGAAACACACCCTCCTCAATAATTCTTTGATTCCCCTGAGAATTGTACTATTTCAGAACGCCAAAGCCTTTTGTCTTTAATATTCATTTCAAATATGTTCAAAACATATATTTTTTACTATTTTAATTTCTATTGTTCATTAAAATACACTTAGTCGAGTTAAGTAGCAAGCACCAGTGACGTCTTACATCCTCCATTCCCCGCCCAAATTATAAATAGGAAACAAATATATGTCTCAAATTTTTCGTATCTATTAATTCAAATATTTATAATTTAGGATTAAATTTTTTCCTTTCAACCCCATATTTAAAAGTAAATTAGAAAAACTAAGTAATATATATATTTCAGATATATTGAAAATATCCCTTCTTTAATTTGGAGATACCACTGGTGTTACTCAATACGACCTGTTCCCACTTCTATTAATTTGCTATTTGCAATTTGTCTTAAAAGCTGTATATATACAAATGTTTTTACTTTCCAAATTGTAGGAAAAATTGTCATTCCTGATGAGGTCTTAGAAATAGACAAAAAGTCCTGTATTTAATGTATATATTTTTCAATAAACTTAACAATTCCTTTTCTGGCTAAAGGTTATTATTTATTTTTAAATATATATGTATGTCAATTTATATACATAGTCACTTATTTTAAATCAATGTTTACTATCTCATTCCGTTTATATGTTTACGGTCTCAGCTGTTCTGCGACAGGCTTTCGTTCTAGTACAGCAGAAGCATTTGATATTAAATTTATTTGCCTTCTTGAAATTGAATATTAATTGAAATTAAATTTTATTAATTAACATTAAATTTGGTTTTACAGTTTTTCTTTCCAATCTTGAATTTTCAATTAAATTCAGACTAACTTTAAATTAAAAGGTTTTTTGAATCTAAATGATTATTTTGATAATATTACATTATTTTGGATCCCATTCTTGACTGAATCTTAATTTGCTTAAATTAAATATCCAAGGCATTTTAATTAATTTAATTGAATAACGTGTTATTATTTAAATTTTGAAATTGTTAGTTTTAAGTTTTAATTATTAATGTAACGCCACATTTTATAGTGAAGAGATATTTAGTCGATTTTGTAAATTTAAAGTTCATCTCTGAAAATAAATATTATAAAGTTAGATTATTTTTAAAATTCTATTAGTATTTCTTTTCGCGGTTCCTCTATAGTTTCTTTATAACTCATTGAAGCTAACTTAATACAATATGAAAATAAAAGAAATGAAAGAAACTAAATGAAAAGAAAAACGAACGAAATCTGACTTCTACCTTTAATCCTCGTTTACAGATTTTAAAATAATTGTTTTGTACTCACGAATGTTTTCTGGTACCAGATCAGATTCTTGGAGCTTGAGGACAACACTCACTAAAAAGGCCATTATTCACTGATTCTACACATTGAATTTTTAATACACACGGTCGATGTTCTCGTTCTCTGCCACCTGGAACCTTGGATCAGCCGCCCCTCAGTCAGCCCTCGGAAAGGACTCCTTGATGCCTCTATGCGAAATTTAGTTCAGTCTGTGTGAAGAGAAACCTTTTGCTTCCAACTTTGCGATTATTATTTGAGTCTCTCCGTCAAAACTGTTTACTCGCGTTTTATGTAAACTAATAGATCTCGCATTTAGACTTGTTGGACCGCACTATTCATACTTTTATATCAGCATCCTCGCTCTCCCGTAACCTTTGCCAGACTACCTTCCAACAAAGAGCCGTGATTGTTGCTTTCAAGACTCGTGCCGCTAACAATCCAATTATATTAAAACAATTAATGGCCTCTTTAATGGTATTACAATATATATATTAATATATGTAAAAATTCTAGATAAATTATCAATGTTTCCATTCGATACATCTAGTTCAGCTGACAAAGACATAACTTTGGAGTGAGCTAGTAAACATTATAAATTTTTTGTGGGATGTAATTTTAAATAAGTGACTTTATATAAATGTACACACAGATATTGATGAAAAAATTATAATGAGAATAAATAAACGGCTTGTAGTCAGAAAAGTATGTTTATTAACAAATAAAATAAAATATACCAACTTTTCGTCATTTTTTACGTCATCTTCAGGCTTTTCTGTCTTGCCTGTATCATTTTCGGTTAAATATTTTGCTTGATTTATATACAAAATTATTAAATCCCAAAAAGTTCCTGAAAAGGCGGAATATTTAAATATTTTGTTTTAGAAACAATTTTCTGACAAGGCCGTTTTTTACTTATATATATATTAAGATATGTTCTATTGTCGAGATACTAAGGTATGTGTTTCTTTCTCCATTTGTAAATAAGTAATGTACAAATTAATGAAGGCTCTGGGTCGATTCCGTGGTCGAGATATTACTGTTAATTCAGTATCATAGGCTTTAAGAGCTGATCTTCTAATGAAAGAATTTCTTCTGTTCTTCAGCCACTTAAGGATCATCGATATCGGTTTTACTGTTTCTCTAGTGCGAAAAGTGAACTAAGTAAACGTGACGTAAAAATATAAATTAGATGACAACGGTTTAAGATTCCCAAACACATGAAATTTAATGTTAATTATAAGAAATTTACAGACATCAGTATTATTTTAATTATATAGATTATATTTATCTACCGATATAGAAATACACGTGATATTTCTCAATGAAATGATATTAAAATATCTTCTTTAACTTTAGGGTTACTTTTATTCGATTTTATTAATTTTCCGAAAGTAGTACAATACTATTCTAACGACACATCAGAACACGTTTTCTGTTTTTTCTCTATCTCTCGTGTTTGATTTCAGCTGTGCAAATTTTGTTTCATCTTTGTGTGTGTTTCTGTGGTGTATCATGCATCAGTAAATTTTGAATACACATTATGCTAATGACGTTCCGGCCAATGAATAATAAACGCGTGTACACAATTCTGTTTTGCTTAAAAGAGGAAGTATTCCGCATTATATTCATTTGTTATCATGTATGTGAGACACAAATAACAAAAAGAGCGGGGATTTTTCTCTTCGAACCACCGCTGGATAGAGGCACTGTTCCATCGAAAATAAATGTGCTGCCGGTATACTTTTTTTGTTTGGGTTCTCTTGAACAAATCGAGCATAATGTTTTAAGATTCTTTTGGGGATTTTACTGAATGTGTTGGTCTTTAGTATTTTTTTGGACATATTTACCTTAAATATAAAATTTCTATAATTACAGCTTCATCGTTTTCGTAATGAAATTTATAACATCTGCATGTCTGTTTAGATAATAATAGTACGATTAGTGTTATTTGTCCAGGGTTTTTTACCATTAATGTGCTTCGCGTTGAAACGAACTAAAATTAATAAATAATATTTGACAATTAAAAATTAAATTGAAAAGATCTGCGACTTACAGATCTAACGAGCAGCCTGCGGTTCAGCATAAAATTAATTTTCGTTGTTACACGATAGGATCTGAAACAAATAAATATGTTTTATTATTGTAAAAGTATCCTGATTTATTATTATGTCCTGTCCTTAGAAAGCTGTAAGAAATAAAGATATTCAGAGGAAATATAACAATTAACTAACCAATTTGGGAAATAAATTAAATCGGATGATTGTGATTATAAATTTAAGAAAATTCAAAATTTCGCTGCCTGTTGTAACTGAAGATTTTAGGTTTTATTTAATAACTTTCTGGGTGCCCGGCGTTGTCCCGATTGTCATAATTATACTCAGCGACATCCATAACCCCGGATTCCAATCTCGGTTGTTTTCGCTTTATTTTTAGTCATTCGACGAATATATCGGCCGTTTTAACGTGTTCTAAAATTTCCACCCCCGCTACCGTGGGTTAAACAAAAATTATTCATTTGACGTAAAAATCGGCGGGTTACATTGTATGAAAATTTCTACCCTGACACACGTCCGCCCAACCCCTCCCACCCCAGAGCGCTGCCCAGGTTGTCATAATCTAATTCAGCGAAATCAACAACTCCGGATTTGGCTCGACTCTCGGTTATTTTCCCGTTATTTTCTTGTAACGTTATTTTCTTGTAACTTAGCGTGCTCCCATACCATGCCAAAAGGGCTTGAAATTATACACAAGAAAAACATCGGTAGAAATAGTATCAAAATCATTGACCCCAACAAATATTTATTCCCCCCACATGTCGACCGTTTGACATGCTTGAATATTTCCAACCCCGCTTTTGGGAGTGGTGGACGTGTCTCACCCCGATAGTGTTTGTTTCCTGGTCTCAAAGAACACTTGCACGAAATTTTTATGCGGAACGCACGCGCACACAGATATATTGTTATGATTAATAAGGTGGTCTTAATTAATAGGAATAATTAACAAAATTATTATGTATTTAAAAATTTATTGTTGATAATTACACATTATAAGTCCTGATTTACACGCCAAATTACATCAATTTAACAAACAAATATTTCAATTTTATTTTATTAATTCGTGGTGTTCTATGAAAATACAGCTTCATATTTTTGCAATCAACTACGTCGAATGTCTCTTTATCTCAGGGTCATCACTGGGTTTTATAGTAAGAACAAATACAATGTAATGAACTAAAACATTAACAATCCAAACTCATTAAGGTTAACGGAATACAATATTAAATATAAGAAATAAAAGAAAACGAATGAAAATAAAAACGCGAACGAAATCTGACTATACCCTTTAATTATCGTTTACAGACATTAATAATTGTTTTGTACTCACGACACTGCTTCTGGTCCCAAATCTGACTCTTGTATCTTGAAGTCAACACCCACTAAACAGGCCATTATACACTGATTCTACTCATTAGATTTTGAACACACGGTAGTTGCTCTGGATCTCTGCTATCCTGGAACCTGGATTAGTCCACTCTCAGCCAGTTGCCGGACGTAGATTTCCTCAAAGTCTCTCTACGCGAAAATTAGTTCAGTTTGTCAAGCAAAACTTCTGCTTCAAAACGGCGATTTTATGAGTCTCTCCGTCAAAACTGTTTACTTGCGTTTTATGGAAACTATTATCTCTCGCCGTTGGACTTCCTAGGTAGCCCTATTCATAATTCTAGATCCGCAGACTTTTACTGTTTTATTTCTCTATGTGGACCGAAGTGCCTTGTCCCAGTTCTCGACGCATACTGAGTTCTCTAAGCGCGCGGTCTCCAGTCTCCATTTTTAACAAAGAAAGACCCGCTGAGTTTGTCGTCTTTAAGCACCCGTACCCCCAACAATTAAATTATATCAAAAACAATTAATAGCCTGTTTAATTGGTATTACAATACATATACATATATACGTACATAAATACCAACACACTGTTTTATTAATTAGATAAATTACGTTTTCTGGTTCTTAGAGTCAAGGGAGCATTTGAAATTATTTTATGAAATATTAATTTTATGGAAGGAACGATGCATTTCATAGAAATTTTTTATACTCCGCTTTACCAAAAGAAATTTCTTTTTAAATTAATAATTAAGATCTTATTTATCTCGTGTCTTACTATTTCCGGGTCACGTCAGTAACATGACGTCGTGATAATGTATTTTTATTGTCTTGATTGATTTGACAATTATTAAATTTATTCTGAACTTATGGTCAGTATATTATATATAATATATTTGTTTAATAATACGAAATTAAGAACGAAGCGTTGTGAAATTATATTTTTATAAATTTGCTTATTAAAATATTTTTTCCCGGCTTTATTTAATTTTTGTAGTACAAAATTTAAATCGGTCCATCCGTTTTCTTGTGAATGGCCAACAAAGCCAGCGTGAACAGACGGACACTGACGACCCGTGAAAAATGTCACTCCATTCAAGAGTACTAATTTTATGTAAATGGATTTATTCTCTCACGTCCTTGTTTGACACGTGTACAAGTATAATTGTGAGCTAGTCTGGCTGACGAGAAGGCTTGGTAGCTTTGTGTGAGCTGCGACCAGGCTGCCAGGTACAGAAGGTCCCTTATTCCCTCGGCTTACCGGGTTGTTATTGGGTTTCCAATCGCGGGTAAGAGATTAGCGCCCGGGGAGAGGTCCAAGTCTCTGAAGAAAACAACGACGGAGCAAAGGCCGGGGTTCACCGTCGATGGATCCCCTACCCCCACCTCCCCTAACTAATAAATGAATAGTTTCACCAACAAATGAACAACTCAATTAAGATAAGTAAAATATATATTTTGGCGTGTACGAGTAATCGTATATATAGAAATACACTATAAATAGAGTAATGAAATGATAGAGCAACGAAACGATATTTCCTGTAACTGTAACCGTAAATGTTAGTTTTGTTGTTTTTGTGTAGGTCAGTGATTTTGCCTTCAAATCTAAAACCGAGCTAATTACAATTAAGCTTTTATTTAACAAAAAAATAATGTGTTTCACGATTTTATGTTTGGTCTAAATTAATTCTCATTCATAAACCTTACACGCGGTAATTACAAACACATTCACCCCACGCAACCAACCCGCTTATTTTTACAACTCTGCTTAGAGTTCCAAGAAAAACTGTGATTAGGCAAGATATAGTAAAATAAAATGTATTTTAGATAACCACCACATCAAATCCATAGACAGTCGACTTCCACGAATTTCTGACTCAAAAAAAACCTGGAAATTTTGATTTGATGTTTAAATATAATATTAATTCATAAAGTCATTTATTTCCTTATTTCACAAATGGAAACCAATGTTTTAATACGAATCTAATATAAGCTTGTATCAAATAGTGAAGAATACCACAAAAAGCAGAGTTAACTGTAAAACTTTATTTACAGTAACGCAGTAAGATTTAGAAAAATTAATTTAACGTCTGTTTTGAATTTGGGAAACAATTGATAACCCTATACAGACATTTTATTTTTTATATTATGACGACATTTCGATACCTTTTTGTATCTTCTTCAGGTATTTACGTATATAGGAGGAATTTACAATTGATTATATTTATAGTATAATTGTACAAAGTAAGTTTATTGTGTTAATTTTTTGATAAGTTGTTTGTTATTTATTTTATTTTTTTGTGTGTACTTTAGTTTGCGTTTGTTTAATTTGTAGAATTATACTACGATAAATCGAATCAATTGTAAATACCTGAAGAAGATACAATAAGGTATCGAAACGTCGTCATAATATAGAAATAAAAAGTGTCAATTGTTTTTATTATATAACTCTGATAAAGTTAATGTTTACATAATGTAATATTTTTCATTATGTTTTTCAGGCGTTTCAAATACATGATATAAAATGTGGTTAAAAGCTCGTCTGTTCCTTTAAAACATATTTTAAATAATTAAAACCTTTTATTAGCCAGTTTTCATATAATATTAACCACAATTTTATTGCAAATTGTCAGTTTAACATTACGCAGTATTTTATTCTTTTAAAAATTTTAATAAGACTGTAACTTTATCTGACTAATATAAGGTTTCTTTCATGTTCAAACTTATTTTTGAAGTTTTTAAGCTTTACTCACTGTTAAACGCAATTAATGTTAACAATTTCTTATATGATTCAATTTTAATTATATGGAGTTGTATAATGGTTTTTTCTGCATTTCAGATTGGCAGTTTGGCAGGGTTCTACCTTTTCGAACATCAAAGGATCCACAAGAGATCCACAGCAGCTAGTGATCATCACTATCAAGCCCTACTTTCAGACGAACAGGTAAGACCACGTAAATTATTCCTCTTCTCTACAAAACAAGAGTTTTCCCAAACTCTTTTAAAACAAACGACATCCTTAAATTTGGTTTCTATAGTTAGATTATTATTTTTAGTGTTGCTACGTCGGTTTTTTGTTTTTTCTATCAGTTCCCCTGCCTGGGATAACTGTACGAAACTAGCAGGCCACAAGAATAAACCTGCGGTGAGCTTCGGAAAAACATGCTTTATGGAAATTACGTCTGTGTTTCTAGAAGTTTTGATATTTTCAATCATGATGTGACAAATCCTTTGAGGGATATGACTCTTAAAACTATTACTAGTTTATTTTAATTGATTTACTTCTATTTCGTTTATAAATCTCTTTGAGGCGAGATCATTAATTTTAAATTTTATTATTATTCATTTATATTTTATTAAATAATTTTTGAAACCAAATAATTTAGTCTTCATACAATCATTCAGAAATTCAACGCCAATCAGAAAAAGATTATTCCAATATTTTTAAATAGTATTGTTTACCTGTTAAAATCCAAAATTAGGGACGAAACTCTTTCAGTTTTTCTATTTGTATCGATTTCGATGTCAACGTAGCCTTTGAGGTAGACATTTAGTAATAAACTTGTTCTCATTTATTGGTCGCTATATATTATTTTTCTTGTTGTTTTTGGGGCTATCAGAAGTTTTGTCATAATCATCTGAGGAACAAAAATTACTATAAACGTTTTGTTACACTTTCAATTCACATAAATCTCAAATAAAAATTAATTTATAACATTAATTATAATTATCAAACTAACTTGTATATAATCGTAAAATTACACAGGCCATTTTGACAATGAGAATTAATGAATAATATATTTGTGAATTGAAAGTATATTAAAATTTTTAAAAATATATTTTTGTACTGGTAACTACGGTAATATTGCCGAAACACCGAAAAAAAATTCAAACTCTTATATATAGTCTAAAATTCTGAAAAAAGTTTCTTGTTATGCGTGGTATTATTCAAACACAGAAATATTAAAAGAAAAACCTAAATTTATGTAAAACTAGCTGAGTAACCGGCGTTGTCCAGGTATTTATTGAAACTAGCCCGGAGTACGAATTAATTGGACACTAACATTTCATATAACCAGCATCCATACCGCTACTGTTTGGAACATTTACCCAATTATGTTACCTTCCCCGACCTAACCCCTACGCATCTAACTTCAAATAAACCATGCTGACGACTGACGGTATTCCGTAATTCTCCAACTACATAAATTAAAAAAGTTTAACAACGAATTAAAACAGTATAAAATACTTGCTAACTTAATAAAATCTGAAACTATTCCTGGTACCTTAAAGGAGTAAAGAAATACAACCTTTAACTAAATACAGACCAAAATATAACAGGTAACGTAAGAAAATCAAATATTTACCCGGCAACGTAAGAAGGTTAAAACTACTCCGGGTAACCTTTTGTCGTCCACGTCCACCTCCACGTGGAGGAACATAAAATTCCATTAACCACCGTGGTTATTGCAAGAATTAAAATCGGGGACTCCTATAACATCGGAATCAACACTAATATCAGTCTGATTTTCATTACTTTTATGTGAACCCCTTCCACCACTCGTGCGATAAGTGTAATACTTCCCTCCCTTGCCTTTTGGACACTTAAAAATTTTAGAATGTCACTATCAAATTAAGCGATTCCGACAGTTTTAGTCCATGTTAATAATAGTCCTTTAGGAATATTTTTTAAATTCCGCCCCCTACGCTCCACTCCTAGAGGCGGTACGTGTGTCTTAAATCCTCAATGTTTGGTGCTGAATCGTTAGTAACATGTGTATAAAGTTAAAAATAAATTGGTCTACACATTTAAGATTGTAAACGTAAATTTGTTTTACCTCCTTCCTCCCCCAATACTAGCGGCTGAGCTACACGTTAACCAGTATGGTAATTATCAGAATTTTAAACTCAGACACTTCCACAACCCTAGATTCAACACCAGTCTCAGTTCTTTACTCATTACTTTTATATAACGGCATTTTACCCTCATCCTGCCCCAACCACGCACATTGGGGCGGAATTACAATTTAATTGGCATAGTTAATGTTAGAATTAAACTCATTGCCATCTATAAACATGCATTTGACACCTAACTCGGTTGTTTCGCGTTATTTTTAAGTAACGCCTTTCCACACCAACCCTTATTGGTGTAGACTTCCCACGCTGTACGGTGTTGAAAGTATACACTAAAACATCTGAGGAATAAACTATTAACCTCATCGACATCGAAAATTAATTATTTGACGCTAATAACGGCCATTTTATCCTTTTTTAAAATTCCTCCCTCATCCGCCGCTCCTAGAATCTGAACTACATTTTAACCAGTATGGTAAATGTAAGAATTAAACTCATTGACATCTATAACGCTGGATTTGACACCAATCCCGGTTGTTTCTTGTTGTGCTTTGTTAAGTCCCCCCTCCTTATTGGTGCTTTAAGGGGTTGGAATTAACCACTAAATACATATAATGGGCCGTTATAGCATGTTTTTAAATTTCATCCCCGTTCTCTCCTTGGGGGTTGTGAGACGCTTCGAAAGGCAGACAGAAACCTTAATGAGGATGCGAACAACAACTCCTCCAAGATTAATTGCAATGGGATGATTCGTTTTGGAGAGCAAAATATCGGCAATTTGAGCATGTTTTAACATTTAACCTCCCTCAACCCTTGAGTGTTTCCTGCCGCTTAGAAAACCCGACAATAACTTTCCAAAGTTTCATAGCAATAGGATAAATGGAGTGCATAGGGGACTCACAGAAACACAAACATTTACTTTTATATATAGAGGGAAATGTTCAAACTCATACTGACGGATCATTAACAATTATTAACTTATTTTTTACGTAAATTTCAGTTATTAAATGAAATGTACAGAAATTGCGTGATTGTATAGGATATGTTCAAGTCCGAATTCACCCCGTCATAGTTTCTTTAGTGATGCAGAAAACAGATTCACCAGGGAACAACAGTAAGATAGGAAGTCACGCGATTCTGTGAAACTCTGGCTAGAATCGTCTTTAGTAACATGCAAGAATCGGAAGGAATTCTTAGAAGAAACATAATAGGAGATTGGGGGAGGGGTTGAAAAATATGGGAAAACCACAAAATTTCTGCGGCTTCGACACGAAGACTTCTAAGGTGCCCCGCAACACGAATTTCAACCTTATTATTTGTCTGTACTCGAGAGAGGGAACACAGGTCTCATCCGAAATTTGCTGTGGACACGATAACCGAAAGGAATCTTGAGATAAAGATAAACGTCAACTCCGTATCGCACCCTTTATAATAATAAATTAAGAGGTTTTTTTTAAACAAGTTCGTAGCCATATTGACGATTGTAATTTATAAAGTGTACACTTCTCTTAATTAATACATTTTCACTACTATTAGCCCACGTAATAATGTAACCACTAACAATTTTGGGAGGCTGAAGTTTTTTCTATTATTAAATTTCAAGGTACAAAAACTATTTAATATGACGAAAAAGAATTTTTAATAAAATTATTTTTTCCGCTTATGTGACTGTTATCTCTATTTTATTTATTTAAAATAAGTCTCCCAGAAAATAAATTCAGGAAATGAAACTAATTGTACTGTCGTGAAATATAAAAAGACAAACAATGGAATTGAAATCGACTTCGACTTCGATATCGAATAATCTTAGAAATAATGATTACCTTCTTCCTGGAGCTAAAAATTATTCTTGCTTTTATTATTAATTCATTACGTTACAGAAAACTTGCTTAAAGATCTATGCAGATGTAGATTGTATGACTATGATTAAATAAAACTATTAACTCGGGTAATCTGTTTTACCAAATTATCTTTGATAATTAGCGAGTGAAGAAAAATTTAATAACTAAAGACAGTTAATGCTCGTTTTAATTAATTCTAACATAAGTGCTCACAAATATTACAGAAATAATTCTAGGAAACTGAAAATTCAGATACAAAAAAAAGGTGTAATCCCTTAAATGCAAGCATACTTCACGAAAACAACTTCACGATATAAAAATGTGTTCAAAGGTTTGTATTAATGTAATTAAAACTCAAATGAAGCCACTTTGCTCATTTTTAAGAGAGAAATGTGTAATTTTATACCTACAATATAAGAAATAACAAAACATGGTCGTACATACTTCACTAAAGCTACTTCACAAAAAACAATGGCGAAAGGTTCGTATTGAAAATATTAATAAATAAAATATATAAATAAAAAAAAATTAATACTCAATTAGGAAAGAAGGATGAATAACTTAATCGCTAAAATAATATAATAAATAGCAAAACATTGACAAACAATATTATTTTATTTCAAGATAAAAATTAGTCATAAGATTCCTATAAGAATTAGATAAAGGTGTATTCAACTAACTGACAAAATTAAGTGATGAAAGCAATATCGATTGTAGAGATTGCTTGGTATTGATTTCGGCACTTATTGATTCTGTTTATGGATACTTCTTTATCGAATTGGTATACATTAGAAACAAACGTTTTCACATTTTATAATATAAAAAGAAGCCTATTTAGGATTTTTAAAACCTAAGTGAAGCTACTTTACTCTTTTAGTTAAGAAAAAACGTGTATTTTAATCCATAAAATAAAATAAATACAGAAACATGGCCAAAGATACTCGGCTAAAACAATGACATGATAGCGGTAAAAAATTCCGTTTTAAGGATTTTGAAACCTAAATGAAGTCACATTACTCATTTAGGAAACATAAACCAGTAATTTATTTAATCCCAAAAATAAAATAAATAGCAAAACATGACGAAATATGCATGATTAAACAACGTCATGATTTAAAAATGTTAAAATTTTGTTTTAATGAATTAAAAAACCGTAGTTAATCCCTATTTTCAGGTATAATCTCATTACATTCATGTTAAGGCGATAAAAATACTATTATTATTTGTACATATGAAGCCCTTTCTCAATTGTACTTCTACTAATATTATTCTTTAAGATTGAAATATTGTCGACCAGCCGGGTTCATTTACTTAAAAATCAATGAAAAATACACATTGGAAGATTGAATAAATAAATATATAAATACAGTAATGGGGTCGTAATTAAATGATAAAAAGGTTTAATACTATTGAAATCAGGTAAATTAAAAATGATTAAGAACTGTTTTCCTTTCTTAATATTTATTCCGACATTTTCTGTTCAGAATTGTTGTCAAGTTTCATTCCCTTTTTTATTTAAGTATAACTTTATAGCATTTCAGAACGACGAGAATTGAAACCGTGAGTTTGAGACGAATCTAGTACGTTTTAATAATTGATAAAGCGTGTAAGTAGGACAAACGTGCTCGAGCTGTTATACATTATGCATGACCATCCAGATGGCACCAAATACAGGGGACACTTATAACTAACTACTTGGTTGCAAGTTTGGTGGGCAGGAACAGCTCCTCTAAAGACTGAACCGAATTCCGTAGAGAATAAAGTTGGTTGAATACTTATGAAGGGTAAACTTTTTATATGAGGGGGTAGACAATCAGTAACAGACGTGACGTCACAGCTCACGACCCCAATGAGCGAACTCCAAAAAGAAAGGACGCAATATCATCGTCGTGTAGATGTAAACGTGCAATCCTTAATAATCTCGTACGCGGTCGTGTTAACAAATATTTTTTAATAAAGAGAAATATAAAAATTTTGTTACATGATACTGTAATATACAGACTGATTAATTGGTAGTGAAGGGTAAACCAGCAATTTGTTTTGTTAAAAATTATACTTCCAATACTCATATTTTCATTAATCCGCTATATTGAAGTAACATATACTAATAATGTTCCATCAGACACTTAATTTGTTTAAATAAGACATTGTTAAATACACGAAATGTTTTCTGGTCCAGAATTGGGAAAAATAATTTAATTTTCCAGCGACCGCATAATGTTTTATTCCCCTTTACGCAGATCCATATTTTTATTTTTAAAAACCTTGTACAGTTTATTATTATTAGCTAATAGTTTTAAGTGACATAATTTTAAATGTCTGGGTTGAAGGAATAAAATAACGATCAAGACGCAAGTCACCAAGGATGTTTATTGCTTTTAGTCGCGCAGGGGAAAAGTAGAGTCTGTGACACAAAATGTTCACTGCCGTCTGCGGCTTGGATTGATTGCGTGAGGCAAATTGAATTATTATTGTATCTGTATTCAACTGGAGTGGAGCAAGGTCCGACTATGGTATTTACCTCTAAATAGCCACTTCCAGCAGCCCACATTAGAGCAGTTCTGCCATAGTGATCTGTTGAATCAATATCCTCTTTCTGTTTTTCCACCTTGTTCAATTCCAACTTCCTCCATTGATCAAATTTGTAACCTGGGCACGACGTTTCGAACGGGGACTCTGCCATATCCCTTCCTTAACATCATTCTCTTGTTTCACTGACAATAAAAAGTGAATTCCTGATACTTGCATAAACCAGGGATGGTCACTATTCAGTTCCATTAACTTCTTTGTGGCTTGTCTACATTTAAGTGAAATATGTCATCATAATTGACGAATGGCTCGTCGAAAAATATTATTTCTGATAAAAAATTCTCCGACTGTCGTTTCTTTAATATTTTAATTAAGGATCAGCGTTGATATTTTCGCTTCAAACATGTCTGTAGACGCTATTCACAATTTTTTGACTGGGTCAAAAACAAGTTTCCACTCAACCCCTCACATCCCAGAAAGCTAGACGAAGTAACATAAAAGTTTTCTTTGGAAATATCTAAACCAATGGTAGTTCTTCAACTAATTAGTATTTGCGTGTGAAGCTACTTCCAGAGGATTTCTGCTCCCAGACCTTACGAGTGTGTGTTTCATACATTCGCGTGCAGCACGCCTGCCTCGTATTGAAATTATTTTAATGGCTCCATTTAACACAGGCAATTACTGCACTTACCTGCTGAGGAACGAGAGTAAAATGACGAGAGTAAATTACCGGCTTAGCGGATTCAAAAAAAAAAATTTGTATCGCGGTGCTGTATAACCACGCCCCTGTCGCACCACGGAAATCCTTCATATAAAGAAATTTGATCATCCACGGAATATAGTCCAAAAACACACTATTCCGTAAAAATGAAACAGGCAGCAGTGTATGTCGTTTGTGCTATCGTTCCAATATCTTTGTCGCTAGATTATTTGTTCGAATCTCTGCACCCAAATATGTAACATTGAATGCTTTTCATCTATAATAAACGAGGAAAATAAAGCCAAATAAAAATTAACCACAACGTACTAAATTTTTTATTATAAACATAATCATTACAGTGTTTATTCCGTATTCCGGACTTTCATCGGGTGATTAATACATCTTTATGAATTATAATATTAATATTAGAAGACGGTTAAAACACAGGAATATATATATATATATATATATATATATATAAATATATATATTGTAATGATTAGCCTTTTATTACTTAATATTAAAAAATAAAATTTATTACAAGAAAATATAAAAATACATTAAAAAAATATTATTGGGCGCCAGCAGATATACATTGGTCTGCAAAAAATTAACATTAGCTCCGGCTTGGTTATTATGTCCTTCTTCTCAACAGGGTAATGTGGGCGGTACGGTAGCTATTCAAGAACAGAGCCTATTTCCGCACTGTGTAAAAGATTCTACTTTTGAAGGCACTTTACAAAAATTGTGATGATTCCTTTACTTGTGGCGTCAGCCGACTTTCAGTGGGTCACTGGTCTCGTCGTAAGCAGCACCTCTTCTTCGGCCTCCCCTCTCTCCAAAACCTTTGTTGCTTCCCGCTCGTCTTAATTTTCCACCCTCTAGACTCTCTCGGTCTGCCTGCGTCTGTCTTTCACCCGGGTTCGGAGTATTTATTCGTACTCCCCCCCCCCCAAACGATGCAAAAAAAAAGGAACCTGTACCCGCGATTTCTTTTGGCCTTCTCGGGCAGAAACACGTGCGCGTTTAATGTATTCCTACTCAGGCCCGCGGACACAAGGGCGGCCACTTAAGGCTGTTATTCACTACAATATATATATATATATATATATATATATATATATATATATATATACAAAAAAATTAGTTTTAATAGAGGTTTGATGTATATTCTTTCAAGAAACGGAGTAAAATATTACATAAAAATATTTTATTGTGTTTATATTCAATCTGCAATGTCACAATTTTAACAAAGAAAACTATTTCATAATTGATTTTATTAAAAATTAAATGTAACATTCTCGGTTATATCTAACATTCCAATTTTTTGAACTGTGTAAAAACTTTAAATTGGGTCAATTAATTATATAACATCATTTAGTTGAATTTTTAAATATTTCATTGTCAGTAATATGTTCGTAAACCATTTTTGTCTATTAAGTATTTAAATATGAATTTAAACTAAGGAATATTAAATTTTAAATTCACTAATAAAATTACTTTACGTGTTAAATATTATCTTGATTCCTTAAAGATCGTATACAAGTTATCTGTAGGAAAATTAATTACAATGTTTCCAGCAAAATAATTTACAATTATTATTTTCTATATATATTGCATTATGGTTACATGAAATTCCAATTTATTTAATTTACAATTCAACAATATGAAAATATCTTTAATAAGTAACACTTTCTATTGTATTATGCTTTTTAATATCTAAAATAAAATGTAGTTTATGAATAATGTAAGACAATTAAGTTTTAAATAACTATTTTTGGGTACAAATAGCACTTTTTCATTTTTTGAGTTTTTAAAAATGAGAGTGTTAAATGTTAGATCTTATTTTTTTCCGTCATTTGACTATTTATTTATCTAGTTTTGAGTTTTTAGGTATTTATTCCTAAATTTCAGTTTAAAATAGCCTCCTCCTGGTTGTGGCGCTTCAGTCAAGTTACCATCTGCTGAACGTACCTAAACGTTGTTATTTTATACTGAATTTATTGAATACATTGTCTATTTTTAATTATAAACTACATTTTATTTCGAAGTTAATATATTAAAAAATATTTATTACATTTAAAAATAATTGAAATTTCCTACAAATTTCATTCTCAACTATATCATAAAAAAATTAACAATTTCAGACTTATTTAAATTCTAATTATTTAACTATAGTATATTTTAAAATCAATAATGGCAAATAATATTTATTTTCCTTGATTTAAATTGTTATTACTATAGTATTATATACTTAGAAATATAACAGTAAACATGAAAAATATAATTAATCATATATAAACTAATAATAATTGTCCAGGATCGTAGTTATCCACCATTTATATAGACTTTTTCCAAAATATAAACACAATTTATTGGAATAACAGAATGTTATTATCTTAGTATGTTTACGAATTTGCTATATATGTTTGAAATTTCACAATTATACCTGTATGAGCTTTAGGTTTCGTTTAATCTCATAATCGGAAATCAAACTGTAATAACATTCATCTGATTTTAATGTATATCTACAACTGTTCAGTTCAATACAATGCAGATAATTGCTCAATATGTGTACAGGAAAATAAACAAGTATTAATATTGTCTATAGCTGTTAATAGAGGAAATTACATTTACTCGATATTCCTTCGTCCTCTGCAATTGAATTTGGCGCAATATCTACATAAGCTAACTCCGTTTATCGTTGAATGCTATGAGCTGAAAAATTAGCTTAAATCTATCTGAAACAATGTTATAGCCCTGGTAAATACAATTCGTATACTTTCGCATTGTCAAAACTATTTAAGTTTTCTTGCACAAAATAATTAATTTAATTTAATTTTAGAAATTCTAATTTCTCTGAAGGAGGTGAAAACAGAAAACACAAAGAAGAAAGAATGTGCTAAAACCGAGAAAAAAACATTCACTTTAAGAAATGGTTAAAGGCCTTAATTTACGGTTATCGCATACTGTAACGCAGAATAAGTTAACATTATTGAGTTATAACAACTGAATAGTAGGAACGAGACGATGAAAGTTAAGACGTATTAGCATCCACAATTTGTATAGTGTATGCGACCTAGTATGTTGAAACGTCTGTTAGCTGCGTGTTTGATAGTTAGGTTGAACGGAATTATTCTATTGTAGTATTTTATAAGTTTCTTATACTAATTCAAAGTCAGACAAGCTTTCATTACGAGTTCCTTTGAGGCACTGAAAAATACTCAGAAACATCATTACAAAGGCGCTGAAGCACGAAGTTTTTAGGCTTTAAAATCGCCAAATATTGAAGAAAAATCAGAGTTTGTATTTAGTTAAATGTTGATTAACACGTTAATCAAACACGTAAAGGAGTTTTTAATATGGAATTTTAAGTATTGATCAAAATGTTATATTGGACCAACCGAATGTACTTTAAAATCCATGATTATCACAATTTTGCTGTTTATTTGTTGGATTTTAATGGAAATTAATTTTGTTGTGCATTTAGGTTAGGGGTTTGATTATTTCTACTGATTTAAAACTAACGAATGTACTATATTTCATTAAAAGTCTAATATACGTGGCTCCGCGAGAGATGTGACCTCAAATCCACCAACCAGAACGCGTGTAAGAAGAAGCGACACTGAACAGTCGCTGTGTTTTAAGTAAGCTTTATAGGAAGTTCATGTGCGACCAAGAGTATTTGGAAAAAGTGTCTCCGTCTATGCACAACCCCCCTCCCCCCGGCCGCAGCTGCCTTCTAATTCCAGTCTCCTTATAACATTTGTTTATAAATGGAAGGCGTAGCTGCGTATGTCCGTTTTAAGTTGAGAAGAGCCGTCACTCTTGAATGGTTTATATTTGGATTATTTTAGTTATTAAACATTGATGTTTGTTGTGATTTTTAAAATTTTATTATTTCTGGATGGCGAAGGGGTTGATCTTTGTAGTTGTAAAATTATTGTTTTCGACTTATGCTACAGAACTAAACTTTTTCACCTTATTCAATGAAATGTAGTATCTAGAGTAACAAATCAGCGGTGATAATATAATTACAGAAGAATTAACATTTGAAATTAAAAATATTTTGGAGTAATTTCTGTAATATAATTATTATTTAAATCGTCAAAATCCTTATTTGTGTTTGAAAGGTTTAATGGGCTTCTTACTGAAGAGGGAGGTACAGTTGAGCGAAGTCATTGAGCCTCGAGTATGACACAACACCTTGGGGGTAAGAAAGCCTCCCCGTGTGTGTGTGTGTGTGTGTGTGTGTGTGGCGTCATCGGATCAATGAAGGCCTCTGGGAATAGCACACGTGCTCCCACAATGGACTACGAGGATCCTCCGTCTCCTTTTTCTTCCATTACACGCCATTCCGTCGCAATCTCCCTTCAGGAATGTTATATATTTACGCCGCGGCGCGAAATTCAATTACGGGTACCTATCTATGAGACAAAGTAATTTTTTTTTACTTTTTTACTTTAGCGTACTTTCGTTGTCGCTTTTTTTTGTACAGTTCTATTAAGAGTCACCGGTTTAAAACCACTTAGAGGTTAAATATATGAAAAAATCTAAGTAAACTTGCACAATTTTGAGTATCTACAACGGTAGATTTCTCGAAGGCTTTCGATGTAGTACCACACAATATTTTTAATTAGCTAAAAATAAATCATCGAGGGTAGACAAACGCATAAATGAATGGGTTAGGGAATTCATGAACAATTCTTTAATTAGAGTTAGTGTAAACGAGGAAGCATCCGATCCAATAGGAATTACATCCGGCGTTCTACAGGGAAGTGTTATCGGCCCATTAATGCCTTTAGCTTTTATGAATGATCTAACGACGGAGATAATTTCTAGAATTAAATGGTTCGCGATCGACTGCATAAGTTATTAAATTGTAGAGAGTATAGAAGATGAAATCGCTGTTCACCAGATATAAACAAGATGGACAGAAATAAATATAATTATAAATGTAACTAAGAGTAAAACAATTACTTTTATCAAAAAGGAAAAAATATTATTTTCGCTAAATAGAAAATAGAAAACGTGACTCGTGTTAAAACCTTTGAAACAGAATGAATAAATTATTGGCTAACCATTCTTTTCCCATGTTTAGTAAGAAGATTTGTTCTATTGAAAATTTACGTTTATGTAAACATCAAGAAGGTGATAAAACATGACCGTAATGACCCGTAATGCATAAAATTTTACTTGTTGATTAAACTTAAAAGACGTCAGTCAATACACAGTTACAATTAATTTTTAAGTGATAAAACGAACGAGTTAATTATTTCACTCACTTTTACACTACTATTTACCATTTTAGTTGACAGTAAATAATAGTCAATGCTGATCATCTACACGATTTTTAATTACATGATAGTATACTTAAAAAGACAGATAAATCGCTACTAAAGTTATTCATGATCCATAAATTCCTGCACAGGGAGTAAGCAGTAAATAATCATACTTAAGTTTATAATTTATTATTATTATTAACTTTATTCTTCTTACAATCTGTACGCATAGAACATTGATTTATTTAAGTTAATTAACAATAATAAATTGTAGAAAATAACTTGTAGGGATACGTCCAATGAAGCTACCCTTTACAAATATCCCTTAGAGATAATTAATGAGATATATTACATTAGCTGGGTTATTCAAAAAGTATAAGAAGATTTCAAATATTTATTCCTTACAAATCACAAAACATAGAAACAGAATTCCAACGTTCCTGGACAGAGAAAAGTTCACTTTTTTATGCACTCAATATAAAATCCATGTGTTACATGAGAAAATTAAAACGCTGGCTCATGTCTTACCACACACGAATCAGCTGGTCTCTAGTTATTGAATTCACAGCTTCAACAATTCGATGTCGCAGATATTGAATAGTGTCAGGCATAGGAGGGGCAAAAACACGGTCTTTTACGTAACCGCACAGATAAAAATCACAGGAAGTAAGATCTGGTGACCTTTGTGAAGTTGATCTTCTGCTCTTCCTAGTCCTACGTCCTGGTATCATGTTATTTAGGAAACTTCGGACGAGGTTGGAGAAGTGAGGCGGGGCACCATCTTGCATTAAGATTAAGTCATCAGAATCATCTTCCCAATGGGGAAATAATCAGTCTTGAAGCATGTATAGATACGTGAGTCGTGTCACAGTTTTCTCCATGAAGGGAACAGGTTCATAGACTTTGTTCACAGAAATGGTACAAAATCGGTGAATCTGGTTCATGTTGAATGACTGGCGTAGGATTTTCTGTTGCCCAAATTCTAACATTATGGTGATTAACTTTACCGGAAAGATGAAAAGTGGATCCATCAGAAAAAAATACTCGTTATAAAATTTTCCTCTTCCAGATCCTTTATCATGCTAATGCAAAATTCGTGCCTTTTGTTGTGGTCCTGAGGATTCAAAGCTCGCAGTTTGTACTGCTTCATGTGCAGACGTTGTTTCAGAACTCGCTGTACCGTTGGTTGAGGAATGTTAATTTCCTTGCTTGGTCGTGTTGTGGGTTTCCTTGGGCTCCTTTAGTAAAGTGTACGAATACGCTCGACATCTTCGATGTGTGTGGACGTCCCGTGCTATTCCATTTGCAGATGCAACCACCTTCTACGAGTTTGCTCGATGCCACTGGAAAATCTGCTTATGACGAAGAGGTTGTTTCTTATACTGGTGGAAAAATGCACGATACACTTCAACAATGTAGTCTAATTTTTAAGCAATAAAAATGATTTTTCTCGTGGAAACGTCACTATTTTTCTACAGACAGCAACAGCGCCACTGCGGCCTTCAAATTATGAACTTTTCTCTGTCCAAAAACGTTAGAATTATATTTCTATCTTTTGTAGTTTGGAAGAAATAAATGTTTAAAAAATGCTCACTTTTTGGCCCATGGTACAAATAAAATTTAAGTTTTAGTAAGAAATTGTTTCACACGTATTTTTCGGTTTATTAATTATTCAAAACCTTGCTGCAATTCTTCCCCCTAAATAGTATGAATTCGCTCTCCATTTATCCACAAATTAAGAAAACCATACTCCCTTAAACCTGTGATGTAGGGGGCCGCTGTACCGTGAAACGATTAAGGTCCTTGTAACGATGACTTTGTAAATACAATTTAAGCGAGAAATCCTAATAGAGAGATTTGATTACGATTCATTGATTTGTACTATATATAGCTAGCGTAATATGTTACTAATCATCTGTAAGAGGTAAAGGGCAAATTGATTGGAAGAATCCGTACAAGTTTATTTTATTATTTTTTTTGAGGGAACAGGCTACATGAGGGTAATCCACATGGTGGCAACACCCCTTTAATAGCATAGGAAGGGATTTGAAAGGGGGGATGTTGAAGGGTTGAGGAAGGTAGCCAAGGGTTAACGACGGCCCCCGGGCTATGGTTTAAGGATCCTACCCGGCAATTCGCCTAAAAGTAATGCAGGGAAAACCCTAGAAAAACATGCATCAGGTAGGTTGGGCATTTGGTACTTGTCCCACGCCCTTCGGATGGCGGGAGAGGGTCTCGGAAATTTCCCCTCGCCGTGCCTTGACCGGTTTAGGAAGCAGCTTGCCGACTATTCCAATAGGAATAGCGGACAACTCTTACGGTATGCCCAAGGTCTGCGACCCCGGAACATACACCTCTCAAAACAGGCCGAGGTGCCTCGCCATGTGGCAACCTTAGTTGAAAAAAACACAGAGATGTGAAGGCTTCCCGAAAGGTAGCCACCGCCAGAGCTGTCTGGGAAGGTTCACCTGCGTTTTGTTTTAGCAAAATTTAAAGGGTAGAATTTAAATAATTTTTTTACATGTTGACAATTATGTTATTTTTGTAAAATAAATTACATTATAGATTAAATATACCGTCGGTAACTCAGTCAGCTTTTTAAGAGCACAAGAATTTTATCAATACATAAATTCTGGTAGGGATAAAAGGAACTATTGAAAATGTTTCTAATGTGGTCCAGTATTTTTCTTATCTTTACCTAATGGTCGCTGGTTTATGTTACAGTGTTGTCAGAAAAATGCTCGTAGTGAAATAAGAAACCCATTTCTTGAAAATAGATGATAATGAAATATTGGAGTGTGCAGAAGTCTGTCATTCGACCATTATTCATCTACTGAATTTTCTTGTCACACATGTCATCAAAAACACAACTGCAAAAAATAAGTACATTTCATTTCTGGAAGTTTCAACCCATTCCTTTAATCTTGATTTATTCGTTGAAACTTTGTTATCCAGAAGAAATATTTGCATATTTATTGGTTTATTCTACAATTTTTTTACTACTGTTTTCTACTGTTTGTCGTCAAAACATAACTGTACGAAACTGATAAAGTTGATGAGAGGTGAGGAGACAAGTTGTCACTTTTCCAATAAAAATCTATTTCCCTCGTTGATTCTTCCTCTTAATCACCGTCACCAATTTCTGTATTGTCCCTCTGAAGCTTTACCTGGAGCGGCAATACATCTTTAGAGCGCTGCTGTGTACCAGACATCGAAGGGGCATTTGAGTAAAATTCTTGATCACCGTCTTAATTTTCCGATAAACCGTCCTCAAAACCACTGTTAATGAGCATTTATCTCACTTCGTCAACAGTAAGTACTCAATCACACATTTTTCGCTACTCGTTCGCACCAAACACCACCACTTCTGCATGTAATACAGGGCATCTATCATTCATAGCGTCAAGTGTATGGTCGAGTGTAGCAGGAAAGCAAAATTCGACATAGTCGCGACTCTTTCCCAGCAAACTTAGGCGATTCTAATCGCGGAGTTAAATTTATTGTCCCATCTGAAAGAAATCTGTTGGCAAACAGAGACAATTATCGCGCCGGGTAAAATTATCGACGTTGTATTCTCAGTTGAGAGTGCTGTGAACAGTGTAGTTCGAAATGAACAAAGAGTAGATTACTTTTGTTTCGTTGTGGAATGAAACTGAGAAGAAAAAATCGATTGATTTGTGACTCCAATTAATGAAAGAAGAGTTGAAGCAGGATGACGCGAAATATGTTCAAGGTTTTATCCCATAAAATAGGTCTTTCTTGAATTAATTAAATAAGTATTTCATTATTTATGATGTCATCCAAATTATTCATATTCGAAATATGAAAAAAAAGGACACAAGATATGGCAAAAAACAACCTTTTCACACGACAATTCATATCAAGAATGAAAATAACTGCAGCGGTAGAAAAACCGCCCTGTGTGCAAAAATTGGGTTACGTAGGCCACTAGTTGAAGATGGCGATAAATTTGTCGTCGCTGGTAGAAGGACCGAGCTGTCGCTCGAGACAATTTCGTCGTCCAGACTATTTAACGCCCAACGTGCAAGCTCTCATTCACTGCGGTTACGGCGACAGCGATTAATTTACACCGCGATTATAATCGCCGTGTGTGTAATGGGTCTTATAAGCATCAAGTAACTATTCGCACCACCAGGTGCAGGAATGATAGTGGATTAAAGCAGTTGAAGCGAAGAAAGCCAAAGGCCTCAATAGCATAAAAAGTTTTTCCTCGCGCCACTATGTCGGCTCATAGCATCTGGACGAATGGTGTGACGTCAGCCACTATAATGGCGCATAGCACTGACCACACGAATTGCGCTAGGAACTATACTGGCTGTCAGCAGTGTAAAGGTTACTTATTGTCCTATGTGTAAGAAAAGTTGGGTTAACAATAATCATTAAAATCCAAAGCTCACAAAAATTTGAGGTTATTCACAGATTCTTCCCTGTGTAGGAATTTATGCATCAGGAATAACTTTAGCGAAGAAACCAGTGCTCCACATATCCCATTGGTACAGTTAAAGACTCTTATAATAAATGCTACGGACTCAAAGAACGCAAGAACTATTATTAGAGATTACCAGATATCCTCTACATCATTCATAAATGTATTGGACTCCTTTTACCCACACTTAAATGATAAAACGGCAAAAAGTAGAATAAAAAGGCTCATAAATTTAGTCACGAAACAAGACAGTGATACATATTCAGAATCAGACGCCTCTTCATAATAAAAACAAACTATAACCACAGTACAGTGGAATTTGCAACAGTCGCAGTTTCAAATAAGTTAATATAATTAATAATCCTATTATTATGATAAATAATTAACAAATCCGAATTGTAAAATGTAAATGTAAGAAACCCACATTTTAAATGTATAATTAATTTTTCAAACTGTTCAATTCTACGTATAGTATTGGAATCAATGTGAATCGCAGAATACTTACGTAAACAAGCACTATTTGTAATTTATTTAAGGGTCGCCAATGACCAAGTTGTTAACGCGGCCATTATAAACTTTTAATAAAATAAAAAAATAGCTTTAGCAACGATTTATCAGTCGTTTTTATAACATCGTATAAAGAATTTTGCGAATGGGCAGCATCGACTTTTATTTATTGCGAATTTAAGAAATTTAATAGTTGTGTAATTAAAACGTGTAAAAGTGAGTAAAAATAGCAACTCGTTCGTTTTCTCACTGAAAATTAAATTGTAACCCTGTATCACACTTTAGAAGACCTTTAAGGATTTAAGGAAACTATCAGATTAAACAACAATAATATTTTATCACGTTCTTGTTGATTTCATGAACGTAAATTCACTCTAGTTATTATCTTCCTACAGAAACAAAATAAGGGGAGGTGTTGCGAATAATTTCTTCACTCTGTTTTCCTTTAGAAGGGGGGGGGAGGAAGAATTGTCGACTTCATGAATAGAGCCGCAGTGGAGCTCAATTTAATTATTTAAATCGTGTACGTGTGTATCGGGTGTAATTGGTTACGCAACGGCGCTTGCAAATGAAATACAACAACTACTACTACGGTCGCCGTGTAGTTCTGGGAGTAGGAATACAACAGGAACGCTGGTTAAATGATTAAATTCGGCGTGAAAGCCATTTGCATGAATCACGTCTCAAATGGTTCGACCGCCAGCCCGCACGTGCAAAGCCTTGTCACACTCGAATCTAATTAAAGTAGAGCGGTCTCGGGAAAAAAAAGGAGGGGGAAGGGTGGAGACTACGGTGCTTCGAACAGTGTGGCTACTTAATTCGGCGGAGGGTTGGGCGGGGGGGGGGGTGTTCAGTTTCAATCAAAGCAGGAATTCAATAGCAATGACCGCTTTATTCTGCAATCAATACAGGCTTCGTACATTATACACGCAGCCTCAGACGAAATACTGGTTCCGGGACACGGCAAATCAATTTAAAAGCTTTGTTTGAAATAGCTACCATCGGTTTTTTTTTAAAAAAAAAATGCCCGAAACTCTTCTAGACGATAATAGCTTTCTCGATTCCCATCGGGATTATTAGTTTAATCTCCTCACTTTACCGTATGTCTGTAACTTCTTCTGTAACAAAAATTTAGAAGGGTGTTTTGGATTTAATATATTTTAATTTCACCTGTAATAATTTATTTATTATGAGATACAATTATATGAATTCCTTTATCTCAATTTATGGTTTCAATTAAGTAAAAATATTTTTGTAAAGTTATTAACAATAAACAAAACTAACATGATATCTCTCTTCTCGGGGTTCTTTTTTCGGTGCCTTGTAGCAGGGAAATAATATATAAGTATTTTTTGAGATCGCCAAATAGAACAAATAAAATAAATAGGAAGGCAGTTTTCGCTTCTCGATACCGAGTGTGACGTCACTTGTGACGTACTGAGACTATCCCCAAAAACTGATGCCAACTTTTCGACGTTTTCCACATAAAATCACGTTGATACTGGAAACAGCCCCCATTCTGCAAAAAATGTTCGTGATGACGTCACGTTGATACTGAAAACGGGCACTATTCCGCAGGGAATCTAAATGATGACGTCGCGCTGATACTGAGTATACGCGTTATAACGCAGGATATACCTTTTTAATGTTTAGGAAACAGAATAGTCCATAAAAGAAAATTCTATACTTTTGCAAAAAGAACATTGAAAAATAATCTTGCATTTCAGTTGACACGCACTGAAAGTGTTCCTAGTACGCTGGGACCGCTCTAAATATATTTCTTGTGTAAGACAATTATTTTAAGAATAAGAAAAATATTGCTAATTATGATGGAGAAAAAATGTTGTTTGGAACAGTGAATCGAAACCAGATTCAATGCGTAGTAAGCTAAGACCTGATTTTGAAATTGAGAAGGAATCTTGCGTTACCTAAAAATTGAGTTCTGGTGTCACGATTTGGGATGTTTTTGGAGTCGCTTTAGTGGTCGTACCAGTTATGTTTTCAATTCCACATCATCCTTGGTTTCTGCTACACGATGGTGTTCTGTTTCCATAATACAAATTACTCGCAATTTCACTCTCTAAATAACGGCTGTGACCTCTCGAAGGAGGGTGTAACGGGCGGAGTAACTGATGACGTCACAGAGTAGCAAATCTTAATTCAATATTGTAATACTAATTAGAGGCTTTTAATTGTTTTAATATAATTGGATTGTTAGCGGTACATTTCTTGAAAGCAACAATCACGGCTCTTTGTCGGCGATAGTTGTTGGAAACCGCTCGTACCGAAGTCCAGGCCAACAAACGTTTCGAGAGAGAGAGGAGGCTTTTTTATTATTATTATTTAGGGCAACAGGCTACTTGAGCCAGACCTAAAAAGTACTAAAAGCATGATCCAGGAAGTTCAACTGCGAGATCTATTAAACTCTATAAAACACAAGTAAATAGTTCTTGATGGAGAGACTCATGTTATAAAATTGCAAAGTGGAAGCAAAAGGTTTGCACCACACAGATGCGAAATAAAATTTCGCATAAAGTGCATCGAGTAGACATACGTCCGAGGGCTGACCGAGGGAGCGGCTGATCCCAAAATTCCAGGTGGAATAACAACGAGAACTACGACCGTATTTAGTAAAAACAATTATGTGTAGAATCAGTGAATAAAGGCCTTTTCAGTAACTTGTGCCCCCAAGCTCCAAGAATCAGATCTGGTACCTGAAATACATTCGTGAATAGAAAATAATTATTTAAAGTCGGTAAACGAGGATTAAAGGTATAAGTCATATTTCGTTATCTTGTTTAGTTTTCGTTTTCTTTATTGTGTTTAGAAGTTATATTCCATTTATTTCAATTTGGATTTGTTAATTAGTTTATTAAATTTGTTTGTTCTGACTATAAAGCCCAGTAAAGACCATGAGAGAAAGAGTAATTAGATGAAATTGTTGTAAAATTATAAAGTTGTAATTTCCTAGACCGCCACAAATAAAATAATAATATAAAATTTGGTTTGTGAATTTGAGGAAATTAAAATGTGCAAAGTGAGGCTGATAATATGTATCTTTGAAGAATAATTTTTTTTAATAATTTTTTTTAAAAAATTAAAGCCTTTCAGTTAATCATTAAATTTTGGCCCAACAACGTGAGGAAATTTAAATTCAATTCAATTTAATCAATCAAGTTAATCATTACAATATATATCAGTAATTACCAGGATGCAGTGAAATTTTCATTACGTACCTGTCTTAGAATCGTCATCATTATGTGCAAATGGCAATATAAAAAACTGACGTAAAATTTCACGATTCTTCAGTCAACCAACGCGCGTTACAGAATCATTTTCAGCGGTCTCCCTTTCAGTCTCAACACGCAATGATTCCCTTCCTGGATTTCGCTTGAATGATTCCGAGTTTAGAACACTGTGAGTGCCTGGAGGACGTTTTCCCGACAGACACTCGCCCGATAAACGTTCACCCGGCAACTATAACCCGATTGACATGTTTTTGTACTATAACCCTGCGGATGACTTCGGTAAGGAGTGAAATAGGGGGTGTACGTGGGTCGGGGGACGAGGGTATTATTTATAGGCATCAAATTCAGCCACTCGGCGAAGTAACGGATGACGAGCAACAATACACAGGCCATATCAATATTGCAGGTCGTCCTAAATTGGAGTTATGAAACAGCGAGAGACAAAGTAGTTGGGGGGGGGACATGAGCGAAGGGATGCGCGTAAATCAAGGTGCTACTGAAAATATACTTCCACGATCATAAAATATTGGTCGCGCACATAAAATGTCCTTTCTGATATCAATGTCATGAAACTCTAAACAGTATCAGTTCCATCGGCGATGCCATAGAGGTCGTAAATACGAATCAACACGAGTTATTTATAAACATTAACAATTTCGAATTCGCGCGTTCTAGATTGAATTGAGCCAATTTCGTTATAAAAATAGGGAGGAAAAGAGACCGCCGGGGGCTGTCAATTTACATCGTGGGTCACATACGATAATTATTCCTTTAAATTTTTATGTCGCAAATGAAAAATAGCCATTTTTACAACTAAAAATTGTTTTACATTAAAAATTAACATAAAACTGAAGAACCTTATAACCTGTCATATTCATTAAACAATTTTACGTTTTTTCGTCATCATAAGAACAGGAGTTTTGCCACGTTAAGCATATATCAGTAATACAATTGATTACGTCAGGATAATTTTAAAAAAATATTGCAGCAGCATGTAATTCTCCTGTATATAAGATAATTATGTCCTTAATGTGCATAAATATCCTGTTTTTATGTTGCCGTAACAACGCAAGGATGTTGAATGAGATTGATTGTGGATTAAAAAAGTTTTACTGCTTCTTTGTATATTAAAATTCCTATCTTTCTTCAAATAATCAAAACATTAAATTAACAGTCGTACCTTTTAAAGTTTCAAATTAATTATTATTAAATAATTTTTAGGAATTAAAAGACTGTTAATTGATCATTAAATACGTCTGATGATCATATGTACCTCTTATTGGTTAAAGATCATCAGGAACACTTTAACATACTGTAAGAATTAAAAGGTGGTCTTAATTAAAAAAATTAATTCACAAAATTATTAAGATTTAAAAATTTATTCTTTAAAAGTACAAATTGTAATCCCGAATTTCATCAAGTTAACAAACAAATATTTTATTTCATTTTTGCAATTCGTGGCGATCTAGGAAAAATACAACTTTATATTTTACAATCAAATACGTCGAAATTCTCTTTATCTCAAGGTCATTACTGGGTTTGATAGTCAGAACAATCCAATTTAATAAATTAACATTAACAATACAAACTCATTGAAGCTAACTTAATACAATATGAAAATAAACGAAATGAAAGAAACTAAATGAAAAGAAGAACGAACGAAATCTGACTTCTACCTTTAATCCTCGTTTACAGATTTTAAATAATTGTTTTGTACTCACTAATGTCTTTCTGGTACCAAATCTGATTCTTGGAGCTTGAGGACAACACTCAGTAAAAAGGCCATTCACTGATTCTACACATTAAATTTTTAATACACACGGTGGATGTTCTCGTTCTCTGCCACCTGGAACTTTGGATCAGCCGCCCCTCAGTCAGCCCTCGGACATCGCTCTCCTTGATGCCTCTATGCGAAATTTAGTTCAGTCTGTGTGAAGCAAAACCTTTTGCTTCCAACTTTGCGATTATTATTTTATTCTCTCCGTCAAAACTGTTTACTCTCGTTTTATGTAAACTAATAGATCTCGCAGTTGGACTTCTTGGGCCGCGCTATTCATACTTTTAGGTCAGCACCCACATTCTACCGAAACCTTTGCCGGACTGGCGTTTGCGCTGGAACTTTCGGCGTGCGTTCGCTAACAATGACTCGACCTTACAATGTTTGTTTTGATACATTTTCGCCGATAACAATACAATTATATTAGAACAATTAATGGCCTCTTTAATTGGTATTACAATACAGTTTCAAAAATATTATCAATCAATCTAGTCTGTAACATAGGTCACTTAAATAATATACATAGGTTAATTACAATATAAAATTATATTTTGTTATTATTAAAAGCAGACGTCAAAATAATTTGTTTGAATAAAATATTTTACGCTCCCTGTTTTAACGCCCCTAGTATGGGACCTGGGAATTATTGCCATCGACATACGGGAGAAAATGGGGTTAGGGATATGGTTCAATCGTCCTATACAACAGTAATCTGAAAATTATACGTCAACATTTTTATGGTAAGAAATTAGAACAAAATATTTAAATAAACTAAAGGTGTTTCATGTATGATTCGAGAAATCTTCAGGGTGTTTTACACATGAATTTTAAATTGATATTCCTATAACTATAAAAGATAAATAATATTTTAAGATTATTCTGTTTTATTAATAATATTAATTAAAGAAATTAAAGACCTTTTACAATATGTTAAAATCTTTTATTTAACACTAACGTTTCACTACGTTTCTATACTTCCTAGAGGTTTGAATCAGGTTGTTATGTTACTACGATATCAATATTGATTCACACAATATTTAGTATTCCAAATTTACATTATGTAAAAACTAAACAAATTTAAGCTTTTTAATTTTTTTTCATCGATGTTTTTTTACAGTCGCATCAACAGCACAGGTTATTATCGACTTATTATGGGAACTCATTATGTCTGTCAGGGGACTGATTTGACGAGAGTTTCTCTAACGCATGCAAACATACATGTCCTCGCCGGGATTCCAAACCGGGACCTTTGTCACGCTGACCCCTACACCACAGGAGGTCTAAATTATTTTATTATATACACAATTATTTACTTTGATCATTAATTAACTAATGCAGTATTGAATTTTCAAGTTATGAAATTTTAATAGTAATTCTTAGGTGAAGCTTATTTAAACGCGACGTTTCGACGACTAAAATCTCTGTCGTCATCTTCTAGGCGAAGATAACGACAGAGATTATAGTCGTCGAAACGTCGCGTTTAAATATGCTTCACCCGAGTGAAAACCGAAAACTGTTTATCGAACAATTACACCGGGAAAGACTTCAATCTTTGAGAAATTCTTAACAGTTAGTGAAAGGTTTAAAATGACGAAACATAGATTTGATAAATATAAAATTTACAGAATTTATTCTAAACAATTTTATATTTACATATAAATGAGAATGCCACGGCTATTAATTTAAATAAGTCTTATTAAACTTAACACGGCATTTTCTCGGGCCTCGGAAATTTATAGAAATGAAATATAAAATTTACTGATAAATTGTTCAGTTGAAATTACAGAAATGTTACACTTTAAAATATGCACCCGAAATACAAACACAAAATGAAAAGAAATTTTAAGGTACAACAATTACGCAAAGTTTTCAAAATATTTTACCAAATTTAAAAATAATTCTTTACCTACTGATTTTGATTAGGATTTCAATCTCAATACCACGGAATTAAGACCAGGGGAGCTCAAGCGGTCGATCGCGAGGGATTTTAAAGTCGGTCACGGAAATTCTCTAAAGAAATTGAAAAATGACCCCGAATTACTTTAAAATGAAATATTTCTCTGTGAAATAGCATGAACTTGGAGCTACAAGGGAAAGATGAAAATATTACTAACATGATTGGTGACATGAACGCTTTCAAAAGTAAATTTCTGCAAGTGATTAATCAACTGAATACAACCGATTTGAATCATTTCCTGGGTTGAAAGGATGAGCAAGTCCTGAGTTAAATTACGTCATTTACATGACAGAAGTAAGAAATATTCTGAGTGCATTTAAAAGTCGATTTTCCGATATTAT